>CAKAOJ020000022.1:1957500-3191250 GCA_916701645.2 Sebastolobus alascanus | reverse complement strand
AATTATTTCTAACCACATTTTTATGTTTAATGTTTACTCCAGCATACATTTCTGATACAGTCATTCAACCTTTATTTATACTCGAGAGGTCATTGAGGGGCGACGCTCATTTACGATGACATCGAGTCAATTACAAAAACAAAGAAAAGGAAAACAAAACAACAACAATGAGATATACAAACAGAGAAAAGGCAATACCATAATAAAAATAGCAAAGGCCATTAAAACTTTTCAATTAGGAAAAATAATTTGACAGATACATTCAGATTTTTAAGATGTAAAATAAATTACAGTATGTACAAAAGCCCTAGAATTTTGCAATTACGGTAGATAATTTGACAGATATATAAAACAATTACAAGTACAAGTTGGGAGATTTAAGATCAAATATCTAAAATGTCCAAAAGGTATAAGTGAATTGATTTTAAAGAGGTGTTGTATTTTGTTCCACGAGTCAAGATATACAAGATAATTATATGGTAATAATCATAAAATATTATATATTTTGGCTTAACGCTGCTCAGCACATCTGATCATACACACAGATGTGAAAATGGTAATTGAGGGCAGAAAATGTGTTTAAAAGAGAGAGAGAGCGTGTGAGTCTGTTTGTGTTTATATCCTCAATATGTCTGTCCTGAAAAATATGCCGACTTTTTTTTTTTTTAAATGGCGCATTATTTTATTTTTCTGATCCGGCACGACAGCCGAGGTCAGGACAAAATGTAAGCTGCAGAAATTGCATAAAGTGCTCCATCTGTGGGGTTCACAGGCATCGGCCTTTTCATGTTCTCACACTAATAATACTATTTTTGCCATTCCTTTTATGAATGGATCTAAAAAAAATATAAATTGTAATGGTTGTAATGTGTCACACAACTTGTACGAGAAAAGTGGAAAATCATCAAATAACACTTCATATTAATTGCACATTTTTAAAAAATCCTTCTCTGACTTGCACTCAGCAGGAAGTGTTTTAGAGAAATGGTATAAATAATCAAACTTTTTTCCCTCTCCTCCTTGCAGAGATCTGTCTGCTGACCCGAGGCCGGAGGACGGCCAGCGTGCGAGCAGATAACTACTGTCGGCTGTACTCTCTGTCGGTGGACAACTTCAACGAGGTGCTGGAGGAGTATCCCATGATGAGGAGGGCCTTTGAGACCGTGGCTCTCGACCGCTTGGACCGCATCGGTGAGTCCTTTCAAGTCTTGATATTTCACTTTGCCTGCTTCTTCTTCATGTATTACATGTAACGCTGGTCTACTTTCAATAATGGCAATTATATTTTATTGTAAGTGTTATTGGTTATACACTTAGAGAAAAACTACAGTGATGGTGGAGGCATCTGCTGACAGAACATGTGATGTGGGGTTCACATTTAAACACAGGATCCAACAGTTTAATAATAGCAGTCGAGGATGAATTGATTGGATTGAATTGATGATTTTTTTTCAAGACACGGAAATGAAAGACAATATTACAAACTCAGAATGGATTAAATGTAATTAATATAGTAAATCGGGTCATCATTATTCTCACATAATTAATGCATTCATAAGCTTTGCATATAGGATCTTCTACAGACATGAATCTACTATGAATGCAATACGAAACAATTCGTAAACAAATCCATTATATATATCATTCAATCTTCATTTAAATCTCTTTTAAAGGAGTCATTGAGGGCATGCCCTCATTTTAAATGATGTCAAGAGTACAATTAAAACAGAATAAATACACACAAGAAAATAATTAATGAAAAAACAAACAACCAGACAGTTAAAAACAGAGTAGTTTGTAATCGTGGTTTTAAATTGACCTATAGGTGCAATTGTGTTAACTTTTAATGTGTGTTGTGAAATGTTCCAAGTGTGTGCAGCAAAAAACACCAAAATCAGTTTTCCCAAATGTAGTGTTTGCACGTGGGACTTCAAGTCTTAGACAATCACGTGAAAGAGACAAATAAGGACTATAGGTCCAATTTAATAAGGAAGTGATATATGACTGCAAGTTGCCAGTAAAGGCTTTATAAATAAATAGAAACCAATGCCTAAATACGATTATAAATATGAAAAGTCTGTCTGTTAACTCACATACGTTGTGTCTTTGTTCTGTACTCTGCAATGGTTTGGAGGACTGACGGGACTAAAGGGTGGAGTTTTTATAACTTCTACGTCTATACAGGGTGGTGGTGATTCAAAAGAAATACATAAATGCTAGAGCTGCAGCGATTAATCAATTAGTTTATAGTTAGTATTATATGTGCCAAGGTTATAATAGTTTTGAATTTTCCATTAGTTTTTTATTTTATTTTAGTTTTAGTTAGTTTTCAGAGTGTGTTTGTTAAGTTTCAGTTTTTCAGAAAGGTATAGTTTTAGTTTTAATAAATTTAGTTTTACAGTAGTTTTAGTTGTTTTTTTTTAAGGTCAGCTATAATGTCTCATATTTAGCTACACATACAAAATACCTGGTTGGAGAACTGTATAGGAATGGCCATAATGTTTAATGTTTAATCTTCGTGCTACTTTAGTGTCCGATGTGAAGCGATTGCAGCATAGCTGCAAGTACGTTCAGTTTCTGTGGTTCAATGTCACGAGAGTTGATGGAAATTCATGCTGTCTCCTTTTTCCATTGTGATATATTATAGCTAAAAAACAAAACTGAGATGAATTTATGCTCATTTTTATTTTATTTTGATCAGTTTTTAACCAGGCAATATAGTTACAGTGTAGTCTATTTTTTCTTAAAGGATATCGTTGTCGTTTATATAGTTTCAGTTTACTAAAAATATTTTTGATTGCTTATTTTCGTTTCGGTTTTAGTTTACTATAATAACTCTGATATGCTCTCATTAATGGAAAAAAAGAAACTAGCATGACCTTATTTGTATTTTCTTAACAGGGAAGAGGAACTCAGTCCTTCAGAATAAAGTCCAGCATCACCAAAGTTCGGGCACGCTAAACTTCCAAGAGAGCGAGATCATCCAAAGAATAGTGCAACATGACCGTGACATGGCTCAGTGCACGCAGCTGATCCAGACCAGCCCACAGAGCCTACACCCTCCCCCTGCCCCCCCGTCACCCACCTCGGTCATCTGGGCCCCGCTGATCCAGGCCCCGCTCCAGGCTGCTGCCGCCACCACCCCGCTGGCTCTGGCCTTAGCCCACCACTCCCAGCTGCCTTCCATCCTCTTCCACCATCCTCTGGCACCAGGCTCCCTGAAAGACCTCAGCAGCCACCCAAAGAGAGTCCACGTTGGAGCAGCGAACACATCCAGTAGCTGTGGTTCAGGGCCCGGTTCTCCTGCCAGCTCCAACAAATTCAGATCTGGGATTGAGACTCCCATGCTGGCGTCCCTCAGGGCGCAGCATCTCGCCGCTGGGCCCGCGTCGCCTACGCTGATGTCCCAGCCCGTCTTCACCAGCAGCCTGCAGCCTCTGGCCTCACACCAGCTCCCGCACCACCCGCCCCACTCCGGCATGGCCTCAGTCTTCCCCATCAGCCAGACCACGGTCTCCTACACCTGCTCTGCTCAGCTCCACCCTCAGCCCTTCCACGGTGCTATGACCACCCCACCACACCCCATAGGTTTACTCCAGCAGGGGGTGCCAGGGAGGCTAGCAGGGAGATTCCCAGCCCCCTCAGCCTCCGCCATAAGCCCCCTCATCTCCAGCTCAGTCGGCCCCATACTAAGCCAGCTGCAGCAGAGCTCTCATGCCACCGCGCAGCAGATGGGGTTCAGTCATGACAGAGCAGGCAGGACATCCGGTGGTCTGAACCTCCCACATTTTCCCTTCATCACCAGCACTCAGTCCTCTACGGGATTTATTCAGCCGGGGTCTTCAGTCGGAGCTGGGGCAGCAGCCTCCCTGGCGCAGCAAAGCCTTGCAGGTCTCCAGTCTGTTTTCCTCCCCCAGGTTCTCCACGAGCACTCGGCCCTCGCCTCCCTGGCCCAGTATGGCTCCGCCGAAGCCTCGCCGTGCTACACGCCTCCAGTCCACAGTCCCAGCATACAGAGCCCTGCGAGGGGAAGGACAGTTCACCACAATGAGCTCCCCAGCGCTGTGGGCTCTCGCAGCCCTCTAACCCCTCAGACCTCATGCCCTGCCAGGGTGGCCTGTACCCTCAAAGAGAGGGCCGAGTCCTCGGTGGATCTCTTTACCCAGGAAATAAAGACTATCTCAGGCTCTCACAGCTCTATACACCAGGAAAGGCCTTTGGCCATGAGCGGCTCCCCGGAGGTGGCAGCAGGGGCATCCAGCCCCTTCTCCTCCCCCATGGCTGTCAGTAAACCCCACAGCCCGATCCCGGGTCAAGTTGCTCCCATCAGTCGGACACATTCAGGACCCGAATCTCAGAACCAGTCCGTTGGTGTTCACTCTCCCCACGCTAGATCCCCTGCTAAGATGTTAGAGACCGAACACAAACAGTCCAAACTTCCATCCAACTTGTGAGGTTCAGACACACCCTCCTTTAATGCCTGAACAAACGGGAGGTCGCCTCCTCGTTGACGTTGTTTTAACCACTACTTTGTCAAATTTTAAAGTAGGAGGGTGTGTTATTCTAATCAGATTGATCGGTGGTTTCATTTTTTAATCAGACTGAATGGATCGGGAATAATTATGGACAGTGATGGATATTTTTTCTACAGGATATTGCATCTTTGAATATAGTAATAAAATCCAAAAACCTATTGATGGGTATATATAGCACCTCATGAAAGTATCAATTGTTCTATGTATTGTATTATAACCCCACTCTGTGATTTGTTATAAGTATTTTTGTTTGAACCCCATCGTCCAGGCAATTTTGTGTAACCTTTTAGCTACACCCGTTTAGTTGGAAATTTGTCCACAACTGTTGTGATTGAAACCAAAAATGATTGTCCTTTTTTATGTCCTTTCCCACCGCCGAGTGTGTCGTGTGAATGCGAGGTTACTAAGAGATTGGAAGAGAGACAGACTGTGCACTTTGCTCGTTTCAGAAATCACCTAACGTAATGGTTTGATGACGGCATGTCTTCCAAGATAGCGTTTCAGCAATATTGCACACCCAAATGGGTCACACAAATCAGATCACACTCCAACAAAAAAAAAACCTGAAGTAATGAATGTAATGTAATGTTTGTCTGTCTGTGTGGGAGAGAAGCGGGATTCATTGTTGAATGGGTTGAACTCGAGGGCGATGATGGTTTTCTGTAGAGTACTGGAAAGTGTAGCCAGAGACAATACACATTTCCACAACTGCTCCGAGACGCACCGCTGATGCCAACTCATTTCAATAACTTCGGTACCGAACGTTTGTTTGTGTGCCATCAGCATTGTATGCAATAATCTGTGTTTTTCTATGGGTATACAAAGGTACTGTGAATAGAAGCACTTGAGTCAATGAGTGAGATTCTGTTTTCAGATTAAAACAAGGGAATTAAATGGAATAAAAGTAATTGTGGATAATCAAACATCCTGAGACCAGCAATGCACTAAGACTGATCTGAATGTTTCTTGCACCAGTCAAAGGGCTAAAAGAAATTACTTGGACACGTGGTTAACAAGAAACCCTGATGGGTCACATATTGCTGCATATTTACCTCTTTACTTTTACATTGTTTGAGTGTAAGATTTGACATCTGTTTTGTTGAACAATTGCTGCTTTGTGATGCTATGCTGAATCAATAAGACGTGTATCACTGACTGCTTTTTTAAATCCTTCTACTTGTTAATAAGTTCATGTGTTTAGATGATACTTCTGTCTCCGTGTGGCAGGCGAGGAACTGTGAGGTCTGCAGGTCAAACCCTCGGAAGATCGTGTCCAGTGGCTTCAGCTGCCTGGTTACTGAACCCGAGCGAAGAGAGATACTATCAGTCACTAGCCAGTCACTGCCAATGGGCTCGATCAATCCCTCATTACTATTCTCCTCCAACCCCGCACCACCTGCCAGAGGCTCGGGTTGAGTGTACGGTTACTTTGAGTGCAGTAAACTTAAAGGTGTGTGTAGGAGAAGAGGTGTCAGTCATTCATATATTTATATATTTATTTATCATTTTGCTGCCTTTTAATCTGAGGATTCCACCACCTATGTATGTTAGGCATATTTTATTTTAGCTACTGAATTCAGTGCAATAAAATAACATATGGTCAATGATGCTCGTCCTAGCTGTTGGTTTCTTTTTTTCAAGAGCAGAGAGCGTGGCGAGGAGAATCTGATAAAAAAGCTGGTGAAGTTTCAGACTTTAAGCCGGATTATAAATTGAGAACTGCATGGTGCCAACATTCAAAATAGCCAGGATTGTAATCTGCCAGATATTCGACTCATCGGTACAAAGAAAATTATCTGCCGTGTTCATGGAGTTGATAACTGCTGGATTAGTGAGTAAATATAGATATTTAATTCAGTGTTGCTTCAAGGTTCGATTAAAATAAGATTTTAAGGTCCAAAGCCGACAAAACTTTCATATTCTGGACAAAGAGTGGACAGACCCGCTGTTCCCTGTCCTGTAATAACTCCACTAGATGAGATAGTTTTTTGAAGATTGCACTATTATATAATAGTCTGACAGTGCTGGAAGACTAAATACTCAAGTACTGTGCAATTTTGAGGTACTTGTACTTTACTTGAGTATTTCCATTTTCTGCTACTTTACTTCTACTCCACTACAATTCAGAGAGGGACATTTTGTACTTTTTACTCCATTGCATTTATTTAATAACTTTAGTTACTTTGCAGATTCAGATTAATAATACAAAATATAATCAACAATTAAATTATGATGTATTATTATGGATAGGTGTGTCGCGATATACCACTATTGAAGATAACGATATTTTAATAAATGATATTGATATCATGTCAATAATACACATATGATAATATTGTGTAAATAATCCAGCACCTCTTAAATCACGCTTTTGTAGTTATAGTTACAGACTTGTACACTCGTTTAGAGTGTAATTTATTTGCCAAAAAAGAGACAAAACACACGATAAACAAAGTTAAAGATGAATTTGACTGATAGTATTATTTTATTTTTTGTCAAATTTTCTATAGATATCGCGATAATATTGTTAACGTGAATTCTTTTGGCCATGATAAAAAAGAAAGATAAAACTTTATCGCTTAGTGAAATTCACAAGTAAAAAATTACCCCCATCTTTACCAGCTGCAATATTAAAGTGATGCACATATTAATGCATTAATAATTATAATTCAATAATGTACATTATTCTGAAAAGAGACCTTTTTGCATATTACTTTTTGTATTTTAAGTATATTTTGATGCTGATACTTTTGCAGTTTTACTTTAAGTAAAATTAAACGCATTTGTACGCAGTAACAGTATTTCTACACCGTGGCACTGCTGCTTTTACTTATATCTGAGTTCTTCTTCCACCACTGTAGTCTGATGTCATGTCTCTATTGAGGTATCTGTCCCTTGTTTCCTGTCATCTCCCCTTTAACGCTATCTAATGACATAAGGCATAAAATAGCCCAACCCAAAAAAGAAAAATGTCTCTCGCTGGAATACTTGAATGAAAAAGTGACTCTTGTCTCAGTTTAGTGTGACAGTGATTACGAGAGGAAAACAAACACAGTTGACCCAAGAATTCCTTTTAATGGATAGAAACCCGGTCATACCAGATCATTTTGTGCCAACTGTCAGTTCAGCATGAACCACTGGAGAATAGCAGTACACATGTATGTTTATCCCTGGATAATTAAAGAACCATAAACAGAGGAAAAGACAAAACCTGTACTTAACAGTGCATGCAGAGGAACACTGATTTCCACTCTGTTCACTATGGTCGGCACACGCACGGCAGAAGAGTTTCCACTAGAAGGGTTTGAGTTCAGTCTCTGGCAGCAGGATTTAGACAATAAATTACATATATGGAATCAGGGAGTTACTGTCGATGAACGACACCTTCAGTCCTTTGAAGGAGCGGCCTGGTTTTGATTTTCTGTTGGTGATGATGAAGACCAACAGAAAGAAAAGTGGAGGCAGGTTATAGGAGAGGGGAAGGGGAGCAGTTACTAATGTCCTTTGATGAAGTTCAAGGCACCAGCACAACTCTCATAGTGTTGGTGTAACCGGTGCCTGGGCGCCAGCCGGTCACAACAATGGCAACATCACCAGACTTGAAGAATTTGTGGTGCTTGCCTACAGACAGAGAAAAGAGAGGCGTTAGTGTAAGAATAAGGATTCAGTTAATTAAATATAAAACCTTGTGACTCCTGTCAATGAACAAAACTATCCCATATCTCTTACCCCCATAACAGTTTTACTTAAATTCTCTTTTTTGAGACTAAAAGAGTGGGTTTTTTTTGGGGGGGAGGGGGGTTTGGGACTATACAAATAAATTGACTTGACTTGCAGGAATGAGTCCTAAAACCCAGAAATGAGTTAGCATTTTAGCTGGAAGTCAATGGGTTTTAGTTAGATGCTCGAAATAAGGTCTGTGGTTAACACAAGCTGAGGAGATTTTAACATTTTGTTCTACGATATAACATCACATAACGACATAACGTCAGTAAATATCCACTCATGAATTTTGAAGCGTATCCTAAAAAAGGCGGTTGCTAAGTGGCTAAATTAGACTACTAAACGTCATCACGCCAAACACTAGTCCGCCTTTAGCTTAGTGGTGGTGACGTGAAGTCGACCGTGGTGTAGTTTGTTTATAGCCCAACGTTAGTTTTTTACTTCTGGGGATTTAATTTACGCTTCAAAAATCATAAAAGTGTTCATTTCTGGAGATTATCTTACGGAACAAAACAAGCAAGTATCATAAACTTGTGTTTGCCACAGAGTCTATTTTCTGCAATAATCCAAATTCCAATGGAAAAATCCCATTGGCTTTTTGTCGAGGGAATCAGGGCGATGCTAACTTCCTGGTTGGCGTACAAAAATATGTCATCCCTGCAGCATTATATTCTAACAAAAAACAATACCACTCACCAACTTCCAGGGCAAAGTTCACACGCAGGTCAACGTCCTCGGCCCAGACATCGTTAGCAGGCTTGGTGTAGAGCACAGGGTAGATACCGCGGTACAGGTGGGCCTGGCGGGCGGTCTGGCCGCAGCGGGTCACAGCAATGATGGGGGCACGGGGCCTGTACCTCGACAGCATGTGAGCAGACCTGCAGGTAGCAAGTAGAAATTATTACAAAGATATATAACTGAAAGTTTATCCATTTTAACCCCAATTCAATAATTGATTCTTTGGCCACTTGAGGGCGCTGGAAACTGCTCTGTCAGCAGTGTTGCCTTTGTTTTCACTGTTAGCGCCGTTAGCCACGAGCTGCCGGCTCAGCTGTCGCCATGTTGAGAGCCATGCGGAGGCAATAAAAATGCTTCCAATCTCGCATTTAGCATCTTTTACTATTGTACATATTGTATAATTTGTATTATTCTAGCTAGGATGCCTTACAACATCGGGCAAAAGGATTGCCGATGAAAACATACAATGATTACATTTGTTTGAATGTTGATTAATGTGCATTGTCCCTTTTCAAATTAAATTAAAATTAAATTATTATTAAAACATATGCGAGCCGGACAGCTAAACAATGAGCTGAAAGACGCTCTAAAGCTCCACAGTGTTGAGGTGAATAGCAGAGTCAGGAGATAATAATCTGTGCCACTGCTTTAAGTAGTCATGTGATCTATTGTTAAATATTAATTATAGCTGCTTTAATTATGCCATTATCATTAGGAGATCCATCCCGCTGACAGTGATATGTCTTCTGTATCATGTGTGGTGAAGATGGGCTCTCAAGTGGAGAGGAATGAACAGGGAGTTAAAATTAACTTGTGAAATGTCAGGGATCACATCTCAAAAGGTCACCAGTGGAGCACAGATTGTGAAAGTTGGCACATTTCACATGAGCCGAGGGCTTGTGTTGGGGAGGGAGCGGAGGCAGAGGGATGGAGAGATGTCATAATACACCATTTTCTTTGCTCACAAGTGGGCGCCGTGTGGGATACTATGAGTCAGAGCTTTACAGAGGAGGTTTACAGGATGGACTTCTTCTTGGAGTCTCACCTGCCAGACTTGGTGAGCACGATGATGGCGCTGGCGCAGCACTTGAAGGAAGCCTCGACGGCACCGATGGCGACGGACTCTGTGGGGTCACGGGTCAGATGAGTGGTGCGACGCAGCTCCTCGAACATCTGCCTGTGGTACATGGCTGCCTCGGCTTCACGGGCGATCTAAGCACGTGAAAATAAAAAAACAGATTACAGTCGTGTCAGGCTGCAGTCACACAGCCAGTTTCAACTGCAGGAGTTAGTTTGTATTTTAAAGGACAAAACAAAGGGGCAGTTATAACCTCGTCATACCTGATAGCACACTGAGACATGAAGCTAAACAACAGCGGCAGCCATGATGTCCAGGGACTGTTGCTGTGCACTGCAGATCCTCAGACACATGCTACATGAGTAATATGAACACACAGTTAAAGCACAATGCAAGAAGACAGCAGATGGACGGAGGGAGGGGTGGTGAGACAGGGATATACAAAGCAAGTTGAACAAATACCAAACAAGCGGTTAGTAAAACCCAAGCTCTCGATTTACACCACAAAGCAAACATTGTCTTCAATAGAAGCATCCCTGTATTTTATGGATCGTTTATATTTACACTTGAGAAGTATTTTTTTCTCTGTGAAGTGCGACAAGCTCCTTCAGGTGTCTATTTGTGTGTGTGTGTGTGTGTGTGTGTGTGTGTGTGTGTGCCTATGTATATAAAGCCAAAGGGTGCAAAGCCATTAAATTACCAGCACCCAATGTGTTGCTTGATGTTAGAGGGCTTTAATACTGATAGTGCAGGCTTTCTCACAGCCTCAAACACATGAACAGATTGAGACACACAGGTGATGGCACAATTTTCACGACCATCAAACCGTGCAAAAACACTGGTATGGTCTTTAAACATTGAGGAATGGGACCAGACTCTTACCTTGTGCTGTGTGCGGACGGCCTCCAGGGGATACTCTCCCTTGGCGGTCTCACCACTCAGCATGATGCAGTCGTTGCCGTCCAGCACGGCGTTGGCGACATCGCTGGCCTCAGCGCGAGTAGGGCGGGGTTTCTTGGTCATGCTCTCCAGCATCTGAGGAGAAACAACAAGACTCTCTGATTCACTTTTCTTTTAAAGTGCTTTCCACAAAACAGTCGTCCTATACTGACGTCACAGACCTGTGTGGCACAGGTGATGGGCTTGCCAATCCTCATGCACCTGCCAGTCATCATCTTCTGGGCAATGAAGACCTTCTCTGTTGGGATTTCAATGCCCAGGTCTCCACGGGCAACCATGATGCCATCGCTGACCTCCAGGATCTCATCGAATCTATCAGACGAAAAGAACAAAAAGTCAGTTTAACAATTCAACGATTCAGATCTGCACAGATTCAAGTCTGACCGCTGGTACCTGCGCACGCCCTCGTGGTTCTCCAGCTTGCTGATGATCTTGATGTCCTTGCCCTTCTCGCCAAGCACTTTCCTGACAGCTTGAACGTCAGCAGCCTTACGGATGAAGGAGGCGAAGACCATGTCAACACCCTGCTCCACGCCAAACTGCAGGTCCTCAATGTCCTTCTCAGAAACAGCAGGCAGGTCGACGGCAGCTCCAGGCAGGTTGACGCCCTTCTTGCTGCCCAGCATACCGCCGTTCTCAATGTTACACATCAAGTAGTCGTTGCCTTCGGACACACAGAATGAAGAGAAACTCCATTTCCACCATTACACATAAAGGTGAAAGCAAAATCTGCATGAAAGATGAACCCAACAGATGATTGTTTGTGAGCTTACCAACTTCTTTAACCTTGAGGGAAATCAGACCATCATCAATGTAGATGTGGCTTCCCATCTGCACAACCTTGGTGATGTTCTTGTAGTCGAGCCATAGAACTTTCTCATCACACTTTTCCATGTACTGGTTGTCGAGTGTGAGCTTGATGGTTTCACCCTTCTGGAGTTCAACCTCAGCAGTGCCACTCTAAACAAGACCAGAGAGAGAGAGCTTGTTCATTCTCAGGATGAAAACCGCTGCACGAAATCTTCATACAGTTATTTGTGCAATAAATAAAAAATGTCCTCATTGGAGCCTTGGTAATTTGGCAAGAACTCACTCCCTTGATAAGTCCGGTCCTGATTTCTGGTCCCTTGGTGTCCAGAGCGATGGCCAGTGGTCTGTAGTCAACAGATCCGGGGCTGAAGCTCTCAGCTGCGTCACGGACATTCTTGATGGTCTCAGCATGGTACTGTATGAAGTGGGGTGTTAAACAAATGTTATCACATTGAAAACCTCAATAAATCAAATAGAATAACATAAAAAGTGAAAGAATTTACATGAGAGATAGTCATAATAGCTTGTTTTATTTAGGTGGAGAAAAGATTATCCCTAAATGTGTTGGATTTGTAAAGGTACAGTGTGCAAGATTTAGTGGCATCTAGTGGTGAGGTTGCAAATTGCAGCCAACTGAATACCCCTCCGCTCACCCCTCACTTTCCAAGTGTCGGAGAACTACGGGGGCCTTCAGGTAACGTAAAAACGTAAAAGTCTCTCTCTAGAGCCAGTGTTTGGTTTGTTCGTTGTGAGCTACTGTAGAAACATGGACTCCGTGAAGAGGACCCGCTCCCTAGATATGAAAGGCTCATTCTAAGCTAATGAAAACACCATTCCTAGGTGATTATACTCTAATGAAAACATGGTTATGAATATTATGTTCCATTTCTGCTAATAGATCCCCCAAAAAGCTACACACTGGATCTTTAAACTGAAGTTAGTACAACAACAGGTGGACAAACTTGGTCACAAGGACAGCTCGGTTACATAACTCTATGCAGTAAATCTTGAATGACAACTGCAACACATTTTTAGCTCATTACAGCTGTACATAAACAGCTGTCAGGGATTACATGAATAGTTTCCAAAATAGTTGATGCTAAAGCCTTTAAAGCAGGCTGTTTGACAAATTAAATAAATACTTTTAATTTCCTACTTCATGTGATGGACGTGTACAGCTGTCTACGGCTGTGGATATACTACTGACTACTGTCAATAATGAACGCCTCACTGTGGTTTCACTACATGCCTTCTACCCGCACTGTTGCTGCCAGGCGGACTCTCACAGAAGACCTATTTATAGCCGTACTGACAACTGACACACCAATGAGACAGAGGTCATATCTATTTTGCCCTTCTCATAATAAATCATTTATTAGTTGTGAATTTCTGGAGTCATGATTATCAATTTTATCATTTTTTTGTTGCCAAAACAGACTGGACCGACAACTCAAAAGGAGCTCTGAGAGTTGAGCTACATTGAAAAAAAGCTTTTAACCTTTGGAGAGCCAAATCTCAACTGCGGGTGTTCACACTACAGCTGAAGATAGATTTGAAGGCTCGTCCACTCAGGTGACAGTGAAAAAGGTAAAGAGGCATGACTTTTAAAGGCGAAGGGTCGGTAGTAGAAGGTCGGCCAAAGAGTTGGCTGTGATGCAATTGGCTCGCCAAATCTCAAGCTACGACACAGACCCCGAAACTTTAGGGGCAAGTACAAGCTCACGGATCACATTACAGCCACAGACGTTACCAGGCCACAAGAGTAATGTCACACTGACGGCTGCAGCTGTAAAGGGCAAATCCACTCTGAATCACTTGCAGAGGGTAAAGAAACTACTGCTGAACTGCTCCGTCTGGGTTCAAACTCTGCACAAACTTGAATAAGTGATGTCACAGCCGGTGTTTTTAGGCTTCGACACCCGCTAGTAAATCATCTGCTGTGACATCACCATTTGGGATTGTGTAGTGCAACTACTAGGGACTGTATTTGCTGAATATTTCTCATCCTTGACTCACCTCATGTGTGCCATGAGAGAAGTTCATTCTTGCAATGTTCATCCCAGCCTTGATCATTTCCTTGGCCATGTCCACAGATCGGGAAGCAGGTCCTGCATCAAGACAGGTGAATGAATACAAGGCTAAATATGGTATTTGTAAGGTACAACGAGATAACCTTTGAATCAACAGGGTTTGTTAATGAGTCTGACCGATTGTGCAGATGATGCCAGTGTTGCGAGACACAGCGGGTTCAGAGTCGATGTCCAGCAGGCACATGTGCTCCATGAACGTGTCCGCCATGGCAGCATGCATCTGCTGGGTGTGAATGATGGAAGAGCCCATATCCTTTGACTTCGACATGACTGAATCTATGTCTGCAGGAAATGTCCTGTGGAGACAGAGGAGGAAACAAGTGCAATGATCGATTAGCAGCTGACAACTTTATAGGTTACATAAATGTAAGCACATACATATTCAAAGCGTGTGGAAATCAGAAACTACAGTAGAGTAAGGTTCTATCATATATCTAAATGGAAAAGTACAAACTTATAGGAAGGTGTGACCTCTCCAGAGTGTGCGAGCCGACGGAACAGCCTGTGCAAAGAGTAACAACAACAGTATATGCGCCTGCCTGACTGCACTCTCTCCCACATTCCAGCGGGAGTTTATGTGCAGCTGAAGAAGAGGAGTCACTTGACAGAGGCTAAAGGTAATTTACACACACACACAGAATAACTGCAGGAGGAAGCTGGAAAACATTATGTATGTTGCCTGAGATGAGAATCCAAATAATGTACATTAAATGGACAAAGCAGCAGAGTTATCAGGATTCAGTCGGCTGAGAGGTGTATGCAACATGCCTGACAAATGTGTGTTGTCAGTGCATGGAAACATGGAAGGTGTGTGTGCTGAGACACCATTCCTGCCCCTCAACTAAAATAACACAGGCAGCTGAGAGCATTTATGGACCATAGAAACATATCAGAAAAAATACATCAGGACAAGACTAGGTCAAAGCCACCTTGCAGGTATTTCTGAGTAATGCCATCAACAAAAGCTTTGTGTAACTAATTGCTAAAAATAAATATTTATGTAATAAATTACAGAGTACCTCATAAATTAGGCTGATAATTGATTCATTAAGAAGTTGAGTAGAAACACATTTCTTTATCTGTACAAGATACAGAGCAGAGATCTATTACCAGAACAATAGACAAGCAATTAACGAATAAATCAAATCTAAAGAGCTGTATGGGACTTAAACCCTTGTACAGTGCATAAAGGAACCGTATGTGCAAACCAGTGCACAACCAAAGTTACATTTTATATACAGTTCATTTGTATATTTGAAATAAATATTATATCTAAATACAATGTATGCATAATAATTATGATCATGCATAATAACTTTTAATATATAAATGGGTGATGTCTAGTTTTTCGAGGAAAAAGTTTGATAAGTTATTGAAATTAGTATTTTTACTTTTTAAAAAACATTGGAAATGATCATTTAAAATATAAAACGTATATAAATACAAATATAAATCTCCTCTCCACTCTTTCTGTGATAAAGTTGAGTCTATTTGCTGCTACTCACCGACTGGGTGAACTTTGCAGGATCAAGACGCCGCTGGTCCTACTGGAGCGACAGTTTTTATCCCCCTCACTAACCGGAACTACTTTCCTACGCGAACAACGCCCGGTGACACAGAATATAGGGCGCGACAGTTACGGCACCGTTTACCGTTTTGACAGCGAGTTGAACGAATGTTTTTCACACGGAAGTTTTTTTCTATACGTGAATATAAAACACAGTGTAAAAATTTCAAATAAACACATTTCACAGAAGTTGGACAAATATTGAGGGAGGATACAGCGAAGGTGCGAGTGTTGTTCGCCTGGCCAATCACAAAGCTCTCCGCTGATAACATGAGCCCGGGTCTCAAGACCTTAGGCACCTTAAACCATAAACTACTAGGTGACCTTTTTCAACTGTAACTTTAATTTAGGCTGTGCTGCTTTACTGCTTTTAAATATGTATAGGACCAAGGAGTTACGTCATGTCTCACTTTTATATGTTTTATGGTTGTCTGTCTTGATAACTCAATAAATATATGTTTAAATATTTGAATTATGGTCTAATTGTGAGGGCCAGCTGTCCTGATCTCTGATTTCAAACTTTACTCTATCCATGCTTAACCTATATTGTCCTAATTTTTACTTGAACTCTAAACAAAAATCTGTTAAATCTCTTCAAATAGGTGTATTGGAAAATGTATTTCTCACTTTTCTGCTCTTGTGAGGACATTTGGTGAGTGCAGAAATACAAAAACACATATTTGGTTCCTTTTCGCATCCTTGCAGGATATATTATCATCAACATCATGCAACATCTAATAAAAAATGGTGTTTATTTATCAACATCCCACATTGCTTCAGCTGCACACCTGTGTGGCCACACCTATGCCAGGAATTTATTATTTTTTCAATATGTCTTTTTTTTTAAATTTAATTTAGATGCATTTTATTTTTTTATTTTATTTATGATTTAATTACATTGAAATAAATGTTGCCCTCCTTTTATGTTTGCACTATGATCTCTCATTTTCATTTTTGACAAAACATCTCCTTTACTTTTTCTTTTAAGACTTCATGTCATACTGCATAATTTTAGTTTGTTTTATGAGCTTAGTAGGGGTGTGAATGTGTCTGCATTCCTGCTTCATGATATGACAGTCCAAATGCATTCACTTGGAGCTTGATATACAGTAACGATGCTTTAAAATTAGAAGAAAGGTGCAGCCAAGCTGAAAATGACATGCAGTGGAGGGCGCGACAGCTGATGAGTCAAAAGCAACAGCTTACAGAGATGCAAACTTAATATCAACGTAACATATTGTATTACAGATGCACAAATGCATGCATCAGTTAGGTATAGCAACAAATGACACACCTTTGCTAAAAATAGTGTACAGTATAAGCTAACACCATATGTCTGGTTGTAACTCTTCCAATGTACTGTATGTAAAGGTAATGTATATATATAGTTAAGCCATCCTTGGCTCCGTGGAGCCTGAGGAACATATCAGGAACACAGTGTACCACAACATAAAACCAGATCCACCCAATGCTATGTTCAACATATACAGAATGTGCACTCTCCTCACTGTTATTTAATGTGCTGTCTCAGTGCTGCTCAGTAATTCAATCATTTTGATCTATTGAGGAACTATATACTATACTATTTTTTATTCTCTCTGTGTGTAATCCTTTTTCAGATGCACATTATTTTTATATTCCTCAAGTTATAACAGACAAATTTCTATTCTAATAATTGAAAAAGGGGAAGAATATTTGTCTAAAATATTTGGTACTATGTATTAACTAGATGGAAAACTGAAAAAAACTGAAAAAAAAAAAAGCTGCAGTCTTCATTTGCTGACTTGGCAGCTAATTAACCTGAACTCACAAATGCTTTAAAGTAACCTTAAAAAATATCCTTAAGTGGACCAGAAACATGTAGTGAGTTATGGGAGCTAAGTTTTAAAAGCACAATATAATGTTTATAAATGTTTATGCCCTAAATACAGTGTGCAGTATTTCATCTGGACCTGTGTGTCATTTATGACTCCTAAATATTTTTGGAGCGTATGGATGCTGTGATCCTTCAATAGGCGGAAATCTGACTCCCGACTGACCTTCAACCCCCCGTCCATGTATGGATAGATGTACAACCCAAAGATGGACCAAGGCCGGTGGAGAGAAACGTAACAGTTCTCAGTCCATGTGTGCTTCAACTGCATGTGTTCAGTTTTTGTTATTTATTGATCCTTATTGATCCTTTATTTAGCCAGGAAGGTCCCACTGAGATACAATATCTCTGCTTCCAAGGAGTCAAGACACATTGGACACATCTAACATCACTTCAGTAACACAAGTACTTCTGTTGATTTGGTATCAAAATGTATGAATTGTCTGAGTTTACATATTACGCTGTAAAAAGTAGTGCAGTAGGTTTTTATAATCACACCGGTCAAAATTATTTCCCTTCTTATTCCACATAATTTTAACAAAATTACAGATTTATTTTAGTTTCTACATTTTCAGGTATATTCTCTATATGGTAACAACACATCCTATCTGTCTCCTAAATCCATACTTTTATTTTTTATTTTATTTAACCTTTATTTAACCAGGCAAGTCAATTAAGAATAAATTGTTATTTACTATTTCCTTATTTTCTTATTTTTCTTATTTACTTTATAATATATTACTCTAATAAGCAGATTTTGAGTCTGTTGTATGATCATGCTGCTAATGTCATGGGCCTGGGTTTTAGTTTAGTCTGTTTCCTGTTTTATTTTGAAGGTTCACTCCTCATGTGTCATGTTTGTTTTGCTTCCTGCCTTTGTCTTTTTCCCACACCTGTGTTTCATTAGTTAATTAGTCCGTTGTGTATTTAGTCTTTGTGCTTCCCTCTCCTTGTTTCAGTTTGTCGTCTCACCTGTTCAAGACAGTGAGTTTCTCAGTGTTTCAGTGTTCCTGGTCTGTGTATTGGGGATTTGTCTCTGTTGCTGCCTGTTTTTGGACTCCTGCTCTCTGTAAGTTTATTCACCATTAAATAATTTAACACCACCTGCTGCTTCCTGCTCAGTTATCTCTGCGTCTGGGTCCAAACCTGCTATTCCTGAACTGTGACAGCAAAAGTGACAATATTAAAGGTGTGACGGACCCTGCTTGTCTGCAGAGGTGTGATTTATCAGTGACGTAAATTGCTAAGTGCAAGATTGGGAGCATTTCTATTGCCTCTGCACAGCTCTCAACATGGTGACGGCTGAGCAGGTGGCTTACAGCTAACGGTGCTAACAGCGCTAACTGTGAAAACAATGGCAACACTGCTGACAGAGGTAACCCGGAGGGTGGATGCTATGCTTCCGCAACGGCGCCATCAGTCAGGACGTCGTTATCAGCTGTTAGTTAACCGCTGTATGAACACAGTGTAGAGCGGCAGCCGTGAGCTAGCCAGTGGTGCGGGCTTACATGCACTAAAAGCACGGCCGGCCTGGCGATTGTCAACAAAGCGCGGAGAAGCTCGGATCACAACACACACAGAGGGAGAGCGACTTCATTCTCTGCTCAGGTAGACATTACTCCTCTATAGCTTTACATAGCAAATAGTTGTTTGCTGCTATATTAATGCTCTGGATATTGTATAGAGCAGTGGTTCCCAAACTTTTTCACATCAAGGACCTCTAAACTGACGCAAATTAGACCACAGACCCCCATTTGATGAGATTTTGTCCCAGGGTCCCCCGTCTGATAGGATTATTTCAGAATTTATTACAGAAAGTGTATGAAACCCATGACCAAAATAGTCGTACATTACTTATGGATGGAATTGTAGCGAAAGTAAACGAGTCCCCTTTTTGATGGGGACCCCCCTGGAACCCACTCAAGGACCTCTGGGGGTTCCCTGACCCCACTTTGAAAACCACTGGTATATAGCACCTTTAAGTATACTCAAAACAGTATGCATACTAAATCTGCTTCTTTTTTGAGTGTGCTGGTGATGAACACTGTTTTCCCACAATGCATTGCGCAAAGGGCGCGTTACTCACAACATTAAAACTAGATATTAGGTAAAACAGCTATGTGGACACCCAAGAAAACTAAAATTAAGTATCTAATCAGTGGGAAAACATTTTGATTTATATATTTGTGAAGTTTGTCAGTGACATTCCACCATTACTGTTTTTTAGTACAGTGATTCCCAGCCTTTTTTCATAAGGGACCCCTTTTTCAATCATTGAGTAAACTGATAACCCCTGACTAAGTGACCATTTTAGGTATATTTCATATTATATTCAATGTATAACAATAACTGTACAGAACAACTGATAAACTTTACTTAACCCAAATAGTGAACAAAAGAACTGCAGGAAGTTTGTGAAAAATGAGTGATTTGGATGAATTTTGAACAAATTCTTTCCTGTGACTATTGCATCAGAGATCAGTTTTCCTGCTATTTTTTAGGAACTTTTAATATATATCTGTCTGTATTGTGTATTTTTAACAACCAGACATACTTAATAGGCTTATTTTTTTTAAAATTCAGTGTTTCCTTCCCCCTGATGCTCGGCCATTGTTCTATTAGCTCTTTGGTTGTTTTATCCTGTTTATATCTTAAATAATAATCCAAACTTTAAAAATAACAATTTCATTTAGTTTTCTTCACAGAAATGAATGAAATGCTGAGATATAGGCCAACTGTATATTATTCTTAAAAAAAAGTTGTCTTACACCCCTTAAAATCATAAAGGCCTCGCGACCCCCCCCCCCCCCTGTGGAGCTTTGGCGACCCCTAGTGGGGGTTGGGAACCAGTGTTTTACTATATAGTATGCTGTATCCAGTATGAATTGGGACATACTGTCCATCTGTGGGACTCACTCACACTCTCTCTCACACACACAACAGCTCTCTCTTGTGGACGACTGGTTGAAGTGTCTTCTGGGTGAGAGACAACCTGCAGAATAACTGAAATGTGCTGAACTGTGGAATTAATTTCAAGGTATTGTACTTCAATAAGTCTCTACTTGAAAACTGTCTCACTACAGTAGTTACAATGGCAGATCGCAAGACTTTTTAACTTTGGCTGCACCACATCTTCAAACCCATTTTAAATTCAATGCTTTTTTACAAATTACATTTCAATTAAAATCTGTCCTTCCATTTAATGATTTTAAAAAATACTCAGATGTTCTAAATCCCGTAATCGTTTTCTTTACTGTAATATGAAACTAATTTGGATGTTGTATAACCTACTGTATGTGTGTTCGAATAGAGTGCTCCAGGGATGACGTATTTTCGTAGGCCAACCAGGAAGTTAGCATCGCACCAGTTCCCTCAACAAAAAGCCAATGGGATTTTTTTTATTGGAATTTGGATTATTGCCGATAATAAACTCTGTGGCAAAAAAACATTTATGATGTTTACACGTTTTGTTCAGCAAGATAATCTCCACAAATGAACACCAATTTTATGATTTTTGAAGTGTAAATGCATTTGCCAGAAGTAAAAAGCTAACGTTAGGCTATAAACAAACTACACCACAGTCGCATGAGTGCGAGTATCCACAACGAGGCTGTAAAGGTGGACGGGTCGGCGTGATGATGTTTAGTATTCTCATTTAGCCACTTGTTAGCAACCGCCTTTTTAAGACACATAAACGCTTCAAAAATCTCTAGTGGGATATTTACTGACGTATTTTATATCATAGAACAAAACGTTAAAATCTCTTCAGCTTGTGTTAACCACAGACCTTATGTCAGGCATCTAACTAAAAACCCATTGACTTCCAGGCGAGGGAACAGGAAGTGCTAAAATACTAACTCCTTTCCAGGTTTTAGGACTCATTCCTGTAGCACTCTCATGTGTTTTTCTATATAATGTATGCAGTATATGTAAAGAGGTTTAACTGGTGGTCAAGAGACTTATACCATATAACTGCATTGTCCCCGGTTCAAATCCAGCTTGGGAACTCTGTTGCTCGTCATATCCCTCCTCCGTCTGTAGGCTGTTACTATCCAATAAAAGAGAGAGATCTTAATCTGAATTAGAGATCTGTTTAAATAAGGGATTTACCAACTTGTATTTATTTCAGTTTACTTCTTGATAATTCTTGATTTTGACAGTTCGGTGTCTACAACAGATGCAGTAGATATGGTATAGAGCTGCTGCTTGCTGTGGAAATCTGATCCCTTTGTCATTCACTGTGAACCTGTTTATTTATCTTGTGGGCCGGACAGATGAGGCCTGAAAGTTATGATATAACAGTAGGTGTATCAAATGAGAAGGGGGTGGATGCAACACAAAAACTGCACAATATAATACAATATAAATCAATATCCCTGCTACCTTTGTGGAGCTCATAATGATCTGTTGTCACTGAGACGTGTTGACTCAACTCAGCAGAAATGATGCTTTGTGTTTTTCCTGTTCATGCATATAGTGTTTAAGTACAGGGGTTCACGCTATTGTGCCCAACCACTATAAATAAACCCCGCCACATAACAGACACCCACTCCTGTCTAAGTGGATTACTGTGAGAAAAGCACTTGTTGAGAGATGACTTGCACAGATGTATGCAGTCCTAGAAGTGTCTAATCTGGCCAGACAGCAGAGCAGCAGGCGACTGCTAACAAGGGTAACTGCCGATTAAGGTCAGATGGCAGCGCCGCAGACAGACAGGAAGACTAATAAACGGCAAACATCACACATATCACCATCCTTCAGATGTGCCACCTTTGCTCTCATCACAGTCTTAAAACTGATTCATGAACCTGACTTTTTCTGGAGGATATGATACCTGTATTTGTTTTGTTTTTCTCCTCTTTTACGAAGGAATACACACTGTGGAGAGGATAACACGCAAGTGTGCATAGACCTGACTAGACCTGGAGCTGCAGGACTTGTCCTCATCTTCTCCTCTCTCTGGATCTTTGGACCAGGTTCAGCTGATCAGGCCGTCAGCCAATCATGTGACGCTGAAGTCTGAGACTCAATCAAACACAACCAGCCAGCAGAGCCGCCAAACAGGAATATTCATTGGTTTGGATGTTTCAGCGTCATGTATGGGCTATAGATTTTTGTTGTTTTATATCATTACATTGTTTGTTCAATTGGAATATATGGGAACTGCAAAGTTTTTCCTCATGCAGGAAAGGTAAGCACTTTTATTTTTGGCTTTGTGCCACTGACATGATACCATAACATATTATTACCAGACATGCTCCTGCCTTTTGATTTATTTTAATTTTAATTTTCAAAAATGTCCCTGAAGATGCTGAGATAAAGTGGGGCAAATAAGAATAATCTTGATAATGAAAATATAGTTTAAATTGTGAAGAAAATACTGACAGTAATGTGTTCATATATGTATATTGTAGAGGTATCTGAACTAATGAAGTCACATGTTTTTTCCAGCATATGTTTAATTGATTGTTGCTGAAGAAGTGCCAAACTGAACACATGGTGAGTCTATGAGCCCCAAACACTCCTCTCCAATTCATATTACATTCATATGATATTCTTAATATCACACAGTCTGGATAGTAAGTTGTTTACATTGACAGGAAATAACTGAAATCATCATCCAATTAATTGATTTGTTGGTCAGAATTAATCAGCAACAATAATGGATCAATGGTTTGACCTGTGTATGTGTTCAAATCACCGTCAGTCTGGGCTTCATGGTTAGTTGACTTTGTTTGGGTGGACAGAAGGAAGTAATTAGCGGTGTAAATAAGAGGAACTTTTGATTGACAGCTTCTCCCGTTAACCCGACAGGAGACGGAGAGCCAGCAGTGGACTGAGAGCCAAACTGATGAGGACAGTGACTCAGAGGAGATCCTGTGTGGAATCACCGTAAGCATTACTTTCTGGTGGTTTGAATGTTGATGTTTTTTAATTTTATCACATTTTTAGATAACCAAAACATATTTTAAATGCCCCTTAAATCAATATGTCCATATTGTCCCTTACCAAAATTAAGTTTATTCAAGTGTGCTATTAGTATACTTCTTTTGAACTTAAAATAAGAGAAAATACTTTCAGTTTACTTTTTATGTACTTATCAGAGATATACTTAACAAAAGTATACTTATACTGACAAGTTTACTTAAAAGTCTAAGTATATTTGGTTATATATACATCTTTTGATCAAGATATACTTCTTGCCCTATAGGCCTACAGAAAAGAAAACTATGCTTGTAGTTGTGCCTACTTTTTGATATAGTAGCCTATTTAAGTGTGTGAGAGTTTGTTAAAGGATGTTTTGATATGAATTTACTTCAATTCATCAGGTTTTGGGATTATCCATTCACCGTAGAGGCATGTGAGAACAACACATTTTATTATTTTTTTTATCTCATCACAAATCATCAAGTCAAATAGCAAAAAAAACAAGTCTCTTTATGTTATACATAAATCATTGGCTAAGTACTATAAGTTAAAGTATACAAAGTATACTTTCATGAACTAAAAAGCAGAGATGCTCACAAGTCATTTTTGCAAGTCCAAGTCAAGTTTCAAGTCTTTTGTCTGCTCTGTTCGCCCGGTAGTCGCAGTCCTCAGTCCAAACGGCCAAAAGTCCAAAAGTCCAAATTTATTGAAAAAACGATAGCTATAATCATTTCCAAAATTCACATGTTTTTAATCAAACAAAATATTCTGCTTCAATCTATATTTATTGGTGTTTAGCCTTTAAAAAATGACAGCAACCTATAGAAATGGTTGCATATGAAGTTGTGAGATTTCTTCGGCAGCGTTCATCAGCATCTCCTGGCCTTCATCAACTAATGGAGTTTATGAGAGTAAAGAAGTATTTTTAAATGAATAAATAGTCATTAACTTATATAATAACACTTAGTCATAATCATATAAAATATGTAATTGAATCATTCATTATGCTACACAGGAGTTATGCAAATACAGTTGACAAAGACATTAATAAACACTTAAAATGCTCCTTATATCTGCTTAGAACTACAGTATAGTGTGTTACAGTAAGTTATAAACCATTTTCATTGTTTATATGCTGCTTATAAATGCTAAAAAGAAAATAGTGGCGTATGAAAATAAAGTGTTAGCCACATTTTATATCTTAAGGAGGAGTAAAATCCTTCTTCTTAGCCATTGTTGTGAAATTGTGTGACTGGTTTAATCCCTCGGCCCCCTGTGGTGCTGAGCTGTTTGGACCAGAAGGTAAGTGTGTTAGTGTTTGTCTCGGCAGGAGAGCTGTGCCACTGACCTGACTCCCCACCCTCAGCTGGATACTGACGTAGAGGCAGTCAGGACTTTGTATTCAGACTCTGCCGTCTCCATCAGGTCAGAGCATCTTTTCTTATTCATGGTCTTAAAGAAGATCTATTATGCTCATTTTCAGGTGCATGCATGTATTTTGGGTTTCTACTAGAACATTTTTAGATTCTTTAATGTTCAAAAAACGCTTTGTCAGCTATTGTGATTGGTCAACCAAACCAAACTCTTCGGACTCCGCTCCCGCTCCACTCTAACTAGCTTTGTTTGAAGGCGTGCCAAACTAGCCACTAGGCAGGTATTATGCAAATGTGCTATTTGGTGACATTACTACGTTACAGAAGAAACGGCGGGACTTCAAGCAAGGCGTTTCAGGCAGTTCAGGAGCAGTGTTTCTGTGGGGGAGAGTAACTCCCTTTGGCCTGGACTTTGGACTTTGTAACTTTGCAGACCTTTTACAAAAAACTGTATAACACACTAAAGGAAAAGTGAAAAAACACAATAGGTCCTCTTTAAAAGGATTGCTGCTGCTTTTCTACATTCTCACACACCCACTTCCTTTTCTTCTTCTAGGGAGTATGGCTCAATTGATGATGTGGATGTTGACTTAAGCATAAATGCCAATGTTCTGGATGTAAGTTAAATTTAAAATAATTCATGTAGAATACATTGACATGTTTGCTGTCCTCACATCTTGGTGTGCTTAATATGATTGTGCTGTGTGATGTCCACAGGAGGAAGCGGCCAAGGCCTGGGGGATCAACCCATCAGAGCCCATCGTTATCCGTCTGCACTTTTCTCCGTCTCAGTATCTGGACGGACCTGGTGAGCATCAATGACACTGCCACATTTACTATAAATTTAAATTTACTATGAGTCAATGTGACACCTGATTAAGTGACGTTTCTCACCACAGCACCTTCAGTCGAAGTCTTTCAACCAACCAACACTCATTTCAGCCTTAGGAAACAACTACAGAAGTGAGTGTTCATGTTTCATGCTTCATACCAGTTAATTCATGTTGCAATAGGCTCCTTCCACATTATTACAGATGTCATTTTTTAGAAATTAAACTTTTTAGTTCAAATATGGATGAGGATTTTAAAGGAACAGTGCGTAACATTTCGGGGGATCTAGCATCAGAAATTGAATATAATATTCATAACTATGTTTTCATTAATGTATAATCACCTGAAACTAAGAATCGTTGTGTTTTCGTTAGAATGAGCCCTTCATATCTACATGGGGAGCGGGTCCTCTTTACGGAGTCCGCCATGTCTCTACAGTAGCCCAGAACGGACAAACCAAACCCTGGCTCTAGAGAGAGCCTTTCATGTATTTACATTAACTGAAGGCCACCGTAGTTCTCCGACACGCTTGTTAACCGTGGTACCGCCAGCTGCCGTCTGACTTCCGTTGCTACCAAAGTAGTGTTATTATGGTGAGGATGGCCTCTGAGTGAGGTGAACAGCGTTACTACGGTTTTGCACCCAGCGGCTCACGTTACCGCAGTCATGGAAAGGGATGAGTGAGCAGAGGGGTACTCAGTTGGTTGCGATCTGCAACCACACCACTAGATGTCACCAAATCCTACATACTGTACCTTTAAATCTTGTGTTTACCACAGATGTGCTCATAAGTATCTTGCAAATAAGTCATTCAGCAAGAAAAAAAACATAAAAATGACTAATCGACAAAAGAAATCTTAGTTGACCGAGACCAAAACGACTGATTAGTCGACTATACGACTAAGAGAGGGCAGCCCTATAGCCTATTGCTCAGACTAACTGTTCATGTCTGTTCCCCAGTGTTCTCACAGTCTTCTTATCTCGGGAGTGGAAACATTTGACCAACGACAACGTCATAGTCCGACAGAAGAGAGGGCACAGCTGGTTCAGGCCAAGTGGAACCATCAAGAAATTTCGTGCGCGACTCAGCATCTGGCTCCCACCATCAAAGTATGTGAAAATCTAATGAATCCAGCAATTTTGTTGCTGATTCGGCCTGATCTGAAGTCTCTGTTCACTGCTTCCTCGCTCACTGTGTGGGCAGGTCCAGTGAGCTCCAGGAACCCACTATGAAAGGAAGGATCATTTCACCAGCAAAGAACCAATTCACTAACCACACAACTTCCTACACCATCAAGAATCCCACAGGAGATCTCTTCACCTACACACCCAGTGGAAAGGTGAGTTCAAAATACACCTCTGTTACATACACTTGAGTATTTTATGGTTGCAACAATCTTGCCAAGTTTTTGTCTCTTCTATTACTTAATAAGTTCTGTAAGTTTATTAGTAAGTGTGTCTCTTCTTCCACAGAGGGTGGTGGTGTCAGCAGTCAAGTCATCAGCACAGCTTAGTACCAAACAGCTGATAGAGCTGCTTTTCTCCTCCCAGGCCATCAGGCACTGTAAGACCACCCCAAGTCTGCAGCACGGCTTCTTGGTGCAGGTAAAGCAGAATAAATCAGGTACTATTATATTTTGTCATGGAGGGAAATTTAAGAGTAACTGCACCCGGTGTCATAATCCAACTTGTATAATATCTCAGTACAGTGTTGGACTCCCAGTTGAGGTTCTCTGAAAATACAGAGAATATTTTCAAGAGATGCTCACAGCTACTTTATCTTCTAAGGAAGCAGATTTTAGAATTAGTGTACAAAACTATTGTTGAGTGTTTTAACCTTTCACCTTCCTGCCTGGACGGTTACCTAAACTGTAGATCTAAGAATAAACTCTCTAGGATTGTGTCAGTCGCAAGCAAAATAGTTGGCCAACCCCAAAAGCCTTTGACTCAAGTTGTTACAGGAAGGACGAGAAAGACAGCGAGGAGTCTCCTGGCAGATATCTCCCATCCTCTCTTCAGCTCGTTCTCATTCCCAGTGCGTTATTTACCGACAATAATGAAGACCCATCCGCAGCAACAGTAAAAACTCAGAGAAAGTGCGCCGGGAGTGTGGTGACGTAGTTTAAAGAGCAAAAGAAACACACTGGGCAGGTGGGAAGGGAGGTGGATGGGTCCAACAAACACAAGGCTTTCATCCAGGAGGCCGCTGTTCTTGTACCGTGTGTCACGTATTCAATGTACAAACGTACAGTGGTAGTTTTAAGCCCAACCATGTATTTCTTTCCTAAACCTAACTATAAAAAATAGTAAGATGGAATGCAAGCAGCATCTATATTGTTGTTTTCCACTGTGTTCACAGATAATGAGGTATGCTGAGCAGAGACTCCCCACGCTGAATGAATACTGTGCTGTCTGTGATGAGCGACATGTGTTTCAGAACAGCCCTATGTTAAAGGTACACTCCTACATAGACTGATTTACTGGCTAATCTACTGATTGAAAACCCTACAAATGCAGTTGACTGTTAATATATTGTCACTATTTTGTTCTGTGTGTGTTTGTAGCCAGCGGTTTGCACCAGGGAGCTGTGTGTGTTTTCCTTTTATACGTTGGGGGTCATGTCTGGAGCTACAGAGGAGGTTGCCACCGGTGCAGAGGTTGGTAACACATATACACACCTTTACAGGTAGTCTGGGTGATCATAATGTAAGATTGATGTGTTGCAGTAATGGCTGTTCTACAGGTAGTTGACCTGCTGGTGGCCATGTGCAGAGCTGCCCTTCAGTCTTCACGCAAGAGCATCATATTTGAACCGTACCCTTCTGTTGTTGATCCGTGCAACCCAAAAACCCTGGCCTTTAATCCTAAGGTATCACTTATTACTGACTTGATTTGTAATTAACTATTCAGTTTGTTATCGTTGTCATTCTGAAGGAATCATGTATGGTTTTGTTGTGGCAGAGAAAGAGCTACGACAGACTACAAAAAGCGCTGGACGGTGTCTTGTTAATCAGGAGGATGTCACAGGTGACTGATCTTAAAGTATATCATACACTCACGACACCGTTTTCAAAATTCTTATCTGGTTCTCCTCATCTGAGAATAATCTAAAAGCTGGTGAATGTTTCCTTGACAGTTGCATTAATATATTATTAGATTGATGAAATTGTATTTGATCATATCCAGGGTCCATATTCTGAAATGAAGAAGCAGATGGACAAGATAGACCCTCTCGCTCATCCCTTACTACAATGGTGAGAGACACTAAAACTAAAAAATATTTTCGTCCTGTTTCATTAACTTGATATGTCATCAAATGTTTCTTAGATTCATATCCAGGTGTGTGTTTGTATGTTTGACAGGATTTTAACAAGCAACAGATCACACATTGTCAAGCTTCCGCTGAACAGGGTACGATAGAGCAGCTCACAGCTAGAATATGATGCCTTAACTCAGTAGTTTTACAGCAGTAGTAGTTATCCAAATAATATATGATATACTGGGTTTTATATATTTTTTTATTTTATTCTGTTTGTGCTCTCTCGTCTATATTTTTTATCACCTGGTGCACAACAGCAACTTAAGTTCATGCATACATCACATCAGTTCCTGTTGATCAGCAGCCCTCCATCCAAAGAGGCTCGTTTTCAAACTGCCAGGAAACTTCACGGCAGCACTTTTGCTTTCCAGTGAGTAGAAACAAAGCTGTGCCACTAATATAAAACCTTCATATCAACACTATGATCCTTGCTTCAAACGTTTAGGCCCTATTTTCTCGTCTTTCAGTGGTTCCCACATCGAAAACTGGCACTCGATTTTGAGAAATGGGCTGATTAATGCTTCTTATACCAAATTACAGGTAGAGTATGAAAACACCAAAGGGTTTTGTATTGCTTGAGCTAAGTTAATATAAGCCTTTAAATCTAATGTCATGTCACAGTGGAGATTTCAACAGAGTTTTTCTTAGATTAAGTGTACAGTTAGATCAACGAGACCTTTAAATTAACTGAAGTGTTCACATTGTTTCTTATTCAAGCTTCATGGAGCTGCACATGGGAAAGGCATCTACCTGAGTCCGATCTCAAGCATATCATTCGGATATTCTGGTATGAATGCACACTATACTTAATAATCTGCATACAAATTGACCTGTTTATACAAAGATAACCATTACTTATTGATTCTAGCATATTTTTTTGTGCAGAGATGGGTAAAGGGCGACACCAAATGCCCACCAAAGAAGAACTCCTAAAGAAATGCAATCAAATAAACAAAATCAAACAGGTAGATTATCATCCATGTGTCTAAAACGTGTCTGTCTGTACAAGGGCGTCTTCTCTTGTTTTGTGTATCTCATCCTGTACTCTTTTCTTGTCTTAGGAACAGCCGGAGCAGTCCAGGTTTCTGCAAAACAGGAATATAAACTGCATTGCTCTCTGTGAAGGTACATTTGAGATAATACATGATATGTGTTACAAAGAGCTTTGAGTTGATAATATATTAGGAATGATTTTGTGACAAAGTTGTCTGCATGTCCTGACAGTCATAACGTCAAAGGACCTTCAAAAACATGGGAACATTTGGGTCTGTCCGATATCCGACCATGTGTGCACACGTTTCCTCTTTGTGTGAGTAAAACATGAAACAGCAGAGACAGAAAACCTTTCTGCCTCCCAGTGTGATGATACATTTCTAGACTATATTGCAGATTTCTCACAATGTTCTGCTTTTGTCTTTCTCAGGTATGAGAACGGCCAGGTGGGAGACGTCCACATCAACACTCAGGAAGCCATGATCCACAGGGAAATTTCACAAGTAATTGCTTCAAAGCCATGTTGAGAAAACAAATGATTTATTACTAGTGAGCAGATTTCATTTTAAAAAACCACTGACTGAGAATAGATCTTAGGTGAACATAAAACAATACTTTATATTGAATTTATCAGCTTATGTGTGAATGAACGAAGAGGGCATCTCTTCTTTCTGATATCAACTGCAATAATATTAGATGGATGAAACGTTTTCGTTGTGTCATGCACCTGTAAAAGCTTTTTTTTGCCTTATATCTTAATGTACAGTCTGGTGTCATTTAAATCTGTGTCATAACTATGTACTGTGAACACATTTTGTACCTTTTTTTTATAAGCACACATTTTTTAATTAAAAAGAAATCAATATTTGCTAATTTTGTTCAACATATCAAATGTTTTACTTTTACAGCTCAAAGGGTCACTTTTTTTTATTTGTGTAATACATGTTTTGTACCACAAGATGGAAGTGTAACCAATAATAACTACTGATGAACTACTTTGCTTCACAGTCAGAAATACTTTATTGATCTCCAGGCGAGAATTGAGACGTTGCAGTTGCTCTTATATAAAAGCATAAAGAAATATAAGAAAAATACAGATAAAGGAGTATGTAACATGTTAATTATGTTCATAATGCTACAATATATAACACAATCTATGTAGAGCAATACAAATACATATTATATAATAAAAATAAGAATAATAAATGAGAAGTATGTACAAATATATGCATTAAACACATACAACATATAACCTTGCTAACACAGAGCCAATAAAACCCCATAATTGTCCTGTTATGACAGTTATAATTCTAAATGTCTGTAAGAAGATCCTGCTACACGTTTAAATTAGAAAGCATTGTGATCACATTCAAAACGTGGTTGTTGACATGAGCCTCTGTTATATTTTACCTCAGGAAAAACAACACTAGACAACTGCATAACACACCAGATGTGTCACAAGAGTCACGCATACAAATAATCATGTGCTTTACACAAAAAAAATTCACATAAAGAAGAAATTGAGTGACTCTGGTGAACCACAGCTATGTTTTACCAACATTGTCATAAAGGGGATGTACTCACTGATGGACAGTTAACATGCATATTCATGCCCAGTGGTTAATTCTCCTGGGAAATTACTGTATTTTGTTCAGAACTATATTGACACCACTGACAACCGCATCTTTGTGCTCATTGTTCAGTGAATATCATGGGATGTATACCATCCTGTGAGGCAGAAATGCACCATTATAACAGTGTACTGGTTCCATATGAGCCCCACAGCTGCCTCCTGACCTCCTCCCTCGGCTCTGCTCCTCTAAAGAAAAGACCTCTGTTTGCATCTGCATACACATCTTTTCTTTTTATGCAAGTTTGACAAAAAAAAGCAGCAGCAGCTCCAAGGTATGATTGTCCTAATAAATGTCATTGACTCCAAAGAGGAACAAATGAGGTAGCAAGCATTTTCTGGGTCAGCCCAGCAGGCGATGGACTGGAGGGAGGAGAACTGTGAAGTTGCTGTAATAGCCCAAAGGAAGACATCTTTCAAGGACCATATGGCTCTCTGGTGATAATGCAGAGGGAAAGTTGCCTTGAAAGCCATGATATGTTGCTATAACTATTATTATTCCTAAATATCATTAACCCAGTGACATTGTATTTTGGTGCAATATCTGCAAAAAGGCACATTAAGGATGTCAACAATTGAAAACAAAGGGTTGTTTCATCTGCACGCCTTGTTAAATCTCATTAACTCATGTTAATTCATCCACATAATTCAAGCATCCACATGGACAAATAAAATCTGTGAGCCCTTTAGGGTTTAACAATCGCTTTCCTCCTAAAACCAACAAACTAGAACGTGATATTATAAAATGTTGCATGTGCCTTTAAGAGCCCCATGTCCCACTCTACATGTCTCTCTCTGAGCCTCATATGTGTTTGTTGGCATCAGCTGTCCTCAGTGCTGAATAGAGCAAGGACATCTTTTCCTTCACGTCAATGGGATTAGAGGAAGAAATACCCTCTTCATATACTGCTGGCTGTCATCTCAGTGCTCAGAAGACAACATGGAAATGCAGTGTGGACGGAGGACAGAAAGAAGAGCGGGATGAGTCACAAGTTTGGATTACAGAGCTGATCAGTTTTTAGTTTCTCATACTAAATGAACAAGAAACGTGTTTCCGACCTCGAGGGAGGGATGCAAATAATCCGAGGCTGCAGACTCAGAAACATCTCTGCTTTCTAAACAATGACTGAACCCAGGGGTCAGATGAAGAGTTCAAATGCTACAAGCAGCACTGCAACTGAACTGCAGTCTGCTTCATTCGACCCTGATGTCTCATCTTTGTCTTTGCCTCCAAAACTTGACCAGAGCAACTTCAGGAGAGTCAGCCGCACAGAGGACAGCGACCCCTACCCGATCCCTGGCCTGGCAGCAGACACCTTGCACATGCGGGTGAAAGAAGGAAGCAAGATCCGCAATTTGCTGCGGTTCGCAACAGCTCGCATGCAAGGGGAGGGGAATGATGGGACATCACTGAGACAGGTGGTCTTCACCGGCTCAGGTAGAGGAGTCACCAAGACCATCACCTGTGTGGAGATCCTGAAACGTAAACTGGGCGAGCTCCACCAGGTGTCCAAGCTCTACTACAAGACAGTGAATGAGGTCTGGGAGAGTTCACAGCAGGGAGCACCAGGTATCACCGTGCAGAGGACGGTCCCTGCCATCTGTATACTGCTCTCTAAAGACCCTCTGGATCCCCAGGAGCCTGGATACCAACCCCCCCAAACCCTCAGTGTTCCCACAGAGGACGCAGAGAGACATAGAGCTCTGATCAGGCCGGCTCACAGTCCGTCCTCACAACACACCGCCAAGAAAGTCTGTCTGGATGACTGGAGTGTGTGTTCTCCGAGGGTTGACCCCTCTTAGTCGATTAGACGACTAATCGGTTGTTTTGGTTTTAGTTGACTAAGATTTCTTTAGTCGATTTTTTGCATTTTTCATGCTGAATGACATATTTCCAAGATACTTATGAGCACATCTCTGGTAAACACAAGATTTAAAGTTGTGCTTTTGTGTGATTCTTTGTGGAGACACTCAATTTTACATATCTGTTGATTAAAGGAACAGTGTGTAACATTTCGGGGGATCTATTAGCAGAAATGGAATATAATATTAATGACTAGGTTTTCATTATGTGTATGTGTATAATCACCTGAAACTAAGAAACAAAGAGTTGTGTTTTCGTTACCTTAGAATGAGCCCTCCATATCTACATAAAGGGAGCGGGTCCTCTTCATGGAGTCCACCATGTTGCTCTGCCATGTTTCTACAGTAGCCCAGAATGGATAAACCAAACACTGGCTCTAGAGAGAGACTTTTACGTTTTTACGTTACTTGAAGGCCACCGTAGTTCTCCAACACGCTTGTGAAACTGTGATAACACGAGCCACAGATTGCAAAATTGTGGTACCGCCAGCCGCCGCCTGACTCCCGTTGCTCCTAAAGTAGTGTTATTATGGTATGGATGGCCTCTGAACGCGGGGAACGACGTGCCACTGTTTTGCACTTGGCAGCTCACGCTACCATAGTCTTGGAAAGAGAGGAGTGAGCAGAGGAATATTCAGTTCGTTGCAACCACACCACTAGATGCCGCCAAATCCTACACACTGTACCTTTAAATCAACTAATCGATTAGTCGTCAAAATCATATGGGTGTTAAAATTTCTTTGGTTGAGGACAACCCTAGAACGTCTCCATGAAAGTCTGCCTACATCATATGAAAGATCAGAAAATTATCATATTAGGCTTGATCTGAGGGTTATTTTATCATGTCTTTTTAGCAGCATCAAGTTTGCCTAAAATATGAAATACCTCGGAATTTCAACTTTCATATTTTAATGTTTATGTATGGTATTCCGCCACTAAAGTGAACAATTGCCTCTGCCTCCGACGGCCAAAACGAAACACATTTATAATCTATAATATTGCATCAGTATACAGCTTCACCGAGAATGAATAAAGGTGATACTTTGAATGACTTGTAGCAATAAATGTGTGTTTAAATTTAAATGTCTTTTGCAACACTTTGTTATGAGAAGTAATGTATGTATTTAAATGATGATTAGAAGCAATATCAATAGTCACATTAGTAGTTATATATAATTTATCTATCAGAGCTTATTCTGATGCATAAGGTCAACAAAGTACTGCAAAAGTACACAAAGTTGGTCACAGTTATTGTAAATATAAATGTCCAGGTTTGCATCAATAGTCTCTATTCTGTTTCATACTTTTGGAGGGAATTCATGTTTTGTCATGATGGCACCAGAATGTTTTCATTTCTTTTCATAATGATGCTGTCCCCTTTTATGGATGTAGCATCACTGAAATAAATGAACTATGCATTTCTATGCATTACTTTGATGAAATTTGATTTCATGTGTTGGAGAGTGTATACACATCTTTTATTTGAATGAAATCCCCTTAAGGAATAGAAGTACAACTGAGCGATAATTCAATGGGATAATTTATTGTCTTTCAATGGAATCGCATCACGATGAAATTATATATCGAGATATCATGAGACACAATTACGCCGTCTAAATTGATAATAACAAGCACATACTAACTCAAATTTCTCAGAAAATCTGATCAAACTCAGTTAAATCAAACTATTGTCTAAATCTGATTTCTCTGTATTTGTGTGCATGTAAACATAATCAGTGTATAGCTGGAAATATTTGTTTTTTTTCTCCATAAGTTCACTTGAAATCGTCATGTTCATTTTGCACTAAAGTTCTTAATTAAATGAGAAAATACTCTGTACTTTTCATTTGTTAAGTATTTAATTCATAAAGGAGTATACAAATAGGCTTTACCATGTGGTTATTTCACATGAACTATTTATTTATTTATTGAACTTCCAGAAAACATGCTATATCCTGATTTATATCATTATCAAGTTATGAAATAACTTTCGGTTTTGGTCACATCGCCCAGCTCTAAATAGAGGCAGTTTAAACTTCAAAACCTTGAATTTTACAGAGACAAACCAATTTCATGCACGTTACCACCTGTATACAGTCAGCTGTCAGTTCATTTTAATCCAATTTAGTTAATGTTTGTTGGTTACAATCTGTCCTCCAAAACATGTCATCTGTCAGACGATTTTTTTCTGTGTTAGAGTGAAATGCAGGACAGTGAAATGGAAAAATAATAGTATCCAACACCTCAAGTTGTTGGACTATTTAACTCCCATTCTCTCATTCTCATCCTGACAGAATATAGCCTATAGGCAACGCTTATCAAAAAATCTGATATTGCTTTAGGGACTGGTGTGTGTGGTACAGCTACTTATTAGTGGGGTCATAGGTGAGGGGAATGAATGAATAATACATTTTCGTGTCTGGTCATTTACATAACGCATCCCTCGAGGGATTATTCAGACACATTAATTTACAAACTATCAAATCAAACGTTAGGGCATGTTAGCCCACCATCATCTAACAGCACAATACACCAGCATCATCCAAACATACATATAAACATAAACATCATCCAAACATAATTATAAACATGAACCTCCCACAAATAATGCTCCAGGATATATCCCACAATGGAAATAGGCTACAACAAATATTCAATCACAAATGTACAGCACAAATCTGCTGAGGGAAGTACGGCACATTTTATACACATAATTCAAAGTAATGTCATAATGATATTAATTGGGTCTTTAAGCATTTTTTGGCATGGTGTCTTATAGCAGCTGCATTGTATTTTAAAGTGCTTGGAGCTTTTTATATCATCCCACTTCAATAGCCTAAATTTTCAAGATTCAAGATTCAAGATGTTTATTGTCACGCCGGTTATACAGGTACAATCGTGTGAAACGCTTTTTGCTGGGAAGCTCCATTAAGAAAAGAAACAGTAGGTTAAGTAGCAAAGAATAACATAATAAAATAAAGTGAAAATAAAAATAAAAATAAAAATAATAGTGTATTTACAATAATATACAGTATAATAATAAAGGGAAAACTTGGTGTATGGTAATATATACAAGTATTGCACAGGCATTTTTTTTTTTTTATATTGCACAGAAGTATGCATTGAAGTAATTGCACTTTTTTATTGCACTTATTTATTGCACATAGACACTATTTATTGCACATATTTCATGATCACTGAACTTTTCTTTGAGAATAACAATACACGTATGAACATGTTGATCTTGATTCCATTGGGGACAACTCTTCTTAAAATAAAGACAGAAAAATCATTAAAAAAAAAAGGCTAGGCACTTTTACTGTATTATTTATGGGTCAAAGTCAGAGCCAGGGTCAACAATACAGACAAAACTGCACAGTTTGCGCATGCGCAGAGCGGTGTCGCGTACGTGACGGTCTGAGCAGCTGAGCGTCTCTCTTCCTCCTTCAGTCTCTCACCGGGTAGTGTAGCTGGCTGTCCCGCATCATGTTCAGAGCCGCCGTCCGACTGTCCTTCTCCGGTGTCCGGAGTTTAACCCGTACGCAACCAGGGTGTCGAGGTATGTGTTCACCTCTGAGTGCTATTGTGTAGCTTTTGAAAGTGAAGTTGTAACAGAAACCGTGTGTGTGGCTGTCCGCACGGCTAACAGAGCTAGCTGATGTTAGCTTAGCAAGTGTATCTATCACGTGTAAATACACCCCGCACTCTTAAACGTGTTATTTTTTCAGTGAAATCGTGTAGACTTGTGTTCAATACTACCATTAACCGAATAACATTGAATGTGTTCAGCTCGGTGGAGTCTGTGTCCTTGCCGTGACCCTGTTGCTATGCTACATCTGGGGCCTGTTGCTAACATGCTAACTAGGTAACTAGGTAACGGTAGCTAGGGGTCGCCAGTGTGTTCCTGACATCAGGGTTTGGTTTGGTTCAGCCAGTACAGAAAACACCATGTTGTGATGTTTTTAGCAAAAACTTTGCTTTATATTTTATCTATCAGGGAAGTGCAGCTGTAGATGTAACGTTACAGACTTACATGCTGCTTTTAAATCTAATCTTAAAACTCACCTGTTCCTTTTAGCTTTCCCCTAAGGTTTTATAATCACTATGATTTCATAGTATTTTATGCTTTTAACTTACATCAGGAAGTAATTTGTCTATCATTTTTATTTGTCCCTTTTTGACACTTTTAATTGTGTTTCTTGTGTAAATTGTTTTAATGTTGTCTGTGATTGTTTTGCCCTTGTTGTGAAGCACCTTGAGATTTCGTTGTATTTTAAAGTGTGCTATATAAATTAAATTCATTGTTATTATTATTATTATTATTATTACAATCATCAGAATCAGAAACTCGTTTATTGCCAGGTGTATGAGGTTTACACTAGGAATTTGCTTTGGTGGGTTGGTGCAATAAAACAGTAAAAATAACAGTAGGATAATTAAGTGTTAGAATAAAATAAGAATAAAACATTGAAATCTACAAATATACAATATAATATATACACAAGAATTAAACATAGTATAAAAGCATAAACAGATGTGCAAAATTAGTGCAAATTATTGTCAGTGTGCAAACAGTCAGGTGGTATTGGGTGGGTGGTATTGAGTGTGTATGAGAGAAGGGGAGTCAGTGTCAGGGGAGGCCGTGGTGTGAGTGTGTGTGTGTGTGTGTGTGTGTGAGAGAGAGAGAGACAGTCACGGTCACAGGGGGGCAGAGGGGCTGTTGGAGAGCCCCACTGCCATGGGGAAAAAACTGTTCTTGTGGCGTGAGGTTCTGGTCCTGATGGACCTTAACCTCTTGCCAGATGGCATTATAATTTAGGTAACGTTAAATGTACATTGGCTGATTCCCACATCCTCTTACATATATCATAATAACTATAGCATAAATAGAAACGTCCTGTTTGTCAGAGTGTATTCAGGCTGGTACGTGCAGCGGGTAGGTCATGCCAGGACTTTGGCATTGATCCAGCTGCATTAAATTACTAGACAGCAATTTGTCCCTATCCAACGTCACTCTGTGTGCATACCCTTGACTGTATTACCCTTCTACATTACCTGACTCTAGGTGTCACTGTAAGCTTTATTTTGTTGGTGATTAGGTTGTCTAACTAAAAACTGTTTTCTTCGTGCAGCTCTTTTGGCCTCAAGGTGTTACTCACATGGGAAGCAAGAGACCGATGAGGAGTTTGATGCCCGCTGGGTCACCTATTTCAACAAGCAAGACATTGACGCATGGGAGCTTAGAAAAGGTACGTTTATGGATGACTGTGAAACTGAATCACCAAAGTTATTTGCAATGCAAAATTAAATACTGAGAGTCAATATAGGGCTGCACGATTTATGGACAAAATGATAATCACGATTATTTTGATCAATATTGAGATTACGATTATTCATTGATTTTAGGGACAATATATTTGTATTACATTTACATTACATTTAAATAAACAGAGCACTGATTTCACAATTTTCAAATGTTAGACAAGTAGCTGTACAAGAACTTTGTGTAAATATACACTCTAAATTTGTGATTCAAATCAGAAACTGTGATAAAACAATAAGAAAGAACCATACCAATCTGAGCAGCTGACAGTTTTCAAACTTCATGCTACAGCCTCTTTTTGGTTGGTACCAAAAGCTATTAAAATTTGATACCTGGCCTTTGTCAATACCCTCTTAGTTGATGGGTTTGAACTTTGTACCATTCTGATTGGTTAAGGCCACACACAGACAGAAAACAGCACTGTTGGAAAAACATGTGCAAGCACACGTCAGGTAATTATTTTGTAACATGTACGCTGCATTTCTACTGTTTACCTCACTATTGGAACCACAAATGATGAAATGATGAAATGATTTACACGGTGACGGCTTTCCAGAGTAATAAAATCCTGTCAGAGAGTATTATAAACAGCTTTGCAGTGTTTTGGCGTCTGATAAGCCCTCATACACATTAATCCGTTAATGACCCCGGACTTCCTGGATCATATTTCATCATCTCAGTGGTACCTGAAGTATCACACATTCTTTCAATGCACGGCTATTTTGGTCTGAAGAGAGAAAAGCACAACAGAAGAGATGATTTGAGTTGCAGGAAAGAAAGCAAAACAGGGAAAGACTCATTATCAGGTGAGAAATGATAAAACCAGAAATGATTGAGTAGGCAGTCCTAGTGGTTGAACATTACACTGAAACATATGCAGGAAGTAGTTTTGCAAATGTGGTTGGTTTGCAGTTTCACCTTGAAAACATTTGCATGCTCAACTTATATATTGACACAACATTTAAGGATAAGGTAGGGACTATTACATATTTTTGTTGTCAACAAATCCCATGAACAGACCAAAACCAGCAATATGTTAGTCTGTCTCTCAGTACTTAAAAACTTTCCTACCTTATCTGTGGCTCTCAGCTTCAAGCCCATTGGCTCCTACTGAAGATGTAAACCTTTTAAAAAAAAAAAAAAAAAAAAAAAACAGGTCACAAATTTCATTGTTAAAACAGGCTCAGTAATTTCCCAAAACAGCCGGACACTAGTTTTTTGCAAACATTGCTCAAGTAAATATTGCAATTAGTGCTGGGCAATAATGGTGATATATATTGTCAAAACGATATAAAAATGTCGATCGTTTATATTTTTCTATATAGTTTCTATCGCGATATAAGCTAGGCCAATATGTATTTCTTTTTTCTATAATTTCACTTAAAACTGTTCATTTGTCAAGTATTTAATTCACACAAGAGTATACAAAAATAGGCTTTACCATGTGGTTATTTCATATAGATTATTTATTTAATCAATTTACTAGAAAACATGTTATATCGTGATATATATCGTTATCGAGATATGAAATTACCTATATCGTGATAGAAGATTTTGGCCATGTTGCCCAGCCCTAAGTGCAATTATTGGGAATTATTTTTCATTCATGGATTAATACACATTTACACACGTGCACTAGTGAGTATCTTTAGCTCAAGGATGGTGTGTGCAGGATAAACTCAACTCATCTTAATGAAGAAACATGTCACCCACAGGGATTACGCTGGACTTTTTTTTCACAACCAATATGGCCGTTAATAGTCCAGAATTACGGCCATATTGAACAACTACCAGACATGTGTTTTAAATAGCCATATAATAGCCTACATTTGACATAAGTTGAAATTAATATAATTGAAGAAACGGTCTAAAAAATGAAATAATAGGCTGTTCGGTCCGATTTCGGTGTTTGTCAAATTCAAAGTCGTGTTGTGTGGCTCGTGGGGCTGTAGCCTACAGAATACTTTGAAGCTTCATTCATAACGTAGATATTCAAGTTATTGTTAATACCTCACCGAAACATTGCGTGCAGTCTACCTTCTCTTCCCCCCTCTGTCTCTTCCTCAAACACACTCACCACGAGCGTGGCGCCGCTCCTCGTCTCTGTAATCGTCTGAGTCTAAAGTCCAAAAGTAAAAATTTATTGAAGAAACATGGATGTAATCATTTTTTATATCATCATTATAGTGGCTTGGTCCGAGCCACTTTGTTTGTTTCACATTTACACAGTCAGCCGGTTGTGTATGAAGACTGTTTTTTCAGCTCACGCAGAACGGACAGCCGGCGGACCGCGAGGAGATATTCGCTGAATTTGACAAAAAGTGAATTGGATTAGAAGCACAGCACAGTGGAGTGGAGTTTTGTAAACTTTTGTATAATAGAAGTTATATTTAAGTTTTCTTTGCAACATATCATACAATATTAGGCTATTTAATTTGGACATTTTGGCCGTTGTTCATTTAATTTGCCGGACAACTACATGTGATGACTGGCTAACGAAACCCTGGTCACCCAGTAACTGTTACTAATTTATGGAGGTCAGGATACAGTCTGATACAGTCCATCAGACTTTTGCTACACAGAAAATAATTTTTTTCAGTTCATTATTGGTTTTGGTCTTTTCGTGATTTATTCACATCAGAAGCATATAGAATATCGCCAGCCTTATCCTTTTGAGCAACAGACGAAATGCAGCTTATAGTGAAAGTGTTTATTTCTGTCTCATTTCTCCAATTTAACAGATGTAATTCCTTCTTTCAGGGATGAACACATTGATTGGTTACGATCTGGTACCTGAGCCAAAGATTCTCGAGGCAGCACTGAGAGCCTGTCGGAGGTTAAACGACTTGGCCAGCGCCATCCGAATTTTGGAAGCTGTGAAGGTGAGAGAGAAAGGGATCCTTCTGAGCTTGGTAATAATTCGGGGAATGTTGCCAACCAGCATCTTTGTTTGTTGATAGTCATAAGTTAATTATTAATGAGTTTCACCATTTGTCTTTTCCTCAGGATAAAGCCGGCCCTCATAAAGAGATCTACCCGTATCTGATCCAAGAACTGCGGCCAACATTAGACGAGCTCAGCATCCCTACACCCGAAGAGCTCGGCATTGACAAAGTGTAGATGAGTAGGTATTAATATACTCTGATCAGTCATGTGTTGTTTCTCATAAGAGGGCAACCTAACAGACATGTTGTTTGTTTTGTTTCAGATCTCATGACGGTGGATATCCCAAGGACACAAAAACCTTGTACTTAACCGTTTGCCTCATATAATACGTGTGATATTTAATTTGGCCTTTTATTAAGTTCTTTTGCTTGTAAAATATTGATGAACATAATAAAGGAAAGTTTAGCTTTGAGTGTCACAAGTATTTTGGGATATTTTAAGTAGTTATTGAAGTGATACACTCAATTCATTACAAGTTGCTTAAACAGAGAGCAGGTCGTCTTGTATGGTGCATGTTGAGTTGAGTTTGTGAGAGTAACATTTTGCCACCAGGGAGCAGCGTTTTCACATGAATGTAAAAACCATTCTACTGTATTCAATCTATATTACATCTGTTTTCATTTCAGGGAAAATTTACGTGATTGTAAAATAAACATGTTCAAATTGCAAATGGTGTAATGTTATCAACACATAACTGGAATATTGCTCGAAGAAATACTAAATATGAGAACTTAAATTATTTTTTAAGATTGGGACAGTAGGCAATTTTACAGTCCATGGAATTTTCTGTATTTTTAAAAGATACTGGTTGGTATTATACAGAGAATATTAGATTATTTTAATTTTATTATGTTATGCTTATAATTACCATGCACGCTATCCTTATTGGAATGAGCAAAAAATACCTCCAATGTGTGCCAGTAAAAATGTTCATTGGGCTTGTGTCTAGTTTTACCATTTTGAAATGTGCACAATTTTTCACTTTAAAAACAAAAATTGTACTCCATGGTAAGATATTCTTTGTGTTAAGATAACCTGAGTTGAGTGAATTATTTCTCTTTTTTCACTGCAATCTTTGCAATTATCAGCTTAAACTATAGTGAAGTGGAATTAGAAGGGTATTAACGAGTCAACTGTACTAAAATGCGACTGGTAACGCTAATGTAATTGTTGGTATCTTTTGACATGCCCAAGAAAAGCGAGAACACAATTACTTGATAAAACAAGCTATTTTTGCCAATTTCAACATCTGATACTGCCTGAGATGTTAATTGAATTAGTCAACATTCTGCATCTACTCCAAGGTCAGTTTGGAACAAATTTTAGATATTATTTGAGAGGAATCAGTTTAGGTTTTGTATTCTTGAAATTCCCCTCCAAGTCAATGAATACACTGTTTGACTGCTAGTGTGTGTGAATAAATTATGTGATTTATCAATTTAAGTGACGTGTCTGCCTAACACCCTCAGAAAAAGACATCTTGAGCTTAAAGCTGTAGTAGGTGAGATTGGAGCAAATATGATTTAAAAACGTTATTTTTATAAAACGGTCGCTATATCCTGACAGTAGTACATGAAACAGGTAACCTGAAAAAAATCATGTTCCTCTGTGTCCTCCGGTGCTGTTAACGGCATCTGCAAGATTTTACAGACTGGAGGAAAACAAGCAATAAGAGCTGATCTGAGGTCTGCTCTCCAGCTGCTGTCTATGAGAGCCGGTTGTCAATCACTCGCGAACTCCGAACAAACGGTCAAACTAGGCAGCGCTGATCAAATATGAATCAATATTCTGTTACTGTAATGCCTATTTCTCCCCTCAAATGTTCTCAGAATCATCTTGTAGTGTACTGTTTAGCTGTAAAATGAGAACGTTTGTGACGCGGCCGCCATTGTAAAATCCTTTGAAGGAACGCCTAGTTCTGGTCACATGACTGGAGCACAACCAATAGGAACGCTCTCTCAATGAACTGACCTGTGATTGGTCAAAGTCTCCCGTCACGAGCTAGATTTTTTAAAGCCTGAAAACAGAGGCCATGATCGGTAGCAGAAGTCTAGTTATCTCTCAGAACACTTGAATTACAATATGCTGAAAGGTTATTATGGAATTTTTGCCCAATGATGCCAAAAATATACTGCCTACTGCAGGTTTAATGAAAGAATGAATTTGATTCTTGACTAGGGTTGCACAATTTGAAAAAATATATGATTGCAATTAAAAAAGGGTCGCAGGTTCAAACCCGGCTTGGGGCCCTTCTGTGTGGAGTTTGCATGTTCTCCCCGTGTTAGTGTGGGTTTTCTCGGGCTTCCTCCCACAGTCCAAAGACATGCAGGTTAGGTTGATTGTTGACTCTAAATTGTCCGTAGGTGTGAATGTGAATGTGAATGTGAATGGTTGTCTGTCTCTATGTGTGAGCCCTGTGATAGTCTGGCGACCTGTCAAGGGTTTACATGCCCAATGTTGGCTGGGATCAGCTCCAGCCCCCCCACGACCCTGAATAGCATAAGCGGTTACAGATAATGGATGGATGGATGGATGGATGGATGTAATTGCAATTATTTTGACTGATATTGTAATTGCGAAATTATTGGTGATATTAGAGGGAATGATAATTTTTGGATCATTCTCATTTTCATTGAAAAACATTAAAGTGATTATGGTGTGATTTTTGCAGGGATTTGGGATTTGTCTTAAGTCTGCAGAATATGATGTGTAGTTCAGGACATCTCTGCAGCACCACAATATTTAATTTAAAAAAGCATTTTGACACACCTTTAACAAATGCACCTCCTGCGATTTGAAAGTTGCAGTAGGCCATATTGTGATTGCGATAAAATTTCTAAAAATAAAATTGTGCGGCCCTATTCTTGACTTTGATTTTTCTTCTTATCCTGTAATCAATCAAGTCATGTCAACACGATCTGCCTTGGGCTTTTTATAGAGGGGTTGGAGTCAATATAACCAAGATTTCCAGTATAATGTGTTACATATAGTATTGGGCTGTTCAAAATAGAAGCACATGAGATGTTCATCAAGGTGCCAAATTACAGTTAAAATTGGTTTTGTAGCCAAGCAAAAGTCAAGAGCCATACAGTATGTCTATTCAGTTAGTAGCCTACTGAGTGGTAAAGTTGATCTGACTGCAACACATACAGTACATCTATTTGTTAATGCCACCATGAATACAGGAAATAAAGATGGACCATTGACGGTTTTAGTGACACTCCATTGGCTCCCAGTATCTTTTCGAATAGATTTCTAGGTTCTTTTACTTGTTTTTAAAGCTCTTCATGTTTTTTGACCAGCCTACATTGCAGACAGTCGTTTTAATAAGCCTTCACGAGCTGTCAGATCTTCTACTGCTTGGTTTTTAAATACACACAATTATATGCACAAGAAAATAGGCAGCGCAGCTTTTTTATTTAACTATGCTCCAAAATTATGGAATACCCTACCAAAAGGTATAAGAGATGCAGGCTTTGTCAACATTTTTAAACAACAGCTGAAAAACTATTAATTTAATTTTTGCTTATAATTAATGTCATTCTATTTCATCTAATTGTATTTTAGTTTATTTTATTTTTATTATTCTTAAATCTTCAGTAGGCAGAGAGTTTTGGGCATCATTGGGCAGAAATTCCATAATAACCTTTCAGCATATTGTAATTCAAGTGTTCTGAGAGAAAACTAGACTTCACCTCCGACAGATGACCTCTACCAGCCAATTTGACACACTGTCTGTTAAATGTACTTAATCCTGCTCCAAGGACAAAAAGACAGTGACTAATGGACCATGACTGTATAGCCAGACTGAATTACCATGCTTGTTTCTGCTGTGAAATGTGACAGTGGAGGAAACAAAAGAAAGTGTCCTGAGTGTGTAGAGTAGAGGTCAGAGCCAATGTGAAATGGAGCACCTCCAGACTAAAATAATGTTTTGTCATATTTTTAGTAGAGGTCGTGTTGCCTCTATAACCACCATACAAGTGTGTGAGATAATAGCAGTGGGTGGGATTTCCGTGTGAGGTGGGAGGGTCGTTTCCACGGATATGCAGGGAAAGGAAACCCACTTTACGAGCTTTACGCACGGGGCGGGCCTTTCATTCACGCGAGTTGGGGGTGTAGGCAGACAATCAGAGATGTTTGAGTTTCCATGCGCAGCGACCAGGGAGGTAAAGCGCAGAGCAGATTTACCCCTCCTCCTCCTCCAGCGCCGATCGGCCTCCACCACACTACAGGGGCTTCTGAACCACATTTGATCTGAGCAATCTGTGTTTTTCTGTTTTGAAAAGAAGCTGGTCATGCGATGCGATTTACTTCTGCCGGAGGGAAGAAGGAAAAACTAGAGATACGACCTGTTGGCGATGATGGATTACTCAAAGGCGCAAATGGTGAGCGTCGACGACTGGTTGGTAAACGCTCCCACTCGTGTTTGTTACAGTAACAAAGCAAATGGCGATTAATGTAGACGTTTTCCGGAACATTTGCACTTAGACCGGCTTAGTTTTCGCTATAGTTATTAATTAGGTGAAGTGTTTTTTCATCATTATTAGTGTAGGCTTTGCGTTCGCATATATCTGCACTGTGAAATAATTGATTTTCCGTTTATAAAACCGACGAATCGATGTGTGAAATAACCTAAACCTGAGTTATTTCATATTAAATTCGTTTTTAACAAAGTGAGGACACAGAAAATCGTAGTGAGAAACGTTTTGTATGCTGCTACTAATTTATCCTCGACTAAATTAATGTAGGCTATTGTATGTAAGTATTGTCTCAAGCTTTGTTTCACTTAAATCCACCATCACTGTGCTTTCTGAGGTCGAGACAGCCTCTCTTTTCACTTTACATGACTATCTTTTTGTAACAAAAAAACAAATATGTATAACTTTATTCCTAGTATTCAAACAACAATTTGGTAAAAGTTTAATTTGCCCTTTTATACTTGTTGAATGCAGTTTTCCATTATTTATAACTTTGGATAATTTTCTGCAGCATATAAAAGCAAAAATCAAACATTTTCTCAATGAAGTTGTTAATATGTAGTTGTTTTTTTTGTCCATAGTCAAGCTTTTCCGAGGAGGGCAGTTCATCTGGGTGTCCACAGTCTGGTAATACTGGGGTGAAGCTGGAGGCGGTGATGGAGCAGTTGCAGAGACAACAAGGAGCCAAACTGGAGATGAACCTGCAAGAGAAACATCTTCTCCACGCCCAGCTCCTGTTTGCTCAGCACGCTGCTGCAGCGAGGGCCTCTGGCTCCAGATTAGACTCTGCATTATTTGTCAAAGCAGATGGACAGACTTATCAAGCAGCTCAACAAGCTTTGAACAGCCATCTCAGCAGACTAGATCCAGATGAGGATGATGAAGACTCGAATGAGGAGGACCAGGAAATGGTGGAGCCTGGAGAGAACGATGAGGTGGATGAAGATGATGGTGATGATGATGAGGAGGAGGTGGGGGACATGCCTCATCAGCAGGCGAAGAAGCCTCAAATCCAGCAGGTTGCAGGCTTCCCCTTCGCTCCTTATTCCACACCTCAGTCGTCTGCTGTGAAGCAAATGTCCGAATCTCCACCTTCAGCAATAAAACAGGAGAATGAGGAGAAGGAGCTGACGTCTCCTGCAGGCCAACACGCCTTCACATCACCCAATGGCTTCGCTGACTGGGGCTATGATGAGCCATTTAAACAAGTAAGTTACCTTTGATTTAAAGCTGCAGTGGGTAGAAATGGAGCAAATATGTTTAAAAAAGTTATTTTTATAAAACGGTCACTATATCCTGACAGTAGTGCATTAGACAGGTAATCTGAAAAAAATCATTTGCCTCCGGTGCTCCTAATGGCATCTGCAAGATTTCACAGACCGGAGGAAAACAACCGATCAGAGCAGAGCTGGAGCCTGACGTCCAGCTGCAGTCTATGAGAGCCGGCGGTCAATCACTCGCGAACTCCGATCAAACGGTCAAACTAGGCAGCACTGATCAAATATTAATCAATATTCTGTTACTGTAATGCCTATTTCTCTGCTTAAATGTTATCAGAAACATCTTGTAGTGTTCTGTTTAGCTGTAAAATGAGAAAGTTTGTGACCAGGCAGCCATATTGAGATCAGTTGAGGAAATACCAAGCACCGCCCACTAGCCGAAAGCACAGCCAATAGGAACGCTCTCTCTGAAATGATCTGTGGTTGGCCAAAGTCTCGCGTCACTGACTAGATTTTTTAAAGCCTGAAAACAGAGCCATGAGGAGGTGCAGAAGTCTAGTTTTCTCTCAGAACACTTGAATTACAATATGCTGAAAGGTTATTATGGAATTTTTGCCAAACGATGCCAAAAATATTCTGCCTACTGCAGGTTTAACTGCCCAAATCAAGGCCATGGTGTTTTTCTTCACTGTATTGTTTACCATCTTAATAGTGTACATTTTCTCTCATAAATTACAGACACATCAAATTGTAATATCTCTGTCCAGTCTTGGATATATTATAGTGATTATAACTCCATATTGAAGTACCCAGAGCCTCATTTCAGGAAATGAACATATGTATCTCTCCCTGTTAGCTGATGTGTGATCTAACTCTTATTATTAATTGTTGACTTCTTCCTGCTGAGAGTCATTGCTGCCTCCTGTTCTCTCACATGTGGGAGTGAAGGAAGGATTGTTTCCTATTGGAAAGATGCCCGAACTTGATAGTGTTTAATTACTTGCCAGGTCAGAGATCTCTCCTTCTGCTATTCTTCACCTCATGTCTCACACTTTTGAAAATACATCCTCGCCACCGGTCAAGCTAATTGGTCTTGGCCGTGGTCCAATTCCCACTGTTCAAGGCAGCCTGTTCAGGCCTGACAGAGATGAAGTTAACATGAGAGCATAGGATTAATGAAATAGCCTCAAGTGTGTATTTATGGACAAGGTTGGCCTCAAGGGTTAACTACTGTAAGGAGTTGCTGGGTCGGGGGGGTGGACTTTTCTCTCATTGTATCAGACAGATCTCTTTTAAATGAAACCCAAAGCTAGTATTTATGAGTATTTTTCCAACAGATATATGTTTGACTACTTATAGGAAACAGAGGGTCCCTTCAGAGATCTTTTCTTTATGGCGGCCAATCTGATTGGTTCCTCTGTGTGTGTGCTTCCCTTGAAAAGGCCCCACATCAATACAATACATTATGATTAATGAGGCCTTTGGCCAGACGGACAGCTGGGTTAGTGCCTCACAGCATACCAGCAAGCAACTGCCCATAAAGTTTCCATACAGTAGTTTCAGTGGAGTAGAATAGGCTTTTTGTATTTGTTATCAGTTTTACACACCTCTTGTTCATTATTTAGAGATATTTCATATTTTCTTGTGCTTTTCTTTCCCCTCTGTTGCTTGAGTTTTTGGTAAAAGTTACATGTGGAGTGAAAAGTTACTGGTTCTCTTTAGGAAATTAAAAAAGTTATGTGTTCATTTGGCTCTTTTAAAAACCTCAACATGCTGAGAAACCTCACTGCTGACATAGCTCAGTGGATAGCTTTGCATAATTTAGCCGTCGCTTGGCAACACCTAATGGCAGCTTAATTCAACAGCAAGTAATCAATACATTATATGGCCACTGTAATGAGAATTGCATTTCCTTTTGTCAGACCAGCACACAACACCTGGAGCAAAGAAGAACATTTGTTCCATTTTAATTAAAGCAAAATAATGAGTTGCGAAAATAACTTAATTGCGTGAGTGTGAAATGGTTTGGATTCTGTTTTTCCATCGCTTACAGCACAAGAAACATGTCAGGACCTCAATTTATCATTAGAACAAATGTATGTGAGGCGTTTGCTTTGACCCATTTGTGTCAAGATGTAGGAGGGATTGCTTGTGATATTTAACTTAATCCTATATGCTAAGTTCAGCTAAAAAGCATTATAGGTTGCTTTATCATTGCTAACTGGTTTGTAGGGAACATTATTGAGGTTAGCAAGCTGTTGTAAAATAGTATGCAGCCTATAACCAGACACAAAGTTAAAACATGCTTTCCACTTTGCCTAAAATGTAGATGTTTGTTTTGGCAGTGTTGTTTTTTTGCACATTAATTGGTGGCTGTTTGAAATGGTTGCAATTATTTACTCCTGTTACCCCCTTTTCACCCTAAAATTGTCTTCCTCTCTGCTATTTCTTTAGCTTTTTTTTCTGTCATTTCATTAATCAAACATCATTGAAGATCTGGACATGCTGTACAAGCCTCACCATGCTTGGCAGCCATTGTTCACTCCTTGTGTGCGGTCTCACTGTACGCCCTTCAATGTGGGCTGGGCGGGGATAAAAGGCCACTGTTTGCTCTCAGTCCCAGTCCACCGCACAGCAAGGGGCCAGATAAATCTTTACTTGTTCGGGTGACTAATAGCCCAATAATTTGATTTGGATTAAACATTTGGTCCCCCTGTGGTTACATTGACATTTGGAGAGGGATACGTCTACACTGCTGCTCTGCTGGAGCAGCTGAATGATTTTAATGAAGCTCATTACAAGAAGCCGTTTCCGGTTAATGTTGGAGTATTTCAACTGGACATTTCAAATGAAGTGTCTTTTTTTTTTATCTTGACTGGTTGAACAGACATGCTTTTACATAATTACTTTGTGTGTATAGTAATATGCATTAACCCGGTAATTTGTGATTTGAATATATAAAACCATCTAAAAACCTAATAAAAACTAGCCTTTTTTTTAACAAAACAAAAGAAACCTTTTCCTGACCTACATACTGAATACTATCAGGATTCCCAGGGCTGGATGTGTGAAAACTCTGTGAGCAATTAACTGAAAGCTCTTTGTTAATAGAGCCACAGTAGGTCTCACTTGCTCATCAATAAGGGGGGAAGGGTTTTATTTCCATTTCATGGTGAAAAGACTGGGATGTTTATCTACCTTCACATCAATAAGGTTTCTGCTGGGGGAGTAGAAGTCCTTTACTACTTACAAATTCTAAGCTGAAGCCATTAGATGTGTCAACAGCGCTGCCACCACAGGGGCAGTTTTATGTGTGGATACATCCAGTTATACTGTTTTACTAGTTTAACAACTAACATCAGGAATAGAAAATGATTTTCCAGAGGAAAAGTTGGTGTTTACAGGGGTCTATTACAACTGTGATTCCCAACCCGAGGGACTACTTACTTCTGCAGTTAGTGGTAGAAAGAAAATTATATAATTAAAATGAAGAAAAGAAAATTAAAATTTGTTTTTAGAAAATATGTTATCAGTCAGCTGTATCACCTATGTATTGATTTAGAGTGAGCTGAATAGTTAGCTAATAGTAATGGATAAATGGTTGAAAGAATTAACCAAAGGTAATGGATAAATGGTTGAAAGTAATGTATAAATGGTTGAAACAGTTAGCTAAAATTAATGTTTAAATGGTTCAAACAATTAGCTAAAATTAATGTATAAATGGTTAAAACAATTAGCTAAAATTAATATATAAATGGTTGAAACAATTAGCTAAAAGGAATGTATAAATGGTTGAAACAATTAGCTAAAAGTCGTATAAATGGTTGAAACAATTAGCTAAAAGTAATGTATAAATGATTGAAACAGTTGGCTAATAGTAATGTATAAATGGTTGAAACAATTAGCTAAAAGTAATGGATAAGTGGTTGAAATAGCCAAGGGTAATGCATAAATCGTTGGAATTGTTAAAAGTAATGGATATATGGCTGAAACAGTTGTCTAAAAGTAGGCCTAATGGATGTTTGAAATAGCTAAAAGTAATGGATAAATGGTTGAAATGTGATGGCTTAAAATGCATTGAAATGACCTCTGATAGGGCTGTAGGGGTACATCTGACAACAAATGCTGGGAACCTCTAGGTTATAATATCATGCAGTTGTTTGTGTGTCAGCATTTGCAGTTTGAATAGTGTTTTTACTGTAAACACGAGGAGAGTTACAGTTGGACTGGAAGCCAAGAAATTATTGGTTCCCATGTATTTTGTGTCTCAAAGGGTGAAATGTTATGGGTATTAGCCTGGTATTAGCCCCAGGTCGGATCAGGTTTTCACACCAAACATTTAGTGAATGGGATAATTTGTTTAAAGTATAAAATGATACATTTAATTGCAAATAAGTGAAATCGTTATGAGGGAGTCCATTATTTTGATAAACCGAAAGCACGGCCATTGAAGCATTTGATCCTGTCACATACAAAAACATGTTTTGTTGTTGAAAATACACGTGCTTGTTTTAATACAAAACATGTTCACATAAAACAAGAGCATGAACTGAACGGCGTGTGAGCCCTCATAAGCCTAAAGAAAGCAAACCAATGATAGATATCTAAGAAGAAAACAGTGTGACATTTCATAAGCTGCATCAAGATCCACAATAGTCCTTAAATTAATGAATTGTAATGTCAGTTTTGATTAAGAATAGGAGGGATGATAGAAAAAACATCATCTACTTCAAGTAATTGTAATGACAGGCCATTCTTAAGACTGTTCTACCAACCATGTTTGATTTTCATACTTGCATCATCATGCAGCTCTCGTTGTGCGTTAGCGGGACAATAACATCTCAGCGGGCTTTTCCACACAGTTGCACACACACTGCCCTCCGCTCACATTTTTAACCTTTAGCTGTCATGTTAAGGGGGAGGTGATGGAGGAATAACATGTCACATTAAACTACCTAATGAGCTTTCATTAATCTTCCTTTTACTGTGTTCAACTTTAAACAGACACACTCTTTGAGAAATATAAGATAAGGTAAGCCTTTTATTGATCGCCAGAGGGGAAAATTAGGTGTTGCAGCAGCAGAGAAATAAGTATAGATAAATAGAGCACAGTAAAAGAAAAATAATTGGAAGTATATAAAATAAGAAACGTGAGTGTCTAGTTGCACCCGGGTGAGAATAATCACATGGCAGCTATTTGGCTATTTACAACCGGGCCCCTCATCCTTTGCCTCCTAGTATAAAGATCGACAAAGTACATGCAGGGAGGAGGTTGTGGTGGATGAATGGATCAAACATAGGATTTACACCCAGCAGACTGGCGTTCGTGTCCCCTGAGAAACCTCTTTTTACACTTAGCTGACTTATTGAGTCAACTAAACAGGGTGCAAATAGCATTGTTGGCTACTGACACCTCGGTGCTAATAGCATCAGCCAAAATGAATTAAAAAGAGAAACCATACAAGAGCAAACTCGAAATTACAAGGCAAGCAGTACTCATACAGTACTTACTGTAAACTATTAGTGCAGTACAAGTAGGGAATGAAATTGGCACCTGCCACCTGTCAAATACAGGGTAAATGTTGGCTGGCTGTGGCAGTTAAAAAATTCAGGTCACCTGCCACCATGGCAGATAGGTTTTCCTTATATTAAGAAATATTATTTTAAAAAGGCGATTCCTAAATTAAAAAAAGTCAGGGATTAATGTTACATGATATATTTCATATTTCTACTGTCTGTTACCACTGACTCAGTGTTTACAATTCTAAAGCGTTCTACACAGATTTCAGAAGTGGCAGACAAAAAAAAATGAGTGGCCAGTAGAAATGTTCAGTGGTGTTCAGGTGAGGAAAAAAATGTTAATTTCAGACCCTGAGTACAAGTGAAGTGACATAGTGGTGTGATTGGCAGCTGCAAAGTATATGTAAGAATAATATGATAGCACCTACTATAACAGCGTTAGCGTACACCAGAAATTATAAATAATATGATTAAGTAATGATACTTAATAGTGTTTTGTCTGTATTAATATAGTACACCTATAAGAAGTGATAAGGTGAACATGTACTTATATAGTCTAACATATTATATACTGTATGTATATTTATGTGTGTGTGTATATTTGTATATATATAAAATCTGTATAGTACAGTAATATAGCATAGAGTATGAAATATACTATCATATAGTATGCGTTAATTAGTATTGTAACACCAGCTGTTTACCGTCTGACTGTCCTGCAGTAAACGGCGGTTTCAGTGCTGGGAAAAAAACAGGTTTGGACACATGAGGTGGGAGGTACAAAGTCCAGAGTTCTTGAGGAAAACGTGACAGATAAAGAGAAGCTTTAAATAAGTATGCTATCTCACTGAGGATACAACATATCAGTGTGTGTTTGATTTTAATAATCCTGTCTGTCTATCTGTCTGTCTATATTGCATGTCTGGTGGTACATACTGTACATCCATGTTTCATTCTCAATAAGCAATTGAAAATTAAGTTCTACTGCAGTACTTGTAGTGTTTTTGCCATCCTCTCATTAAACTCGTTATATAATGCAGACGCAGGACAATCTGGAGGACAAACTGTTTACCAATGTTTCTGTTTGGTGCATTTCCAGAGAGGAAGTGCCATCTGGGCCGAGGAGAATGACGGAGGGAAAGCAAGAGGAGAACCATCCAGGGACTTTGCCAAGGTCAGTAGATGTATTTAGTAGATAAATGTAAACAAGAAAATGGCTGAATTAATCACAGAGTAACAGCTGATGTTTTTCTGTTTTGTTTTGTTTTAACTTCCAGCTTTATGAACTGGATAATGACCCACAACGGAAGGAGTTTCTTGATGACCTCTTTGTCTTTATGCAGAAACGAGGTAAGATTCAGAGTTGGAGCCTTCAGGTTTTACAAATCTTTTGGTTTTTGTGAGTGGCTAAGGGAGATCTTTGTGTTATTTTTTTTAAGTAGTGGTGCTCTAGAAGCGTTGCTGATAGAATGTTTAATGTCCATGTGATGTTTGTTTAATAAAGGAATGGCAATTTAAGCAGCAGGGCTGGTAAGATAAAGATAAGATAAGATATACTTTTTATTGTCCCCGTGGTATTGTAGCTTATATTCAAATTCTCTCTCTGTCTTATCTCATCTTATCTCTCTGTCTGTTTAAAATGATGCATTTTATCTTTTAAGTTGACTATTTTCTCATAAATTGAGCTTACATTATACAGTAACTGAATTCACTATTTTCATAGATTTGCTATAAAAAAAAATCCAATACATGATTTTGAATACCCCAGGAGTTCAACAAAACAATCAGAGAATCAAATGACTATGTAAATTAATTGTTGCCAAAAATGTGTTCAATATTATAGTATTAGAAAGATAAATGCTGGTCCATAAATGCAAAAATTAAAGTGTTAAGCAATGAATAAAATTATTATAAATTTGGCTGTTTTCTTGTACTGGCCATACAATACAATTGGTCCATAATAGCATGATAACAAACTTGAAGCACTACAGGTCGAATCCTGCAGGTTTTGATAGTCATATCAAGTAAAGACTCTCAAATGTATTTATTTAAGTGTTTTGGTGCTAAATACAAAAACTCATGATCTTCTCTGTTTTATATGGACTTTAAATCTACCAATTAATTTTAAAATCTTAACCAAAATCTAGGAATTATTGAATTAGCTAAAAACAGTAACTTTTTCAACATAAATTAACGCATAAATTAGCAATAGAAATGCAGCTGAAATACCTCGAGGCTTTTACAGTATAATTTTTGTCTACATCTGAAATTCTATAGTTGTGTACCAGTGTTAAATACTGTATAGTACTGGACAAAAAACCCACTAACATCTGGCTCAGTGGGAAAGGTTACAGTCGGCATTCATTCCCGGGACAAATGACTCCGCAGTAGTCACGAGTATTTATCAGCAGTGATGGAAACATGACTCCCGGGTGGACGCGCCAATTTTCGCCCCTTTTCCAGTGCGATGCTTTGTGATGTGTGTTTAAGTGAATATATAATAATATGCACAGCATACTCCCAATTTGAAAGGAGTCTAACCCAGGTTTACCCGTGTTTAAAAAATCCACATATACTCACTAATTTTGGTGGAAAAGGGTATATGTTAAAGACAGTTATGCAAACAAATCCCAGTCAAACTGAAGTAGATGCAGCGGGACACTGTCTGCAATCTGTACTCGTGTGTGCAAAGGTCATAGCGAATGCGTGTGTGCATGTGTGTGTCTGTGACATGTGTACATCTTAAGCACAAAGAAATCGTGTTTCTACGACTGCATTTTAGCCTCCTTAATTGGCTTTACTCCAAGTCGGGATTGGAAGGGTTAGCCATCAACCCTGTGATTGGCAGGCACTGCTGTCTCTGAAATGACCCTTCCCCCTGCGCTCAAATCAATGCAGCAACAGAGCTGCTGTTGTGGAATTATCCCCACCCCCATCCATCTGAAATAGGCTTCATTAGAGAGGTCTATCCACACAGATTATACATGCTAAGCCATATTACCCAACATTAACCTCGGGCCCTCAGCTGCGTAAATCAGAATATGTTCTCGTCCTCCTTGTCCACTCTAATTTCATGCCAACTTCTCACGAATTCAAAAAAAATGAACATATTTCAATGTATTTATCCTCTCGTTCATTCAGGAACTCCTGTGAACCGCATCCCCATCATGGCGAAGCAGGTGCTGGACCTGTACAGGCTTTATAAGCTTGTGACGGAGAAGGGAGGCCTGGTGGAGGTTATCAACAAGAAGATCTGGAGGGAGATCACTAAAGGTCTCAACCTCCCCACATCCATCACCAGCGCAGCCTTCACCCTCCGCACACAGTAGGTGTCTCTGTCATGTGTAACAGAAAAGCTCAAAAAGCTGTTGCGTTGACAGACGTTCTCTTCACGAACAATCGGAGGAATAAAATGTGCTCCAGTATGAAGTACTGAGTAAAGTAGCTGATAATGTAATAGCTTGTCCAAATGTGATTTAAAACTCTCTGAATCTGGATCTCTGAATTAAAAAGGCTAAGCTCGCACTGCAAACGTTAGTGCTCAATTCTGATTTATTGCTCAGATTGGATTTTTTTATTTGGCTGTTCACGTTATTTTTAATGTGGCCAATATCAGATCCAGTGTGAACTGGTCACGGTCCTGAACTGACCATCATGCGCAAAAGACAATAACGAAGACGTCGCACGGAAGTTGACACCAGCAAATTCGTGAGCAGATGATAATGAGGATGAGGAGAGAGAGAGACAAATTTTATATTATGGCTTTTTGTGGAGCAATGGCTGGTTATCTGTGTGTGTGGATGCAGAGTCGGAGCCAGGAGTGGTGGGATTGTGATGTGATGTGAATTTTGACGGATGACGATCTAGAGCGACGTAAAAGTAGCATGAAATCCGATATCAATGTTAAGAATGAGGTCGCATTGCAAAATATCAGACCTGTATCATATTTAGGACCACATATGAAAGTGGCCAAAATCAGAATTGAAAAGATCAGATTTGAAATGATTTGTAACCTGATACGCCAGATGGTTTGTTACACAGAACCATCTGAGAAGCCGTCATTGGAAGCTGTTTGGAAAAGGGCCGGCACTTTCAAAAAAATACTTGGCAGGTGATTGGATGAACCATCTGTCAATCAAACTCTTGCTGAAGCCAGTCAGGAGAAGAGAGAAAACATCTTTTCCATCGAAAAAATCCTTCAGTGCCGTTCTTTACTCTTCTTTCGATGAAGAAATACTCTCCAGTTCTGATATAACGATGCTATAGCAGCAGCTTTAGCCTCTCTGTTGGCTTAAGCACAGACATTTCAGTAATAGTTAGCCCAAATCTCTCAGTATTATTTACAGTAGGTGATATTCAAAGCTGCATGCTAAAGTAAGTAAAACACATTTCTTAACCCTGAAATGTTGAATTCAAGTTAAATAGTATTGATTAGCAATAAGAAAGGGAAGCCGTTCAATGGATGCATAAATGTTCAATCTTTTACAATCAGAGTATTTTGAAATGGTGCTCTTTTGCACCAGATCATGTGACTAATTAGAAATGTTTCCTTGCAGGTATATGAAGTACCTGTACGCATTTGAGTGTGAGAAGAAGGGCCTGAGTTCTCCAGGTGAGCTGCAGGTCGCCATCGACAGTAATCGCAGAGAAGGTCGACGTCCCAGCTACACCAACAGCTTGTACCGCTACTCTCCCTCCCCGAGCTCCGCTCCACACGCCCTCCTCTCTTCACCCGCAATGCAAACCACCCCGACCGCACACAACGGCCTCAATACATCCGCTAGTCCAAATCTAAAGAGAAACGCAGGTATGACACACAGTGTGTGCTGTGTAAGAAAACTGATTTCCCAGATTTGATATTTTGAAAGTCATTCTTGTCTCAATGAAAACCTGGTGGTACTTGGATCATCATTATAAACATTTGTTTGATCCAGCTTGGATTCTATATTTTCTTTATACCAGTCCATTTGTGATCTCAAACTTGATTCTTAAAGCATGTTTTAACAATTTTAAGGGGGAATAAATATACTTGTGACCTCTAGTGGTTTAAGTCTTCCTGCACATTTAGCAGATTGATAATTATTTTCAGTATTAATAGACCGGATTATTATTCAGGCATATAATAAACTGCTATTTTCCTTTGCTTTTTCTTTGTGCTGTTCTTCTGATTTCTTGACATGTTTAAAATCATTTCCACTGTTTTTTCCAATCAGATGAGATGTCAACCCCTGTCTTACCCAGCCGGCTGCCCATGGCTCTGGCACTGGGGCAGCAGCAGCAGCAGAAGCAGCTGGCACAAGCTGCCACATTGGAGCATTTCAGAGAGCGGCTGGAGCGAGGAGCTGCAGCAGCTGCAGCCGACGGTCCAGAGAAGAAAATGATGCGGATGGCGGAGGAGCAGCAACGCCTCATGCAGCAGGCTTTCCAACAAAACCTCCTGGCCTTTGCGTCTCACTTTAACCCCATGAACCTCAAACATAACAACGGACATGGTGAGTTGCCTCTGCTGTAATGATACAGGCTTTATCATTACTTAACATGAGTTTAGGAAAGTCCATTAATTGGAGTATTTTCTTTTTCTCCCACAGAGAGCAAACAGGATTTGTCTCTGAGTATCTCCACTAACGGAGCAGCCAGTATCAGTGTATCTGTGGAGGTCAATGGCACCGTTTACTCGGGTGAGTGATTACATTTTAACAGGGTTTTGGCCTTTTGGTGTTTTTAAAATTCCGACCCCCCCCCCCCCCCCCAAAAAAAAGAAAAGAAAAGAAGCAGCTAGGACAATACTATAAAATGTATATTTAAATGTATTATACTTTAGTTTTTAGATCATATTATTTATATATATATATAAATAAATATATAAATAAATAAATAAAAAAATAAAAAAAAAATATATATATATATATATATATATATGCATGTATATATGCATATATATATATGCATATATATATGCATATATATATGCATGTATATATGCATATATATATGCATATATATATGCATATATATATGCATGTATATATGCATATATATATATATATATATGTTTTTTATTATCTTTTTTGTCAATTTTATTGTATATTGCGATCCAATGCACATTCTTTGATGTGAGACTGCACTTTACAATATACTACACTTTATTTACTAAGCACAAGTAGAATATCAGTTTGGTCTATAATACTATAGATATATATAATAATAGAAATAATAGAATAGTTCAGCCAACAGGCATTAGCTTAGTTTAGTATTAAGACTGGAAACAGCTCACCCGGCTCTGTCAGAAGATAAAATATGTCCGCCTACCAGCACCTCTAAACCTCAGTGATTAACGTGTTATATCTCGTTTGTTTAATCCGTACTGTTTAATCCTTACAAACAACAGTGTAAGTAACAATTTGTAGTTTTAAGGGGGGTTATCTGCCGGACTATTTCATGGCTGGGAACAGTGTCTTCCTTCCACAACATGTCATTTTTACACTTCGTTTTTTGTACACATTAAACAAAGAAGATATAACGTGTTAATTAGTGAGCTTTAGAGATGCTGCTCAGCAGATTTGTTACCTTTGGACAGAGCTAGGCTAGCTGCTTCCCTTGGCATCCAGTCTGTCTGCTAAGCTAAGCTAGCCTGCTGGCTCTAGCTTTCTTGTGTAGTGCATAGACGTGAGAGTGGTATCAATCTTCTCATCTAACTCCCAGCTAGAAAGCGAATGAGCATCTTTTCCAAAATGTCAAACTATTCCTTTAATACTAATGTATTTCAGTGTCTTTTGTACCTTTTTTTTTTTATTTCGTTATTTGAATCTGTTTCTCTATTGTGACTGCAGCACTAAAAGCTTTCCTTTCTCTGAATACTAACTACTTAAAGGGATATTTCAAGTGTTTTGAAGTGGGGTTGTATGTACTAAGTACGTCATACAACCCCACTTTAAAATACCCGAACTATCCCTTTAATGACACTAAATTCTCCCTTGAATATGACCTTGAAATTTGTAATTTCTACAAAGACAAGTTAATCATACAATACATGCTTTTTATGTCTATTGGTTTTAACTTCAGTCTTCTCTCTGATCTCTGTATTGCAGGAATGCTGTTTGCCCAGAAGTCGGCTGCTTCTGTGGCATCACAGGTCGTAACTCCGGCAGGAACAAATGGTTTCAGTGCCCTGTCTTCCTCACACAGCCCGTCCTCTTCATCTTCCACCTCCTCAAAGGGACCACATTAAGCCGCGCTGGTCTTAAAACCTGTCCTCAGCAAAATAATTAATAATTAAAGCAAAATCCACACTAGGCGAGAACTGTGTGAACTCTAACTATACTGCTGTCCACTAGTATACCTACTAGTTGACCTCCTGTTTGTTCACTCAAGCAGTGCAGTCTTTTTGGAAATCTAGCTTTGTTTTTCCATTATTTTGACAGCGTAATGTGCTTTAAATTATGTTTAACCTCCAAGGCTTTCAAACTGACCATTATATAGTTTCAGATTATAGTTTACCTTTGTGCCTGTTAGAAGCTTTTATTTTTTTTAAATGTAGTGGCATTCATGTCTAAAAGGCTTTACTAGGTTTGTTCTGAAGTGTCTTTAGAGCCTCTTTGGGTGTTGACTGCATTTATAGCTAATTATCAAACAGTTCTGTAGCTGCCTTTTCCCATCGTAGAACAGTGTGGTTGCCAAAGTGCAGCTAATGAAGACCAAAAAGCCTTAGCTCAATGTCATAGCTTCTATCTGCAACTATTATGCTGAAGCCATTTTGTAGTAAACATTTGGTTTAACCTGATTGAAAGCTCATAGTTTATACTTTTCATAGCAGCTTGCAGGGATTATGTACACCATCGTTTTCCGAAAGACTTAGAGAAATTTGGTCCATGTTGGTTGGATTTTTTTTAAGTTTTGTATTGGGTTTCATTTTACTCTTATTTAATCATTTGGCTCGGCCTCATTTATTTCATGTCGGCTTTGAATCAAAGGAAAAACATTAGAGACACAGTTTTGCTAGGACTTATATGTAGGATGGAAGTGATTCAACATTTACCTCAATTGACTTCCCGTGTTGGTAAGTTTCTCAGGAACGTCCTCCGGACTCATCACTGTTAAACTTTTTCTCATAATATATTGCTGTGTTGTTTTTGGATAAACGCAGAGAATGTATTGCTAATGACCTCAAGCTTATTGACACTGAAACAGTGCTACCTCACTCTTCTAGAGAAATAATATGCAATACTTAAAGCAGCATGTGTTGATTTAGCCATCTGCTGGAATATACTGTATGTGGACAATCAAGTAGACATATCAATTATGCAAACAAATGTCACTGTGAACTTCAAAAATCAAGGTTATGTTAAACTCTGTTTTGGACTTTGATTAATGTATTTCTTGGACACGTGGCTATGAGGAATAAAACTATCTTGTGTGCTGTAGAAAGGCTCTGTTACTTTTGTGAACCTCGGTGCTTTTGCCTTTATGAAGAGAAGTCAGAAGATCATAATGTTCTATAAAAAAGTGAGCTGGTCTCATATTTCACGTGTTGTGCATATGATCATGTTTATTCAAGTTTTCAGAATTGTGTAGTGGTCTTTTTATAGTTGTGTTCGGCTTGAACAAATCACTAATAAGTAAGTAAACATTTTATACCATGTGTGAATAATCTCAACGCCAGGTCCACTTATTATTATTTTTTTCAGCTTTCAGCTGCATCTTCGTCTTCATCAGTGACTGAGTTGAAATTATTTTGTCACACATACTGATCCAAATGATCCCAATGTCAAGAGTGAACTTCCATGTTCAAAATTACTTAAAACTTTCCAAAACCTGGGTCACAAAGTGCTTCACGGTTACTAATGAAAACACCAGAGGTAGAATGTAACTAAGTGCATTTATTCAAGTAATTGTATTTTACTTTGGTATTTTCCATTTAATTAGGGGCTGGGCACTGAGCTGCTTCTTCTTCTTTAGTGTAAACAGTACTGTACACAGCTACTGCAAATTCTCACTAAATAAAGCTCCAATGTTCATGAAAATAAATGACAACATTTTGAGTTCACGGTAAATGTAGTGTGGTAAATTTCACAATTTGATCTCACAAACTGCATTTTTGACAGTATTTTGAATTCTATCCTCGTTTTTAAACCTCAGTTTGTCACTTATGGAGCAATCAATCTTTATAAATATGAATCACATACATCTCTATGTTGTCAAGATGAAGTACGCAAATTCTCAGAATTTTATCTCGAAAAATTGGATTTTTGACACTAGTTTGAAATCTGCCTTTACATGCAACCCTGGCGATTGCCTCAGTCATAGTGTGAAGTGGTAGTTTACCCGGGCTGCTCACCAACATAGTGACTTGCTTGTGGGGTCTGAGGCTGTGAGTTTCGAGATCCAATCGAGGCAGAACGCACATGCTGATGCCTTAAAGGACTAATGATGGTGGACCATCCTGGACTTCTCATTTGTCTACCTCCTCTTCCTTTTTTCTTCTTCCTCCTTCTTCTTCCTCCTCAAAATAGCATACTTCCAATCCATATTGCACTTTGTACTCCACAACATTTATTTGACAGCTTTCTGTGCAGATTAAGATTCTATATAGATGAGCAGTTTATAAATATGATGCTTTGTTATAGATTAAACCAATTAGCTCCACCTTGACCAACTTTAATATTAAAATGCTACTTACACATCCTTGCATCATTAATGATAATCAAATAATATCATAGTATAGCACTCATTTGAGAGTACTTTTACTTTTGATATTTTAAGTATGTTTTCTAATAATACCTATGGTATTTTTTGACATTTGCGGGACCATTACTTATATTGCAGTATTGCTAGTTTTACTATCTAAATACTTCCTTCACTGGAAGGTTCATAACAAAATAGAATACATAAGTGAGTGGCCAGATGGGGGTAGTATTTCCTCCTCTATAAAACACTTCCACAAGTTCAGGACTATTATGCATCCATAAACATGCACATTTATCAGTAATTGATTATCACTTTGACATCTCTGTTGTTAAAATCTTTAACCAAGATGAATCGGTGAATAATTAGGAGATCATTTATTAAACAACTCCTGTCCTGGATTTTTGTTTTTAATTGGTTCTTAATTGCAACATTGGTGACAAACCAAATTTGTACATGTGGTTTTTACAATTTGCATTTCACATCAGATTACTTTTAGAAAGTTAAAAAAACAACAGATTGTGGATATGGAAGAGGAAGTGGAAAGAGTCTGTATTGAGCGTTAATTCCTGAGCAGCAGACGTATGACAGAGGTTATACTAATGGAGATAAGAGCTGCTGGGTCAGAGGATGAGGGCGGGGGATGGGCTGCAGGATTTAATGTTGGGATAGTTATTCTATAGTGACTCTGCTGGACTGGCATCTGGAACACTGTAGAAGAAAGATGCTACAGGCACAATTTAGAGGTATTACGAGATGATATCTCCGCCCACGGCCCCCGCCCCCCGCCCGCCAGGGAGGAATAATACCAGTCAAGTCCCTCTGCAGATGAGGAGATCACCGTCCTGGGACGAAGACTGGAAAATACTGTATGCATGCTAGGACAGCAGGATGATTTTTCAACTTTGAACCAGAAAAGACACCTGCAGCTGCAAAACAATGGCTTTGATTGACTGAAGAAGGAACATGTGGGGAGATATCTCCAGGACTGAAAGCCAGAATGTGTTTTCATAACTCAAACAAGTAATCTTCTTCACTGGGACCTCTGGACGTCTACCTGTGGATGTTTTAAAATAGGCTCTGACAGACCTTCGGCACACTGTTGGCACCATGCCTTACCACGATGAGGAGTACCCAGGTCAGCCTATGTGGCAGTCGGTGCTGCTCTTCTGCTGTAAGGGTATGATCGAGGGCATCATGGTCATCCTCTTCTTCTGGCTCCTGGTGCAGGTCCTCTTCGCCAAACATCTAGAAGGTATGGTCTTAAAGAATAGGTAGGTTCATGTTTTTTAAAGTCTAAAACAAACAATATGTGCATATTTACATTAAGGGGAGACACTACAGGTGAATAGAGTAAAATGTTTAACTAAAAGATATCACCATGTCACTTCTCCAGTTGATTACTAACATTAAGACAATTCTTTTTGTAATACAAGTTTTCTAAAATGTACGTTTAAATATGCAAATGGGGCATTATCTAATGCTAACTGTTGGTGAATTTAGGAGAAATCTACAGATGCAAATAGACAAAATGGTAAAATAAACATCTAAATGTGTATTTTGTATGTTTTCTTTCCACTAGTCTGAAAGAATGCAAAACAGTTTTTTTCACTCGAACAAGTGTGAACCACTCCTTTAACAGTACTTTAATATGGAAATTAGGTATATTGCTTTCAGGTAAATGGGGTAAAATAGTACATGGTCTGTGTTATGTAATCCTGAGGTTGCAAGCATAAATTACACCAGTTTCTAAACTGCTGCCATCTGATTGATCTTATTATTCTCTTTTATGTCTGCAGTTCACCTCCAAATTCTTCTTTTGGTCGGACTGATAGTCTTTTGTCTGTGTTTGGTCCTGGGATGTATTCTGTGCTGGTGGAATAGTCAGATTTGTGCAGTGAAAGACAAAGATCCCGTGACATCAGCACCAGCTCCTGCTGAACCCGTGAACTTTGCCCAGAGCCCGCCTCCCTCAGTGACGACGACATCATCCAGGCAGCAGTACGAGGAGCTGGATGGAGACATAGTGGAGTACCCCTCCACTTTCACCAGCCCTGCCCCTTCAGAGAGAGAATTTACCTCGCTGTCGTTCTCTAACCGAGCTAGAGCTGGCTCTGAACAGAAGGAGCAGCCAAAGTCTTATTTATCCCTGCGCCGCCTCAGCACGCCACCACTAACATCACCCCTTTATGAAGCCATTGATGCCAGTCATGCTTCCCTGCCTACATTTCCCAAACTGGGACTGTTGTCCAAAACATGTAAGGCTCTACAGAGGCGCTGCATGGTGACTGGAGATAAACTATCTTATAATGAACACAGCAGGCTCACAAGCCCCAGCGCTGTCGCTCCTTCTACGCCTGAAGAACCGATCCCGCTGGCTCCACTGAGCTACGGCTCCGGTGCCAGCTGCCAACAGCCAGTACCACCAAAACCCTGCCTCCATTTCACTATGGCCTTCTCTCCTGAGCAGCAAACCCTGGCAGTCACCGTCCTCGGCCTCACTGGGACGCCCCACAGGCTGGAGGATGTGTCTGTGCTGGGCAGCCTGCCGCCTCTGTTCCCCTGTCCCATACAGGCCTCCGCCTGGAGCAGCCTCAACCCAGAGGCCCCCAGCCTGGAGCTACTTCTGAAGGTGAGCTCTGTGAAGGAGCTCCAAAAGTGTGTACTGAGAATAGCCGTATACACACGGGAACCTCCCAGCGTTAGAGGCAGCACCACGCTGGGTGAACTGGAGGCCGAATGTGGAGGAAGAGACTGGAGAGCAGAGCATCCATTTCACCTCACTAAAGAGCTCAACACAAACAAGTGGAAGCTGAAAAAGGTATCGGTGTATTGAATTAATGTGAGCAGATGTTGACTTTATCTTTAAGATACACACAGGTATGGGTAGATTAAAGGCAGGGTCGGTGATCTTGAACCATCCAGAAAACTGAGCCCAGTGTTGCCTACTCTTTTCAAATGAAAGTATCTAGCAGCACTAGCTGCTGACTAGCTCACTAAATCTAGTGAGAAAGTCGCCAAGTTTGCAGCATTGACCGCCCGTCTGTTCAGGCCTCCCTCCAAAGCCACTCCCGCTAAATTATCATTATGAATGTAATAAACGACCATGGCTATAGAGTGCTATAGGAATGAGTCCTAAAACCTGGAAATAAGTTAGCATTTTAGCACTTCTGCTTCCCTCGTCTCGAAGTCAATGGGTTTTTAGTTAGATGCCTGAATTAATCAATAAATAGCCTACTCTTGAATTTTGAAGTCTTTATGTGTCTTAAAAAAGGCAGTTGCTAACAAGTGACTAAATGAGAATACTCCTTTACAGCCTCGTAGCGTGTACTCGCGCTCATGTGACCTTGGTGTAGTTTGTTGTTAGCCTAACGTTAGCTTTTTACTTCTGGCGATTGCATTAACACTTCAAAAATCATAAAAGTGGTGTTCATTTGTGGAGATTATCTTGCTGAACAAAACGTGTAAATATCATAAACGTGTGTTTGCCACAGAGCTTATTTTCTGCAATAACCTAAAACCCAATGGAAAAATCCCATTGGCTTTTTGTCGAGGGAATCAGGGCGATGCTAACTTCCTGGTTGGCGTACAAAAATACGTCATCCCTGGAGCACTCTACTGTTAGTACTCACAGCTGTCAAGCTAGCAGCTTGTGGAAGACTCCAGTGACGAGTTTATTAAAGTCCTGCAACAGCCACAGATACCAGATTTTTTTTTCTGTCATTTGATTTGTTGAATACTGTCGGGTTGTAAAGAGAATTTCAACAAATATAACCAAAAATGTATTTGAACAACACTACCAACCCTAACTTAAACCTTTTAAGGAGGCCCCGAGGCAAAAATCTGTTGCTTGGCCCTTTTGGTCCCCCTTTTGAGCACTTTTACAACTTCAGTTTAAGATTAAAGGTCAAGAATGATCAATCAAGCGCTACCTGGGGGTGTTGGGGCCCATGTGGGTCTGGGGGCCCGGGGCAGATAGTTGCCTGTTGTGCCCAGATGCTGGTAATCCAGTTGAAAGGTTACTAGTCTAGAAATGATCTGCTGAAACGAGCAAAAAGTGGAACACATGAAGACAAATATCAGTATTTTGTTTTACATTGTTTTGTTTGATTTTTGGTTTGTTGCATATGGACTTGTGATCTCTGTGGTCAGTACAACTAAAACCTTTTTTCCTTTGGTTATTTATGTGATTTTATACAAAGCTGTATTTCCTGCTGATGGAGGTTTCCCTCTCTGCTCTTTGACAGCAGAGTCTGATCTCACAGGATGCACCGATGTGTAAGGGGCTCAGCTGTCCTCCACAGATCTTCATTTTGCTTCAGTATCAGACTCTGGCCCATCGCATCAAAGCCACGGTCCTCAGAGCAGATAACCTCGACAACCTCGTTCACACGTTGGCAGCAGCAGGTAAAACCAGTGTTTAATGTCACTTGAATTTGACAAAATGTGTTTGATTTAGAGATCCCACAAGGACACTATGCACAGAGGCATTATGCAAGCGTGCCAGTGCAGAACTAACTCTTGCCTTCCAGGGGCAGAGGTAAAGTAATTCCCTATGTTCGCTTTTAATGTTTAGGGGATTAAATGATGTTTTACAGGACCTGAATGTAGCAGGAGATCATCCCTATTTTTTAATGACATTGTGGTTTAATCCCTCACTATTCACAATCCTCAGGAAAATGTTCCAATCTCCTCTGGATCTCTGATCTGACAGATCTAATCTTTGTTTGCATAGCCTGTCATGGTATTATTTTTATTGCAGACATCCTGTATAAAGAGCCATTAGATGTTATGATATCTGTCTCGGATGTACATTATGTCACATGAATTTGACTGAGATAATCTCTTTTTGTTTTATATCAGATTCTGAAAGTATTTGAGTGGACAGAAATGCATTACTATGGATAAAGACAGAGGATAATATGTATGTTATGTGTTCTAGCTCTGTGTTTTACTTGACCATACCTTATAGTGTATTCACAGGAGAAAAGGTGGTTTGAGGACAGTTATCTTTGGTTTCATTTTATTTTTGAATTTTTATCCAGTTTTTATAACTGGAAAGTGTGTATAACTGTTCTTGTGTGATGTGATTTTTCAACATTTCCACCTTTTGATAAGTGTGTTTTAGATCTAAATAACTAATACAGAGACTCTGGTGGATTAGAAAATGTATGCTTGTCGACTGCAACTGTGGGGTTGGCAGCTGTAGCAAGAAAAGAAAGATTTGACTCCGAAAACTGACAGAAACATATTTTTTTGGCTCTGTGAAATGCCAACTCAATACATACCTGTCTTATGATTATACGGCATAGTATTGTCCTGCCAATTATAGTTTCTAATTTTACTTATTTGCAAACATCTCTTCCCAGCATCCATTTGAATCTTAGTTATCTATGTTCAATATTTCTTCTACCATAGAATTTCTCTCACACTTTATACTGTGCACAGAGTACCAGGTTGTGATCAATCTGCACCATGAAGGAGTTGTGATCAGCAGCAGAGAAACTGAAGGAGGCTCCTGCACTGTGTGGAATACTTCTTTCCTGTTTGACCTGCCTACAGGAGACGTCAGTCGGCTGCCCCTCATGCTCGAGTTCATAATCAGGCAGGTAAAGATTGCTGTGGGAGCTCGCAATCACAGAATAAAATGCATTTCTGCAAATAACTACATTTATCTGTAATGTAACCCTGTGAATTCCTGCTCAAATTCAGGTCCTTTCAGGGGGTAGAGTTCTTGGCCGAGTCCTAATCGGAGCCGAGGCTGCAGATGCAGGACGTGCTCACTGGAGGGACATGTGCAGCCTGCAGGTGGAGCAGCCACGCTGGCACATGGTACAACCAGTCTCTATAGACACAGGTGTGCTGAAAACAACTATTTTGTGACCAGACGTGGACCTGACGCAGTGTATGAACTCAGTGGGCATCCAAACTATAGGTCACGTTTGCCACGAAGTGCACACAGCTAATGTTACACTTTGTATATCAAATGATGTGTATACTGACAGTTCTGATGGGTGGATATATGGGCACTCAGCAATACAACCTTGAAAATGGCCTTATTTCAGTGTATCAACCCGTGAATTCTGCTATGGGAAGGTACTGTATGTGCACACACATTACCTTTGTAAATGTAAGTTCATAACTTGTAGGCTTATAACAGAACAATTTATCTGTGAAACATTACCTAGAACAGACTTTCTAAATGGATCTTTTACAGTTTTGGAGAACTTAATGATCTCTTGTAACTATTTGGTCTCTCTCCTAAACAAAGGAAAAACTTGACGGTAATTTAACTGATATTTAAAGGGACTATTTGTAAGTTATCACGCGCATAAATCTTAACGGGTCGGAATCCCATGCGCGCTCGCGTGTGGGTACGCGCTGCTCCTGCTGCCTGTTGCCTGCTTGCACACCGCGCTCGTTCTCACCCGCTCGGCTCGCTCCAACTCCACGTGCACGTGCGCACACTGCAGAAGAGTTAGTTTAGCTCTGAGAATATCTAGTGAATGTGCAGTGGACGTTTTTGCAGAAATAAATGCTGCAGCTCTTCCAGACCAACAGAGGTTTCCCGTGTCTTGTGAAGTGACGGGGCTCCGCAGCGAGTTACGTTATCACCCCGACCAGATGTCGGTGTCTCCCCCCCCCCCGTTCCCTCCGCGGTCGGTATCGTCTGAAGCAGGAAAAGCCAGCACTAGGATCAGCATTGATCCATGGAGAGACCTTCGTCTGGTCAGCTAACATTACTGCCAAGCAGGTGAAATATAGAGTGATATTGTGTGTTAGCTGACGTGTGTCTCCTCACTGTTTAGATCAGTGCTCGTTCATGTCAATGTAGCGCGAGCACAAGCGCGAGCAACAGGACGCTGACTTCCGTTGACATTGCGGCCACAGGTGTCGCTGTGAACAAGCAATTTCTGATTCTTACATATAGCCCCTTTAACTAGAAATCCTGAAGAGTTATTTTAGTATTCAGTCCTTGTAACTTAAATACACGTAATACACACAAATGTACAGTATATTCTCTCATCTGTAATGTCACTGTTCTTTTGAGATAGGTTTAAAATATCTTGTTGGCTGTAGGATTTTCTGAATGTCAAAATGATGTGAAGAACCATCATGTCATATAAATAAAACACTTTTGCCTGAGGTAGCTTGGTGACTTTTATTAACACTATTGTCCGAGGTAAAAGCATCCACCAAGTATCACCTTAGCAGAATCTGTGAATTAGTTCTTACATTTCAGTTGAAAGAAATTAAAAAATAAAAGCTGTAAGGCACAAAGTTGGCTGGTACAGCACCCTGTAATGACTGGTCTATATAGTAGAGTAGCAAGTTCTGCCCAATGCAGGAATCTTAACAAATCACCTCATTTGTCCTCTCCCTCGTCTTCATCTTCATCTTCATCTTCATCAGGGCTACAGATATCTACAAGCTCAGCCAGGAATATCCCATCAGGACAGAGGGGAGGTGGCCTCTTCTGCTCATCTGACCAGTGAGAAGACTTGTCTGATAGTTTCTTTGCAGAAGGAGGGCCGTCCTGGATCGGCTGCTTGCGCATTAGTGTGGCTAAATCAGGAAAAATGGGGGGAATAATTACACAAAGATTAATATTTCAAAATGTCACATCAATTTGTGTTCTTAGACACGCAGAAGTTAGAATACCACAGAAAGAAGAAGATAAATTAATTAAAGGGGCTATATGTAAGAATCAGAAATTGCTTGTTCACAGCGACACCTGTGGCCACAATGTCAACGGAAGTCAGCGTCCTGTTGCTCGCGCTCACGCTTGTGCTCGCGCTACATTGACATGAACGAGCACCGGTCTAAACAGTGAGGCGACACACGTCAGCTAACACACAATATCACTCTATATTTCACCTGCTTGGCAGTAATGTTAGCTGACCAGACGAAGGTCTCTCCATGGATCAATGCTGATTCTAGTGCTGGCTTTTCCTTTCTCAGCCTGACGACCGCGGAGGGAAGGGGGGGGGGGGACACCGACACCCGGTCGGGACGATAACGTAACTCGCTGCGGAGCCCCGTCACTTCACAAGACACGGGAAACCTCTGTTGGTCTGGAAGAGCTGCAGCATTTATTTCTGCAAAAACGTCCACTGCACATTCACTAGATATTCTCAGAGCTAAACTAACTCTTCTGCAGTGTGCGCGCGTGCACGTGGAGTTGGAGCGAGCCGAGCGGGTGAGAACGAGCGTGGTGTGCAAGCAGGCAGCAGGCAGCAGGAGCAGCGCGTACCCACACGCGAGCGCGCATGGGATTCCGACCCGTTAGGATTTATGCGCGTGATAAATTACAAATAGTCCCTTTAAGATCTGGGACTTATCCACCAATAGTGATGAGAAAAGTAGCTGATATTTTATTAAACAATGTGCTTCATATTATTTAGTCCAGTTAGGAATTTGTGGATATGTCCCTGACTGACATAAAGATCACAGCACACGTTTACACTAATGATTGTTACACAGATTCATGCACAACTTCACCTTGATGCAGTTTCTCATTTTGTGCCTTCAGATTGTGGATTTCTGCGCTCATAGTTGACATCTGGCAGAGGAGAGAACCGTTTCAAATCTCTCATTTCATCTTCATATTTTGATTGCTAAGCCTCTTTTGCTGATATATTCTATCTTTTTAAATGAATGCTTTTTGAAGTAGATTTTTGTTATTATTTGTTTCACATCTCTTTTTCAAATAGAAGCTAAAAAAGAAGTTCAAAGGAGGGCAAAATCATTTTATTGTAAAGTGCAACTTCCTGTTTAACGTTTAAGATCTTGATCTTTTGTCGCACAGTCTGTAGGTTTTAGAAGACGGAATTTGCTATTTCTCATTTATCAGCACACAATACCATGGCTGGGCGAAATGGAGAAAATCAAATATCACGATATTTTTGATCAAATACCTCGATATCTATATTGGGACGATATTGTACTGTAGGGTTCACTATTGACTTACAAAATGAGATTTTTGATAAATAATCATCAGTAATGTGGATATAATGACTAAGTGGGTAAATGCAAATAATAGAACAGCTAAGTTCAGAAGATTACATCATTTTACTGTAATGCCGCCTTTAAAACTAGGAAAAGACAACACATGATTTGAGGGCAAACGCAATTTCTTTATGCTTGTATAATGACAATAAAGTTCTTGAATCTTAAGCCATATTACGATATCCAAAATTTAAGATGATATTTTTGACGATTTTGCCTAGCCCTACTCAAGACCATTAAGACTTTTTAATGACTTTGATACAGACTTTATCATATTATGTCTGGATGTTACTGACTGGTTGTTGTCATAGTTACAGGCCTTCAGTATAAGACAGTGACGTACTGTAACTCTTTCCTATCCTCTTATCATTAAGTCAGATGTGATCCAGCTGACCGGTTCACTCCTCAGCTTCAAATCCGATTATTTCCCGAGTAGAAAGAGTCATATGTGAGATTATAGCTGAACTACGTTTCACATAGGGTCTAAGTGGTTGTGCAGCCAGGCTGACAACCCTCCCTGTGTGCTATATGCTCTTTGATTAAAGCTGGAATTAGTGCACATATGTGTGTGTACAGTATGTAATGAATGAATGTTCTGTTAATTTTATGATATAATCTGTGTGCCACGATTATGCCATCAATGATATTAATTTGCATTAGTTGCAGATGCTAATACATTATTTATGAAACACACTAGCATGCAGACAAGCAGATACAGATGTTTTTTTGAGCGTTGTGGTGGCTGGAGGTTTTATGTTGCATATACAGCCCGTTTTAGACTGTTTATGTATTTTCGACATGGTAACCATTCCACTTGGTGTAATTTAAGCCTTTACAACCTGTTGGCTTTGGTTGTGGCAGTTTTCCTCATCATGATCCTCCTCTGCTGGCTCTCCTTCCTCCCCTCCTGACCCGTCACTGCCCTCTTCATCCTCCTCAAACACTGGCATCAAACAAGAGCTCTGCTGCCAGCTCCTCCTGTCTACTGAATTCTGAATGAAAATATAAAATAACACGTTCATTCTGCACATATTCACATTAGTGTAATCTATTTAATCTCTTTCAATGTTTGTTGGTTGCTGAGAGGTTCCTTACCCTCACACCTTTAGATGTTTGGGACCAGTCTTGTGGTGAGGAGGCTCCAGTCTGACTTGCTGCTGCTCTGTTGTCAACCTTTCCCACCTCCTTTCCTTCTCGCTCCTTAAACAGATTCTTTAACTACAAACATGGTAAGATACAGTATGTTACTTTCATGAGGCTTGTTGTTAATTCCAACAGGTATAAAACAAGTCTAGCCACTCTAGCAGCTCTTCAGGGCTACACCCAGGCACAGCTGTGCTCTGTTCTAAATGCTAATATGAACATGCTCACAATGACAATACTAACATGGGGATATCTAGCATGCTAAGTTCCCCTTTGTCACCCTCTCAGTTTAGCATATTAGCATGCTAACACTTGCTTATTTGCAGTGGAAGAAGAAGTACTCAGAAATTTTACTTTAAAGTTGCAGTACCACAAAGTAAATACTCTGTTAAGTGTTGCCAGATCAGATTGCCAGTCTCCAGCACCGATTACAACTTAAAGCCAACCTTATTCAATAAAAAACAGCCCAAATCATAACCTTGCCCAAACCGGTGTAAAACCGTAAAACCATTATGCGCAATAGAACTTACATCATGAGCAAACAAAGCTTCATATCTGCATCAAATAACCAAAGATAAAAATGTTGGATAATAGGCTATGGCAACCCAGAAGGAGCGCAGTTAGACAACCAAATACACAAATTGCAGTAGGTCCTCCCATATCCCTAACGATGATTAATTACAACTCATGTCAATCAAATATTTCGCAAAATAAATGAGTCAATAATATGAGTGAGTTTGTAGTGAAGTGAATTTTGTATCTGTGTTTTTGACTATAAAATAACAGATTGTTTAGTAATTTTGTTTTCACAGTATTTTCAAAACCCCGCCAAATGTTGACAAAAGCAGCCCAGATTTCATCTACCAGCCCAATGCTATTTTTCCCCGCCCAACTTAATCAAAACAGCAATCTGGCAACACTGACTGTTAAAAGCAAAATTCCTGCATTCAAAATTTTACCAAAATAAATGCATTAGCATCAAAATATTTGAAAGTATCAAAAGTAAAAGTATTCATTATGCAGAATGGAACATTTCAGAATAATTTATATTATAAATTGGATTATAATTATTGATGTATCATCACAACGTTGCAGCTGGTAAAGGTGGGGCTTAATTTCAGTAGGCTAATGGACATGATAAAATTTCATATCCATCCAACAGTTGAGATGTTTCAGTCTGAACCAAAGTAGTGGACCGACAGACTGACATTACCTTCCCTAGAGCCTCCTTGCTGGATTAAAAACAACCTGAAATCATGTTTGCAGTATATATACCTGTTCAGTGACCATCCTCCTCTGCTGGTCTGTCTCTAGATTAACAGTTTTATCCTTCCTGCCTTCAACAGAGGGTTTCTCATCTTTACCCTGTGGACGAGGAGTCTGTAACTAGTATGTTCATCACCACAGATAGGGGGCCATCTTTAGAAGTGTTGTTTCTACAAACTTTACCGGGTAAAGCTGCCTCAGTGTTTGAAACTTCTGGACCGCCAGTGTTTCCTCCTGCTGGAGCTGGTTCGTCCTCCTACTGCTCTCTGAAGGAGGAAGAAGTTTTAGAGCTGAGCCGGGGAGGAAAATCAGCACACTATCCTCTGCAGCGTTTTTTAAAAAGCAGGCTCACACCTTCCAGCTGGGCCCTCATTGAGTCAGTGGTTGAGATATTTGCTTGGCCTCCATCATCTTGAGCATCTTCAGAGGCCTTTTTCATGAGCTTTCATGAGATGATAAAGAAAGAAGACTTGTGCTAGTTAATCCCCCATTCAACACACCTGCTGGTCCACAGCACATAGCTATGATTTAATTCATAGCTTGATGAGACTGTACATTTAGGGTGTATATTAACTGCACCTTGAGCTCCAGAGAAGAAATCTTGAGCCTCTTTTCTTTCCCTTTTTATACTCTTCAAGGCTTCTTCCCTATCACCGTAATGATGAAAACCTGTTACAGACTCACTTCCCAGTCTTTAACTCTTTTATTTTTCAAAGAAGGCTTACTTTTCCTTCAGCTCCTTTTCTCTTCTGTCAGTTTTTGCTTCAACCTTTGACCCTCACTGCTTTGTATACCCACCTATTAATAATGAAAGTTATAGCTGTCAGTATTCTATTTACTCTAAATACATGTTTACATAAAAATACATCATTGTATGTAATTGAATCTTCACTGCACACTCTCCCCTCCCTTATTATTAAGTTCAAATCCAGTTCAGTGAGGGAGGATCATCTTGTTACCTGAGGGGCTTTGTTGTGGCTGCTGTGGGCGTCTGGTGGCGTCTCCCATAACAAAGAGGATTCTGATAAGCTGATGAAGTGTACACGATAAAGACACAGATCACAGAATTTCATTTTGAGCGTTTTGCTTATGGTTCATTTTGAAAATGAAAATCTCATCCAAATCCACTCACTGTGTCTGTGTCTCTGCGTCCTCAGTCTGTATTGAGGCTTCACCGCCTGCAAATACAAGGTCACAGCACTTTAACGCCCCCTCATGTTTAAAGACTAAAATAACACTTGCTGTGCTTTTATAAGTAATTTTGTTGGGAAGGTGCCAGACTGCTGATAAAGAAGTACATTCACCTTTATCTTTATATCTGTGAAGCAGAGCCCGACTCCTGCTCCTCTCCAGCTCCAGCTCTTGTTTGCATGCGTCCAGCTCAACCCTGAGCAGTGAGTCTGATTCCTTCTGTTTAAAGACAAATTGTTAAATAACCCATATAGTGTATATATCTACTACATCTTTAACAATTAGATCATCTCAGTGGCATAACACTGAGGGATACACTACCTTGGCTCTAGCCAGGACCGTCTCCATATCAGCTTTGTGCTTCCGCAGATTCTCAATTTCTTCTCTAGGCAGAAAAATATGCATCATCAAAACAAGATGTGTTTGATTTAGACAGGAATTAATTTGTGGAATTGGTGATTTATATTATTAAAGGTGTTATTGATAACATTTTTATGTAGACGAATATTAAAAACATAGTAATAATACATCCTTATTTCAGAAAGGTGCCAAATAAAAGTATGGCTTTTCCTGAAAAAAAATAATATTATAATTGTGAATTTGAAAACTGTTGGCAGGTCCAAAATGAATGTTTTGTTTTTCTCTTCTTTGTTTAGCCTTCTAACAAGGCTTGTGGGCCAATATAAAAGGACGTTGGTATCACGTGGCACCCCTGGGCCGTCAGTTAGTGTGTAAAAACAGATAAATGGCTGAGATTGTTGGTATGTGCCCGGCAACGGCTTGTTGTGAAGAAAATGCAATGGAATGGGTGAGGGAGAATGACACATCTAGTGGCTGGATGTTACCAGTGTTATCAATAGCACCTTTAACTCACTTGTCTTTCTGGCCCTCTCTCTGAAGTCTTTCAATCTCAGTTGCCAGATGTGCAGCCTCCGCTTGGAGCTGAAATTACATTTTTGATTTTTCAAATTAGATGCGTCTAACTGAACTGATGTAAAATAGAGTTATTTTAAAGGGATGGTCTTACTTCATTTCTGGAGTTCTTTCTTTTGAGTTCCTCTAGCTCCTCCTGTTTCGACTGCAGGGTTAAAGCCACCTTTTGCCATTTCCCCGCCCAGTGTGAGGCCACGGCTTTTAGTTCCTCGATGCTCTGGACTCTCACTGCATCTTGTTTCCGATGCTCTTCCTCTTGCAGGTGTAGCTTCTCCTCCTTTTCAAGGACTTCAGCCTCCAAACACAGACACCGATCCTGCAGTTTCTGTTCCTCTAATTCCAAAACTTCCACAGATTCACTGGATAAATAAAAGTTTGAGGGTTTCAGTAAAGAGAGGGTTATTATACTACATTATAATACATCTCACATCTCACCTGAGCTGGCAGCACTTTTCCTTAATCTCCGTTAACTCCTCATGTCCACCTTCATTCATTTTACTCAACAGTTCCTTTTTTTCTCTGATCAGCTGAGATCGTTCTGCCTCCAGATCTGTGATCTGTTTGGAGTCGAAGACCCTCTCTGCTGTTACCTCCTGTAGCTGAGACTGTGATGTGTTCACTTTCTGCTTAATCATTTCAAGCTCACATGTCAGCTTTTGATTTACCTGGTTTAAAGACACAACAGGGCTCATTTAATAAAGAAAACAGAAAAAGTTAAACTTCATAAAAAGATGTCCACTTAAAGCTTTCAACCTCTCTGAGAGCCTTTAATTCCCCCTTCATCAGAACAGTATCCTGATCCTGTTTGTTGTTGTGGGACTCACAACCCTCTGAAGCTTGTTGGGCCCTCTGGTGCACGTCTTCTTTCTCCTATATATGCAAAAAAAAGCTATGTTTTGGATATTTTGAAATTAGATACCTCAGACCTTGTAGTTAAAGATCACATATGATACCTGCATTGGGTGATCTTTGTCAGACAGAGCTCCTGTCAGTTTGGCCTTCAGTTCTTTAATATTATCCTCCAGCTTCAGCACTTGAGTCGACAAGATGGCTTTTTCCTGAGAAGAATTAAAGGTGTTATGGATAACATTTTTATGTAGACAAATATTAAAAAATACTACATCCACAGAGCTTTTAGAAAGGTGTTTTCCTGAAAAAAAATATTATGATTGTGAATTAATCATTTTAAAAATTTGGCGGGTCCAAAATGAATGTTTTGTTTATCTCTGTGGAAGATATCTGACGTTTGGTTCTCACTTCTAACAAGGCTTGTGAGCCAATAGTATAACGACGTTGGTATCCTGTGGTATCTCTGCATCATCAGTTAGTGTGGAAAAAATGTCTGAGATTGACGGTAAGAGCCTGGCAATGACTTGTTGTGAAGTAAATGTAATGGAACGGGGGAGGGAGAATGAGACATCTAGTGGCTGAATGTTATCAATAGTTTCAATAGCACCTTTAAAGACAATTTTCAAGGTGTAACTCAAATTATAGCATGTTGTAATGTACCTGTAGGATAAGGTAATACTGAATCAGAGGCAAACTGACCAGGCATGCTTGGCTGATCTTGTTGTTCGCTTCACACAGCTGTTCTTGCACTTCAGAGTGATTCTGACTCCTTCGATTCATCTCCTCTATTTGATTCAACAGCGTTTTCTGTGTCTACGTACATAGAAGAAAAATACACAGCCTTAAGGTGTAAATATGGTACAAAATGAAACTTTCATCTAGAAATAATCTACAGTAAAATTTGAGATTTCCCTCATACATTTTTAAACTGACCTCTACAGAAGACTGGAGTTTCTGGAGTGCCTGTTTTCGTTCTTCTTCTTGTGTCTTTGCCCTCGTCTCAGGATCTCTCAGAGCCTCTCTCAGCTGATACAGCTCTGTGTCAACCTTCTGCCTCTCCTGAATCAAAGTGTAAAAGCAGTGTTTGGCAAATACAGAATAATACATTATTATTTTTATAATACATGAAGCCTACACACCTGTCTGTTAAAGTCTTCTTGACTCATTGGTGCCATTCTTTCGGTTGGTTGACCATTGCTTCCTCTGTCCAAAGTAGACCTCATTTGCAACAGGTCCTTCTCCAGCTGTAGGACCCTTGTGATTGAATTTCACATGAGGGCTTTAAATCATTTTCAAAGTGCTTAAATTTTACTTTCCATGTCTTTTGCTGCACTTACTTTTCATGAAGCTCTCCACGTTGCCGGCTCTTTTCAAATTGGGATAATTCAACTGCCTCCTTCTGCTGCTCAAGAGCGCCCATCGTTTCTGACAGCTGCTGTGAAACACATCAGTATAAAATAATAGGATGCTGTGTCCAAATGAAACATATTCAAAGCAGCAGAAAAACTATAAAACCACCCCAGGCAAGGAGAGAGAGAAATGCAAATTTGTTTCCATAGACATTTGAATTTACTTTTTTTCTTACCTTGTGTTTCATGTCAAGCAGTTGTGCAGCAGTTATGTTGTAGCTCAGCTGTGAATTTCTGGCCCTCAGCCGGTCGAGCTGAGTGTCTAAACGCTCGTGAGCATCCTCCAGCCATGGCACCCCTTCTGCTTGTCTAAAGCTACTTTGACCTCGGGCAGCCCTTAATTCAGCCCCCGGAGATGGAGGAAAGGGTCGAGTAGCACCCTCAGGCACCAGATGGGACAATGACTGCCACTTCCTTAGACCTGGGTCATTCTGTCTGAAGCCACCGGTGCTGCCAGATGCGCTGGAATACAGGACTTATTAAACCACCTTGACTTGAATATGAATATTACTGTGTCTCTGTCGCCTAAATTTCCCCCTCACCTTGTGCTGACATTGGACAGAAACCCTGTCCCAGAGACAGCTGCCATACCACACCATGCTGAGGTCTAAGAAAGAAAAAAACACATTTTAAAAATGATCAATGGGTTATACCAGAAAAAAAGACCATATCTTGGTCTTACCTGAGCGGTAAAGCGAGATTTGGTATCCCACATGTCGAGGTCCGAGGTGAGAGAAAATGGACTTCTGTATGAAGGTCTAAACATTTTGGAGTGTCTTCCTAGATCCAAGTTATCCCTTCCCTTTGTATGGGAGAGGCTATACAGTCCTCATCTCCCAATGTGTCTGCTGCCCAAGCGTCAGGGATAGGTTGGTTTTCACACAAAGGTGACAGCTCGAGGTGTGTGGCTATTCTTGGAACATGTGTCTTGATATTTCCACTGCTTGCTTGATGGTCAACAACTAGTTTTAACACTGCATGATTATTACATTGTGGTCAGAAGGATTTTCTCTTATTATAAATTGGTTAATCACACCCTTTTCTATATCTAAATACAAGTACATATAAAATGTGATAGGTAAGAAAAGAATATGCTTTGATTTAGCTGGAGTCTGCAAAAAAATACTTTCTCTACCTTGCTGCAGAAACCCTCTCATGCCTACTTGCTCTGCTTGTAAGCCTCACACAGCTTTGATTGCAAGCTTTTAGCCCTTGAGCTGAGTATCCATGGTAACCCATGTACACAGGACGCAGTGGGGTGGGTGTGTCATGTGCTAACACTTCTGGGATAGTCTCCACATGATCTCACTCCATCTGCTGACTGGCTGTTTGTTGACATGCGTTGTTAAGAACATCTCACAAACACTGATCGTAACACACATAGCTTACCTATGATTGATTGTGTATGACAGTGACTGTGTCTGGATTGTTTATTGCCTTTAGGCACACAAAGAGAATATGCTGTATAATTAGCCTATACTCTTAGATAGGTGGTTTTTATTTTAGCTCCAGGTAAAAGCAAGCATGTGATGAAGTGTCAGATACCATGTCTATATAAGCATGCTAATACTCTACAGCTCAGTGTGAAATATTGCATGCAACTGATTAAATCCAAAGTTGTTTCTTTGCATATGACAGTCAGACCATTATTCAGCTCTATCCTTCAAGAATACTGCACATCCAAATTAAACCTGCAGTAGGCAGTATATTTTTGGCATCATTGGGTAAAAACTCCATAATAACGTTTCAGCATGTTGTAATTCAAGTGTTCTGAGAGAAAACTAGACTTCTGCACCTCCTCATAGCTCTGTTTTCAGGCTTTAAAAAATCTAGCCATGACGGAAGACTTTGGCCAATCACAGCTCATTTCAGAGAGAGAGAACGTTCCTATTGACTGTTCATTCAACGGAGGCAGCTGTCAATAACTCGCGAACTCCGATCAAACGGTCAAACTAGGCAGCGCTGATCAAATATGAATCAATATTCTGTTACTGTAATGCCTTTTTTCTAACCTCAAATGTTTTCAGAAACATCTTGTATAGTGTACTGTTTAGGACTGCCTAGTTTGACCGTTTGATCGGAGTTTGCCAGTGATTGACAGCTGCTCAGAGACGGCAGGCTGCAGCTCGGCTCTGATTGGTTGTTTTCCTCCTCTGTCTGTGAAATCTTGCAGATGCCATTAGGAGCACCAGAGGACACAGAGGGACATGATTTTTTTCAGATTACCTGTCTCATGCGCTACTGTCAGGATATAGTGATTGTTTTATAAAAAATAACTTTTTTAATCATATTTGTCAAATTCTACCCACTGCTGCTTTAAAGGGACTATTTGTAACTTATCACGCGCATAAATCTTAACAGGTCGGTATCCCATGCGCGCTCGCGTGTGGGTACGCGAGCGCGTAGCAGCTCTGCTCCTGCCTGTTTGCACACCGCGCTCGTTCTCACTCGCTCGGCTCGCTCCGCCTCCACGTGAACGCGCGCACACTACACACTGCAGAAGAGTTAGTTTAGCTCTGAGAATATCTAGTGAATGTGCAGTGGACGTTTTTGCAGAAATAACTGCTGCAGCTCCTCCAGACCAACAGAGGTTTCCCGTGTCTTGTGAAGTGACGGGGCTCCGCAGCGAGTTACGTTATCGTCCCGACCGGGTGTCGGTCTCCCCCCCCCCCCCCCCTCCCCGTTCCCTCCGTTCCCTCCGGATCGGGAGGAAAAGCCAGCACTCTAACATTACTGCCAAGCAGGTGAAATATAGAGTGATATTGTGTGTTAGCTGACGTGTGTCGCTTCACTGTTTAGACCGGTGCTCGTTCATGTCAATGTAGCGCGAGCACAAGCGCGAGCGCGAGCAACAGGACGCTGACTTTCGTTGACATTGCGGCCACAGGTGTCGCTGTGAACAAGCAATTTCTGATTCTTACATATAGCCCCTTTAATGCTCAAATATTATTTTTTTTTTTATTTTTCATTTTTTTATTTAAAAGGGACCATGTACAGTTTAAAACATAAATGTCACCATTTGATGCACTGTACCAGATTATAGCTTTAAGCTAATTCACATCTGTAGTCCCTTGGCAGGTCAAGACAAATAAACATATTACAGTCATACAAGAAAGAACATACAAAACGCACAATACACAGCTACACACAATAGCACATCACAAAGTATGCTTGTCAAGTAAAAACAAGTCATGAAGAACATGGAGTTGGAATAGACATAAAGCATTAGATATGACTCCGCATTTTAAATTAAACAAAACAAAAATATTTGATAACCAAATACATTTGGATAATAGAATTCGCAGTATGTCAGATTTCGTTCGTTTTACATTTAGGTAGGCTATAAATGCTCCTAGTTGCGCTCTTATTTTGAAAAACGCCTTATAACGGAAGCCGGAAGCAGTCATCCAGAAGCTAGCAGCAGCATCTTTTGACCATTCAATAAGCTAGAAGCTAGCACTCTAAAGGAGCTTTAATTTTCCTTTCAGCACTTAATTTGACACTTAATTCATTTGCGTTCTTGTAACGAGATTGCTTCGCATCAATTCCGAAAAAGGTTCAACATTTTGACCCGACGTCTTTAATCAAATTTGGTATTAACGCTAGATAACAGGCCGAAGCTAATGCTAGTCAGTTAGCATAACTTCGGTAACATCAGGTGATTAGTGTTTCTGATGTCCTCCTGTCAGTAAGTTAGCTTATAAATCTGACGGAAAATCTGTGTTTATTACAAAGCTTATCTGACAAGTACCGTGAAATTAAAACTTCTGTTGTGTAGTCATGGCAGCGGATTGGTTGGGTAGTTTGGTGTCAATTAACTGTGGGCCGACACTGGGAGTCTATCAAGGAGAGGTGGTATCTGTGGAGCAGTCCAGCCAAACCATCTCCTTAAGGCAACCTTTCCATAATGGAGTCAAGTGCCCTGTTCTCGAGGTCACATTCAGGTAAAGCTCAGCCATGAATAGTTTGCTCCCTGGATGTTTTTCACTGATGGGGCTGATTGAAAGCCACTGTTTCTTCATGTTACTAAATATAGTATTTTACTATTTTTTCCTGCAGTGCCATTGACATAAAGGAACTAAAGATTTTAGATATCAGAAATGGCAATGCTAGGAACAGCTCTTTTGCATCTACAAAGGTAGGCAGTGCTCCAGTTGCAGTCCCAAAGGGTGAACCCAGGTCTGTGGAGAAACTCAACTCACCTCAGCACTGCTCCAAAAGCTATGGAGAACGTCACCAGGACATACCTGGCCAGCCAAAAGCATTTCGTCGGAGACACAACTCCTGTAAGTGCAATGTAGTTCAGCTCGGTCAGATAATAATATTGCTGATTGTTGCTGTGTTGAGATTTACTGTGTATTTTTCCCATCAGGGTCATCGAGTAGTCGAGGGGCAAACCAAGTGACGCCGAAAAAGAACGGGGTGAAGAATGGTCAGATGAAGCACAGAGACGACGAGTGTTTTGGGGATGGCATGGACGACGGGCTGGATAAAGACTTTGATTTTGAAGGAAACTTGGCTCTTTTTGACAAAGCAGCAGTTTTCTCAGAAATCGACATATCAGAGCGCCGTAATGGTGCAAGGTCACGTGGGACGCCTCAAGAGCAGACGCCTACTCGGTACCGTCATGATGAAAACATCCTGGAGGCCAAACCTATTGTGTACAGACAGATTACTGTGCCGCAGCCTGCGGCCAAAGAATACTGCACTGGTAAGTTGTTTCACGTTGTGATGAAACAAATGGTAGCGAGGGCAAATTATTTGAGTTAGACTGTTTATACATACTTATGTACTTTTTTCCATACAGACTCTGGGCTTGTTGTACCCAGTATATCCTATGAACTACACCAGCGTCTGTTGTCAATCGCTGAGCGTCATGGTCTCTCACTGGAACGAAGACTTGAGATGACCGGAGTGTGTGCAAGTCAGATGGCACTTACATTGCTGGGTGGGCCCAACAGGTAAGCATGTAGTGATGGTTTGTAAGCACAGATGAGAACAGCTTCAGCTAAGTGACAGTTAAAGGAATACTTCACCCACAAAATGTACATTTGTATATCAATTACTCATCCTGTGTTATCTTGAATTCCTGCACGGTGAACGAGCAATCAAAAAATAAGTCTTGATGAATTGAAGTAAGTGGGGGCCGCCTTTATCAACAGGAAAACTATATCAAATTATCCGTTTACAAACTCTCCCACAACTTGTGCAGTATAATCCAAGTGTCATTTATCCAGTCGTATGCTCACTCCTTCCCAAACACATGCATCTTTGCTAAGACCTTACTATTTAAAACACTTCCACATAGACAATCTCTAGCTTGAGCAGGCAAGCTACTCGTCCGTACGAGTCTGAAGTGTTTTAAATAGTAAGGTTTTAGCGAAGATGCATGTATTTTGGGAAGTACTTAGCATATGACTGGATAAACAAGACTCAGATTATACTGCAGGAGTTGTATGAGAGTTTGTAAACGGATGTTTTGATATAGTTTTAAAACACGGCCCCGATTTACTTAAATTTATCAAAACTTTTCTCTGTTTTTGGATTCTTCGTTCACTGTGGAGGTATGCAAAAAAACAGTTTTCTTCAAGAAATCAAAGGTAACACGGGGTGAGTAATTGATGTACAAATGGTCATTTTGTGGGTGAAGTATTACTTTAAGTCCTACTTGTATTTTATTGCCTGCTGAGCTAGTATCCTACAAAAAGAACATCTGCCAAGAATAACTTCATCTGGCCAGTATAGTGTTCATTTTACATAGAAATTAGTTACTTACCTGTTTACATTTATGTTTAAAATAACATGTCACAATATTGAGCAAAGTTTATTATATTGTTAGGTTAAATTACATATTTTGTCATTATATATTCATATGGTTATGTATTTGTTAATTTGTTCATCTTTTTTATTAATATTAGACACATTGGGCCGACATACTAGTGAAGCTTATTGTTTTATATGCCGAATAGGAAATTACTGGCTTGGAAAGTGCAAAATTCAGGAAAGCAACTTAGTTTCTTTATCGTGTTTCTTCCAGATTCACTCCAAAAAATTTACACCAGCGTCCCACTGTGGCACTGCTGTGCGGCCCTCATGTTCAGGGTGCTCAGGGCATCAGCTGTGGTCGTCACCTGGCCAATCATGAAGTGGAGGTCATCTTGTTTCTGCCCAATTTTGTCAAGATGCTCGACTCAGTCACCAGCGAGCTCACACTCTTCAACAGGACTGGTGGCAAACAGGTGTCAAGTATCAAAGGTGGGAATATTTTTCTGCTTTTATTTTATTTTTTTATTTTTTTACATCTTGCATTCCAGGTGAGGTCAGATTCTTTTAAATTTTTCTCTCCGACTCCGCAGACCTTCCAGACACTCCAGTGGACTTAATCATAAACTGCCTGGACTGCCACGAGAACACATTCCTGATGGATCAGCCTTGGTACCGAGCGGCTGCAGACTGGGCCAACCAGAACCGAGCGCCAGTGCTCAGCTTAGACCCTCCTGGTAGTGGACAGGGGCAGGCAGTCGAGGCCAAGTGGTCCCTCTCTCTTTGCCTCCCTCTCCCCCTGGCTGAGGGGGCTGGCAGGGTTTACCTGTGTGACATAGGCATTCCTCGCCAAGTGTTCCAGGAAGTGGGAGTCAAGTACATTTCTCCTTTTGGCTGCAAATTTGTCATCCCCTTGCACTCTGCATAACGGGACTAACGGTCAACATGACAGATTGAATCTTTCAACCTCCATGACCATTTGGGTTTTGGCGCCTTATATTCCAGAGTTCATCCATTAAGTTTCCAACTCGTCAACACGTGAATGGGACCACTGTTTGGTACATTAGTTCTACAAGGACTAGGGCTGTCCCGAATACAATTTTTTGGGCTTCGAAGCTTCTGTGACAAATATTCGAAGGTATTCGAAGCTTCGGGTCAGTGCCACTGCCACACTACTGCACACACACACACCTCTACACATAACAAACAGCGATATCCGTCTGAGAATAACCAACAATAATTAATGTTGAGTATGAATAATGTTGTGGAATTATTCCTTATTTCATGGGCTATTTTGGGATTTATACAGTATTATTACATACTTATATATATATATATATAAAAAAAAACTAAAAACGAAGCTTTCGAATACTGATTTTGAGGTTGATTACCATGGCAACGGTCAAAGCTTCGAAGCATTCGGGTCAGCCCTAACTAGGTGCATATGGGCGGGATAGGAAAGAGCTTTATTGAAAAGGTAAATGTGTTGACCATCAGAGCCTTCAGCCATTATGTAGATATCTTTGTATTTACATGATATTACAAGATATTTTCAAAAACACAGCTGCAGTGTCAAAAATAATACCACATAGTGTTCAGTAGTTTTAGATTGAATAGGACAATCTCTGACTTAAAATGGAAAAAAACGAAATCTGAATGTAACTGTAATCTACCCTCATTCCAAAGCCATCTGGTGAATAAACGGAGATCCACCATATAATTCATGCAAATGTGATGTTATTACATTAATCTGCATGAGACAACAGTAATTCTACTTACATTGGTGTTACCATTGCTAATGGCTTGGCTTATAGCCCGCCATACTCTGCAGCACTCTGTTACTGTTGTCTGATGTTTTATTAGGATAAAAAATCCATTTAAGACAATGTGGAATATTTGTCATTTATGTGAGTAATTTTCAGACTAAACCAGTGTTGAATGGAGCAGCAGTTCTGTCTGTTAATGGTAAATTAGGCTGTCATGTTAAGGGCTTTGATAAGATGACACAGCACACAAAACCTCCAGCAATCTTTCCTTTTAGTGAAAAAAAGGTTTGCTACCTAAATTTTGTTATAATAGAGAGCCAAAGTCATGACGTGTCAAGACAATTTCGGCATCCACTACAGTACTTGTTATAAGAAATTCAAACCTTTGTTAAAGGAACACTGAAACATTTCAGGGATCTATTAGCAGAAATGGAATATAATATTCATAACTATGTTTTCATTAGTGTATAATCACCTGAAACTAAGAATCGCTGTGTTTTCGTTAGCTAAGAATGAGCCCTTCATATCTACACAGGGAGCGGCTCCTCTTCACAGAGTCCGCCATGTTGCTCCGCCATGTTTCTACAGTAGCCAAGAACGGACAAACCAAACTGTGGATCTAGAGAGAGCCTTTCACATTATTACATTACCTGGAGGCCACCGTAGTTCTCCAACATGCTTGTGAAACTGCGGTAACGTTAAAACTCAGTTAGTTGCAGTCTGCAACCACACCACTAGATGCCGCCAGATTCTACACACTGTACCTTTAAACAACGATTACTTTGTAAGCATAGTAAAAACTGCAAGCACAGGTCCTTCTGTCATAGTAACTTGTTTTCGTCCATATCCATAAAACATACAGCACTTCTAGGAAATGTTGTTTGTTAAAGGCCGTTAAAAACATACACTTAGTAGATTATTAACAAATGTCAATTGTGAGATTTTGAGTGATGTTTTCTCGGAAACAGAACCTAGAAGTTGCGCTTTTACTTTGGCTCTCTATCATATCTGTGAAAAGACCATACCAGAGTGTTTGTTTCAGTTCCTTAACAACAAATCATGTATATTCAACATATGTTCTGCTCTCTCCTTAATTGCAGGTTACAGTTTAAATTTATTTTTATACATTTTTCTATTTGTTTCCAAGTACTATTTGATATTAAAAAATCTAGACAAACCCATCATAGCGAACATAAAGTCTGCGGTAGTTAAATATGTGTTGTCTGGTTATGTAGTTTAGTGCAGATTTCAAAAGTCTGCACTGGATTACACTAACATACAAAATGAATGCATAGTTGACATTGTCCGTGATGGACTAAAGTTTCAAGAGTGTCTTAGTAGATTTTTCATGTTGCCTGGAAGACAAAATACTTCTAAATTTCTAAAACCCAGTAGAATGGTTTGCAGATGGTTCGTTGTGATGTAAAATGGAAGTTATTTGTAATAAATGGTGGTATGGTCCTTTAAGTTCCAAACCACCTCGCTGGTTAGAATTTCAACAGTTTTTGTTTAATCAAAGTTGTGTTGGTTGACAAAGCAAGTAGTGTTTTCTAAAGTATAAATGCTCTGTATATTTGGGATTCGAATGCATTCCTGGGTGAATCGTCTTGATCTTAACTCACAATCAAGATGCAACATCCTGCACTGAGTACCCTCTTTGAACCAATTAGATTAGGTCTTTATGGTGAGAAATTATTGAACATTTCTTTTTGTGAATTCCCCCTCCTGATGTCACGGAATAATCTAGTTTGTGTACTCAACCATTGGTGGTATTTACCATGAAACTAAAGCATAGACTGTGAAATATAATTAAAGCAGAGCTGCTTTTGTGCTGCTTCTTGAGGCCTTGACTGAGGGGGTTGTAGTATGTTGTATCTCTACTGCCAGATCTGTTTGACAATGAAAGTCAAACCTCTTGCTTGTTTGACAAGATCACATTCATTTTGATTTGTCCAGATCATTGTGCACATCAACATGTCCTTAGATCTTGTATCATTGAGGTCGGTGTAGTCTAGAAATGGCTGAATTGAAGCAGTTGCAGAAGCTACAAATGATGTCATCTGGGATATAGTTTATGGTGTGGTTATGTGCCCACACATTAACTTCTCAGGAGGATTAAAAATACTTGCGTTATATTTGTTTTCTCTGTGCACATTAGCCTGCAGTGAGCTCACACACAGTGAGAATAACTTTCATGCACAAAGGGTTTGTCCTTTCTCCTACATTCCTCCGGCCTGATGTGTTATGTCACATCTGTTGAGACAAGTCTGGCTTGGAAACATCAGCCTGAATGTGATGAGTGTTTTTTTTTTTTTTTTTTGACCGCCAGGGGGCCATTAAACCACACTGTTTTGTGGCTCTTCCTTGTTCTCTTGTAATGGCAGCTTTATGTACTATTTCCTCAAACAAGAGTGTTATTTCTCTACGAAATGTGAAGTCAGAAACCATTTGGGTTTTTTAACAGGAAAGCATCTGTTTTTGAAAAAGTTTAAACGCAGGTTATGCTTCTTGAGATTTATTAAATGAGTTTACATGTTTCAAATTCTCAGCACTGGATGTTTAGTCTATGCGAGATTAGTTTGCAGTTCAATCGCATTAATATCCAGTGTGAGGTTTTTTGTCTAGACAGGACAACTGTTTCCTTTTGGGGGCGAAGTTCACCGTCAGGCTTCTTGTGCAAAAAAATACTGTGCAGTCCTCTTGTGTCATGTCTGCAGAATGAAACAATAAAAACAAAACTTTCACCGTTGCTTTAATCTTTGTGGACTTTTTTGTAAACATTAATGATCAAATTCCTTCACCAACTTGACAGAAATGATCCGTTTTTAGCCGGACTAGTTTCTCTCATTAACGCGCATGTGCACTGCAAAATCAAGGTGGGGCAAAAAAAAACTTGAATGTTTGTGACGGGGAAGAGGAGGAGTGGGGCAAGCCTGAAGCAGACTCAAATTATCGCATTTATTTCACCGCTGCGATATTTAACCAGCTGAGTTATCGCGTTTTTTGCCACCCACTTTATTTTTTTCCACAGGAGCGTCGACACAATGCTGTGATAAGTTTGCAGAAAAGTTCATCATACAAGGCGACTTTTGTAATGATGTTGACAGGAGACGCACCAACAAAAACAGTCTTGGCTGGTTTTATTGAGATACTGTTGGACAGCTGCTGAAGTTTCGGGTCACCTGAGGCAGATATCTCACTTCCTCATCGGGACTTCATGTGTTTTGCGCTTCGACATCAACTGTCGGTTATTTATTTGGTGAATGGGGATTTGTCCGCTTCGGGGCAGCAGCTGAATCACCTGTTATTGACTCAAACTTCTCGGTTTTTGCCTGCAAACAGGTAAGAGTTTTATTTTGAAATGGAGCAGTGAAGCTGTTGTGCTGCTATATCTCTTTGAAATAGAGCCAACCTGTGGGTTATCAGCTTGTACACTTCATGTTATCTTATTGTGCAGTAACTGACAGCTCTGATGAAGTTTATCAGAAAGCATTGGGGGTTTTGGAGCCTGTGGCAATACATATCAATCTTTTATCTACACTTCCTTTTATATGATGAGTGCAGCTCAAAGTGCTTTAAAATAAAGTAAAAATAGGCTTAATAAATATGTGATTTCCTTATTAACAACCTCCTCCTTCCACTTCCTCTGCCTTTTGGGGTGCAGCAGCTGCATCATGCAACTCTCCAAATTGCTCTGACACAACATAATGATATTGATAATGATCATTATCTGCTGACTCAAGGTGGTGCATCGGAAGTCACAGTTCCTGCAATCTTTGACAGTTTTTTGAAACTGTTACTGGTTTTGTAAAAATGGCTGCACTTGCAGGAATGTTTCAAGTTTCTTTATTCATCATATGCACAACAATACAAACGAAGCGGTCGTTGGCGATGAAACTCTTGGGTCTCATGTTGAGACCTTCAACAATGCTCATAAAAAAAATGTATATTTAAACAAAGGAAAATCACACAAGTAAAAGCAAAATGAGAATCAAAGAATAAAATAGTGCAAGTTAAGATATAGGGCTTAAACCTGCAGTAGGCAGAATACTTTTGGCATCATTGGGTAAAAATTCCATAATAACCTTTCAGCATATTGTAATTAAATTGTTTCGAGAGAAAACTAGACTTCTGCACCTCCTTATGGCTCTGTTTTCAGGCTTTAAAACATTTAGCCCGTGACGGGAGAATTCTACGGAGGCAGCTGTCAATCACTCGCGAACTGCGATCACACGGTCAAACTAGGCAGCGCTGATCAAATATGAATCAATATTCTGTTACTCTAATGCCTATTTCTCACGTCAAATGTTTTCAGAAACATCTTGTATTGTACCATTTAGCTGTAAACTGAGAAAGTTTGCTCCGGCTGGTGGGCGGTGCTTGGTATTTCCTCTACTGATCTCAACATGGCGGCCGGGTCACAAACTTTCTTATTTTACAGCTACAAGATGTTTCTGAAAACATTTAAAAAATAACTTTTTTAATCATATTTGCTCCAATTCTAACCACTGCTGCTTTAAATATAACGTACATAAATATAAAATAAGTAATTTAAATTTGTGGAAGACAGTATTTCAATGGATAAACAGAATATAAACTGGATGTGTAACTTGCAGAGGGCTTATTATTAAATGGTAATGCCACTCAGTTTTGCTATTGCTCTTTCTCATTTAGTCTGACATGCTTAGGAAACAATTAATAAAACATTTGGACAGTCTACCAATGTGCCAAACAGAAAAAAGTTCAGTAGAACCAGGAAGAACCACCGAGGACCTCTTTGGGTCTGTTACGGGGCGATGGGCCTCCGAGACAGCAAGTTTCTGAAAAAGTCTGAAGCCAGTCTGGTGCTGGCATACAGCCTCAGAGCTTCTTCCATGGATGATACTTCTTTTAGAGTGTGACAAAACTGTAAAGAGTGATGAAGCTGGTGAAACCACAGCAAAGCATACCCTGCTACTCTGTAATGTGTCGTGCATGGCTGCATCAGCAGAGCAGCATTGCACTGCATGGTGTGTGCATATAGCACCTCAGCAAGGAAGTGTGTCTGTCCACTAGTGCTCAGCGTTGCCTTACATGGTGTTTTTTTTTTACGTGTTTACTTAGTAAAATCATCATTTACCCAAAGTGTGATACGTGTCAAGACCTTCATTGTGTTGTTTGAACTTTGGATAGGCATAAAATGCAAAGTTTGCTGTACTGTCTGGATGCCAAATTAAGCGGGATTTTCCCCCTGACTGACAACCATTGATTTTCTCTTCCTGTTATTCTGAAGACGGCCTTGTTTTTCAGTGTTGAGTTTTGTATTTGTATATATGATAAACAGGAGGCTATTTAACCCTGTCATTTGCTGTCATGCCTCGTATCACCGAGCCTCACAGGCAAAACTGACCGTCATTAAAGTGACACAATGACGGCTTGTGCTGCAGGGCCTACCACTGGACTCGTACTTCCTGTCTTATATCCTGCAGACAGTTGCTTCAGTGAGCTGTGCTGCTGCACTAGAGTCCAGCTGTTGTCCCGGAGGCAGAGGTGATTTCCTCCTCTGAGGTTTCAGACCCAGCTGGGTGAACTGTTGGCGTGCGCTCTCTCTCTTTCTGTACATTTCTCACCACTCGGTGTGTTAGTTTGTGTATCTGCCAGATAAATGCCCGGGGGATATATGGACAGAAACCATTGTTCTCTTCTCTCTGCACTTGGCCCTGCCACCCTGCTGCTGTAAATGTGATGATAACAGGGCAGCGGCATCAAAGCAGTCGCAGAGCATCCTGAGACTGGAGGGTCAGGATGAGGGACAGCAGATTACCCAGAACCCCCTGCTGCTGCACTTAGAGGAGGGATGCAGGAGCACACAGACATGATGCTCCATGTGACATTCTTACTACAGGATATCCAGTGTTGGAAGAAGTATTCAGATCCTTTACTTAAGTAATACCAATACATTAATATGAGAATACAGTCCTGCATTCAAAATCCTACTTAAGTAAAAGCACAGAAGTACTATCAGCTAATTACACTTAAAGGGACTGTTTGTAACTTCTTACACTTATAAATCATTGCGGGTCGGTGTCCCATGCGCGCTCGCGTGTGGCTACGCTATTCCAACACAAACTACACGGAAGCACCAAAACCGCAAAGTTATATCTAGTGAAGCCCGTCCTGCAAAACATTGTCAACTACTCCTGCTCTAGCCCCCCGACCGCTGCCAGAAGACACAGGGGAGACCTTGGTCTCCGGGGCCGGAGTCTCTGCTCCGCTGCGGGCCTCACTCACACACCGCGCTCGTTCTCAGCTCGCTCCACCTCTCTGCATGCACGCACACTACACACTTCAGAAGAGTTAGTTTAGCTCTGAGAATATCTAGTGAATGTTAAGTGGACGTTTGTGCAGACAAAAATGCTGCAGCTCCTCCAGACCAACCGAGGTTTCCCGTGTCGTTTCCTGCAGCAGAGTGAATAGACTGTACTCCGCAGCGAGTAACGTTATCGTCTCTGACCAAAACTCCGGCTATTACCATGTTCCTTCTGAACACGGTCGGGAGGCTGAAGCAGGAAACCACAGTATCAGCATCGATTCATGGAGAGACCTTCGTCTGGTCAGCTAACATTATAGAGAAAATATATATATATAGAGAAATATATATAGAGAAATATAGAGTGATGTGGTGGTTTTAGCTGACGTGTGTCGCCTCACTGTTTTGATCAATGCTCGTTCATGTCTATGTAGAGCGAACGCGAGCAACAGGACGCTGACTTTCGCTGACTTAACAGGCACAGGTGTCGCTGTTAACAAGCAATTTCTGATTCTTACAAACAGTCCCTTTAAAGTATCAAAAGTAAAAGTACTTGTTAAATAAATAAATGGCCCATGTGACTGATATATTGTTAATATTAATGCATCAACGTGTAAGCAGCATTTTAAAGTTGTAGCTGATTGAGGTGGTACTAGTTTTTACTACTTTATATAGTATTAAATTTAATCCGGTGGTTCCCAACCTAGGGGTCAGGCCCCTTCAAAAGGTCACAAGAAAAATCTCATCTCATCCCAACTCGTCACATACTGACGCTTTGTCAGACCCCTCAGCGTCATTTTTCGGTCGCAGTAAACACATGCTTAATGTTGTGAGTTAAACAAAAACACTTGCTTAGGTTCAGGCAATGAAACCACTTAGTTAGGTTTAGGAAAAAACAACATGGTTGGGCTTAAAATCACTACGTTTTTACAGTGCAAATGGGACTCAACGTTGCTGTGAACACAGGACACTAACGAACAGCTGATTGTAACGTGAAAGTGAAACGTAACGCACGGGACACAAACAGTGGTCTCCTGGATGAAAGCCTTGTGTTGTGAGTGTTTACTGTTTGCGCTGATGGGTGTACGTTGTAGTTAATGAAAAGCCTGATGCGTCTCATACTGCCGCTAAAGGGTGCCGTGTGCGGTGGTATCGAACGCCGACGACCATGACAAAGCTTTTTTTTTTGACACCCTGGGAATGAGAATGGGCCGGATACACACATTTTTATTAATTTTTGGGGACTTTGTGCCTTGAACACTTATTTAAATGAAACCATCTTGTCATGTCACCATCATCATTTTAAGAGGGGAAATGTCTCTGTGGTGGAACTGCTAAAAACTCATAAAATGTGACAAGGGTCCCCAAGTAGACCCTGCTTCTTTGTAAGGGGTCATGAACCGAAACAAATTGGAGCCACTGATTTAAACGTTAACACGGCATTTTATTTTATACGTTTATTTGACTTTTTTTATGTAAAGTTTTAATCTGAAATGTAACGAGTCACTCTGGCTGTCAGATAAATGTAGTGGAGTGAAAACTGCAATATTTCCCTCTAAAAATGTAGTGGAGTAGAAGTATAAAGTAGCCTAAAATTGCTCAAGTACAGTACAACTATACCTCAAAATTCCACTTAAGTACAGTACTTGAGTAAATGTTCTTTGTTGCTTTCCATGCCTGAGGATATCTGTTTGAAGATGCCCTGTTATTCTTTAGATGATGATGCGCATGATGCTGTTTTTGAGTGATGAATTTGCAAATCAGTCCACACAGGACCTCCAGCCATCCTCACTTCATTTTATCCCAGCAGTTTTGCAACACCTTGCATGATCAGCATTCTCACCTCTGCAGATAGACGAGGGAGTGGCAGATTTAAACACGACCAAAGTAGATATTTCTACATTCCTGTCCTGTCTTGCTTCGTGCAGTCAGGCTGCCACTGAATTTGCACAGTTTAGACTACGACTGACTTGCACAAGACGAGAGAAAACGAGTCAAATGTTGATCAACCGGTTTGGTTTGAACAATAGGATTGTTATGGATGCCAAGAATATGCCAAATTGGATTATAATAGCTACATGAGCTTTGTTTGGATGTGACACCTCTATTTATTGGTGACTTGTTACATTTGGAGTAAGTTTGTGATCTTTCCTGACTTCACTTACGTTCAGTCTGTCACTGAGTTTGCTGGTTTCCTGTTGCTTTCAGTAGCTTATGTCATGCATCGCTTCTCCTGTAGAAGACGATATCTCTCAATTGGATGTAGTAATTCACTGACTGCAATCGCTGTATCATGGCATCGTTAGGTGTGAGGCTATTTTTGTCTATGTTTAAAAAGAATTCACATGATACTAACAGAGCAACAGACACAAGTTGATTGTACTTGCTGAATAAAACGTGAAGTACAGTTCATATGTCCAAACCTGCAGAACTGAAGCATTGCTGCCCTTAAAGCTACTCACTGGACAGACCGATGATGATGGACTTCTCAATGAGAGAGGGGTCAGTAGAAGCCATGGGGTCAGTAGAGACTCAACCGACTCACAATGCTAGCCTTGTCCGCTTCCTCAAAAGAGCAAGCTGTGGTTCCATGTCGAGCTCTCTGGAAATGGCAATGTGAAACCATGACAGACTGAGTTCTGTCCCATTCAGTCAGCTGCTGGTGGCCTGCTGCTGAGATGCATTCACTGTCCCAAAAGAGAGGAATTAAAAAGTGCTTCTTGTGTGTCGGCCTTGGCTCTATTGATCCATTCCTCACATGGTGAGATCACTTTGCTCCTTCACCAAGGACTCTGCCCAGACAGATTCGGCTGCAATTGACAAATTCTGTTTTCAGAGCATCATGAGTGTGATATCCTGCTTTGAGTTATAACTCCTACTGAGATTTTAGATTTCATTTCTCACCTAGCCACGCTAGCAGCATGGCTCTAGGGATGGCATTGTCGGTCGGTCCACCACTTTGGTCCAGACCAGTGGGCTACCTCTGGGTCTGAAAAGTGAAGCCAATGCGGAAGTACCTTAAACTTGCATTCTTTCTAACAGCCAGCAGGAGGCGACTCCTCTGGTTGCAAAAAAAAGTCTGATTGTATAGAAGTCTATGAGAAAATGACCCTACTTCTCACTTGATTTATTACCTCAGTAAACATTGTAAACATGAGTTTATGGTCTCAATCGCTAGTTTCAAGTCTTCTTCAATACAGCATGATGTTCATTTAGTAAATTATGGTCCCATTTAGAGTCAAATAGACCATAAAGCAGGGTATTCTTTAGGACGTGGCTACCTTGTGATTGACAGGTCGATACCGTGGCGTTGTCCGGTCTGGGAGTTGTCCGTGTTTTCGTCTTAGAACTTTAACCCTTTCACAGTGTGTTTTTAGTTCATTTAAAGTTAATTGTAACATTTTGGTGTCTTACTGAGCGTTCGGTTGTCCACCCTCTTGTGTCACTTCTAGTTGCAATTAGCCAAGATGGCAACGGCCAAATTGCCGAACTTGAGGCTTTAGAACCGTAGTCCACAAACCAATGGGTGACATCACGGTGCCTACGTCTACTTCTTATATACAGTCTACATTCATGGTCCCCACAGGATGATTCTTACTGACTTTAGTGATCTCCTGACTTTATCTCTAGCACCACCAGCAGGTTGACATTTGTGATTCAGAGTGAAATGTCTTGTCAACTGTTGGATTGATAATCATGCAATTTGGTTCAGACATTCATGGTCTTTGTTCAACTTTGGTGATCCCCCGACTCTTTATCAATGGTGGAAGATGTGTTACGATATTCTACTTAAAGGTGCAATGTGTAGGGTCTGGTGACATCTAGCGGTGAAGTTGCAGATTGAAACCAACTGGAACTTCTTCCATGTGCCAAATGTGTAGGAGAACTATGGTGGCGGACGCGAAAACGCGAATGTCCCTATCTCGAACCAGTGTTTGGTTTGTCCTTTCTGGGCTACTGTAGAAACATGACGGCCGGCTCCGTGAAGAGGACCCTCTCCCTATGTAGCTATAAATGGCTATTTTCAGGTGATTATACACTAAAGAAAACAAATTTATTAATATTATATTCCATTTCTGCTAATAGATCCCCCTAAATGTTACACACTGTCCCTTAGTAAAAGTAGCAATACCACAATAAAAGAATACTCAGTTACAAGTAAAAGTACATAAGTAATATCAATAAAATGTACTTCAAGTATAAAAGTAAAGTACTGACTATGCAGCTAAAATGGACTGATTATTTTTTCATTATTATATATTATACTATTAGATCATTATTATTGATATAGTAACATGTAAGTTGTATTTTTAGGTTATAGCTGGTTGTGGTAGAGCTAATTTTACTCATTCTTTATACTGTTTAATTTACTGTATAACAATGTATTGTATTTTATATGCTCATTATAGGTTTTTCAAATCTTATTCTGCAAAGTAACAAGTAACTAAGTGCCAAGTACATGTAGTGGAGTAAAGAGTATAAAGTAGCATACAATTAAGATCAAAGAAAGTACAAATAATAACTCAGAATTGAGTAAATATACTTACTTACTTTCCACCACTACTTTTTATGTCACACAGAGGTTTCCAACCCGGGGTCGGGATATCCTAGAGGGGTCGTCTCAGAGGCCACAAGATGATTAATGGAGGACAGAATCTAAAAATATTTCTTCTACACAATTTATGTTTAGTTTTTTTCTGACTTTTCTCTATGAAATACTGGATACTTTTAGCCTTCCAGGTCTCTAAAACTATTTAAAAACAAATTTGAGAAGGGAAATCCCTTTGGTTGAGCTGCCCATGACTTATAGGCATTTTAAACCTGTGTTTAGGGGTCACCTGTCGCGATTGGTTTGGTTTTCTTCACAATAAGCATTACAACCTCAAAGCTCCGCTATCATGACTTCAGACTTTTAGTCTTCTTTTCCTGGTATGACCTTCTGCCCAGTGTGAAATGTCAAAGTGTAACCTAGAAAAGATGGGTTTGGGATGAGCGGATGCAGAATGGGGGGTGTCCTTGCTGGGTTGATGATGGGCGTGGGAAATGAGTCCAGATAGACAGCTGTAGTACTCCATGGGGGACAACATCCGTCTCATCCTCGTCATACTGAGTGATGACAGTTCCAGATGATGACAGTCCTCTCTGGGACACATGAGAGTTTTTAGTCTCACATTTGGTGTCTGTGAAGAGGCCGGTCATTTATTTAAATGCTTGGAGAGTGATATCAGCAGAGTATCTGCTCATGTTTCTAAGAACCTCACCCTGATACATACAGGAAGTGCACTGCATAGTAATGGACATGTCGGAGGATGTGACCTCATGTAAAGTGACAGATCTATCAGAGCCAGGATTTTCCCTGAGCTCTGGCCATTGAGCCCCACCACCTCTCCATGGGAACTGATACAGGAAGAGAGGAAGTGGGGTTTTGGGAGGATTGAGAGGGGGGATGTTGAGCATGACTTCATCCATAGGTCATCATTTCGTTATAACGCCTCCGCTCTGATTTGTTGTGCACGTATCATGGAAACGCTGCCCCTGGGTGAGTCAGGCCTAAGGTTTCAGTTGCAGTGGCTGTTTCATTGACGTAAAGAAACGCCGGGCTGGATGAGTCCCTCGAGCCTGGTCAGATCTCACCACAAGTTTGCATTCCAGCACTAAAGAGAGCTATCTTGACTCCTACCAGGGCCAGTCATTGGGGCTTAGGAGAACCAGTGTGTGTCCATTTTTGGTCAAAATGAACCTATATAGAAGACAAAGTAGATCTGCCTTTTATTCATCAGCTAGAATATTATCCCGAAATATACTTGAGTTATTATCCACCAGCACACTGAAGCCTTGTCTTTATGTACATGCTGTTATCCTGCATCATGGAAACATTCTGCCCCAGTTGTGAAAGTGTTATTTAAAAAAAGACTTGTTAGTTCTGCTTTCTGTATCAGCGAGTTATTTTTACTGACACTGTCTGATCTGACGCTACTCTAGTACGTTCTGACAATAGCTGACTTGTTTACTATACAAATTACCATGCGCACCTACACAGCAAACCCACAAATTCACTGAGAATTTGTTTTGTGGTTAAGTGAATATCTTTGAAGCAGGGGCGCCACACTGACTAAATTATGTTTCTCCTCTTAGGTACTGAATGTGTGTGTTTACCAGCTCTAATGGTAGCAGCTAGAAGACATAAGCTGTGAGAGGATTGAACCGCCTCACCATGACAGAGGTCCAGGTAAGTTAGGCCTCCAGAGTACGTTACACAACAAGTATGTCTGACGAGTAATATACAAGACATTTGTTTACTAATTAATCATGTTCCCATATTCCCGTAGGCTCCATGGCCACAGGGCACAGAGTGTGTGGCCAGGTACAACTTTAAAGGCACATCAGAGCAGGACCTGCCCTTCAACAAAGGAGATGTGTTGTCTATTATTATTGTCACAAAGGTAATGTCTCATGGCCTCGCTCATGTTCCTATTATGGCTGTCAATTGATTAAAACATTTAATCGTGATTAATCGTAAATGAATCGCGCATTTTGTATCTGTTCAAAATGTACCTTAAAGGGAGATTTGTCAAGTATTTAATACTCTTATCAACATGGGAGTGGGCAAATATGCTTGCTTTATGCAAATGTATGTATATATTTATTATTGGAAATTAATTAACAACACAAAACAATAACAAATATTGTCCAGAAACCCTCACAGGTACTGCATTTAGCGTAAAAAATATGCTCAAACCCAACAGGCAACAACAGCTGTCAGTGTGTCAGTGTGCTGACTTGACTATGACTTGCCCCAAAACTGCATGTGATTATCATAAAGTGGGCATGTCTGTAAAGGGGCTTGAAAATGGCCATGCAAGTTTTTCCTCGCCAAAATGTAGCGTAAGTTTGGAGCATTATTTAATCTCCTTTGCAACAAGCTAGTATGACATGGTTGGTACCAGTGGATTCTTTAGGTTTTCTAGTTTCAAATGATACCAGTATCTTCTAGATTTAAAACTGAGCCCGCTACAACCTAAAAATCACAACTTGCATTAATGCGTTAAAGAAATTAGTGGCGTTAAAATTAATTTGCGTTAACGCATCATTATCGCGTTAACTTTGACAGCCCTACTACCTATAAATATAGAGTTTTGCTTCTGAGTTCTCATGCAATATGTCTGTAAATATGGAAACACATAGAATGACTTCATGGTTCCTACTCCACATTAATATTTCATTTTAACAATTTCTGACATTTTTGTGTTTCAGGATCCAAACTGGTACAAAGCCAAAAACTCTGCAGGTCGCGAGGGAACAATTCCAGCCAACTATGTTCAGAAAAGAGAAGGTGTGAAAATTGGAGGCAAGCTGAGTCTAATGCCGTGAGTACACAGATTATCATGGTTTATCTAGATCTGATGATCAACTTTAACTTTCAACGAAAACAGGATAAGGTTTATGTATCTTCTGTCTATATATCAGAAGTTGCCACCACACCAGCTTTGTGTGGCGTCTGAAGCGATGGCTAAAATAACTTTGCCCTCTTCCTATGGCCGTGTGGTTGCTGAAGGCAGATGGGCTATTTGTCGTGGCAGTGACGCCGTAGTTATGTGAATGGAGACCACAGTTGGGTCGGGCTGTGTTGTAATTGCAGTGCACTTGTGCCTGTTTCCAGCTCAGCTTTGCTTGAACTCTGCGTAGTTTCCTGTTGTTTCTTTTCTATCTCAGACTGAAGCAATCTCAAAAATCTCCCCGTTTGTCCACATGACGGGTTTCCGTTAGCATGTGAGTGAATGACAGGTTTATTTATAGAGCCCTTGATCACAAAATTATGTCTCCAATGACTTCATGAAGACAAACCTACCAAGACAACAACAACAACCATTGGCAAACAAAACACATAAAGAAAGGTAATATGAAACATAACATGACAAAATATAGCCATTAGGAAGACATAACAGCCCTACTTGAGCTACTCTTGGCTTCATCTAACCACTATTGACCTTAAATCATCACTTTTTGGTTTTGGTCTTAGTCAACCAAGATTTCTTTCGTCGATAAGTAATTTTATGTATGCTTTTTTCATGCTGAATGACTTATTTCCAAGAAACTTATGAGCACATCTCTGGTAAACACAAGATTTAAAGTGGTGCTTTTGTGTGATTCTTTGTGGAGAAACTCAGTTTTAAAGATCTGTCGATTAAATCAACTAATCGATTAGTCGATAAAATCGAGAATGTTAGTCCACTAACAATTTCTTTGGTCGAGGACAGCCTACTATTTATACATACAGAACATTGTGGCTGAACATCCGTTCTCTTGTACAGCAACATCTTGTTTACAGTTACACTGAAAAATTATATAAAGAAGACCTATTATGTTTATTTTCAGGCGCATACTTGTATTTTGGGTTTCTACTAGAACATGTTTACATGCTTTAATGTTCAAAAAACTCTTTACTTTTCTTATACTGGTCATGCTGCAGCACCTCTTTTCTCTCTCTGTCTGAAACTTTCTGTTTGATTGGTCAACCGGACCAAACTCTTTGGACTCCGCTCCAGCTCTGCTCTAACTAGCTTTGTATGAGGGTGTGCCAAACTAATTGCTAGGCAGGTATTTTGCAAATGTGTTACTTGGGGACATCACCACGTTACGGAAGGGACTTCAAGCAAGGCGTTTCAGGCATTTCAGGAGCAGTGTTTCTGTGGGGGGAGAGAAACTCCCTTTGGGCTTTGTAACTTTGCAGACCTTTCACATGCACAAAAAACTATATAACACACTAAAGGAAAGGGAAAAAGCACAAAAGCATAATAGGACTCCTTTTAAAGAGCAGAGACAAGTTGAAGAACACCAACTGATCTCATCATATAAAATGCTGTTCTCATTCTTGTAAATATCACCAGTCATGAATGTGCGAGTAGAATGGTAAAGGGGATCTAGGCCTCTGAGTGGAGGCAGCAGTATGTACAGTATGTGAGATATTAAATCCCTGTAATACAGAACTGAAAGGAAAGCTCCTCTTCCTACACCTCAGAGGGAAGCTGCTTCTGTTTCTGTGGGAAATGAGATTTTGTTTGTGATATTTAAATGAAACTTTCTCACGGAGCCAGATGCAAATGCATTTACTGTACATGCTGTCAATAATAGCTCTGGTCACAGTGGATATGCAAATCTATTCCTCTGGAACTCAGGATACAGTGTTTGTTTTGTTTGCATTAAGGGCCCATTTAAGGTTAATAAATTAACATTATGAAGTGTATTGAAAAAAGAAAGATGAAAATGTATCAAAGGCTAATGGAAAATAATCAGCAACACAGGCCCCAAATGGATACTAGCAGTGTTTCCTTAGTAATTCAGATTCAACCTTCATTGCTTTTACACACTGATGTCAGTCTGATTAAAACAGTTGGAAGCATCCATTCCAATGCTGACAGAGGATATACTTTGTTAAAATAATTACAACTTAATGCTCATTTTGTAGGCTGTAGGTTGCAGTGATGTTGAACTGTATTATACCGAGTTACTGTGTTATACTTAGTGGTTTCTCTAATATTTAGTCTCCCCTCATTAGAAACACTTCTCAGTATCAGTAGGCTATAATAAGGTATAATTCAACAGCGCTATAAGTAGGGCTGCACGATTTTGAAAAAATATCTAATTGCAATTACTATGACTGATTTTGCAATTGCGATATGATTTGCGATATGAGAGGGCATTATCATTTTTTCATCTTTATTTTTATTTCATTGAAAAACATATTAAAATGATTATGGTGTGATTTTTGCGGGGATCTGTACGAAACAAAGATTTTTTCAGGCTGTAGATGTATGATGCGTAGGCCAGGACATCACTGCAGCAAGACAGTATTTAATTCAGAATGGTATTTTGCCCTTAACAAATATTGCACCTCCTGTGATTTGAATATAGCAGTAGGCCATATTGCGATGTTGATGAAATTTGAATAATTGTGCAGCCCTAGCTATAAGTGTAGCTGTCAAAATGACCATATAATTGAACCAACACTTCTCTAAAACAGTTTAAACAAAAACTGGACATTATAAACTTCATGAAGGGTGGATTTATTGCACGATTGTTGTATTAGACTGCATTAGTTTAGGATTTGTGTACCTAATAAACTGGCAACTGAGTGTACCTGTAATATGCGTCTGCAGAAAGGGGCCAAATAGATATTAAACATTTGGTTTCAAAAATGTTTAAATTATCATAATTTACACAAACGTTTCCAAATGTTTTTTTGAATTCACAGTGATTAGATTAGTGTTGGTGACAGTAGTCTCTTTTTTGGATGCTCTGTTACCTCTCTGGTTTTTCCACTCTCAGGTGGTTTCATGGGAAGATAACGCGGGACGAGGCCGAGCAGTTGCTTTGCCCTCCTGAAACCGGCCTGTTCTTGGTGCGAGAGAGCACCAACTTCCCCGGCGACTACACTCTGTGTGTGAGCTGTGACGGCAAAGTGGAGCACTACCGCATCATCTACTCCAACGGCAAGCTCACCATCGATGACGAGGGGTTCTTTGAAAACCTCATGCAGCTGGTAGAGGTGAGACACTGAAATTAGGTTTTGATTTATAAATAAAAAGAGTTGTTTCTAGTTTTGCTCTGGTGCTATATCGAGCTTTCCTCTACTGTATAGTATGTTTGTTGCATTTTCCTGTTTAGAGCCCAGCGTCTCTGCGCTACCTCATAGACCACATACAGTTCCTGGAACAAATAATGAACAGGAAGTGTCAAAGAGGAAGAGTGAACAGTGTGCTAAGGTGCAGAGTCCTAACCTCAAAAAGACACATGGCCTTTTACTCTCAGAATGAGTCCTTTTCCTGTTAAACATGCTTATTTTGAACCGAAGCTTACTATATATATTCTACAGAGTAAGATGGAGGAGTATGAGTAATTGTAGTCTGGCCTATTTAAGGGGAAACCCGGTGAGTCCTCCATTATATATTTTGGTAATTTGACTTTACAGCCCTCTATTGGTCATTCTGAAACACTGCTCGCTGAGTTTTATTGCCCCTAAACTGTGGTGCTTTTCTGTTATATGTATTTTTATTGAACGCTCTTAGTGTTCAGAAAGGTGGTACAGTTATATACTTAAATATTCCATAAAATATTTGCTTTCTTTGTAGCACTACACCAAAGATGCCGATGGCCTGTGCACCAGACTAATAAAGCCCAAGGTGGAGGAGGGGTCGGTGCCCGCTCAGGATGAGTTTTCCAGGAGTAAGTCTCAGTTTGTCGCTCCTTTACAATTTATGCAACCGCATCATTGTAGCTTTTTTTGTTTATGAGAAGCATGTATGGGCCTGTTATGATTTGTCCTCTTTAAATTGCCAACAGGTGGCTGGTCGATGAACAGAAAAGACCTTAAGCTGCAGCAGGTCATTGGAAAAGGAGAGTTTGGAGGCAAGTTTACACTGCATAGTACAAGTGACCTAATTTTATTTTATTATTTACATGTTACAGAGATCAGATTAGGGCTGCAACTAATGATCATTTTCATTGTCGATTAATCTGACGATTATTTTCTTGATTAATCGATTAGTTGTTTGGTCTATTAAATGTCAGAAAATGGTGAAAAATGTCGATCAGTGTTTCCCAAAGCCCAAGACGAAGTCCTCAAATATCGAGAGTAATGAAACCAGAAAATATTCACATTTAAGAAGCTGGACTGGAATTTTTTCTTTTTTTTCTTTAAAAAATTACACAAACTGATTAATCAATTATCAAAATAGTACAAGTATAGGTAAAACTTGAGCATTAACTTAAAATTTTTCTGTGTAGAATTTGTACAAAGGTTTTGATGAAAGTCAAGTGAAACATTAACCATGCAAACTTGCTAAACTACATTATTCACAACATATTCCCTCATGTCCCGTATGGTTCAAGTGAAGGTTTTTGTTATTTGTGTTGTTGGATTTGTATCAGGAAGAAGGTTAAATAAAAGTAGACACTGTTGAATTTGAGTTAACAGTTCATTGTTATTGTTTGTGATCCTGCCAGATGTCATGGTGGGAGACTACAGAGGGACTAAAGTAGCTGTGAAGTGCATAAAACATGATGCTACAGCACAGGCCTTTATTTCAGAGGCTTCTGTCATGACGTAAGGAAAATCACATATGTTATCACAGTGTTTTTTTTTTTTCAGAAACATGAATAAACAAGCAACATGTAAACTGCATAACACGTCTGTGTGCTCCTCTCCGTCCTCAGGCAACTACGGCACGATAACCTGGTGCAGCTGCTCGGAGTGATTGTAGAGGAGAAAGGGAGTCTGTTTATAGTTACTGAGTACATGGCCAAGGTAGGTGGCAGACTGTCTGTATGATTATTTATCAACATCAAATGTAGAGCTGCAAAGATGAATCGATTAATTGTCAACTATTAAATTAATCGCCAACTATTTTGATAATCGATTAATCGTGTGAGTACATTTTTAAGAAGAAGTCTAAATTCTTTGATTCCAGCTTCTTAAATGTGAATATTTTCTGGTTTCTTTACTCCTCTATGACAGTAAACTGAATATCTCTGAGTTGTGACAAAATAAGACATTTGAGGACGTCATCTTGGGCTTTGGGAAACACTCATTAGCATTTTTTAACAATTTACGGACATTTTATAGACAAAACAACGAATCGATTAATTGACAAAATAATTGACCGGTTAATCGACAATGAAAATAAACGTTAGTTGCGGCCCTAATCCAGTGTACTGTTATAAAGATGTTACTTGTTTTTTTGTTTTCAGGGCTGTTTGGTTGACTACTTACGTTCCAGAGGCCGGACAGTACTTGGTGGAGATGCTCTCCTTAATTTTGCACTGTGCGTATGACTGCAGTATGTCTACAATATCTACAATTATGCTGTATTAAAGGTAGACTGTGGAGATTTTGATCACTAGAGGCGCTGTGGAGGAATGTTTTGATGAGCGGCTCCCTGAATTGTTTGTATTTTGTGCTCTGCATGTCAAATTACGGATTGTATTTGTAAAATACACTCGCATGTAGGCCTACCTCAAAAACGGACCATTATTACCAAATAACAGGGACAAGAACAGCTGTATGATGTCTCTCGGCTTCATGCAATTCCACATAATTTGGTGACGGTTAGAAGTGTAAAAGGCAGCAATGCACCAGCAAAAGAGGAGAAGATAAAAAAAAACAGGGAATGTTTCATGATGTTGGAGATGCATGCAACACATTGTAGGCGTGAAACACTGAATGTAAATTAAGCCATGTTTATTTGCAAGACAATTCCAGTGTACCCTTTAAGATTGTCCATGTTTTGTTGCATCATCAGGAAATGTGTACTGCATGTTCTTAATCCCAGGATTGAGAGTTTAAAGAGAAAAATCCTTCAGATTTTGAAATTTCTTTTCTTGTACATTTACAGAGACGTCTGTGAAGCCATGGCGTACCTGGAAGCCAATAACTTTGTCCACCGAGACTTAGCAGCCCGCAACGTTCTTGTGTCGGAAGACAACTTGGCCAAAGTCAGTGACTTCGGTCTGACCAAAGAGGCCTCTTCCACTCAGGACACTGCTAAGCTGCCTGTTAAATGGACATCGCCGGAGGCCCTCAGAGAAAAGGTACACTATAGTTTACAAGGACTGTTTCCTTGTGAGGCTCCCACTGATTGAAATAAACTCTTACATGTGTGTTTTTCTCTCAATCAACAGAAATTTTCTACCAAATCAGACGTTTGGAGCTACGGTATTTTGCTTTGGGAGATTTACTCTTTTGGCCGAGTGCCTTACCCGAGAATTGTAAGTATCTATATATTTTTGGAAAGAGGCATACAGAAAATATTAAGGAGGATTTAGAGCTTTGATTTAAGAGGGAGATTAATCAGCAATGCATTTAGAGTCTAGACTCTTTCCTATTGCAGTAACACTTGAGAAAGTGTAGTTTATCTTGCTTAAGGGTACAATGTTGGTGTGGTATTGTGACTTTTATATAACCTAAAAATGTACAATATGTATACCATCTAAAAAAGGTTTTCTTTGAGGTAATGTACATACTGGAAATTAAGTAGGATAAAAAAGAGACTCTAAACTAAATTCCTCTGTAATGCAAATGTGAAAAGCAAAAATCTATTTTTTGTTTAGAAAAAGTACTTTATATACTGTGTTCTTTAATGTGTTGACTGTATTTTTGACCAGTCACATCGCTTGCCTCAAATCCTCCTTGTCTGATACAGAATACTAGTTTTTTATGTTTTCTGTCAACACTGTCTTTTTATCAACAACTTTTTCTATTCTGTAGCCATTAAAAGACGTTGTGCCTCGAGTGGAGAAGGGATACAAAATGGACTGTCCAGAAGGCTGTCCTGAAGTGGTGTATAACATCATGAAACAGTGCTGGAATTTGGATCCTGCTGCTCGACCAAGCTTTCAAATGTTGAAGGAGTGGATACAACATATCAGCCAAGGGATGGGAAAAAAACACTGAGACAGAACAGACACAAAGAGTGACTTTCCGCCTTCTTCATTTTGACCACTTGGACCATAACCTAGGAGGCAAAAAATAGATTTCAAAGAACTGTTTTATTTTGGAAAGTTCACGACAAAAGTTTGCGTTCACATATTGTCCATGAACCGTTAATTAAAACTGTCAACGTTTATGTTTCTTAGCATCATTCTCACCTCAGGTTGTTGCAGTAATTCTTAATTACTGGTTCAGTCGCTCTAGTGAGTCTTTCTGCGCTCGGTTATCAAGAGTGAATGATTAACTGTCATCGACGAGTCTTTCCTTAGAACACAGTGCTGCCTCAGAGCCACAGTTTTATGTATATTTTATGTCCTTTATGTTGATATCCTTGGCCATATTGGTGGCATCATTACATTTTATGAACATGTAGAGTAGCCCGTGACGTAGTTTGAGTTGACTGAATCCATGGTATCCGTTTAAAGAGGAGAGACGCTTCAAAAGTAGGAACAGTCTTGATACATCTTGATACATTACTTGCTGTATTATTTTTTTACAGTTTCCAGGTACACCTTTTTGCATGAATGTTGAATTATTTTGTTAAAAGGACTAAGTTAATATAACTATAATTTACAGCTTTATTTTTTCATTGCTATCTAATTTTAAATGCGTTTGGATCCCTACAAGTCAAACAAGGAAGCACAAGTTTGGACAAATGTCACCTTTACTACTGATATAATAACACCATTCAGCTCAGTCATGTAGACATCATTCCCATGTACAGATTTTTCCATTCAACATTAATAAATGTTTTATTTGGGGAATCTTTGGATTCAACCAAATTTTCGGGATTTTGTATGTAATGAGAAAAGGAGAATGTTAATAAATTTACTGTGCTGCCATTTTCAAAAAATAAAAAAATATTACATTTTGAATTTTTTTTTGCCATAGCGAGTTCTTTTTTAGCATCCTTTTTTAAATTCAATTGTCAAAATTAAAGTATTTACTATTTAATATGGACGTCGTAAATTGTAATTTAAACTTCTAGAAGCTTACTGTAATATTCCTCAAATACTCTACTTACAATTGGTACCAGAACAATTTGGAGGTATTTTTTGCTACTGTCTACTTCCACCACTGATATTTTATGGACTATGATTATGTGTTTTGCATAAAAATCATTGCTCTGCAAAGAAACAAGATAATAGATTAATATAGTAAAGTTTAAAAAAAGCACAAAATGTTTTTTTTAAATAAGTCAAAATACCAATATTTACCAGCTGTAGTCACGTCGTCGGCTACTTTTCTTTCAGCATTGCAATGCATTTATTTACGTATTTTAATCAACGTTATTGCTGTAATCCAGTGCAGTTTACAAAAAAGGCATCAGTGCCATCAATAGATGAGCTTTCTTATTTAAGGAGGGTGAGATAGTGGCTATATATTTTATATAATTTTCCATTTCTTTCAAATTAACAGCAAACACAATTTAAATTTGTGAATATGAAATTTTGCCACACAAAAGAAATAAATGTATAAGGAAATATGAGTCTTTATCATGTAGAAAGAAACCAAAGATATCTTTGAAGGGAAAGAAAAGTCTTGCATAACATTAGTTTTCATTTTTGAACTTCAGAAGGGAGAATTTAATGGCACTGCAAAGCTTTAATTTCAGCAGGAGTGGAACCTGGAAGAAGGTCTGGATGCTTCCCCATAAATACCTAATTGTGGCTAAGCTTAAGGAGGTGTCCTTCAAAATTATTCAGAAATATTACCCTGCAAATCACTACATGCTGATTTTTTTTTTTTCTAAAGACATAAATACAAACTGCTCTTTCTGTGTTGCATATTCAGAAACAGTTTAAACCTATTTGGGCATTGTTCTCACACCAATAAATTCTGGTATAACTTTAGCAGATTTGTCATTGATTGTAGGAGCCAAATATTAAGGATACATTGAATTCCTTATTATAAGATGTATGTTGTTAGACTGTGGTTGGTATTTGTGGCCCATGTGGCCAACCGTGACATTGAATTGTTAAGTAATTAGTACCAGCTGTGCACAGAGCAGGCAGCTTCAGGACGCCAAGAGCCGAAATAGTTTTTCAACGGGTTTTAAATAGGTCACATGTTCATTTCGCAAAGACAACGCTTAAGTTTTTCCTTTTCTTTACATTGGGTTGCCGCGGCATATCCTGTTTTTGTTGTTTTAGCGTAGTTTATCACACACACACACACACACACCGACACATCATCGACACATCATCGACAGAACTGCTGCTGGACATCTAACCGTGAGTAACCTGCTGAATGAGCGTATAACTTAATTTAATACAAGCCTTGTTGTGTACGTTTCTTGGTGATGGAAATATTGCTTACATGAATTAAAGAAGGAAGCCATAATTAATATTGATCATATCTTTAAAGACTTTACATTACTATGGGAATATGTGGTGTTTGGTTTCTTCAAAAACGTTTATAAAGTTTATGAATTATAATGAATTTGATAACGATGGCATTTTTTTAAATTCATAAATGTAAATTTAACAATTAAAAAATGTATTTGGGTGTTTACCTGAAGGATGTTGAGCAATATGTGAAACTATTTTCTAATTCGACTAACAAAAAGGCTGTCAAGACACTTAATATCTTTATGTTTTGTACTATTTTTGTCTAGTGTAATGTATACAATCCCTCGCATAGCCTACTGAATCTGTATTGTGAAAAAAAGACTAAATAATCTACACCTAAGTTAAATTATTGTTGCCTTGTTGGAGAGTATTAAAACTGGACCATTGATTTTCTAGCTGGGATGCACATTAAAACACCAGGATCCAAGAGCCAGTTAACCATTTATTCAGAGAGGATGTTGAGGATAGGTTGCAGGATGGATAACGATATGGAGGTTGATGTTGATGTTGATGATTTTTTTATTAATGCATCAGCTTCTTAAGGGTGAACTACTTTAACATTCTCCATCTGGAATTCAATCTCACTTTAGCTCAGAGGTAAGTGGCCTATATTATTTTTTATTTAAAGAAAGAAAGAAATATAGCAGCGGAACCTTGACGAGGGGAATCCACCGCACAAAGGGGGGCTTATTTCTGTGTTGCACTTGGTGGTGCTACAGCAAAATGTAGCCTGAAAACAGCGAGTGAGACGGGCGAGTCCAACTGCTGCTCAGCTCAGGCCTTGTGTAACCATAGAGATGGATAATGAGGTTGATGTCTTTTATAGAAAGCTGCCAAAAGTGGTAAGTCACAAGTGTATTGATACATTATTAGAAGAGAAGGGAGTCGGAGTAGTTTAAAGCCGGTAAAATGTATGTTAGTTAAGATTTGTTAACATAGATAGTTAACATGCTAACATTAGCTACATGCTAACGTTAGCTACATTTTAACGTTAGCTACATGCTAACTTTAGCTACATGCTAACTTTAGCTATATGCTAACTTTAGCTACATGCTAACTTTAGCATGTAGCTAACGTTAGCACGTAGCTAACTTTAGCTACCTGCTAACTTTAGCATGTAGCTGACGTTAGCACGTAGCTGACCTTAGCTACATGCTAAAGTTAGCTACATGCTAAAGTTAGCTACATGCTAAAGATAGCTACATGCTAACGTTAGCTACATGCTAACGTCAGCGTTCTATCTGTCGTCAAGGAGCTTCACGCTCACCTCAACGGCTCCGTCAGCTTCCAGACCATCGACAAACTCATCAGCCGGAAACCGCATCTCAACATCGAACACGACATGACCGCTATCGGCAAAGGCCAGCGGAGGACTCTGGATGAGTGCGTATAACTTTAATTCAAAGCTTAATATGAGTGCTTGCCCAGCCTGACCTATCACCAATTTAACTTAATAACTTATCCAGCCAATTGGAGACTAGCATTAAGTCGTTGTCATAGCATTCCTTTATTTAACGTTAATTCTTTAAAGGTCCCATATTGTAAAAAGTGCCATTTTCATGGCTTTTATATTATAAAGCAGGTTTAAGTGATTTATAAATACTGTGAAAGTATCGGAAACGCTTAAGCCACAGAGAAATACACACAGCCCGTATTCAGAAACTGAGCTTTTGAAACAAGCCGTCAGGATTTCTGTCCATTTGTGATGTCACAAATCTACAATATTTAGACCATTTCAAAGTTTTAAACGTAAACATTCTAAATGGGTCCCAGTCCATTTCCTGTTGCAGTGTATGTGAATGACATCAGCTGACAGGAAGTAAACATGGACCCAAGCTGTTGCCTAGCAACGCAATTCTGTTGCAATTCTGTTGCAATTCCATTGAAATGTACTAAAACGGAGCGTTTCAGACAAAGGGTGAATACAGGTATATTCAAGCAGACAGTATGAGGAAAATAATGTTTTTTGAACATTAAAGTATGTAAACATGTTCTAGTAGAAACCCAAAATACAAGTATGAACCTGAAAATGAGCAAGATATGGGACCTTTACGTGACGTAGAATACAGTTCATATTGGAGTAGATATTGTTTCTTTGTGTGTAATGGGGAAACAAATGGAAGTGTATTCAGGCAGACAATAGTAAACTGACAATGGGAAGAGGGGGGGTCTTTGTTAAAGGGGTCAACATTATAACAACATGGTGCGCGTGTCCGCAGGTGTTTTCAGGTATTCAAGGTCATCCATCAGCTGGTGGACACAGAAGAGGACATCCTGATGGTGAGGATTGGCTGTTTGTTCAAAAATAAAATTAGCTTTTGCTGTGTTTTATCTATTTTTTTCTTTGCACAGAATATCAGTAACCGGTGTTTCTTTTCTTTCTCCCCAGGTGGCTACAGATGTTATCAGGGAGTTTGCAGCTGATGGTGTCAAATATTTAGAGCTGAGAAGTACACCAAGGGAGGTGAAAAGCACAGGTTAAGATGTGAACATGGAGCCTAATATTTTTATTTACCGTCGGGATTGTTTTATCAAATTATTAGGCTTACAAGTTTATTATGTTTTTCCTATAGGATTGACAAAAAAGAGATATGTTGAAACCGTCATCAAAGCCATCCAACAGTGTAAAAGCGATGGAGTGGACATTGATGTCAGGTAGGCATAGACTATATTATTTCAGTGTGCAAAGAGTCCAGAAATTTATCTTGGGTGTGCGAGATGTGGCCGTGTTGGACATGCTCCCGTCACTGTCAGAACACATGACACTCAAAACACTGTGTATTTTGTTACTATGATGATCCAGTAACTTGAGTGCTGGCCACAGTAGTGCATGGTTCTGAATGTGCTCATTTGTCCTGAAGGTTTCTGGTGGCGATTGACCGCAGGAATGGGGCTGAAGTTGCCATGGAGACGGTGAAGCTTGCTGAGGAGTTCATGCTGTCCTCTGATAGTTTGGTGGTGGGACTCGACCTCAGTGGAGATCCAACGGTCAGTCAAAATTACAGTTTTACTCTGAATATTATGCACCATTCGGGTTAAAGCGCCCACTATTTGCTGAGGTTTTCTGGTACGAGCTGTGACTTATCCCAGTATGTTGGAGCTCAATTGCTGTTTTTGTGTGCCAAGAAAAAAATGATAATGCAATCTAATTACTTGGATCTTGGTGTTAACAGTTTCTGCCTTTTACAGGTGGTGGGTGTATTTCTCAAACAGATTAAAATGATTGTTTTACACCTCTAATATTACGCAACTGAATAAAACACCCACTAGTTAGCTACCAGTTAGACAAGCTGTAACATCAAAGTACTTCTTACAGGTCACGGCATGTTCAGAATGACTTTACTTTTGATGCTTTGAAGTACAATGTGATCAGTTTTCCTATATAGTAATGAAGGAAACATAATGAAAGTAAAAAGCATCAAAAGTATAACAAAACTTAATATTAATTTTGTCTTACTGAAAGTGTGATCTTTCCATCCTGCTAACTGTGGTACAATCTGCAGATTTTTTTCTGGTAATAGCTGTGACTTATCCCAGTATGGTGGATTACTTTTTGGTGTCAGAAGTGCCAAAAAAATATGACTTGGGCCTTGGTGTTAACAGTTTCTACCTTTTACAGTTAGTGGGTGTATTATTTCTCAAACGGATCACAACAGGGTCTCTCTTGTGTAATTGTGTTTGTTATACTTTGAAACATGCATTGCTGTTTTCAAATGCTTCTTTTTGACAATCTGAGTGTCACAAATGAAATGCCATTGAGTGCAAAGTTTGGGGATGGTACAGCACAGTACAGTACAGTAACTGATGCATCCAAACTTCAGTAAATAATATCAAAAGTATCTAAATGGAATATTCAGCCAGAAGTGTGTTTTTCCATCAGGTGGACCAATTGCATCTGGATTTTGTCACAATACTTCCTGTTAATTAATATACTTTTTATTTTAAGGTTGGCGATGGCAAAGACCTACTACCTGCTCTACAGAGGGCCAAGAACTGTGGACTGAAGTTGTCACTGCACCTCTCAGAAGTATGAACATAACATTTTAATGTTATTCGTTATCTTTAGTCACATTATCTGTGAGTTATCTGACATTACAACAACAATTGTTGCAGGTACCCTCACAGCTGGAGGAGTCAGATTTGCTGTTGAATCTTCCTCCAGACAGGATCGGTCATGGCACCTTCTTGCATCCTGAAGTGGGTGGATCTCAAAGTCTTGTTGACAAAGTGGTGAAGAACAACATACCGCTGGGTAAGAGTGAGATTAAATGACTAACTTTTTGTGTGCTCAGAAATTTGACTTGGTTTTTGATTTCTCAACTTTCTTTTTCTTGTAGAGCTTTGCCTGACATCAAACGTCAAAGGACAAACTGTACCGTGTTACTCCAAACATCATTTCAAGTACTGGTACCAGATGGGACATCCAAGTGTGATTTGTGTAAGTTACCTCTCTTTACACCTTCACCTCTGTGAAGTTTTCAGGTCTAGCACGCATTTTTAGAATGTTTACTGCGTAAACTGCGTAGCATTTAAAATATTTGTATACCAGTATGATAACTAAAGTTTCAGTACTGATGCCAAAATTAGACTTTATTTGTTGGCAAAATTCCTAATACATCATTATAGCGCCACACACTCCACACAGAAAATAACGTCTAACTTGTGAGCGCAGCCTCTGATGGTCACAGAAATGCACAGATTTAAAAGAATACTATACTACGACTTTTTTTTAATTTTTTTGACATACTATACTATGACTTTTTCTTACTTTCTTCGACATACTATACTATGACTATTTTTTTCACGAAATTATCGACAAACTATACTATGACTTTTTTCACAAAATTTGACCTACTATACTATGACTTTTTTTTCAGAACATGTTCGACATACTATAGTATGACTTTTTTTTTCAAGAAATTTTCGTCATACTATGCTATGACTTTTTTTTCATAAAATTTGACATACTATACTATGACTTTTTTTCAAGAAATTTTCGACATACTATACTATGACTTTTTCATAAAGTTTGACATACTATACTATGACTTTTTTTTAATAAAATTTGACACTATACTATGACTTTTTTTCAAGAAATTTTCGACACACTATACTGTGATTTTTTTTTTCATAAAATTTTCGACATACTATGCTATGACTTTTTTTTCATAAAATTTTCGACATACTATACTATGACTTTTTTTACCAAAAATTTCGACATACTATACCATGACTTTTTTTTCATGAAATCTTTTGACATACTATAGTATGACTTTTTTATCATAACATTTTTGACGTACTATACTATGACATTTTTTTTAAAAACTTTCGACATACTAAAGTTTGACTTTTTTTTCGCACAAAATTTCGACATACTATACTATGACTTTTTTTTCATAAAATTTGACATACTATACTATGACTTTTTTTCATGAAATTTTCGACATACTATACTGTGATTTTTTTTCATAAAATTTTCGACATACTATAGTATGACTTTCTTTTCATAACATTTTCGACATACTATACCATCACTTTTTTTCATAAAATTTTCGACATACTATGACTTTTTTTTCATAAAATTTTGGACAAACTATACTATCACTTTTTTTTCTTAAAATTTTCGACATACTATACTATGACTTCTTTTTGATAAAATTTTCGACACTATACTATGACTTTTTTTTTCATAAAATGTTCATCATACTATAGTATGACTTTTTTTTCAAGAAATTTTCGTCATACTATGGTATGACTTCATTTTTTTCATAAAATTTTCGACATACTATACTATGACTTTTTTTTCAAGAAATTTTCAACATACTATACTATGACTTTTTCATAAAGTTTTCGACATAGAATACTATGACTTTTTTTTCATAAAATTTGACATACTATACTATGACTTTTTTTCAAGAAATTTTCGACACACTATACTGTGATTTTTTTTTTTCATAAAATTTTCGACATACTATAGTATGACTTTTTTTCATAAAATTTTCGACATACTATACTATGACTTTTTCATAAAGTTTTCGACATACTATACTATGACTTTTTTTTCATAAACTTTTCGACATACTATACTATGACTTTTTTTAACAAATAATTTCGACAATATACTATGACTTTTTTTTTGCAACAAATTTCGAAATGCTATAGTATGATGTTTTTTCATAAAATTTTCGACATACTATAGTATGACTTTTTTATCATAACATTTTTGACACACTATACTATGACTTTTTTTCACAAAAATTTTCGACGTACTATATTATGACATTTTTTTCATAAAATTTGCGACTTACTATACTATGACTTTTTCTAAAAAAAATTCGACATACTATAGTATGACTTTCTTTTCATAACATTTTCGACATACTATACCATCACTTTTTTTCATAAAATTTTCGACATACTATGACTTCTTTTTGATAAAATTTTCGACTAATATGACTTTTTTTTCATGAAATTTTTACATACTATTATGACTTTTTTTAATAAATTTTTGACATACTATACTATGACTTTTTTTGAAATTTCGACTACTATATATGACTTTTTTTAAAAAATTTCACAAACTAATTTGACTTATTGTTTTTCGAAAAATTTACATACTATACTATGACTTTTTTTGAAAATTTACATACTTTATGATTTTTTTCAAAAAATTTTCGAAATACTATATCAACTTTACATTTATACTAAAGTTTTTTTATAAAATTTTGACACTATACTATGACTTTTTCAAAATTTTCGAAATACTATACTATGACTTTTTTCAAAATTTTGACATACTATTATGACTTTTTTTCATAAAATTTTACATACTATACTATGACTTTTTTTCATAATTTTGATATTTACTTGATTTTTTATAAAATTTTCGACATACTATACTATGATTTTTTCATGAAATTTTCGACATTATATATGACTTTTTTTTCAAAAATTTTCGACATACATACTATGACTTTTTTTTCATAAATTTTGACATACTATAGTATGACTTTTTTTCATAACATTTTTGACATACTATACTATGACTTTTTTTGGAAATTTTCGACATACTATACTATGACTTTTTTTAAAAATTTCGACATACTATACTTGACTTTTTTTTCAAAAATTTCGACAACTATAGTATGACTTTTTTTGCAAAATTTCGACATACTATCCCTATGACTTTTTTTCAAAAATTTCAAACTATACAATGACTTTTTTCAAAATTTCGACATACTATACTATGACTTTTTTTCATAAAATTTTGACATCTATGACTTTTTTCAAAAATTTCGAATACTATACTATGACTTTTTTTCAAAATTTTCGACATACTATACTATGATTTTTTTCATAAAATTTTGACATACTATACTATGACTTTTTTTCAATAATTTTTCGACACTATACTATGACTTTTTTTCATAAAATTTTCGACATACTATACTATGACTTTTTTTAACAAATAATTTCGACAATATACTATGACTTTTTTTTTGCAACAAATTTCGAAATGCTATAATATGATGTTTTTTTCATAAAAATTTTCGACATCCTATAGTATGACTTTTTTATCATACATTTTTGACACTATACTATGACTTTTTTTCACAAAAATTTTCGACGTACTATATTATGACTTTTTTCATAAAATTTGCGACTTACTGTACTATGACTTTTTCTAAAAAAAATTCGACATACTATAGTATGACTTTCTTTTCATAACATTTTTCGACATACTATACTATGACTTTTTTTCATAAAATTTTCGACATACTATGACTTCCTTTTGATAAAATTTTCGACACTATACTATGACTTTTTTTTTCATAAAATGTTCATCATACTATAGTATGACTTTTTTTTCAAGAAATTTTCGTCATACTATGGTATGACTTCATTTTTTTCATAAAATTTTCGACATACTATACTATGACTTTTTTTTCAAGAAATTTTCAACATACTATACTATGACTTTTTCATAAAGTTTCGACATAGAATACTATGACTTTTTTTTCATTAAAATTTGACATACTATACTATGACTTTTTTTCATGAAATTTTCGACATACTAAACTGATTTTTTTTTTCATAAAATTTTCGACATACTATAGTTAGACTTTTTTTCATAAAATTTTCGACATACTATACAAGACTTTTTCATAAAGTTTTCGACATACTATACTATGACATTTTTTTCTTAAAATTTTCGACATACTATACTATCACTTTTTTTCATAAAATTTTCGAAATAGTGACTTTTTTTCATAAAATTTTCGACATACTATACTATGACTTTTCATAAAGTTTTCGGACATACTATACTATGACGTTTTTTTCATAAACTTTTCGACCTACTATAGTATGACTTTTTTTTCAAGAAATTTTCGTCATTCTATACTATGACTTTTTTTTCATAAAATTTTCGACATACTATACTATGACTTTTTTTTCATGAAATTTTCGACATACTAAACTGATTTTTTTTTTCATAAAATTTTCGACATACTATAGTTAGACTTTTTTTTCATAAAATTTTCGAATACTATACTATGACTTTTTCATAAAGTTTTCGACATACTATACTATGACTTTTTTTTCATAAACTTTTCGACATACTATAGTATGACTTTTTTTTCAAGAAATTTTCGTCATACTATGGTATGACTTCTTTTTTCATAAAATTTTCGACATACTATACTATGATTTTTTTTTCAGAAATTTCAACATACTAAATGACTTTTTCATAAATTTTCGACATATATATGACTTTTTTTCATAAAATTTGACATACTATACTATGACTTTTTCAAAAATTTCGACAACTATAATGTGATTTTTTTCATAAAATTTTCGACAACTGACTTTTTCAAAATTTCGACATACTATGACTTTTTTTACAAAATTTGAATACTATATTTTTTTCTTGCATACTATACTATTTTCATAAATTTGCATACTTTACTATGATTTTTTTCATAAAATTTTCAACATACTATACTATGACGTTTTTTTTCATAAAATTTTCGACTTACTATACTATGACTTTTTCTAAAAAAAATTCGAAATACTATAGTATGACTTTTTTTTCATGAAATTTCGACATACCATAGTATGACTTTTTTTTGCAAAAAATTTCGACATACTATAGTATGACTTTTTTTCATAAAATTTTCGACATACTATACTATGACTTTTTCATAAAGTTTTCGACATACTATACTATGACTTTTTTTTCATAAACTTTTCGACATACTATAGTATGACTTTTTTTTCAAGAAATTTTCGTCATTCTATACTATGACTTTTTTTTCATAAAATTTTCGACATACTATACTATGACTTTTTTTCATGAAATTTTCGACATACTAAACTGATTTTTTTTTTTCATAAAATTTTCGACATACTATAGTTAGACTTTTTTTCATAAAATTTTCGAAATACTATACTATGACTTTTTCATAAAGTTTTCGACATACTATACTATGACTTTTTTTTCATAAACTTTTCGACATACTATAGTATGACTTTTTTTTCAAGAAATTTTCGTCATTCTATACTATGACTTTTTTTTCATAAAATTTTCGACATACTATACTATGACTTTTTTTCATGAAATTTTCGACATACTGAACTGATTTTTTTTTTTCATAAAATTTTCGACATACGTTAGACTTTTTTTCATAAAATTTGACATACTATACTATGACTTTCATAAAGTTTTCGACATACTATACTATGAAATTTTTTTCATAAAATTTTCGACATACTATAGTATAACTTTGTTTTCAAGAAATTTTCGTCATACAATACTCTGACTTTTTTTTCATAAAATTTTCGACATACTATACTATGACTTTTTTTTCATAACATTTTCGACATACTATAGTATGACTTTCTTTTCATAAAATTTTCGACATACTATACTATCACTTTTTTTCATAAAATTTTCGACATACTATGACTTTTTTTTCATAACATTTTCGACATACTATACTATGACTTCTTTTTGATAAAATTTTCGACACTATACTATGACTTTTTTTTTCATAAAATGTTCATCATACTATAGTATGACTTTTTTTTCAAGAAATTTTCGTCATACTATGGTATGACTTCATTTTTTTCATAAAATTTTCGACATACTATACTATGACTTTTTTTTCAAGAAATTTTCAACATACTATACTATGACTTTTTCATAAAGTTTTCGACATAGAATACTATGACTTTTTTTTCATAAAATTTGACATACTATACTATGACTTTATTTCAAGAAATTTTCGACACACTATAATGTGATTTTTTTTTTTCATAAAATTTTCGACATATTATAGTATGACTTTTTTTCATAAAATTTTCGACATACTATACTATGACTTTTTCATAAACTTTTCGACATACTATACTATGACTTTTTTTTCATAAACTTTTCGACATACTATACTATGACTTTTTTTAACAAATAATTTCGACAATATACTATGACTTTTTTTTTGCAACAAATTTCGAAATGCTATAGTATGATGTTTTTTCATAAAATTTTCGACATACTATAGTATGACTTTTTTATCATAACATTTTTGACACACTACTATGACTTTTTTTCACAAAAATTTTCGACGTACTATATTATGACTTTTTTCATAAAATTTGCGACTTACTATACTATGACTTTTTCTAAAAAAAATTCGACATACTATAGTATGACTTTCTTTTCATAACATTTTCGACATACTATACCATCACTTTTTTTCATAAAATTTTCGACATACTATGACTTCTTTTGATAAAATTTTCGACACTATACTATGACTTTTTTTTTCATAAAATGTTCATCATACTATAGTATGACTTTTTTTTCAAGAAATTTTCGTCATACTATGGTATGACTTCATTTTTTTCATAAAATTTTCGACATACTATACTATGACTTTTTTTTCAAGAAATTTTCAACATACTATACTATGACTTTTTCATAAAGTTTTCGACATAGAATACTATGACTTTTTTTTCATAAAATTTGACATACTATACTATGACTTTTTTTCAAGAAATTTTCGACACTATACTGTGATTTTTTTTTTTCATAAAATTTTCGACATACTATAGTATGACTTTTTTTCATAAAATTTTCGACATACTATACTATGGCTTTTTCATAAAGTTTTCGACATACTATACTATGACTTTTTTTTCATAAACTTTTCGACATGCTATACTATGACTTTTTTTAACAAATAATTTCGACAATATACTATGACTTTTTTTTTGCAACAAATTTCGAAATGCTATAATATGATGTTTTTTCATAAAATTTTCGACATCCTATAGTATGACTTTTTTATCATAACATTTTTGACACTATACTATGACTTTTTTTCACAAAAATTTTCGACGTACTATATTATGACTTTTTTCATAAAATTTGAGACTTACTATACTATGACTTTTTCTAAAAAAAATTCGACATACTATAGTATGACTTTCTTTTCATAACATTTTCGACATACTATACCATCACTTTTTTTCATAAAATTTTCGACATACTATGACTTCCTTTTGATAAAATTTTCGACACTATACTATGACTTTTTTTTTCATAAAATGTTCATCATACTATAGTATGACTTTTTTTTCAAGAAATTTTCGTCATACTATGGTATGACTTCATTTTTTTCATAAAATTTTCGACATACTATACTATGACTTTTTTTTCAAGAAATTTTCAACATACTATACTATGACTTTTTCATAAAGTTTTCGACATAGAATACTATGACTTTTTTTTCATAAAATTTGACATACTATACTATGACTTTTTTTCAAGAAATTTTCGACACACTATACTGTGATTTTTTTTTTTCATAAAATTTTCGACATACTATAGTATGACTTTTTTTCATAAAATTTTCGACATACTATACTATGACTTTTTCATAAAGTTTTCGACATACTATACTATGACTTTTTTTTCATAAACTTTTCGACATACTATACTATGACTTTTTTTAACAAATAATTTCGACAATATACTATGACTTTTTTTTTGCAACAAATTTCGAAATGCTATAGTATGATGTTTTTTCATAAAATTTTCGACATACTATAGTATGACTTTTTTATCATAACATTTTTGACACACTATACTGTGACTTTTTTTCACAAAAATTTTCGACGTACTATATTATGACTTTTTTTCATAAAATTTGCGACTTACTATACTATGACTTTTTATAAAAAAAATTCGACATACTATAGTATGACTTTCTTTTCATAACATTTTCGACATACTATACCATCACTTTTTTTCATAAAATTTTCGACATACTATGACTTCTTTTTGATAAAATTTTCGACACTATACTATGACTTTTTTTTCATAAAATGTTCATCATACTATAGTATGACTTTTTTTTCAAGAAATTTTCGTCATACTATGGTATGACTTCATTTTTTTCATAAAATTTTCGACATACTATACTATGACTTTTTTTTCAAGAAATTTTCAACATACTATACTATGACTTTTTCATAAAGTTTTCGACATAGAATACTATGACTTTTTTTTCATAAAATTTGACATACTATACTATGTCTTTTTTTCAAGAAATTTTCGACACACTATACTGTGATTTTTTTTTTTTTCATAAAATTTTCGACATACTATAGTATGACTTTTTTTCATAAAATTTTCGACATACTATACTATGGCTTTTTCATAAAGTTTTCGACATACTATACTATGACTTTTTTTTCATAAACTTTTCGACATGCTATACTATGACTTTTTTTAACAAATAATTTCGACAATATACTATGACTTTTTTTTTGCAACAAATTTCGAAATGCTATAATATGATGTTTTTTCATAAAATTTTCGACATCCTATAGTATGACTTTTTTATCATAACATTTTTGAAACTATACTATGACTTTTTTTCACAAAAATTTTCGACGTACTATATTATGACTTTTTTCATAAAATTTGCGACTTACTATACTATGACTTTTTCTAAAAAAAATTCGACATACTATAGTATGACTTTCTTTTCATAACATTTTCGACATACTATACCATCACTTTTTTTCATAAAATTTTCGACATACTATGACTTCCTTTTGATAAAATTTTCGACACTATACTATGACTTTTTTTTTCATAAAATGTTCATCATACTATAGTATGACTTCATTTTTTTCATAAAATTTTCGACATACTATACTATGACTTTTTTTTCAAGAAATTTTCAACATACTATACTATGACTTTTTCATAAAGTTTTCGACATAGAATACTATGACTTTTTTTTCATAAAATTTGACATACTATACTATGACTTTTTTTCATGAAATTTTCGACATACTAAACTGATTTTTTTTTTTCATAAAATTTTCGACATACTATAGTTAGACTTTTTTTCATAAAATTTTCGACATACTATACTATGACTTTTTCATAAAGTTTTCGACATACTATACTATGACATTTTTTTCATAAAATTTTCGACATACTATAGTATGACTTTTTTTTCAAGAAATTTTGGACATACTATACTATCACTTTTTTCTTAAAATTTTCGACATACTATACTATCACTTTTTTTCATAAAATTTTCGAAATAGTGACTTTTTTTTCATAAAATTTTCGACATACTATACTATGACTTTTTCATAAAGTTTTCGACATACTATACTATGACTTTTTTTTCATAAACTTTTCGACATACTATAGTATGACTTTTTTTTCAAGAAATTTTCGTCATTCTATACTATGACTTTTTTTTCATAAAATTTTCGACATACTATACTATGACTTTTTTTCATGAAATTTTCGACATACTAAACTGATTTTTTTTTTTCATAAAATTTTCGACATACTATAGTTAGACTTTTTTTCATAAAATTTTCGACATACTATACTATGACTTTTTCATAAATTTTTCGACATACTATACTATGACATTTTTTTCATAAAATTTTCGACATACTATAGTATGACTTTTTTTTCAAGAAATTTTGGACATACTATACTATCACTTTTTTTTCTTAAAATTTTCGACATACTATACTATCACTTTTTTTCATAAAATTTGACATACTATACTATGACTTTTTTTCATGAAATTTTCGACATACTAAACTGATTTTTTTTTTTCATAAAATTTTCGACATACTATAGTTAGACTTTTTTTCATAAAATTTTCGACATACTATAATATGACTTTTTTTTCATAAACTTTTCGACATGCTATACTATGACTTTTTTTCATAAAATTTTCGAAATAGTGACTTTTTTTTCATAAAATTTTCGACATACTATACTATGACTTTTTCATAAAGTTTTCGACATACTATACTATGACTTTTTTTTCATAAACTTTTCGACATACTATAGTATGACTTTTTTTTCAAGAAATTTTCGTCATTCTATACTATGACTTTTTTTTCATAAAATTTTCGACATACTATACTATGACTTTTTTTCATGAAATTTTCGACATACTAAACTGATTTTTTTTTTTCATAAAATTTTCGACATACTATAGTTAGACTTTTTTTCATAAAATTTTCGACATACTATACTATGACTTTTTCATAAATTTTTCGACATACTATACTATGACATTTTTTTCATAAAATTTTCGACATACTATAGTATGACTTTTTTTTCAAGAAATTTTGGACATACTATACTATCACTTTTTTTTCTTAAAATTTTCGACATACTATACTATCACTTTTTTTCATAAAATTTTCGAAATAGTGACTTTTTTTTCATAAAATTTTCGACATACTATACTATCACTTTTTCATAAAGTTTTCGACATACTATACTATGACTTTTTTTTCATAAACTTTTCGACACTATACTATGACTTTTTCACAAAAATTTTCGACATACTATATTATGACTTTTTTTCATAAAATTTGCGACATTATATACTATGACTTTTTTTACCCAAAATTTCGACATAATATACTATGACTTTTTTTTGCAAAAAATTTCGAAATACGATAGTATGACTTTTTTTTCGCAAAAAATTTCGACATACAATACTATGACTTTTTTTTCATGAAATCTTTTGACATACTACAGTATGACTTTTTTATCATAACATTTTTGACATACTATACTATGACTTTTTCTTGGAAATGTTCGACGTACTATACTATGACATTTTTTTAAAAAACTTTCGACATACTAAAGTTTGACTTTTTTTTCGCACAAAATTTCGACACACTATACTATGACTTTTTTTGGAAAATCTTCGACATACTATACCATGATATTTTCTTCAAAAAATTTCGATAAACTATACAATGACTTTTTTCCAAACATTTCGACATACTATACTATGACGTTTTTTTATGAAATTTTGACATGCTATGACGTTTTTCGCAAAAAATTTCGAAATACTATACTATGACCTTTTTTTCGCACAAATTTTTTGAAATACTATATTATGTTTTTTTCATAAAATTTTAGACATACTATACTATGACTTTTTTTGTCATAATTTGTTATACTTTACTATGACTTTTTTTCATATAATTTTCAACATACTATACTATGACGTTTTTTTCATAAAATTTTCGACTTACTATACTATGACTTTTTCTAAAAAAAATTCGAAATACTATAGTATGACTTTTTTTTCATGAAATTTCGACATACCATAGTATGACTTTTTTTTGCAAAAAATTTCGACATACTATAGTATGACTTTTTTTTTTGCAAAAAATTTAGACATACTATACTATGACTTTTTTTTACAAATAATTTCGACAATATACTATGACTTTTTTTTTGCAACAAATTTCGAAATGCTATAGTATGATGTTTTTTCATAAAATTTTCGACATACTATAGTATGACTTTTTTATCATAACATTTTTGACACACTATACTATGACTTTTTTTCACAAAAATTTTCGACGTACTATATTATGACTTTTTTTTCATAAAATTTGCGACTTACTATACTATGACTTTTTCTAAAAAAAATTCGACATACTATAGTATGACTTTCTTTTCATAACATTTTCGACATACTATACCATCACTTTTTTTCATAAAATTTTCGACATACTATGACTTCTTTTTGATAAAATTTTCGACACTATACTATGACTTTTTTTTCATAAAATGTTCATCATACTATAGTATGACTTTTTTTTCAAGAAATTTTCGTCATACTATGGTATGACTTCATTTTTTTCATAAAATTTTCGACATACTATACTATGACTTTTTTTTCAAGAAATTTTCAACATACTATACTATGACTTTTTCATAAAGTTTTCGACATAGAATACTATGACTTTTTTTTCATAAAATTTGACATACTATACTATGACTTTTTTTCAAGAAATTTTCGACACTATACTGTGATTTTTTTTTTTCATAAAATTTTCGACATACTATAGTATGACTTTTTTTCATAAAATTTTCGACATACTATACTATGGCTTTTTCATAAAGTTTTAGACATACTATACTATGACTTTTTTTTCATAAACTTTTCGACATGCTATACTATGACTTTTTTTAACAAATAATTTCGACAATATACTATGACTTTTTTTTTGCAACAAATTTCGAAATGCTATAATATGATGTTTTTTCATAAAATTTTCGACATCCTATAGTATGACTTTTTTATCATAACATTTTTGACACTATACTATGACTTTTTTTCACAAAAATTTTCGACGTACTATATTATGACTTTTTTCATAAAATTTGCGACTTACTATACTATGACTTTTTCTAAAAAAAATTCGACATACTATAGTATGACTTTCTTTTCATAACATTTTCGACATACTATACCATCACTTTTTTTCATAAAATTTTCGACATACTATGACTTCCTTTTGATAAAATTTTCGACACTATACTATGACTTTTTTTTTCATAAAATGTTCATCATACTATAGTATGACTTTTTTTTCAAGAAATTTTCGTCATACTATGGTATGACTTCATTTTTTTCATAAAATTTTCGACATACTATACTATGACTTTTTTTTCAAGAAATTTTCAACATACTATACTATGACTTTTTCATAAAGTTTTCGACATAGAATACTATGACTTTTTTTTCATAAAATTTGACATACTATACTATGACTTTTTTTCAAGAAATTTTCGACACACTATACTGTGATTTTTTTTTTTCATAAAATTTTCGACATACTATAGTATGACTTTTTTTCATAAAATTTTCGACATACTATACTATGACTTTTTCATAAAGTTTTCGACATACTATACTATGACTTTTTTTTCATAAACTTTTCGACATACTATACTATGACTTTTTTTAACAAATAATTTCGACAATATACTATGACTTTTTTTTTGCAACAAATTTCGAAATGCTATAGTATGATGTTTTTTCATAAAATTTTCGACATACTATAGTATGACTTTTTTATCATAACATTTTTGACACACTATACTGTGACTTTTTTTCACAAAAATTTTCGACGTACTATATTATGACTTTTTTTTCATAAAATTTGCGACTTACTATACTATGACTTTTTCTAAAAAAAATTCGACATACTATAGTATGACTTTCTTTTCATAACATTTTCGACATACTATACCATCACTTTTTTTCATAAAATTTTTGACATACTATGACTTCTTTTTGATAAAATTTTCGACACTATACTATGACTTTTTTTTCATAAAATGTTCATCATACTATAGTATGACTTTTTTTTCAAGAAATTTTCGTCATACTATGGTATGACTTCATTTTTTTCATAAAATTTTCGACATACTATACTATGACTTTTTTTTCAAGAAATTTTCAACATACTATACTATGACTTTTTCATAAAGTTTTCGACATAGAATACTATGACTTTTTTTTCATAAAATTTGACATACTATACTATGTCTTTTTTTCAAGAAATTTTCGACACACTATACTGTGATTTTTTTTTTTTCATAAAATTTTCGACATACTATAGTATGACTTTTTTTCATAAAATTTTCGACATACTATACTATGGCTTTTTCATAAAGTTTTCGACATACTATACTATGACTTTTTTTTCATAAACTTTTCGACATGCTATACTATGACTTTTTTTAACAAATAATTTCGACAATATACTATGACTTTTTTTTTGCAACAAATTTCGAAATGCTATAATATGATGTTTTTTCATAAAATTTTCGACATCCTATAGTATGACTTTTTTATCATAACATTTTTGACACTATACTATGACTTTTTTTCACAAAAATTTTCTACGTACTATATTATGACTTTTTTCATAAAATTTGCGACTTACTATACTATGACTTTTTCTAAAAAAAATTCGACATACTATAGTATGACTTTCTTTTCATAACATTTTCGACATACTATACCATCACTTTTTTTCATAAAATTTTCGACATACTATGACTTCCTTTTGATAAAATTTTCGACACTATACTATGACTTTTTTTTTCATAAAATGTTCATCATACTATAGTATGACTTTTTTTTCAAGAAATTTTCGTCATACTATGGTATGACTTCATTTTTTTCATAAAATTTTCGACATACTATACTATGACTTTTTTTTCAAGAAATTTTCAACATACTATACTATGACTTTTTCATAAAGTTTTCGACATAGAATACTATGACTTTTTTTTCATAAAATTTGACATACTATACTATGACTTTTTTTCATGAAATTTTCGACATACTAAACTGATTTTTTTTTTTCATAAAATTTTCGACATACTATAGTTAGACTTTTTTTCATAAAATTTTCGACATACTATACTATGACTTTTTCATAAATTTTTCGACATACTATACTATGACATTTTTTTCATAAAATTTTCGACATACTATAGTATGACTTTTTTTTCAAGAAATTTTGGACATACTATACTATCACTTTTTTTTCTTAAAATTTTCGACATACTATACTATCACTTTTTTTCATAAAATTTGACATACTATACTATGACTTTTTTCATGAAATTTTCGACATACTAAACTGATTTTTTTTTTTCATAAAATTTTCGACATACTATAGTTAGACTTTTTTTCATAAAATTTTCGACATACTATACTATGACTTTTTTTTCATAAACTTTTCGACATGCTATACTATGACTTTTTTTCATAAAATTTTCGAAATAGTGACTTTTTTTTCATAAAATTTTCGACATACTATACTATGACTTTTTCATAAAGTTTTCGACATACTATACTATGACTTTTTTTTCATAAACTTTTCGACATACTATAGTATGACTTTTTTTTCAAGAAATTTTCGTCATTCTATACTATGACTTTTTTTTCATAAAATTTTCGACATACTATACTATGACTTTTTTTCATGAAATTTTCGACATACTAAACTGATTTTTTTTTTTCATAAAATTTTCGACATACTATAGTTAGACTTTTTTTCATAAAATTTTCGACATACTATACTATGACTTTTTCATAAATTTTTCGACATACTATACTATGACATTTTTTTCATAAAATTTTCGACATACTATAGTATGACTTTTTTTTCAAGAAATTTTGGACATACTATACTATCACTTTTTTTTCTTAAAATTTTCGACATACTATACTATCACTTTTTTTCATAAAATTTTCGAAATAGTGACTTTTTTTTCATAAAATTTTCGACATACTATACTATCACTTTTTCATAAAGTTTTCGACATACTATACTATGACTTTTTTTTCATAAACTTTTCGACACTATACTATGACTTTTTCACAAAAATTTTCGACATACTATATTATGACTTTTTTTCATAAAATTTGCGACATTATATACTATGACTTTTTTTACCCAAAATTTCGACATAATATACTATGACTTTTTTTTGCAAAAAATTTCGAAATACGATAGTATGACTTTTTTTTCGCAAAAAATTTCGACATACAATACTATGACTTTTTTTTCATGAAATCTTTTGACATACTACAGTATGACTTTTTTATCATAACATTTTTGACATACTATACTATGACTTTTTCTTGGAAATGTTCGACGTACTATACTATGACATTTTTTTAAAAAACTTTCGACATACTAAAGTTTGACTTTTTTTTCGCACAAAATTTCGACACACTATACTATGACTTTTTTTGGAAAATCTTCGACATACTATACCATGATATTTTCTTCAAAAAATTTCGATAAACTATACAATGACTTTTTTCCAAACATTTCGACATACTATACTATGACGTTTTTTTATGAAATTTTGACATGCTATGACGTTTTTCGCAAAAAATTTCGAAATACTATACTATGACCTTTTTTTCGCACAAATTTTTTGAAATACTATATTATGTTTTTTTCATAAAATTTTAGACATACTATACTATGACTTTTTTTGTCATAATTTGTTATACTTTACTATGACTTTTTTTCATATAATTTTCAACATACTATACTATGACGTTTTTTTCATAAAATTTTCGACTTACTATACTATGACTTTTTCTAAAAAAAATTCGAAATACTATAGTATGACTTTTTTTTCATGAAATTTCGACATACCATAGTATGACTTTTTTTTGCAAAAAATTTCGACATACTATAGTATGACTTTTTTTTTTGCAAAAAATTTAGACATACTATACTATGACTTTTTTTTACAAATAATTTCGACAATATACTATGACTTTTTTTTTGCAACAAATTTCGAAATGCTATAGTATGATGTTTTTTCATAAAATTTTCGACATACTATAGTATGACTTTTTTATCATAACATTTTTGACACACTATACTATGACTTTTTTTCACAAAAATTTTCGACGTACTATATTATGACTTTTTTTTCATAAAATTTGCGACTTACTATACTATGACTTTTTCTAAAAAAAAATTCGACATACTATAGTATGACTTTCTTTTCATAACATTTTCGACATACTATACCATCACTTTTTTTCATAAAATTTTCGACATACTATGACTTCTTTTTGATAAAATTTTCGACACTATACTATGACTTTTTTTTCAAGAAATTTTCGTCATACTATGGTATGACTTCATTTTTTTCATAAAATTTTCGACATACTATACTATGACTTTTTTTTCTTAAAATTTTCAACATACTATACTATGACTTTTTCATAAAGTTTTCGACATAGAATACTATGACTTTTTTTTCATAAAATTTGACATACTATACTATGACTTTTTCATAAAGTTTTCGACATACTATACTATGACTTTTTTTTCATAAACTTTTCGACATACTATAGTATGACTTTTTTTTCAAGAAATTTTCGTCATTCTATACTATGACTTTTTTTTCATAAAATTTTCGACATACTATACTATGACTTTTTTCATGAAATTTTCGACATACTAAACTGATTTTTTTTTTTCATAAAATTTTCGACATACTATAGTTAGACTTTTTTTCATAAAATTTTCGAAATACTATACTATGACTTTTTCATAAAGTTTTCGACATACTATACTATGACTTTTTTTCATAAACTTTTCGACATACTATACTATGACTTTTTTTCATGAAATTTTCGTCATTCTATACTATGACTTTTTTTTCATAAAATTTTCGACATACTATACTATGACTTTTTTTCATGAAATTTTCGACATACTGAACTGATTTTTTTTTTTCATAAAATTTTCGACATACGTTAGACTTTTTTTCATAAAATTTGACATACTATACTATGACTTTCATAAAGTTTTCGACATACTATACTATGAAATTTTTTTCATAAAATTTTCGACATACTATAGTATGACTTTGTTTTCAAGAAATTTTCGTCATACAATACTCTGACTTTTTTTTCATAAAATTTTCGACATACTATAGTATGACTTTTTTTTCATAACATTTTCGACATACTATAGTATGACTTTCTTTTCATAAAATTTTCGACATACTATACTATCACTTTTTTTCATAAAATTTTCGACATACTATGACTTTTTTTTCATAACATTTTCGACATACTATACTATGACTTCTTTTTGATAAAGTTTTCGACACTATACTATGACTTTTTTTTTCATAAAATGTTCATCATACTATAGTATGACTTTTTTTTCAAGAAATTTTCGTCATACTATGGTATGACTTCATTTTTTTCATAAAATTTTCGACATACTATATGACTTTTTTTTCAAGAAATTTTCAACATACTATACTATGACTTTTTCATAAAGTTTTCGACATAGAATACTATGACTTTTTTTTCATAAAATTTGACATACTATACTATGACTTTATTTCAAGAAATTTTCGACACACTATAATGTGATTTTTTTTTTTTCATAAAATTTTCGACATATTATAGTATGACTTTTTTTCATAAAATTTTCGACATACTATACTATGACTTTTTCATAAACTTTTCGACATACTATACTATGACTTTTTTTTCATAAACTTTTCGACATACTATACTATGACTTTTTTTAACAAATAATTTCGACAATATACTATGACTTTTTTTTTGCAACAAATTTCGAAATGCTATAGTATGATGTTTTTTCATAAAATTTTCGACATACTATAGTATGACTTTATTATCATAACATTTTTGACACACTACTATGACTTTTTTTCACAAAAATTTTCGACGTACTATATTATGACTTTTTTTTCATAAAATTTGCGACTTACTATACTATGACTTTTTCTAAAAAAAATTCGACATACTATAGTATGACTTTCTTTTCATAACATTTTCGACATACTATACCCACTTTTTTTCATAAAATTTTCGACATACTATGACTTCTTTTTGATAAAATTTTCGACACTACTATGACTTTTTTTTTCATAAAATGTTCATCATACTATAGTATGACTTTTTTTTCAAGAAATTTTCGTCATACTATGGTATGACTTTTTTTTCAAGAAATTTTCAACATACTATACTATGACTTTTTCATAAAGTTTTCGACATAGAATACTATGACTTTTTTTTCATAAAATTTGACATACTATACTATGACTTTTTTTCAAGAAATTTTCGACACACTATACTGTGATTTTTTTTTTTCATAAAATTTTCGACATACTATACTATGACTTTTTCATAAAGTTTTCATCATACTATACTATGACTTTTTTTTCATAAACTTTTCGACATACTATACTATGACTTTTTTTAACAAATAATTTCGACAATATACTATGACTTTTTTTTTGCAACAAATTTCGAAATGCTATAGTATGATGTTTTTTCATAAAATTTTCGACATACTATAGTATGACTTTTTTATCATAACATTTTTGACACACTATACTATGACTTTTTTTCACAAAAATTTTCGACGTACTATACTATGACTTTTTTTTCATAAAATTTGCGACTTACTATACTATGACTTTTTCTAAAAAAAATTCGACATACTATAGTATGACTTGCTTTTCATAAAATTTTCGACATACTATACTATGACTTTTTTTTCAAGATATTTTCAACATACTATACTATGACTTTTTCATAAAGTTTTCGACATACTATACTATGACTTTTTTTTCATAAAATTTGACATACTATACTATGACTTTTTTTCAAGAAATTTTCGACACACTATACTGTGATTTTTTTTTTTCATAAAATTTTCGACATACTATAGTATGACTTTTTTTCATAAAATTTTCGACATACTATACTATGACTTTTTCATAAAGTTTTCGACATACTATACTATGACTTTTTTTTCATAAACTTTTCGACATACTATAGTATGACTTTTTTTTCAAGAAATTTTCGTCATTCTATACTATGACTTTTTTTTCATAAAATTTTCGACATACTATACTATGACTTTTTTTCATGAAATTTTCGACATACTAAACTGATTTTTTTTTTTCATAAAATTTTCGACATACTATAGTTAGACTTTTTTTCATAAAATTTTCGACATACTATACTATGACTTTTTCATAAAGTTTTCGACATACTATACTATGACATTTTTTTCATAAAATTTTCGACATACTATACAATGACTTTTTTCCAAACATTTCGACATACTATACTATGACGTTTTTTTATGAAATTTTGACATGCTATGACGTTTTTCGCAAAAAATTTCGAAATACTATACTATGACCTTTTTTTCGCACAAATTTTTGAAATACTATATTATGTTTTTTTCATAAAATTTTAGACATACTATACTATGACTTTTTTATCATAATTTTTGTTATACTTTACTATGACTTTTTTTCATATAATTTTCAACATACTATACTATGACGTTTTTTTCATAAAATTTTCGACTTACTATACTATGACTTTTTCTAAAAAAAATTCGACATACTATAGTATGACTTTTTTTTCATGAAATTTCGACATACCATAGTATGACTTTTTTTTGCCAAAAATTTCGACATACTATAGTATGACTTTTTGTTTTGCAAAAAATTTAGACATACTATACTATGACTTTTTTTTACAAATAATTTCGACAATATACTATGACTTTTTTTTTGCAACAAATTTCGAAATGCTATAGTATGATGTTTTTTCATAAAATTTTCGACATACTATAGTATGACTTTTTTATCATAACATTTTTGACACACTATACTATGACTTTTTTTCACAAAAATTTTCGACGTACTATATTATGACTTTTTTTTCATAAAATTTGCGACTTACTATACTATGACTTTTTCTAAAAAAAATTCGACATACTATAGTATGACTTTCTTTTCATAACATTTTCGACATACTATACCATCACTTTTTTTCATAAAATTTTCGACATACTATGACTTCTTTTTGATAAAATTTTCGACACTATACTATGACTTTTTTTTTCATAAAATGTTCATCATACTATAGTATGACTTTTTTTTCAAGAAATTTTCGTCATACTATGGTATGACTTCATTTTTTTCATAAAATTTTCGACATACTATACTATGACTTTTTTTTCTTAAAATTTTCAACATACTATACTATGACTTTTTCATAAAGTTTTCGACATAGAATACTATGACTTTTTTTTCATAAAATTTGACATACTATACTATGACTTTTTTTCAAGAAATTTGACACTATACTGTGATTTTTTTTTTTCATAAAATTTTCGACATACTATAGTATGACTTTTTTTCATAAAATTTTCGACATACTATACTATGACTTTTTCATAAAGTTTTCGACATACTATACTATGACTTTTTTTTCATAAACTTTTCGACATACTATAGTATGACTTTTTTTTCAAGAAATTTTCGTCATTCTATACTATGACTTTTTTTTCATAAAATTTTCGACATACTATACTATGACTTTTTTTCATGAAATTTTCGACATACTAAACTGATTTTTTTTTTTCATTAAATTTTCGACATACTATAGATAGACTTTTTTTCATAAAATTTTCGACATACTATACTATGACTTTTTCATAAAGTTTTCGACATACTATACTATGACATTTTTTTCATAAAATTTTCGACATACTATAGTATGACTTTTTTTTCAAGAAATTTTCGTCATTCTATACTATGACTTTTTTTTCATAAAATTTTCGACATACTATACTATGACTTTTTTTCATGAAATTTTCGACATACTAAACTGATTTTTTTTTTTCATAAAATTTTCGACATACCATAGTTAGACTTTTTTTCATAAAATTTTCGACATACTATACTACGACTTTCATAAAGTTTTCGACATACTATACTATGACATTTTTTTCATAAAATTTTCGACATACTATAGTATGACTTTTTTTCAAGAAATTTTCGTCATACAATACTCTGACTTTTTTTTCATAAAATTTTCGACATACTATACTATGACTTTTTTTTCATAACATTTTCGACATACTATAGTATGACTTTCTTTTCATAAAATTTTCGACATACTATACTATCACTTTTTTTCATAAAATTTTCGACATACTATGACTTTTTTTTCATAAAATTTTGGACATACTATACTATCACTTTTTTTTCTTAAAATTTTCGACATACTATACTATCACTTTTTTTCATAAAATTTTCGAAATAATATTTTTTTTTTTTCATAAAATTTTCGACATACTATACTATCACTTTTTCATAAAGTTTGACATACTATACTATGACTTTTTTTTAATAACATTTTCGACACTATACTATGACTTTTTTTCACAAAAATTTTCGACATACTATATTATGACTTTTTTTTCATAAAATTTGCGACATTCTATACTATGACTTTTTTTACCCAAAATTTCGACATAATATACTATGACTTTTTTTTGCAAAAAATTTCGAAATACGATAGTATGACTTTTTTTTCGCAAAAAATTTCGACATACAATACTATGACTTTTTTTTCATGAAATCTTTTGACATACTATAGTATGACTTTTTTATCATAACATTTTTGACATACTATACTATGACTTTTTCTTGGAAATGTTCGACATACTATACTATGACATTTTTTTAAAAAACTTTCGACATACTAAAGTTTGACTTTTTTTTCGCACAAAATTTCGACACACTATACTATGACTTTTTTTGGAAAATCTTCGACATACTATACCATGATATTTTCTTCAAAAAATTTCGATAAACTATACAATGACTTTTTTCCAAACATTTCGACATACTATACTATGACGTTTTTTTATGAAATTTTGACATGCTATACTATGACGTTTTTCACAAAAAATTTCGAAATACTATACTATGACCTTTTTTTCGCACAAATTTTTGAAATACTATATTATGTTTTTTTCATAAAATTTTAGACATACTATACTATGACTTTTTTATCATAATTTTTGTTATACTTTACTATGACTTTTTTTCATATAATTTTCAACATACTATACTATGACGTTTTTTTCATAAAATTTTCGACTTACTATACTATGACTTTCTAAAAAAAATTCGACATACTATAGTATGACTTTTTTTTCATGAAATTTCGACATACCATAGTATGACTTTTTTTTGCAAAAAATTTCGACATACTATAGTATGACTTTTTTTTTTGCAAAAAATTTCGACATACTATACTATGACTTTTTTTTACAAATAATTTCGACAATATACTATGACTTTTTTTTTGCAACAAATTTCGAAATAGTATAGTATGATGTTTTTTCATAAAATTTTCGACATACTATAGTATGACTTTTTTATCATAACATTTTTGACACTATACTATGACTTTTTTTCACAAAAATTTTCGACGAACTATAATATGACTTTTTTTTCATAAAATTTGCGACATACTATACTATGACTTTTTTTTACAAAAAAGTTCGACATACTATACTATGACGTTTTTTTCATAAAATTTTCGACTTACTATACTATGACTTTTTCTAAAAAAAATTCGACATAATATACTATGACTTTTTTTTCATGAAATTTCGACATACCATAGTATGACTTTTTTTTGCAAAAAATTTCGACATACTATACTATGACTTTTTTTTACAAATAATTTCGACAATATACTATGACTTTTTTTTTGCAACAAATTTCGAAATGCTATAGTATGATGTTTTTTCATAAAATTTTCGACATACTATAGTATGACTTTTTTATCATAACATTTTTGACACACTATACTATGACTTTTTTTCACAAAAATTTTCGACGTACTATATTATGACTTTTTTTTCATAAAATTTGCGACATACTATACTATGACTTTTTTTTACAAAAACGTTCGACATAATATACTATGACATTTTTTTCATGAAATCTTTCGACTTACTCTAGTATGACTTTTTTCTGCAAAAAATTTCGACATACTATACTATGACTTTCTTTACAAAAAATTTCGACATACTATACTATGACTTTTTTTTACAAAAAATTTCGACAATATTCTATGACTTTTTTTTGCAAAAAAATTCGAAATACTATAGTATGACTTTTTTGCAACAAATTTCGAAATACGATACTATGATGTTTTTTTCGTAAAATTTTCGACATACTATAGTATGACTTTTTTTGCAAAAAATTTCGACTTACTCTAGTACGACTTTTTTCTGCAAAAAATTTCGATACACTATGACTTTTTTTACAAAAAATTGACATACTATACCTTGACTTTTTTTTACAAATAATTTCGACAATATACTATGACTTTTTTTTTGCAAAAAAATTCGAAATACTATAGTATGACTTTTTTTGCAAAAAATGTAGACATACTATACTATGACTTTTTTTTACAAATAATTTCGACATACTATACCTTGACTTTTTTTTACAAATAATTTCGACAATATACTATGACTTTTTTTTTGCAAAAAAATTCGAAATACTATAGTATGACTTTTTTGCAACAAATTTCGAAATACGATACTATGATGTTGTTTTCATAAAATTTTCGACATACTATACTATGACTTTTTTTACAAAAAATTTCGACATACTATACTATGACTTTTTTTTACAAATAATTTCGACAATATTCTATGACTTTTTTTTTGCCAAAAAATTCGAAATACTATAGTATGACCTTTTTGCAACAAATTTCGAAATACGATACTATGATGTTTTTTTCGTAAAATTTTCGACATACTATAGTATGACTTTTTTTGCAAAAAATTTCGACATACTATACTATGACTTTTTACAAAAAATTTCGACATACTATACTATGACTTTTTTTTACAAAAAATTTCGACAATATTCTATGACTTTTTTTTGCAAAAAAATTCGAAATACTATAGTATGACTTTTTTGCAACAAATTTCGAAATACGATACTATGATGTTTTTTACGTAAAATTTTCGACATACTATAGTATGACTTTTTTTGCAAAAAATTTCGACTTACTCTAGTACGACTTTTTTCTGCAAAAAATTTCGACATACTATAGTATGACTTTTTTGCAAAACAATTTCGAAATACTATAGTATGACTTTTTCGCAAAAAAAATTCGACGTACTACACTGACATTTTTTCCATGAAATCTTTCAACATACCATTGTATGACTTTTTTGGGGAAAATTTTCGACATACTATACTATGACTTTTTTTTGCAAAAAATTTCGACATAATATACTGACTTTTTTTGCTAAAACTTTCGACATACTATACTATGACATTTTTTTCGCACAAAATTTCGACATACTATACTATGTTTTTTTCATGAAATTTTCGACATACTATACTATGAAATTTTTTCGCACAAAATTTCGACATACTATACTATGTTTTTTTCATGAAATTTTCGACATACTATACTATGAAATTTTTTCGCACAAAATTTCGACATACTATACTGTTTTTTTCATAAAATTTTCGACATACTATGGTATGACTTTTTTTTCATAACATTTTTGACATACTATACTATGACTTTTTTTTTAAGAAAATTTTCAACAAACTATAGTATGACTTTTTTCAGAACATTTTCAACATACTATACTGACTTTTTTTTCAGAACATTTTCGACTTACTATACTATGACTTTTTTATCATAAAATTTGACATACTATACTGACTTTTTTTTCAAGAAATTTCGACTTACTATGACGTTTTTTTCATAACATTTTTGACATACTATAGTATGACTTTTTTTTCATAAAATTTTCGACTTACTATACTATGACTTTTTTTTCGCATAAAATTTCGACATACTATAGTGTCTTTTTTTGCAAAAAAATTTCGACATACTATACTGTGACTTTTTTATCATAACATTTTTGACATACTATACTATGCCTTTTTTTCATAAAATTTTCTAACATACTATACTTGACGTTTTTTCATGAAATTTCGATATTCTATAGTATGACTTTGTTTTTGCAAATAATTTCGACATACTATAGTATGACTTTTTTTTGCAAAACAATTTCGAAATACTTTAGTATGACGTTTTTTTCGCACAAAATTTCGACATACTAAACTGACATTTTTTTTGCAAAAAATTTCGACATGCTATACTATGACTTTTTTTACAAAAAAAATTAGACATACTATACTATGACTTTTTTTTACAAATAATTTCGACAATATACTATGACTTTTTTTGCAAAAAAATTCGACATACTATAGTATGACTTTTTTTTGCAACAAATTTTCGATACACTATACTATGACTTTTTTTTCACAAAATTTTCGATATACTATACTATGACTTTTTTCACGAAATTTTTCGACATACTTTACTATGACTTTTTCATAAAATTTTTAACATACTATACTATGATGTTTTTTTCATAAAATTTTCGACTTACTATACTATGACTTTTTCTCAAAAAAATTCGACATACTATAGTATGACTTTTTTTCATGAAATTTCGACATACTATAGTATGACTTTTTTTTGCAAAAAATTTCGACATACTATAGTTTGAATTTTTTTGCAAAAAATGTAGACATACTATACTATGACTTTTTTTTACAAATAATTTCGACCATATACTATGACTTTTTTTTTGCAAAAAATTTCGAAATACTATACTATTATGTTTTTTTCATAAAATTTTCGACATACTATAGTATGACTTTTTTATCGTAACATTTTTGACATACTATACTATGACTTTTTTTTCATAACATTTTCTAACATACTATATTTGACGTTTTTTTCATGAAATTTCGACATTCTATAGTATGACTTTTTTTTGCAAATAATTTCGACATACTACAGCATGACTTTTTTGGCAAAAAATTTCGACATACTATACTATGACTTTTTACAAAAAACTTCGACATACTATACTATGACTGTTTTACAAATAATTTCGAAAATATACTATGACTTTTTTTTGGCAAAAAAATTCGACATACTATAGTATGACTTTTTTTTGCAACAAATTTCGAAATACGATACTATGATGTTTTTTTCATAAAATTTTCGACATACTCTAGTATGACTTTTTTCTGCAAAAAATTTCGATATACTATGACTTTTTTTACAAAAAATTGACATACTATACCTTGACTTTTTTTTACAAATAATTTCGACAATATACTATGACTTTTTTTTTGCAAAAAAATTCGAAATACTATAGTATGACTTTTTTTGCAAAAAATGTAGACATACTATACTATGACTTTTTTTTACAAATAATTTCGACATACTATACCTTGACTTTTTTTTACAAATAATTTCGACAATATACTATGACTTTTTTTTTGCAAAAAAATTCGAAATACTATAGTATGACTTTTTTGCAACAAATTTCGAAATACGATACTATGATGTTGTTTTCATAAAATTTTCGACATACTATACTATGACTTTTTTTACAAAAAATTTCGACATACTATACTATGACTTTTTTTTACAAATAATTTCGACAATATTCTATGACTTTTTTTTTTGCCAAAAAATTCGAAATACTATAGTATGACCTTTTTGCAACAAATTTCGAAATACGATACTATGATGTTTTTTTCGTAAAATTTTCGACATACTATAGTATGACTTTTTTTGCAAAAAATTTCGACTTACTCTAGGACGACTTTTTTCTGCAAAAAATTTCGACATACTATAGTATGACTTTTTTTTGCAAAACAATTTCGAAATACTATAGTATGACTTTTTCGCAAAAAAAATTCGACGTACTACACTATGACATTTTTTCCATGAAATCTTTCAACATACCATTGTATGACTTTTTTGGGGAAAATTTTCGACATACTATACTATGACTTTTTTTTGCAAAAAATTTCGACATAATATACTGACTTTTTTTGCTAAAACTTTCGACATACTATACTATGACATTTTTTTCGCACAAAATTTCGACATACTATACTATGTTTTTTTCATGAAATTTTCGACATACTATACTATGAAATTTTTACGCACAAAATTTCGACATACTATACTATGTTTTTTTCAAAAATTTTCGACATACTATGGTATGACTTTTTTTTCATAACATTTTTGACATACTATACTATGACTTTTTTTTTAAGAAAATTTTCAACAAACTATAGTATGACTTTTTTCAGAACATTTTCAACATACTATACGGACTTTTTTTTCAGAAAATTTTCGACTTACTATACTATGACTTTTTTATCATAAAATTTGACATACTATACTGACTTTTTTTTCAAGAAATTTCGACATACTATAACGTTTTTTTCATAACATTTTTGACATACTATAGTATGACTTTTTTTTCATAAAATTTTCGACTTACTATACTATGACTTTTTTTTCGCATAAAATTTCGACATACTATAGTATGTCTTTTTTTGCAAAAAAAATTCGACATACTATACTGTGACTTTATCATAACATTTTTGACATACTATACTATGCCTTTTTTTCATAAAATTTTCTAACATACTATACTTGACGTTTTTTCATGAAATTTCGATATTCTATAGTATGACTTTTTTTTTGCAAATAATTTCGACATACTATAGTATGACTTTTTTTTGCAAAACAATTTCGAAATACTTTAGTATGACGTTTTTTTCGCACAAAATTTCGACATACTAAACTGACATTTTTTTTGCAAAAAATTTCGACATGCTATACTATGACTTTTTTTACAAAAAAAATTCGACATACTATACTATGACTTTTTTTTACAAATAATTTCGACAATATACTATGACTTTTTTTGCAAAAAAATTCGACATACTATAGTATGACTTTTTTTTGCAACAAATTTTCGATACACTATACTATGAGTTTTTTTTCATAAAATTTTCGACATACTATACTATGACTTTTTTTTCACAAAATTTTCGATATACTATACTATGACTTTTTTCACGAAATTTTTCGACATACTTTACTATGACTTTTTCATAAAATTTTTAACATACTATACTATGATGTTTTTTTCATAAAATTTTCGACTTACTATACTATGACTTTTTCTCAAAAAAATTCGACATACTATAGTATGACTTTTTTTCATGAAATTTCGACATACTATAGAATGACTTTTTTTTGCAAAAAATTTCGACATACTATAGTATGAATTTTTTTGCAAAAAATGTAGACATACTATACTATGACTTTTTTTTACAAATAATTTCGACCATATACTATGACTTTTTTTGCAAAAAATTTCGAAATACTATACTATTATGTTTTTTTCATAAAATTTTCGACATACTATAGTATGACTTTTTTATCGTAACATTTTTGACATACTATACTATGACTTTTTTTTCATAACATTTTCTAACATACTATATTTGACGTTTTTTTCATGAAATTTCGACATTCTATAGTATGACTTTTTTTTGCAAATAATTTCGACATACTACAGCATGACTTTTTTGGCAAAAAATTTCGACATACTATACTATGACTTTTTACAAAAAACTTCGACATACTATACTATGACTTTTTTCTACAAATAATTTCGAAAATATACTATGACTTTTTTTTGGCAAAAAAATTCGACATACTATAGTATGACTTTTTTTTGCAACAAATTTCGAAATACGATACTATGATGTTTTTTTCATAAAATTTTCGACATACTATAGTATGACTTTTTTGCAAAAAATTTCGACTTAATCTAGTATGACTTTTTTCTGCAAAAAATTTCGATATACTATACTATGACTTTTTTTACAAAAAATTTCGACATACTATACCTTGACTTTTTTTTACAAATAATTTCGACAATATACTATGACTTTTTTTTTGCAAAAAAATTCGAAATACTATAGTATGACTTTTTTGCAACAAATTTCGAAATACGATACTATGATGTTTTTTTCATAAAATTTTCGACATACTATAGTATGACTTTTTTTGCAAAAAATTTCGACTTACTCTAGTACGACTTTTTTCTGCAAAAAATTTCGACATACTATAGTATGACTTTTTTTTCATAACATTTTTGACATACTATACTATGACTTTTTTTTTAAGAAAATTTTCAACAAACTATAGTATGACTTTTTTCAGAACATTTTCAACATACTATACTATGACTTTTTTTTCAGAAAATTTTCGACTTACTATACTATGACTTTTTTATCATAAAATTTGACATACTATACTGACTTTTTTTTCAAGAAATTTCGACATACTATACTATGACGTTTTTTTCATAACATTTTTGACATACTATAGTATGACTTTTTTTTCATAAAATTTTCGACTTACTATACTATGACTTTTTTTTCGCATAAAATTGACATACTATAGTATGTCTTTTTTTGCAAAAAAATTTCGACATACTATACTGTGACTTTTTTTGCAAAAAATGTAGACATACTATACTATGACTTTTTTTTACAAATAATTTCGACCATATACTATGACTTTTTTTTTGCAAAAAATTTCGAAATACTATACTATTATGTTTTTTTCATAAAATTTTCGACATACTATAGTATGACTTTTTTTTGCAACAAATTTCGAAATACGATACTATGATGTTTTTTTCATAAAATTTTCGACATACTATAGTATGACTTTTTTGCAAAAAATTTCGACTTACTCTAGTATGACTTTTTTCTGCAAAAAATTTCGATATACTATACTATGACTTTTTTTACAAAAAATTTCGACATACTATACCTTGACTTTTTTTTACAAATAATTTCGACAATATACTATGACTGTTTTTTTGCAAAAAAATTCGAAATACTATAGTATGACTTTTTTGCAACAAATTTCGAAATACGATACTATGATGTTGTTTTCATAAAATTTTCGACATACTATAGTATGACTTTTTTTGCAAAAAATTTCGACTTACTCTAGTACGACTTTTTTCTGCAAAAAATTTCGACATACTATAGTATGACTTTTTTTGCTAAAACTTTCGACATACTATACTATGACATTTTTTTCGCACAAAATTTCGACATACTATACTATGTTTTTTTCATAAAATTTTCGACATACTATACTATGAAATTTTTTCGCACAAAATTTCGAGATACTATACTATGTTTTTTTCATAAAATTTTCGACATACTATGGTATGACTTTTTTTTCATAACATTTTCGACATACTATGGTATGACTTTTTTTTCAGAAAATTTTCAACAAACTATAGTATGACTTTTCAGAAAATTTTCAACATACTATACTATGACTTTTTTTCAGAAAATTTTCGACTTACTATACTATGACTTTTTTATCAGAAAATTTGACATACTATACTGACTTGTTTTTCAAGAAATTTCGACATACTATACTATGACGTTTTTTACAAATAATTTCGACAATATACTATGACTTTTTTTATGCAAAAAAATTCGACATTCTATACTATGACTTTTTTTTACAAATAATTTCAACAATATACTGACTTTTTTTTTGCAAAAAAATTCGACATACTATAGTATGACTTTTTTTTGCAACAAATTTCGAAATACGATACTATGTTTTTTTCATAAAATTTTCGACATACTATAGTATGACTTTTTTTGCAAAAAATTGACTTACTCTAGTATGACTTTTCTGCAAAAAATTTCGACATACTATACTATGACTTTTTTTTACAAATAATTTCGACAATATACTGACTTTTTTTGCAAAAAATTTCAACTTACTATAGTATGACTTTTTTCTGCAAAAATTTCAACATACTATAGTATGACTTTTTTTTTGCAAAACAATTTCGAAATACTATAGTATGACTTTTTTTCGCAAAAAATTTCGACATTCTATACTATGACATTTTTTTCATGAAATCTTTCAACATACCATTGTATGACTTTTTTGGGAAACATTTTCGACATACTATACTATGACTTTTTTTCCGAAAATTTTCGACATACTATACTATGACATTTTTTCCGCACAAAATTTCGACATACTATACTATGACTTTTTTTCAGAAAATTTTCGACTTACTATACTATGACTTTTTTATCATAAAATTTGACATACTATACTGACTTTTTTTTCAAGAATTTCGACATACTATACTATGACGTTTTTTTCATAACATTTTCGACATACTATAGTATGACTTTTTTTTCATAAAATTTTCGATATACTATACTATGACTTTTTTTTCGCATAAAATTTCGACATACTATACTGTGACTTTTTTATCATAACATTTTTGACACACTATACTATGCCTTTTTTTCATAACATTTTCTAACATACTATACTTGACGTTTTTTCATAAAATTTTCGACATTCTATGGTATGACTTTTTTATCATAACATTTTTCACACTATACTATGACTTTTTTTCAGAAAATTTTCGTCTTACTATACTATGACTTTTTTTTCGAAACTTTTCGACATACTATATGACGTTTTTTTCAGAAAATTTTCGAAATACTATACCATAACGTTTTTTTCAGAAACTTTTCGACATACTATAATGACTTTTTTTCCAAAAAATTTCGTCTTACTATACTGACTTTTTTCCCCCGCATTTTCAACATACTATGACTTTTTTTTACAAATAATTTCAACAATATACTGACTTTTTTTATGCAAAAAAATTCGACATTCTATACTATGACTTTTTTTTACAAATAATTTCAACAATATACTGACTTTTTTTTTGCAAAAAAATTCGACATACTATACTATGACTTTTTTTTACAAATAATTTCGACAATATACTGACTTTTTTTGCAAAAAATTTCAACTTACTATAGTATGACTTTTTTCTGCAAAAATTTCGACATACTATAGTATGACTTTTTTTTTGCAAAACAATTTCGAAATACTATAGTATGACTTTTTTTCGCAAAAAATTTCGACATTCTATACTATGACATTTTTTTCATGAAATCTTTCAACATACCATTGTATGACTTTTTTGGGGAAAATTTTCGACATACTATACTATGAAATTTTTTCGCACAAAATTTCGACATACTATACTATGACTTTTTTATCAGAAAATTTGACATACTATACTGACTTTTTTTTCAAGAATTTCGACATACTATACTATGACTTTTTTTTCATAACATTTTCGACATACTATAGTATGACTTTTTTTTCATAAAATTTTCGATATACTATACTATGACTTTTTTTTCGCATAAAATTTCGACATACTATAGTATGACTTTTTTTGCAAAAAAATTCATACTATAGTATGACTTTTTTTGCAAAGAAATTTCGACATACTATACTGTGACTTTTTTATCATAACATTTTTGACATACTATACTATGCCTTTTTTTCATAACATTTTCTAACATACTATACTTGACGTTTTTTTATAACATTTTCGACATTCTATGGTATGACTTTTTTATCATAACATTTTTCACACTATACTATGACTTTTTTTTAGAAAATTTTCGTCTTACTATACTATGACTTTTTTTTCGAAACTTTTCGACATACTATATGACGTTTTTTTCAGAACATTTTCGAAATACTATACCATAACGTTTTTTTCAGAAACTTTTCGACATACTATAATGACTTTTTTTCCAAAAAATTTCGTCTTACTATACTGACTTTTTTTCCCCGCATTTTCAACATACTATGACTTTTTTCAAGAAATTTTCAACATACATAAAATTTCGTTCATAAAATTTTCGACATACTATATTATTTTTTTTTTCATACAATTTTCGACATACTATACTATGACTTTTTTTCTGACATAATATACTATGACTTTTTTTTTTTTTTACTTTTTTCGACATGCAATACTGTGACTTTTTCATAAAGTTTGACATACTATACTATGACTCTTTTCTGACATAGTATACTATGACTTTTTTTTTTGACATACTATGAATTTTTTCGACATACTGACTTTTATTTTACTTTTTTCGACATACTATACTATAACTATTTTCTTTTTATTCTACTATTTATTTCATTACTATACTATGTTTTTTTGTTTCTTTTTACACTTTAGACATACTGTACTATTACTCTTTTATTAAATATGCTGGCTTCCTTAATTGGCACAGGGGTTCTGAAAGTTTTGATGACTGAGATGACAGTTGATGGCCAAAATTCACCATAAATGATTTTTATTCTTGTCACATTACAGACTGATGATAAGGGAGTCTTCAGTACAGACTTGTCTCAGGAATATCAGCTGGCAGCTTCCACCTTTGGTCTCAGTCGTGAAGCCGTATGGAAACTCTCCCAGCAGGCCATAGACTGTATCTTCGCTGCAGACACAGTGAAACAGCAGCTCAAACAGAAGTGGATTGACATACAGCCTCAGGTGTTCAAGTGACCCGTTCAGTAGAACCTACGTACAGCCTATCATATACCTCAAAGTTCAGTTTAAAAAACTTTTTACAAGTCTTTGTAGAATCATGACATCAACTAAAAGGGAACAGTAATATTGCAAAAATGTTTGAAATAACTGCAAGTAAATGACAGCTATTTAGTACAACGTGTAAGTGTGTTATTTTCTGCTGATATACACTCTGTGCACACATCATTAATCAAAGTAACAAACAGGATAAAAAAAAACAAAAAAAACATCCAGTTTTTTGGATGCTCTTCTCTTCGGTTTTTGCAAGTCCATCCAATATTATCCAAAGTTCTCCAAATTACAGATCATGTTGATGCTTCTTTGTGCCCACACACTGTCCTGTCAATGCAGCTGTCACGCCCTCTTCCCAAATTTGCCATGCTTGTCCTTGCTGTTCTTGAATTTGCCAGTTTGCATTTCCTTCTTTTTTAGTTTCCCGTGCTCGGGAGCCCCATTGCTTGCTTTAGCGTTTCCCCCATCGTACTTCCTCTTCTTGTCACTGTTGGGAGAAGGACATGTTACAAACATGTTTCTACAACAACCAAATAACCACACTTTTGCTAAAGATCCTGAATGTCACTGCACCTCTTGATGCTGACGATCGCTGTGTTTCCTGCTTTCTTCAACACCTGGTCCCATTCCTCATCATCGCCACGTATCCTGTACCTGTAAATACAAAGCAAATCATTATAACTACAGTAAATATTGCCCTGTACAGATTTAATACAAAATGCTGCACACAAATAACGTCATACTCACTCTTCCATGTCCATTTCCTTCACTTTCTCTACATCCTGCTTGTGTTTCTCCTCAAACTCCTTGGCTGCTTCATTCTGTTTGTAACATTAATTTTTCAAAATTTTTTCTCAAACAAAATCATAAAAGGTGAAGGGATGCAACTAACTTTTTTTCATTAATGTGTTGATTATTTTTTCAGTTGATTTTTAGGTCTAGAAAATGTCAATAGTAAAAAACAGCCATTACAATTTGGAAGGGACCAGGGTGACCTAATTTTCCACGACAAATGGCTCCAAATCCAAAAATATTTCATTTACAAGTATATAAAGAACAAGAAACACATTATCACATGAGAAGCCGAAACCAGCAAATGTTTTGCATTTTGCTTGATAACTGACTTGAACAATAAATTGACCATAGAAAATGTTGACCACTTACCAGATCATCAGTAAGGCTTCTGACAGTCGGCTCCATGGAAACGTCTTTAGTGGTCGCCATCTGTGCCTCAATAGCTTTTTCTTGGATGCTGGTGAAGACCTAGAATAGTAAACGTATTAAAAGTGTTATTGTTGTTGCAATATTTTTAAAGGCAGCTTTTATGGCATCTTCTTTATATCATGTTTTTCAATGGATTATGACTTCAAGAGTAAACTTACTTGCACAAATTTTCGGATCAGACGGTTGAAGAGGCCCATGAGCTGCGAGCTTGGGAGTTCAATTTCCTTTTCTAGCTGATCTACTGATTTGTGCTGTAACCCTATACCCAGCAGTAATGCCTAGAAAAGAACAGGGACAATCAACAACTATCAAAATAAAACTGTATTCACAAAGAAAAATAAACATAACCAATAGGGAACCTTACACACTGTGCGGCTGAGAGAGAGACGTCGCCGAGCTGCTTGAGGAAAAACATGCTAGCCACTTTTGGGATCAGGTCCATGATGAGGTGGTAGTCCACCATGCTCCTCGAATACAATTCCAGACGTTTGAGGTCGTAAGGGCTGAAATGGGATGCCAGCTCGGAGCTACTGAGAACTGTGAAGGTCAAAGACAAGTCAGATCAGGTCTGTAAGACGCAGAGGAAATCTGATCAGGTTAGTTAGAAGGGTCTTACCGCTCGTCTCCTCCTTGGACTTCTTGTTCTGCAGGATGCTGAGTGACAGGCTCGGATGAAAGCGGCTAAACTGGTAGGAGAGGAGAGACAGGAAGCGCCGACGGAAATCTGAAGAAAACAAAAACTGTTCAGTCAGACTATTATAAGTTTAAATAAACCAGATCTCCAGAGGTAGTGCTGTGGAAAATTCATGGAAGTTCACCTTTCCAGAAGGCAGACAGCCACTGGCTCTGCTCTGTTGCTTCATCTGTGTTCAGCTCCTTCAGCATCACACAAGAGTGCTCTCCTGTCAGGTCATTCTGGAGACAACGACACACACCAATAATTACAGCATGTGACAAAAGCAAAATGTACAGAAATACTAGAACATTTTTTATACTTACAGGGGTTTGTCTTAAGTAGACTGGAGTATAACCCGCTTTCCTCCAGAACCTGTCAGGTTGCAAAAAAGAGTTTGACATTTATAAATCTGCTAAAATATCACGACCCCCTTCCCCATATTCAAGGAAACTCACTTTAGCAGCTGTGTAGTAAGGCCATAGGAAACCCCTAGATAGTCCAGTCTCTCTGCTCTCCTCTCACTCAGCTTCAGCAGCAGAGGAGGGAGCTCCTTCCGTGGAGTGATCACCTCCTCCAGGAGACTGACAGCCTGGACAAGAGACAACAACAAGGCTACTGTCACAGAAGTGTGCATTTAATCTGCCTAATCTCCACATTGTGTTTTTACTCGAGTTAAACTTCATGTGAGGAATTGGTATTGTTTAAATATAGCTGAATACATTTAATTGTATTACCTCACTGCTGACGGAGGTGATCTCATTGTGATTTGAGTGTGTGCTCTCATCCATGGTGGGAAACTTGCCCTCATAGTACATCTGTAGCAGTTGGAGAGCTCTGGAGCCGTAGCCCATCTAGTTGACAGGTTGAAAAACAATTACATACAGTAGATCCAGGTTTATTAAAAACTGGACAAACACGCTGAGGTCTCTGCAAGCTCTTACCCCTTGGTAGTCTGGATTGACAGCAATTCGCACCACTCTGGCTCCAGAGAGGCTGCCAAACTCTGGGTCTTGGAACTATAAAGAAAAGAGCAGAGGATTTTATGTTCGCACTGTGGAAACATGAGCAGTAATGATTTTGACAAAAGCTTTGTGACCAGTGTGTACCTGTTCTGACACCGTCCAGGGAATGAGGTCACCAGAGGCCTTCTTTCCTCTGGACAAACTGTTTAGGATGGACTGCTGAGATATTTCTCCCTCCAGACACACCTGAGTGACAGAGAAGAACAAAAGAAGAAGAAATACAGTAAGTCAAGTCAATAAACTTGACGAATGAAAAATAAGATACAAGACAAAAAAAGGGGGAGGCCAAAGTTGTCTCTGAATACTTTAAGTGAATTAGGAATGGCTGATTTGGTGGAAGTCTCCTTTGAACTTTTTGGGACTGAATGGCCTTCACTCTTGTTTCATGAGGGGCTCCCGAGTGTCTTACCTGCACCACAGCGAGGACCTCAGGTAGTGAGTTCTGTGTGGGAGGAACAGGTGGCAGGAGGCAGAAGAGGTGATGGGCTGGAGCATCGGACAACATCTGCAGGTCGTTTGGTGAATTCTGGATCCCAAGGAAAAATAAGTCATTTGAGCCGGTGAATAAACACAAGGATGACACAACACTGTGAGGAAAAGCAAGTTATGTGAATACAAACTAATGATATCACCTTGTAGTGCGATGCCACGTAGAGGGCCATCAACCGCTGCAGGAAAGCCTCAGATGCCTTGTGGTAACAGAACAGTGTGTCTCTGTTCACATAATATCTGGACAGTGTGGGTTAAGGACATACGCAGAAGAAACTACAACTTGTTTTGCTTTAGACTCAGGTATTGTGGGTAGAACTGTGTCATTCTCAGACAAAATCTGTGAGGAACAATTAAGATGCATGTTTACAGTGTGATTAAAAAATTAGAGATAATGTGATATGCTGCAATTAGAACGTCATTTGATCATATTAGATTCACCCCAGATTCTATTAAGCTCTGATATGATGAACGTTTATATTTTTAAATGGTAAATAAATTTAATTGGAATGTCGAAAAAAGTCATAGTATAGTATGTCGAAAAAAAAGAAGTCATAGTATAGTATGTCGAAAAAAAAATCATAGTATAGTACGTCAAAAAAGTCATAGTATAGTATGTCAAAATAAAAAAGCCATAGTATAGTCTGTCGAAAAAATAAAAGTCATAGTTTAGTATGTTGAAAAAAAGTCAGTGTAGTATGTCGAGAAAACAGTCATAGTATAGTATGTCCAAAAAATAAGAAAAGTCATGGTATAGTATGTCAAAGAAAAACTACTAGCATAGTATTTTGAAAAAATAAATAAATTCATATAGTATGTCAAAAAAGTCATAGTATAGTACGTCGAAAGTCAGAGTATAGTATGTTGAAAAAATAAAAAAGTCATAGTATAGTATGTCGAAAAAAAAGATCATCGTAGAGTATGTCGAAAAAATAAAAAAAGTCATAGTATACTATGTCAAAAAAGTCATGGTATAGTATGTCGAAAAAAAAAGTCATAGTATAGTATGTCGAAAAAAAGTCATCGTATATTACGTCGAAAAAAGGTCATCGTAAAAAGTCATAGTATAGTATGTCGAAAAAAAGTCATAGTATAGTATGTCGAAAAAATAAAAAGTCATAGTATAGTATGTCGAAAAAATAAAAAGTCATAGTATAGTATGTCGAAAAAAAGTCATAGTATACTATGTCGAAAGAAAAATAGAAAAAAAGTCATAGTATATTATGTCAAAAAATAAAAGAAGTCATAGCATAGTATGTTGAAAAATGAAAAAACTCGTAGTATAGTACGTCGTAAAAATAAAAAGTCATAGTATAGTATGTCCAAAAAATAAGAAAAGTCATGGTATAGTATGTCAAAGAAAAACTACTAGCATAGTATTTTGAAAAAATAAATAAATTCATATAGTATGTCAAAAAAAGTCATAGTATAGTACGTCGAAAGTCAGAGTATAGTATGTTGAAAAAATAAAAAAGTCATAGTATAGTATGTCGAAAAAAAAGATCATCGTAGAGTATGTCGAAAAAATAAAAAAAGTCATAGTATACTATGTCAAAAAAGTCATGGTATAGTACGTCGAAAAAATAAGTCATAGTATAGTATGTCGAAAAAAAGTCATCGTATATTACGTCGAAAAAAGGTCATCGTAAAAAGTCATAGTATAGTATGTCGAAAAAATAAAAAGTCATAGTATAGTATGTCGAAAAAAAGTCATAGTATACTATGTCGAAAGAAAAATAGAAAAAAAGTCATAGTATATTATGTCAAAAAATAAAAGAAGTCATAGCATAGTATGTTGAAAAATGAAATAACTCGTAGTATAGTACGTCGAAAAAATAAAAAGTCATAGTATAGTATTTCAAAAAAATAAAAAAGTCATAGTATAGTATGTTAAAAAAATATAAAACGCATAGTACAGTATGTCGAGAAAAAGACATAATATAGTATGTCAAAAGAATAAAAGTCATAGTATAGTATTTCAAAAAACTGAAAAAGACATCGTATAGTATTTCAAAAAAAGAAAAAAAGTCACAGTACAGTATGTCGAAAAAAAGTCATAGTATTGTATGTCAAAAAAATGTAAAAAGTCAAAGTATAGTATGTTGAAAAAAAGTCATAGTATAGTATGTCGAAAAAGTTTAAAAAGTCATAGTATAGTATCTCGAAAAAAGTCATAGTATATTATGTCAAAGTCATAAAAAGTAATATTATAGTATGTCTAAAAAAGTCATATTATAATATGACGAAAAAAGTCATAGTATAGTATGTCCGAATTTTTTTTTTTAAGTCATAGTATAGTATGTCGAAAAAAGTTAAATCGTCATAGTATAGTATGTCGAAAAAAAGTCATAGTATAGTATGTCGAAAAAAGTTAAATCGTCATAGTATAGTATGTCGAAAAAAAGTCATAGTATAGTATGTCGAAAAAATTTATATCGTAATAGTATAGTATGTCGAACAGTCATAAAAAAGTCATATTATAGTATGTCGAAAAAAGTCATAAAAAAGTCATATTATAGTATGTCGAAAAAAAGTCATAGTATAGTATGTCGAAAATGTTTTAAAAAGTCATAGTATGTCGAAAAAATATATAAGTCATAGTATAGTATGTCGAAAATGTTTTAAAAAGTCATAGTATGTCGAAAAAAATATAGTCATAGTATGTCAAATAAATTTAGTCACATTATAGTATGTTGAAAAAAGTCAGTATACTTAGTCGAAAAAATAAAAAAGTCATAGTTAAGTATGTCGAAAATAAATCATAGTATAGTATGTCGAAAAAATAAAAGTCATAGTATAGTATGTCAAAAAATAAAAAGTCATAGTATAGTATGTCGAAAAATAAGTCATAATATAGAATGTCGAAAAAAATATCAAATATAGTATGTCGAAAAAAGAAGTCATAGTATGTCAAGTCATAAAAAAGTCATATTGTCGTATGTCGAAGTTATAGAATAGTATGTCGAAAAAATAAAAAAATCATAGTACAGTATGTCGAAAAATTAAGTCATAGTAGTTTGTTGAAAAAAAGTCATAGAATAGTATGTCGAAAAAAGGTCAAAATAGTATGTCGAAAAAATAAAAGTCACAATACAGTATGTTGAAAAAATTGAAAAAGTCATAGTATAGTATGTCGAAAAAAAGTCATAGTTTAGGATGTCGAAAAAATTGAAAAAGTCATTGTATAGAATGTCGAAAAAAAGTTATAGTATAGTATGTCGTAAATTTTTTTAAGTCATAGTATAGTATGTCGAAAAAAAGTCCTAGTAAAGTATGTCTAAAAAATTTAAAATGTCATAATATAGTATGTAGAAAAAATTTAAAACGTCATAGTATAGTATGTCGAAAAAAAATCATAGTATAGCATGTCGAAAAAAAGTCATAGTATAGTATGTCGAAAAAAAGTCATAGTATAGTATGTCGAAAAAAAGTCATAGTATAGTATGTTGAAAAATTTTAAAACGTCAGTCTAGTATGTCGAAAAAAAGTCATAGTATGGTATGTCGAAAAGTCATAAAAAGTCACAGTATAGTCTGTCGAAAAATTTTTAAAACGTCATAGTATAGTATATCGAAAAAAAAGTCATAGTATAGTAAGTCGAAAGTCATAAAAAAGTCATATTATAGAATGTCGAAAAAAGTCAAAAAAGTCATATTATAGTATGTTGAAAAAAGTCATAAAAAAGTCCTAGTATAGTATGTTGAAAAAATGTAAAAAGTCATAGTATAGTATGTTGAAAAGAAGGTCAAAATAGTATGTCGAAAAAATAAGTCACGATCTAGTATGTCGAAAAAATTGAGTCATAGTATAGTATGTCGAAAAAAAGTCATAGTTTAGGATGCCGAAATATTGCAAAAGTCCTAGTATAGTATGTCGAAAAATAATCCTAGTAAAGTATGTCGAAAAAATTTAAAACGTCATAGTGTAGTATGTCGAAAAAAAGTCATAGTATAGTATGTCGAAAAAAAGTCAGAGTATAGTATGTCGAAAAAAAGTCATAGTATAGTATGTAGAAAAAAAGTCATAGCATAGTATGTCGAAAAAAAGTCATAGCATAGTATGTCGAAAAAAAGTCATAGTATAGTATGTCGAAAAAAAGTCATAGTATAGTATGTCGAAAAAAAGTCATAGTATAGTATGTCGAAAAAAAGTCATAGTATAGTATGTCGAAAAAAAGACATAGTATAGTATGTCGAAAAAAAGTCATAGTATAGTATGTTGAAAAAAAAGTCATAGCATGTCGAAAAAAGTCATAAAAAGTCACAGTATAGTATGTCGACATTTTTTTAAAACGTCATAGTATAGTATATCGAAAAAAAGTCATAGTATAGTAAGTCGAAAAGTCATATTATAGTATGTCGAAAAAAGTCATAAAAAAGTCATAGTATAGTATGTTTAAAAAAATGTAAAGTCATAGTATAGTATGTGGAAAAAAATTCATAGTATAGTCTGCCGAAAAAATATTAAAAAGTCATAATATAGTATGTAGAAAAAGAGATAGTCATAGTATAGTATGTCGAAAAAAAGTCATAGTATAGTATGTCGAAACAAAGTCATAGTACAGTATGTCGAAAATTTTTAAAAAAGTCATAGTATAGTATGTTGAAAAAAAGTCATCGTATAGTATGTCGAAAAGTCATATTATAGTTAGTCGAAAAAATAAAAAGTCAGAGTACAGTTTGTTGAAAACATTTTTTAAAAAGTCCTAGTATAGTATGTCGAAAAAAAGTCATAGTATAGTATGTCGAAAAGTCATAAAAAGTCATAGTATAGTATGTCGAAAAAATTAAAAGAAGTCTTAGTATAGTATGTCGAAAAAATAAAAAAAGTCATAGTATAGTATGTCGAAAAAATAAAAAGTCAGTATAGTATGTCGTAAAAATAAAAAAGTCAAAGTATAGTGTGTTGAAAAAAATATAAAAAGTCATAGTATAGTACGTTGACCAAAAAAAAAAAAAAATCAGCGAAAAGTCATAGTATGTCGAAAAAAGAAGTCATAGTATAGTATGTCGAAAATATAAAAGTCATAGTATAGTATTTCAAAAAAAATAAGTCATAGTATAGTATGTCGAAAAAAAGTCATATTGTAGTTTGTTGAAAAAAAGTCATAAAAAAGTCATAGTATAGTATGTTGAAAAGTCATAAAAAGTAATAGTATAGTAAGTCGAAAAAAAGTTATAAAATATCGTAATATAGTGTGTTATAAAAGTTCACAGTACAGTATTTCAGAAAAATGACATGACTGGCAGCAGCAAAATGAAAAAGAGAAGTGGTAAAAAGAGAACATTTCTGGGTAAGCCCTAAGGTTAGTAATATCTTTATAAATATTTGAAGTGTATATATAATTGGAGGACTTAACAAGAGCTCACAGACTAATTATTTGAACCAAACTTGGTTTTTGACAGCTTATTGATTCATGACAAATCTTTTTTTGAACTGGGTTTGGATCTGTGTTTTTGAATCGATGTAGACGTACCTCTGACTTGTTTACATTTTTTAATACCTACTGATTAACATAAACCAGCAGGCAATAATCGATCAGTAATGTCTGTTGACTTTCAAGCAAAAACACAAAACATTCTCTAGTTCCAGCTTCTCAAATGTGATGATTTGCCACTTTTCTTTGTCTCATTTGATAGTGAACTGAATACAATTTGTAATAGGCATATTTCTGTATTTTCTGACCATCTTAATACCGACCCTGCGCTATCACACCTGTAGCCTTACATACTGTATGTGCATTAAGAGTGACAGGTCTGGTCTAGACTACTGGTAACATTAAGCCTTTAAAGTGCATAAAGGATACAGGTCACAAGTCTGTGGAAGCGGGCAGCCAGAAATGAGCCTGGGTATGTTCAGACAGTCCAGACAGAGCAGGTCATTCAACCACTTCTCAACAGCGTCCCCTGGAGCGTACCGAATGGACTCGTGAAGAGAAACCTCATGGAGTGAGCGAGCTGTGAACGGAGACAGATAAACAGCAGTCAGTCCATCCATTTTCTGCCACTTGTTCTGGGTCTATCCACTTTACTCTCACTCATGAACAAGACCCAGAGATACTCGAACTCCTCCATTTGGGACAGCAACTCACTCCCAACCTGGAGGGAGCAATCCACCATTTTCCGGCAGAGAAACGCGACCTCTTGGAGGCGCCAACTGCTTCACACTCGACCACAAACCGCCCCAGTGCGTGCAGATGGCCACGGTCTGATAAAACCAACAGAACCACATCATTTGCAAAGAGCAGCGAAGCAACTCTGAGGTCCCCAAACCGGACACTCTCCTCCCTACGGCTGTGCATTGAGATCTTATCCATGAAGATCATGAACAGAAGCTGTGAAAATGACAACCCTGGAGGAGTCCAACACCCACTGAAAACGTGTTTGACTTCCTGCCAAGAATATGGACACAGCTCTCACCCCGGTTATATAAGGAATGGATGACTCGTAGTAACGGCCCCTGTACTCCATACTACAGGTTACATTAAACTTGAAGAAACACGAGATCTTCAAAACTTAAAGGATTTAAAAGAACAAAATTCAGTTTTTCCTTCTCTCGTAGTCGCAAGTAGCATGTAGCATGATCTGACATGCAGCCTGCCTGGACTTGAGCAAAAATCGGGACTTAACTACGGCTTTGAGAGCACTTTTTTGCACTTGCCCATCACGTGAATGATATAACTTGCAAGCTAGGACCACTGATACGCCAAACCTGCTTGCTTGCAATAGTAACGAAGATGCTTAGGGGAAATGTATCGGAGTAAGAGTACACATTTTATTTAGGAAATGTAGTGGAGTAAAAGTGAAAGTTGATAGAAATATAGAAACTCAAAGTAAAGTACAGATACTCCCAAAAAAATACGTAAGTATTGTAACAAAGTATTATTAGTGCTGGTTCCTTCCCCCGCCAGAGAGGTGACGTTCCACGTCCCTCGAACCAGTCTATGTCATAAGTCAGCACGCCTACATCCCTGCCTTTGCCTACCACCAGACCCTTGCCAGCAAACATCCCTCTCAGGTCTGGCTCCGGGCGGGGGCCCCGGTAACACTGAACACATACATAATAAAACACTGAGATATTTACCTGCTGCTAGCCTCTCAGTGTTGGTGGTCCTGTTCTCTGCAGACATGCTCTGCTGACTGTCTACACTCTGCTGCCTCAACTGCTGAATCAGTTTGAGGGAAAGAGAGCGCCCAGTGCCTTCATACCTGCAGGGACGAAGGAAAACATTGGTCAGAAATGCAAATAGTTAGAGCTGAGATGATGGAGCAATTTATTGGTCCACGGAAATATCAACTATTTCGACAATTGATTATAAGGAACAGTGTGCAACATTTCGGGGGATCTATTAGCAGAAATGGAATATATTATTCATAACTATGTTTTCATTGGTGTATAATCACCTGAAACTAAGAATGGCTGTGTTTTCGTTAGAATGAGCCCTTCATATCTACATATGGAGCGGTTCCTCTTCACGGAGTCCACCATGTTAGTACAGTAGCCCAGAACGGACAAACCAAACAATGGCTCTAGATAGAGCCTTTCACGTTTTTACATTACCTGAGGACCACCGTAGTTCTCCAACACACTTGTGAAACTGCGGTAACGTGAGCCACAGAGTGTAAAACTGTGGTACCGCCAGCCGCCGTCTGACTTCCTTTGCTCCTAAAGTAGTGTTATTATGGTAAGGATGGCCTCTGAGTGAGGCGAACGGCGTTACCACGGTTTTGCACTCAGTGGCTCACGTTACTACAGTCTTGAAAAGGGAGGAGTGAGCGGAGGGGTACTCAGTTGGTTGCAATCTGCAACCACACCACTAGATGCCACTAAATACTACACACTGTACCGTTAATCATAATTAATAATGATTATAATCATTATTAATCGTTATTATAATAACTGAATATCTTTGGGGTTTGGACTACTGGTCAAATAAAACAACAAGCAATTTGAATATGTAAACTTGAGTTTAGGTTAATTGTGAGATATTTTCATGAATTTCTGACAATTTATATACCAAACAATTAATCAAGAATGATAATGAAAATAATCGTTTCTTGTAGGGCTGCTCCCTCTCAGTCGATTAATCGGTCGTTTTGGTCTCAGTCGACTAAAATTTCTTTAGTCGAGTTAGTCTTTTTTATGTTTTTTTCATGCTGAATAACTTATTTCCAAGAAATTTGCGAGCACATCTCTGGTAAACACAAGATTTAAAGTGGTGCTTTTGTGCGATTCTTCATGGAGAAAGTCAGTCTTACATATCTGTCGATTAAATCAACTAATCAAGTAGTCGACAAAATCGTATGAGTGTTAGGCGACTAAAAATGTCATTGGTCGAGGACAGCCCTAGTTTCTTGCAGCCCTACAAATATTACTCATTATTATTGCTTCTACTTCACTGGTCATAGCATCCATATAACTCAAAATACTTTCAAAAAATGTGTGAACAAAAGTAATGTGGCATTTGATTATGTAAATATCATGCAGCCCTATTACTGACCCATTGATGGTCGAGGCCATGAAAACCAGATAAGGTCCGAGCAGCTTCTTAACCAGAGGAAGAGGGATGGCTGCAGCCTCATCAATGACCAGCAGTTCAGCCTGGCCCAGCTTCACTGCATCGCCTGGGTGGATGTACTGTCGGTCACATGAACAGGAAGGTCAGATATGAGTATTTTACTAACTATTGTAAATAACAGGAAATGGAGAAGAGTGGTCCGGTCTCTTTTACCTGAATTGTCTGCCGGTGCTCTTTGAAGATGTTCACTCGCACCACAGCTTTGTTGAAGTCTGGATTCAAAGACTGGATGATTTCATAGTCAAGATGCTCCTACAAATGCAAAAAGGGGGGATATGAAATGTTTTGTGCCAACAGCATGAACGTACCGTCGCCGATACGGAGCAGATTCTCAGGCAGCCTACCTGATACTGCAGAGCATCAAAGCCTTTGAAGATGAATTCAAACATGGTATGGAGGTTGTCCGGGCTTGGTGAGGTTACAAAGATGTTGGAGTAGCTGTAAAGAATGTCAAGGTCATCATTAGCAAACTTATAAGACAATGCAGTAGACAAAACGGATACAATCATATGACGTTATGAAACTAATCTGTACCCGAAAGCCACCGCTCCAGCGACAGCCAGCCCCAGTGCTGCAGACTTGCCTCGACCGCGGGCAGCAGTCATAGCCACGGTGCTCCTCAGAGTCTTCTCTGAGATCGCCTCAATGAACTTCAGCACTCCTTTAGCCTAGAGGACAAAACAAACCTTGAAGGTTACATTTATTACGACTGATATAAAATGTGACGACTATTGAGGTGTAATTTCTCTGGAACACTGTTGGTGAAGTGTTGGTTTTTTTTATTTTATCGGTGCATTCATCAACAATAGTTATACTTGGTAAACGTGTAAAGTGGCTTTTTAGTGAGAGGTCCTGACCTGGTCCATGGTCCTGCAGCAATCCACCAACACACCAACAGGCTGAGTGTCCTGAAGGGACTCCTTCAGATCCTTCAGCTCCTGCTCTCGTGGAGACAAACCGTCCTCCTGACAGGGATGACACAGCTAGTCAGAAATCAGGGAGCATATAGCCAACAAGCAAGCAAACCTTATTTATGTAGCATTTTTCACAAACGGTTGTCACAAGTACTTCATGGAAGTGAGAAAAGAAAAAGAGACAGACAGACGATATGAAAACAAGGACACAAAGTGTGCCAACTTCAAAATATGAACTTTTGTTTTCTGCCTTGATCTTGGAACAACCATAAGTCTCCTTGGGGAGACATGTGGCTCCTCCGAGTGGTAACATCTTATTTAAAAAGAGGCCTCAACATGAAATGGTTTGTATGAGAAAAGAGTAAAATGTTTAAATCAGTCCTAAAGGAGACAGGGAGCTAGTAGAGAGAAGCAAAAAATGGTGTAATGTCCCACATTTTGTACAAACAAACAGTGAATTGTGCTTTTTGCTTTTATTGTTGTGGATCTTAGAAGTGCAATGATAAATGGAATAATTTATCTATTTGATTAGTTGTTTAGTCTCTAAAATGCTAGATAAAGTGAAAAATGGCCTGCCACAACTTCCCAGAGCCCAATGAGACTTCATATTGCTCGTTTTGTTCGACCAAAAGCCCAAAAACCCGATGACATTTACTTTTAAATGATATAAAACAGAAAAAAAGCAGGAAATCATCACAGTGGAGATGAAAACAGTAAATGTCATTTTTGCTTGACTTAAATGAATAATTAATTATCAAACTTATTGTAGATTCATTTTTTGTTGAGAATCGATTGCAGGACTAATCGTTTCTATTCTATAGGTACCTGAGTCTTTGGAGGAACGGCCTTGATGTTTGCCATGTGGCTGGAGATTGGCAGGATGTTGAGTTGGTCATCAATGACAACACAGTTTTTGCAGGATGCGAGCGACAGAATGAATCTAGAAACAGTGAAACAAAATGAATAAGTTTTGTTAAACTGTTGGCTACAAATGCTCCAAATGCCATGAGAGCCAGAGGAGGAGCCCTTACCTCTCATTGAACCTTCCCACCACATCCTGATGAGCCTCTGTGCGGTACCGAGAGTGGACGTCCTGGATGAAAACAAGCCACGATGATCCCAAATCAAGCAAACAAGAGGATGACGTGTGTGTGGAGATGGAACAGATTAAAGACTTACCATGGTCATAGTGTACAGCTGCTTGAGAGAGTTCATTGTCCTGAGCAGAATCACCACTATACCTCCTCCTTCTACTGTCTCAACAGTTCTCGCCAGGAGATTGGGAGTGAGAGCTTCAAAGTCCTGTGTGACACAGAAAACAAAAACTCTTAATGAGTCAAATACATTGGCTACATCAGCTTTAGTCTACATAGCAGTGGTTCCCATCTGTTTTTTTTTGGATTATGACAGAATAAAATTAACCATATTTCGTGTCTTTTGCTACATCTTGGGAGCCACAGTGTTTACAGCCAAAGAGGAGAAACTCACCTGCAAGACGCACATGCCGTAGGTGTTTCCCAGGATCTTGTGTGTCTCGTTGTAGTAACAGTATCGGATGTTGGTTGCGGCAATGAAGAGCTCAAACGGGTCGTCCTGATTCAGATTCAACGTGCCAGTTTTTATCTTCTTCTGCAGCTGTCTCATGCGCTTCTTCCGATTGCTGTTTCAGACAATGAAGACAAATCAAAACACCTTTCTCCTTTTTTTTTTTCAAGTTCTGGCAACAATTACATATACGTCCAGATCCGAATATGTACAGAACCATTTTTTTCATAGTTTTTGAACAACCTTAACAATACACAACACAAAAACAGCAGGAGTCACAACTTTACAAACATGATACAAAAAAGAACACACACACACACAAAAACACCACCAGGCTGACATAATTACTTTATAATGAATAGGGTATGCTGTAGTCAGTTCCAATGTTGTTATTAAGGTAGAACAAAGTCTAGTCCAGATGGGTCCACCATGTCCAAGACTGGTTGCCATATCTTAACAAATCCCTCAACATTGTCATGAAGGGTGTAGGTCAGCTTTTCCAGAGAGAGTATTCTTAATACCTCCTTATACCAATCATACAGCGCAGGGATGTCATCAGAGATCCAGAATTTGAGAATAGTTTTTCTTTCTCTATATATATATATATATATCTATATATACATATATATAGATATCTATATCTATATATATATATATATCTATATATACATATATATATATATATACATACATATATATACATACATATATCTATATCTATATATATATCTATATATATATATACACATACATATATATATATACATACATACATACATACATCCATACATATATATATATATATATATATATATATATATATATATAGGAGTATCCCATCCAAGTTAGCATTGTGGTTCTTCCTTGCACTGTCCACTTTAGCTGCCAATATACACTGAAGTGGTGATAGCTACAAGTCATTTCAATCAAGGAAACCACTTCATTTTTCACTTCTCTCCAAAATGTGTGCATATGCGCCAGTTTCTTAATTACATTTAACACATTTAGGAGAGCTTAGACCAAGCTTACCCTTCTTCTTCTTCTTCTTCTTGATACAATAAATGACAAACTGTTAAATCTCTGAGAGGAGTTTGCACTCACCTGCTGAATCCCAGGTCTTTCTTGTAGCACCAGAGAACAGAAGGTCGAGCTCTGACGGCAGTTTTAGACAACATGTGGTGCAGAATGACAACCTGGATCACAGGCAGATTTAAATCAGGTTAAATATAGAGATAAGATATATATACTCGTATAAAAATTGAATAAAGCTGATAAATGTGCCCGAGAGGAACAGGAGGTTAAAGATGACCTGGTCTCTCCCACGATCTCCCACCACCACGAATATGGTCCGATGCTGCAGAGCGACCCCATTCTCGATCTGGACACGAATCCGATTGTCGACCTTCTTGCGGATTGTCGCCATCGTGTTTTACTGAGAGAAGAAACATCACATAGAAGCAGAGATCAGAGATACAGAGCGACATGAACGGTGCAGTTACACCCACAAAGTGCTGTTTAACTGAGTTAGGGAGGAAGGATTGACTGCAGCTAACTTGCAGCCCAAACAATTAAGAGTTAAGGTTACCTTCTGCTACACACAAACTCTGTGTTGTTCAGTCTTCTAACAATTCAAACAATCTGAATTTTACACGCGAGCCGTCATGCTGTTGATACTCACGTGGAAACACACGTTCATGGAGGACCCCTGTGTGACGTCATATCCGCGCGACGGTATTTTAAAAAAAATGTAAAATGAGCAGGTTGGTCTCTGACTTTTGCCTGTCAGGTGGAGATCTGAACAACTGAAACATTTTAAGTTTAAACTGTAACTATCTTGGTATTTAGTCTGTAGTTTAAGTCATTTTTTAAAGCAAGAGTGTCAAAAATTAACTGATTATGACTTTTCAAATGTGAATGTTTTGCTGGTTTTCTTAGACAAGTTATAATTAGTCAACTAGATTTCTGTTTTGGACAGATTAGATGGTCAAAGAAAGCAATTTGAAAACTTTCAACAACGGTTCAGGAAAATCGTGATAGACATTTTACACTATTTTCAAATATTTTAATGAAGAACATCGTGTTTAAACTGTTTAAATTGTGACAGGTGATGAGCATAAGCTCAGGGGAAAAAAATCCTAAAGAAAGTGAATTTGTCTACGGTGGCAACATATCTTCAAAATACAGCATGAACAATTAATTTAAGTTTAGCAAGAAACTCAGTCTGTTACAAAAATTCAAAGGGCATTTGTTCCTATTTGTGTCAGGCAGAATGGTGCTGTATAACAGGCTGCTGAAAACTAAGGTAATAAATAAATCGAACAACAACAACCCCGAATACAACAAAGTAATCATTAGAATAGAAAATGATCCACTGCAGCATTTAATAGTCGACATATTTTCACTGACTCTTGGGTTTTACTGTACAGCAGAAAACTGAGGCTGAAGCATGGGTATGCAACACAACTTTATTGAAACTCTTGAAGCAACATCAATTTACAAACAAGGAAACGGGAGCTCATTGAACATAAAACGCTTTTTTTTTAGAACCAAAATGACAGAAAAGAACCGAGAAGGGGAATAAACTCCCAAGGTTTGGACCAGCAGTGGCAGGTGCATTTTTTTATACAAAAAATAACTTATGAAATCTTTCAAGTTTACAGGAATATTGTAACACATGGCTTGTGTAAATCGATGATTGGATTTACAGCTCAACTTGTGTTTCAGACTTTAAATGATTTAATATTTCCAAATATCAAAGCAGGCATTACTTTGATTTAAGAGACAGGAAAAATACCACTGATGAAGAACAAAAAAAAGAGAACATGAGTGAGCTGGGGCAAATGCATTCTTGAATTCTGAATTTTCAGTGTGGTGCAAGTTAGTCAGTCACAGTCATTATGAAAGGCCTTTTCAGGATCGTATTGCCTGAGTGCTGCCTCTCGACACTCCTCTGGGTCCCTGACCAGCTCCGCGCTTGTAGTTCGGTTGGTAACCATCCTTCAGCAACAGAGGGGAAAAAGAAAGAGAGACGTTTTAGAAACTACTCTAACAGACAGCAAAGATGACGTAAACAAATCCAGTGTGAGGTCTGAATGCTTCTGTCATACCCTCTGATAATTCCCGTTTGAGTAATCCCGAGGTGTGTTGAACTGAGTCTGTCCATAACCAGAGTTTGGAGTGTTGGCGAAAGGAGGACGATAACCATCATAGCCACCTGAAAATAGGAAGACTTTAAACATAAAATGCTTCTCTCGAGAATAACAATAAAATAAGCTCAGACTCTTTAGCCCCTTTAAGACATACATGCAATTTTACGGGTAAACAACCTGCATCACTTTTATGTAAAAGTCACAACCGCAATCTTACAAGGTCGAGCCGAGTAACATCTCCACAAAAACCTGTAAAACTAATCTGAATAAGAATGCCTTAAAATTAAGTTAAAGGACCAATATGTAATATATTTATTGTAATAAATCATAAAATGACCATGATATGTCATCAGAGATGCTGAAATACTGGCTTCTCGACAACAATGCTACAGCCAGCATGTTCTCCTTTGAAATTTCGATTCAGGTCCAGAACGTCTGTTTTTGTTTTGGCCGGTGTGATCCCGTCCACGGCCCATTTCAACACCCAGTTAGCCACATATGAAACAATTTGGCATCTAAACACAGCCTTCTGCAACGATTAAAGCAAGCAAACGAACTAGATCAACAGAGATAACATAACGTTAGATTCTACCCGACCTGAAAGGCCTCGGCACATCTCTCTGTGATTCGTGTGCAGCTGGTTATCAAGGCAGCGAGTATTTGAGACACACATCCGGTGAAGTGATTCCAACTAATGTCACTGCTGGCCAGAAGCTAACGGCGTGCTGTTAACACAAGCTAACTGCTATAAGTCACACCGGAGGACTCAAACTCTCGTGTGCCAAGCATGTTGGAGAGCTGCGGTGGCTGACGCAAAAACATGAATGGCGCTCTCTAGAGCTAGTTGTTGTAAGAGTAGTAGGTGAAGCAAGAGAGAGAGAGAGCAGCGTTGACGGCAGCAAGTAACGTTATCGAATCCGCCCCAAGCAGGAAAAATTAACGGTGTTTGGTTTGTCTGTTCTGTGCTACTGTTAAAACATGGCAGCGCAACATAGCGGACTCTGTGGAGAAGATCCGCTCCCTATGTAGATATAAAGGGCTCATTCTAAGGTAATGAAAACACAAAGATTCTGATTTTTTTTTTAAATTTATTATACACTAAAGAAAACATACTTATTAATATTATATTCCATTTCCATCTGCCAATAGATCCCCCTTAATGTTACACACTGGCCCTTTAACAGATAGTTGAAGCCAGCAATGTCACCTATTCCACGTCTGAAGTGAAAATAAAGGATTCATTTGTGGCTTTAGGTTGTGATCTTACCTCTGAATCCATTCGATGAGCCTCTGTAGCCGTTGATCATGCCCCTGGCATTGCGAGGTCCACCGCGAGACATGCCTCTGCTGTTGTAGAAGGACTGGCCCTGCCTGACGAAGCCCGGGCCCTGCTGGGGAGGCTGCTGATGGCCTCCGGACTGGTCTTGGGAATGGAAGGCACCAACTACTAAAAAACAGGTGCCCCAAAACAGATGCAAGTCAAACTCCAGTCAAAGTCGAACACACAGTGTTTACATAAAAAGGAGTTTAACTGGAACATTATCTGAAGAAGACAAATCTGGCACAATCAATCCAGTAAGTAAATACTGAAAATCTGCCCACCAGACTGCAGTTGTTCTGACTGCATCTCCGTCTGCTCCACAGGAAGCTGCGGCTGGCTGCTGAAGGCTTGGTTGTAGCTGTTCTGGTATTGGCTGGCCTGGTTCAAAGCCTCCGTCTCATTAGCTGGCGGGACTGGGGCATTGAGATTGAACACCTGAGGGGAGAACAAGGGCCACATTGTGGTGAAGCCAAAAGCAGAGGAAAGGTCACAGGCTCATTAGGACAAAGTCCATTACTCATTATTTCCTGGACATGGCTGCTTCACTACAAACCCATACAACTGCAATATGATGAGAGGGCACTTAAGGACTCCGCAAGCAATTCCTAATGGAAGTCAGTAAAGATTTTCTATTTTGATTCTCATTGCAAGTGACGCAAAAAGTCCGGCAAAGACCTTTTTTTTCTGCATAACAGGCCAGATATTCCGGTCTTTGAGTAAACATATATATTAAATGCTTTTAATACAGGTATTATTTGATAACTTAGGCAATTCTTCAGTAAGTTTGATGGATTCTTCAGTAAAAGTCATCACAAGGGCCTTACTGTCTGCATTGACTGGAATGGTGCTGCGTTGACATTGATGCCACTGCTGTGTGGAGCTTTTGAAACAGGCTGGAAAACTTGCGTTTGAGAGACAGGTGCGAGAGCTGTAGAGGGTGGAGGCTGCTCTGACGACAAGGACATGGAGGTCTGTTGAAGAGGGAAAACACAAGCTCAGGAGGTGGAAACATTTCTCAGTGCCATTTTTTATTTAAGTTCAGGTTTCACAATTAAAATTCTTTACATTTTCTTGAGATGAAATGAAGATATGATGTATGCTGATAACTTGTCATTTTCCCTGTCATTTTCCCAGGCTATTTGAATAATTCAGCAACCTACAGTTAAATACTTACACAAGGTGGGCATTTTACAGGCTGATTCCAGTATGTTTTGACTCTATACTTCAATGGTAAATGAACTTGCATTTATATAGCGCTTTTCTAGTCTTCCGACCACTCAAAGCGCTTTACACAACCTGTCAACATTCACTCATTCACACACACGTTCACACACTGATGGCAGAGGCTGACATGCAAGGTGTGAACCTGCCCGTCAGGATCTAATCTAAATACTCGTTCACACACCGATGGCACAGCCTTCAGGAGCAATTTGGGGTAAAGTATCCTGCCCAAGGGCACCTAGACATGCGGGCCGGAGGAGCCGGGGATCTAACCGCCGATCTTCCGATTGATGGGCGAACCGCTCTACCTCTGAGCCACAGCTCAACTAAATACATCACTGGGGCTGGGTCTCTGTTTGTATGCGTATGCGGTACATTGAGGATTATAAACAAGTTTTGACCCTTTAAATTCTAAATATATCAAGCTGTGCAATGCATGTTAAACTAGAATGGCACTCGGAGAGCGCAGATCTCCGCCAAGGTGCCTGACTTCAAAAACAGATCACAGCTCACAGCTGGCAGTACCGTAAGGTGGTCGGCTTATTGTTAACACGGTGTGTTTCCGTGCAACGTATCGGCGGATGCCTCTCTCATTCAGCAGCCTTGTTACGTCTGTATAACGTTACACTACGTTGTCTGTCATCCCGTCATCTACCGTTTTTTTCTTTCTCACCACGGATGGCCAGCAGCTCCCGCACACACATCCACATACGTATCTCTCTGCTCGAAGGAGGCGGGGTCATGTGTCATCATTCACACTGCGCATGTGTTATACCCTGTGGTCTTAATGCTCAGGCTGATCGGAATTCTTAAAAAAGTTCCTGAATCCGGATCGCCACCAAAATCTAATGTATTGTTCATTGTGCTACACCACACCCCTCCAAATAATTTCATTCAAATCCATCGCAAACTTTTGGAGTAATCCTGCTAACAGACAGACAGACAAGCAAACAAACAAACAAACCAACGCCGGTGAAAACTTAACCTCCTTGGCCCTAATAAGATCTTTGCCCAAATTAAGTATTTAAGTAAAAAAGATCCCTGAATTAAAGCGGGTAAAATACCCAGCAATATAAGAAGGACTCTTTCACAGAGCAGCATGGTTTACCTGGATGGGGTCGATGGTTTCTGTTGGGGGTCGAGGATCTGGCGTGTGCGAGGTCTGATACATAGGGGGCGGAGTTGGGGAGACGATAGGAACCTGAAAACAGAGAGAGTAAAAATAAAACAATCTCTCTCAAAATGTCTTCAGCGTGGCTACACCATCAGTGTTGTCCGTTCAAGTTCGATTACTTACTTGTGTGGGCTCAGGTTGGACTGGAACGGTGTTGGGTTGCGATAGCCGGGACTCTGGGTGAACTAAGAAGATTTGAGCATTGCACCTTAGTAAACCAGAAAAGTCATTTCAAGCTTTCAAGTGTCGTGTTCGCACAACACAAGACATCAGAACAGAGTTTCTCTTTGTAAAACGTACCTGGAGGACACACCATCTGTGGTAAGTCCATGTTCGGAGCGGGTTTCATAGGCTGCGCTGAGACAATAGCAGGGTCAATGGGCTGTCCGTCAAACTCCAGCATAGAGTCCTGAGAGCAGAGAAGTGATGAGCACCGTGCTTAATATCTACAGTAAACAGGCGTTACTAGCACAAAGTTCCCACCTGCATGAAGTTGTACGTTCCCTGCATCTGTGCCATCAAGTCCTGCACCACCTGCTTCCTGACCATGGGGTCAGTAGGCGGCACAGGAGACGCTAAGTTCAGGGGGTGGGTCTCCAGGGCAACAGGCGAAGCCGCAGGCTGCTGCTGCTGCTGCATGGCAACGACTGCCTGAGAGAGGAAGACAGACAGAACAGGTGAATCAGAAACATACAGGAGGAGGAAGAATAAAAACTGGTATAGTGCTTATTGGGTGCTACCTGTGGATTTATATTCACATCACAGTTTTTTATTATGTATGTGTTCATTAGTCAGAGTGTAAACTAGCACACGTGAGTAACAATCTGACCAGTGTGACAGAGGCAACATACTCAGCACAAAAACCTGGACCAGTCAGAGCAAATCACACCATCACAGGGTGGTGCTCAGACACCTCACAGCCCTCATCAGAGAAAGAGCATGTACATACTGCACAGTGTAGTGCCCATAAAAACAATTCAACGCTCTCTGAAGGAACTTCTCAGGTTATATTTATCCCCAACTGAGAATCATAGTAGATTAATTAATCTTCTCTGGCAATGCGCAACAGAAAAGCACTTCATGACAACACAGGTAAAAAAAAAAATTAAGTGTTACTGTCTCCAGCACACACAGAGAAGCTTAAATCCTTGTTTATACTCGCTCAAAACACCGTGATGCAGGCCTCCACAGATGGTGCGCAAGCTACGAGCACGCACAAAGGAGTTCATGCTCAACACTTTGTTTGTTGCAGTATTCGGCAAAACGGCAGGGGGCGTACAAACTAAATATTCTGTGAAGAAGCAAGACGTCAACGACTGTTACGGGAAGAACGCAATAGACCTATTTCCTCGTGGAAATTAAAGAGAACTGAATTGAATGCAACCCCTAAATGCCGAGGTGGAATTGTAATTAACTGTAAACTCATCAAATATTCATGGATATACTTTATCACCTTTACAGAAAGGAGTCAAATATTTGGAACAACAAATGTATTAAAATGAAACGAAGGTTGAAAGGTTGAATAGCCTGTAAACAATTTGATTCGGCTGGCAAAATACTATTAACTGAAACGTAGATTTTTAAGATCTCCTGTTTTTAAAGCATATAAAAACAAACTGTCCATCTTTCTAAAATCCTGAGACATATTAATAGTATGAATTAATTAAATATTTTACTTCTTAATTTAAGGTATTCACTTTTATTAGTATTTGTGGCAGGCATGTCTGCACAGTGGGCGCCAAGTTACAAAAATTCAGAGATGCACAGCCAAGCGCCGACTTATTGAGCCTTTGTGCTTGACGCAATATACGTGATGTAATTTTCGTCGCATGCGCACTCGCGCTGGGGACACTACGACAAGCATAAACCTAGCCTAAGAGAGTGATGAAAGAGAACTATTTAAATGTTGACCAGGCATTGTGTCAAAGTTCCTAACAAATGTTCCTGACTACATCAATAGTTATCTGCATACTGTATGCCTCACAATAAAAAGTGGGTACACACTACATTTCTTCCAGGGCCTTTCTGACTATGTGGCTGCAGCCACAACAATCATTTGCAGGATTCTGCCGATCTGATTGTCATTCCGATACTAATCAAATGGATAAAACATCTGGCAAATACTTTCTAGCCTCTATCTCTATTGTCACTATCAAACGAAGGCAAAATGCCAAAAAAATCTTTCTGATAAGATGCACCGATGAATGCATCTAATCTGAACATAACCAGTTTGAACACGACATAACATGAAGAAAATTCAGATGTCAAGTGATAACAGCAGCAGCCACTCGGCTTTTTGAGCAAAGGGCATTCACACAAGAGTATTTTGTTGTTTAAAGCCCCCCTCCAGCCAGTTTTACTTCCTGTTTTTTGGTTAACGTTCATTCGCAAACAGAGAATGGGGGGTGTGGTTAATAGTCAGACGTAATTTGGCAACCATATTGCATCGGTTTTCAACCCAGTTTAGATGAATTTACTGTTTATCAGACCACAAATGAGACAAGAATTAGCGCAACACACCGACTCTCGCTCACTCGCTCTCTTTTACCGTCTCCTCCTGGCGAGGTGGCCTTCTGACTGCTGCTGCTGCACCGAGGAGCTGCACCGCCGCGCGCGGGCCACAGCGCACAGGAGGACGGATAGACATGTCGCAGAGGTCCGCCGTTTGAAATACAGTTTCGGGACGTTTTGGAGGTGCTAACATCGGCCACTCTCGCCTCAGCTCCCAGCACCGACACCGCTCCGGGCAGCACTGTGATTCGTTTATTTATCTAACGGGACTTTTGTCTTGTTTTCTTTTGGGTTGAAAGTTGTGCGCTCCCTGTCCAGACCTGTAGGAGGCCCACAAACCTCCAAAACGGTATCAGCTGCTTTCCATTAATTAATCTCTAGGAGGAGGACATGGTAAAGAAGAGAGCGAGTGAGAGAGACAGTCAATGTGTTGTGCTAAATTAATCCACTGCATTTATTAAAAATAAATAATGAAAATAAACACACTAAACTAAGGTGGAGGAAACTAAAAAATAAAATGAAAACCCTCAGTTTACTAATGCAACGAGTTGGGCTAACTAACTACACCTAACTAGCTAGAAAAACAAACTGACAGATAGAAACAGATTTATCAGTTTGCTGCTCAGACACAAACGAGCATGAGTGCGCCTGCGCAAGCTTGGAGGATGACGTATGACATGCAGCTTCTACTATAGTCATACGTCATATTCCTATTTTAGCAACAACCTTCTTTTTTTCACTTTGAGCACAAAATTAAGTAATTTGGCAAAAAGATTTTGGCAAACAGTGTGGCTTATCAACTTAGTCAGGAAATGACTCAAATAAATATGAAATATCATAGAAATGCCAAAATACACTAGAGGGGTCTTTAATGAAACATTTTATTATTTTTGTGGCTGCAAAATATCTATCAACACAAAGAGGAAAAAAGTAAACTTCAATCCCAAAACAACAACATCCCTGCAGCATACCTCTGTTTCCGTGGTCCACTCGTCCCCCTGCTCCTTCTCACTGCCGCTGTATGTGCCGTCTGGAATGAACTGTCTGTTTATAAACTGGAGGGGAAAAAAGCAAACATCAGCACAACGCTAATAAATAATATTATCAGCCCCAAGACTTCACTGGAAAGGGGAAAATGAATCTCACCTCTGTTGTTTCCACCGCAATGGGCTCTGTGAACTCCTCAATTATTTCAGTTTCTGTAAAGAGAAAAACTGTTTATGAGTATAATGCAGTGCCGATTTCATTTATGGCTCCATTACATTAGCATTTTAAAAATAGCGAGTTAATGTAGCATGTCGTCGGAGAGTGGTGAGGACCTGGATCAGCAGTCTGACTCTGCTCTTCTGCTTCTGACGATTCAGATACTGCTGCCGCCACCACCGCCGCTGAGGCTGGTTCTTCCTCCTCTTCCTCCTCACACACTCCGTTTTGGTGAGATGGAACCCGGTCGAAGTACCCACTCAGCAGAACCTGGTCCAAAGTCTCTCTCAGTGCCTTGTCTAGCAGAGGAATAACATAGTAAGCACTTTATTGGAAAGGCAAGCCACACAAATCACAACAATCAAACCGTTATTTTGTGAGCTTTGAATTGACCCTTTGCTAAGCCCCGCCCCTTTGTTGTTAGCCGTTGCTACTCCGTCAAACTGTCGGAGCTAGCACGGAGCCCACACCGTCACTAACTGCAAGAAATATCTAATTTTTTTGGAAAAAGTGATTTCAGAGAGAAGCAGACAGAAGGGTCTACAATATGCGTTTGAAGGATATATCAGGATGTCAAACTGAGCAAACGGCAGCAAAAATAGGTTAAAAAGATAAAGATAGAAGCTAAAGCCTACAGATCAGTGTAAAGGTGAACCACTACATCCCCTGGCAATCAAGACAGAAGACAATGAAATTAAAGAGCAACACTGTTCCTGTAAAGCCAAGTAGGTCTTTATTCACTGTTACAATCATTAAAAAGCAAAAGCAAAATGTGTATACAGTAGCATAGAAGTGCTAGTTAACGATAATGATGTGCTGTTCTATGCTAATGTCAGCTCTAGAGCTGCAAAGATTAATTGATTAATTGTCAACTATTAAAATAATCACCAACTATTTTGATGATCGATTAATCGGGTTGAATCATTTTTTAAGAAAAAAACAGTAAAAATTCTCCGATTCCAGCTTAATCGACAGATTGAACGTATATCTCCTTCCAACCTCTCCGGGTAACAAGTATCACTATTACACGTGCCCCAGGCACAATGTTGTTGTCGGACCATGGCCGGAGCGGGCCAATGCTACGCTATGACTGGCCAGACTGGGGGGGGGGGGGCGGTACTTAGGAAAGGACTTGGAAAATAGATTTGTACTTTCACAAGTTAAGATACTCTCTTTATAAAGTCCTTAAAACTACTTAGTAACATTTTAAACAGCAAGGATTAGTTGATCAATTGATTGAAATCTACAACTATTTTGATAATCAATGAATTGTTTAAGAATTTTTTACATTTGACGGTGCCAGGTTCTCAAATGTGAGAAATTGCTGTTTTCTTGGTCTAATGCTACATTAATGTCACCTTGTGTATTAGGATATTGTGATGGGCTTTATTCACTGTTTTCTGATATTTTATAGACCAAACGATCAATCACTTAAATCAAGAAAATAATTGCAGATGAATCGCTAATAAATTTTTTTGCACCCCTAGTATCATTCAACACAAACTAAGATGACAATTATAAACAACACCACCAGCTTTATTCTCTAAGCATAATCTCAACTGGTGTGTTTTCAGTTTGCAGCTCAGTTTGGTTCCAGCTTCTTAAATGTAAATATTTGTTAGTTTTTTTCATCTTCTATGACAGTTAACTGACTCTTTGTGATTTGGACTGCTGGTCAGACAGCAGAACAAAATACACAAATGGAAATAGCTGAGTTATCCTATAACTAATATAACTGTAGGTTAACATCAACTTCATAGGACACTGTTGACCAGATGCAGGTGACAGGGTATTGGGAAGAAGCGAGGTGAATGAGGCTACAAGATTTTTAAGTTCAGCTAGCCAGACTGTGTACAATGCAGCAATCAAAGCTAAATGCAGTGATTTTATTTGTTGCCAAACTCAACATCGTATGCATGACACACAACAAATTAAATATCCACTTTAAAGCCCCTGAAAACTTTGTTTAAAATCTTCATATTCATCTATATAATTCAGTATTTAAAACTAAATAAGCAAACGCAATAATTAAAGCTTAAGTTCAGAAAAACATCTTTAGGTATTATTTAAACACACAGAAACTTAGATAGTCTTCATCAGGACCATATGGGTATGGTTTGATCAGATTTGATTGACAGTGGTCTAGGGCTTCAACTAACGATTATTTTCATTGTCGATTAATCTGTTATTTCCTTGATTAATTGATTAGTTGTTTGGTTTATAAGATGTCAGAAAATGGTGAAAAATGTCCATCAGTGTTTCCCAAAGCCCAAGATGACATCCTCAAATGTCTTGTTTTGTCCGCAACTCAAAGATATTCAGTTTACTGTCATAGCGGAGTAAAGAAACCAGAAAATATTCACATTTAACAAGCTGGAATCAGAGAATTTTTACTTTTTTTTCTTAAACCGAGTAACAGATTATCAAAATAGTTGCCGATTAATTTAATAGTTGACAACTAATCGATTAATCTTTGCAGCTCTACAGTGATCTCACATCATAAGCAAGGAACCCCAAAACTGTCGAAATATTTTGTTTTAAATGTTCCTTAATCCTGATTGGTGCACAAACGTAAGTGTCATCACCTTTTCCCAACTGTTCAGACAAAACAAGACACACAAAAATATTTTACATGAAAGAACCAAAAATGAAAATAGTCTTTTAAGTAAGACCCCATTGCCAAGAGTAACAAGCTGATTGAAACATATGTTCCGTCAAATCTCCATAACGGTCACAGGATGACCTGAAAACTATGGCAGCATCAACGTTAATTCAAGATGTAAAAAAAAAAGCCAAGGCCTGATAGGGGCTAAAATGTCCTAAATTGTTGACTGACTAGATAATAAATATGCCACTATAACAATCATGACTTGTAATTCACTAGAAAACTCTAGAAGAGCCTTAAGCTAGCTCAGGCATTTCCGCTTTTGGCTCTTCAGGCTAAGCAGGTCAGTGTTATTTCTTTTACTGCCTCGTGCTTCAGGCCAAGAAGTCTGCTGCTGCCTGAATAAATATCACCCTGAGTCACCGAGTGAGACCTCCTTACTGAGGTGAAAGTGTTGGCCGGTGTCACTAGAGTGAACTGGGTCACCAGTATCCTAATGTGGCTCCAGAGATCTGACCAGTGGAACCACAGGCGACAGGGCCACTGGCACCCTGCCCCGCTGCTGAGTCAGGATAAGCCCACAGCGCTCAGCCCCCAAGCAGAATGCAGCAGTGCGAGTCCTGAGGCCAGATCGCTGAGAATGCAGTACGCCAATATCGCCAAGCCCTGATTATTCACATCACAGCCCTCACACACACGCTGCATTAGCAAAACACAATGCACATGCTACATTAACATATTAAGATTTGTTAGTGGCCTGCAGTGCCTCATGACAAGAAGGTTTTGTTTAGATCAACTTTATCTACCTTGCCTTGGGTACTAGGTACTATTACTACGTAGTATGTGACAAATGACTTATGGCCAGCTTCAACACAATAAAAAAGCTCGCTGATGACTGCTGCGTCGTCAACCATCTGATAAAATGTCCTGCCAAATATTTGCACCACCAGCTGGGCATCTAAATAAAGCCAGTTTGACTTAAATAATGAATCCCCTTTTATGTCAACTTAATTTTGCTTTTAATTAAAGCCACTAATAATTATTTTCAGCACAGATTAATGAGAGTTATTTTCTCCATGAATTGATTAATCGTTGGTCTATAAAATGTCAGTAAATAGCAAAAGTCTTAAGTCTTCAAATTGCTTGTTTTGTCTGTCCAAAAGCCCAAGACCAAAAGATATTCAGTTTACCATCATAGTAGACTAAAAGAACCAGCAAAGTAGGAACCTTCTTTAACAATTGCTTAAATGATTAACCGATAATTAGGGCTGTCAATCGATTCAAATATTTAATTGCGATAAATCGCATGATTGTCCATACTTAATCGCCATTAATCTCACATTTTTTATCTGTTCAAAATGTACCTTAAAGGGAGATTTGTCAAGTATTTAATACTCTTATCAACATGGGAGTGGACAAATATGCTTTATACAAATGTATTTATATATTTGTTATATGAAATCAATTAACAAAAAACAATGACAAATATTGTCCAGAAACCCTCACAGGTACTGCATTTAGCATAAAAATATGCTCATATCATAACATGGCAAACTCAAGCCCAACAGGCAACAACAGCTGTCAGTGTGTCAGTGTGCTGACTTGACTATGACTTGCCTAAAACTGTATGTGATTATCATAAAGTGAGCATGTCTGTAAAGGGGAGACTCGGGTTAAAAGTTGTGCTAAAAATTTAGCAGCCCTACTGATTATCAAAATAGTTGCCAATAAATTTTCTGTCGAATGACTAATCGATTAAGCTGTAAAATGTAGTGTGACCTGAAAATAACTATCCAAAGCAATCATTAACTAAAATATTGAGCTCTACTGCTTCGTAGGATCCAAGTTACATTTCACTTACATGTTGTTCCAACCACAGCCTTGTCCTTCCCTTCCATCAGGTCCCAGAGGTGCACAGATGCTTCTTCATACTGGTCAACCAACCTGCAAGTGTAGAGATAAGTTGCACGGATCCCCTTGTTAAAAATTGAAAAAAAGAAAAAGAAAAATGTCTTTTTCATCTCAACTTCACCCAGATAACAATGCCTCAGACCTACCTGATGTTTTGGTCACGGTCTGGCCCCACTAGCTTGTAGAACTCATCAAAAGCTGCGAGGTCTACATCTGTCAGCAGCGGCGAGCCGCCGACTCCCTGCTTCAGGTCCTGCCGCACGGTCTCCTCTCCCAGCCGGTCCAGGAGGAACTGGAGCTCCAGAGCCGTCTTCAGCCTCCTCTGCTCTGCCTCCTCCCGCTGCAGCTGCTCCCGCCGTGCAGACTTCTTCACCACCTTCTGGATCTAATGATGATACACATGAGCCACATAAAGTCAAGTTACTACAAGTCACGGTGGACACCACTCTGAGGGAACATTTTCACAAAAAAACAGTCATTCTTACATCTTGTCCCAGTGTGATGAACGTCTTCTGCAACTCTCGGCCAAATTCTAAGTTATGCGTGATTTCCTGGAATTTGGTGAGTGCCTCCTACAAAAAAGCAAAGGACAAAGAGACATTTTACACGTTGCTAGGGTGTAACATCTTTGTAAGAATTACAGGATAATTTGTGCCTATGTACAAAATGATGAAGGCTTCAGGGCACCCACCAGCTGGTCCTGATTGAGACGCTCCCCTTTATCCTTCTTGACTTGATAGTCATCCAGTTTACCCTGTAACAGAACATCCAAAATGCAGCCAACAGTTCAAATTGTTAACACATATTAAAAGTAGATAATTTCTTCTTGTCAGTGGTTTAGTTTTTTAGGGCACTTCAGCTATGGATTGCTTCTAAGTGGTCGTGCCTCATACTGTACACAATAGAGACATTATAGTTATGTTGTTATCAGGAAGGATCTGGAACAAATGGCTCTCGACAGTACTCACTTTTTTCTTCTCCATGTTGCGGACCTTCTTGTCGAGGACGCACAGCACTTGCTTCATAACTTCAGACTGTCCACCGAGTGCAAAATTGCCCATTGACCCTGGAGCGGATCCCACATCTGGGCTGGCAGACTGCACTGTCATATTTGCATTCATCGCTGAGGGCATCTAGAAATTAAAGAGTGAAAGTGAAAGTTTAACTTCTGGTGGAATAAAAGAGATGCCTCCATCAATATAGAAATTTTATGAATGAATAAACAAAAGATTAATTGGAAATTAATGTCATCAGCATGAGTTGACAAATGAGTTGTCAAAACTATGGTTGAATAGACCATTAAGTCAATAAATGCTGCATGATGACTATTGAGTATAATGTCCTGGGATTAGGGCTGTAGCTAACGATTATTTACATTATCTATTATTCTGCCGATTATTTTCTCAGTGTAATTAATCATTTGGTCTGAAAACCATCAGGTAAAGTAGAAATGCTCTGATCGAATACTCCACATATCCACATCGGTATCAAATGCAAATACAGTTTCTTTGTCAATGTCATTATTCATTACATTACATTAATTCAGCAACGGCAGTCCCGCAACTCTGTTAAGTGTACTTAAAAACAATTCCAATAAATTTCATGCAGCAAAGTATACAGATTTTGCATTTGGGAAAAGGAAAGCAAAGGGTATTTGGATTAGCTATTGCTATCAGCAGTTACTAGTTGAGGTATTGATACCGGTATCAGGAGAGATAAGGTTGGATCAGTGCATTCCTAGAAAATCAACATATTCAAATTGCTTGTTTTATATCTGACAAATAGTCTAAAACCTAAAGCTATCAGTTTACTTATTTCAAAATAGAAAAATAGAAACCTGAGCAAACCACCAAGTGTTCACATTTTGAGAAGCTGGAACCTGTACATTTTTGTGGCATTTTGCTTAAACAACAACTCAAATGATTGTTATTGTTTATGAAAATTGTTACTCGTTGACTTTCTGTCTGATGACTAATCGATTAATCAGTCAGCTCCACATGAGATAACGTCAGATTTGCATGATACAGTGGGCCTACATACATAGATTGCCAGATAGACAGATGTCACAGGGATCAAATGTCACAGAGAGATTACCCGTGTATTGAAAAAAGTAAAAACATGTAATATATGGAATAATCGGTAGAGGTGGGATGTAAAAGCACAAGAGAAACAGCTATGTACTACAGGTGGTGCATTATCGATTTAATCTAACTGTTAGCTAGGTGTAAACGACGATCAATTGTAGCTTCATAACAAAATAAGTGCACCAGTATGACTGTATATCCCTGAGCCTGAAAACCCATTTCATCAGAGCAACTGGAGAACTTTAGTCCGAACTGTGTGTAAACTGCAGAGAGGTCGTTTTTGAACCCCGCATTTTCTCCTTATCTGAATATTTCTACTATAAGTGTAGCTACAAAGCTGTATCTTCGGCTACCAGCTCTGTGGCTCAGTATCCCCCCGACAGTGCGGTCAGCTCGCCGGTGTTACCTCTGAGGTTTGGTTAAAATGGCCCTGGCCGCACAACCCCGTTAGCACAGAGACCATTGACTCAGCTAGCATCTTCACGCGTTGCTAGCTCGGTCGTCCGGTAGCTACAGCAACGCGTGCTAACCCCGCAGCCGGCCGGGGAGCCGCGTTGCCCGGGGAACGCGGCTCCGGGTTCACCCACCTTGTATGGATCCACAGGGGCAGCTTGCTAGCGAGATGTACGAGACGGCCAAGTTGTTATTATTGTTGTGTTGCTTTATGTTCTCTTTCACTGTAGTGTGGGATCCGCCCCGCCGGCCTCACCGACAACTGAGACGGTGCGAAAGACGGAGGAACTCTTTATAAAGGCGAAGGTCCGTTTTGAGCTGTCCAAGATATGCCTGAATATAAAAACTACCAAAACAAATCCTTTTTAGAGCGTAGATATATCAATAATTACATGTTCGTTTATAAAATACAAATATTAACTCAATTGTTTAATAATTGGTTAACCTTGCCGCAATTAAACATTATGAAGTTGCTATTTGTGATCAGGCAAAATAGTCGACAGCCTCCTGGCAGAAAATCTGCACAATCATTAGCTTTGATTAGGCTACTCTCTCTCTCTCTCTCTATCCCTGTGTGCCATATACAGTATTTCTTTCTGCAGCAGCTGTCCCATCCCACTGTAAGCATGTGCGCCTGGTTCACAGCTGCCTCACTACACATTTAGTCACGACAATACATGACTGTACTATCTTTTGCACACCAGTTTGAAGTTCAAGTTCAATGTGAAAATAGGCTTTTAAATATCTGAAGATGACTGTCACTGAAAAAGACCTTTAAAAGGTAAAATTCTAAGTTAAAGTTTTAATAGCTGCTTTGCAAAATATTAGGTTGAAAGTTGTAAGACAAAAGCCTAATTCCAAGAAACTAGACACACTACTAAAACCCAAATATAGATATTTAAAAATGTAAAATTCATCCATAAACCAATGAAACAAATATTATTATTATTATTATAAATTAATTAATACATTTTAAACAGGTCAAAATGTTATTTTGGTTTCCTGAGTAGGCCCAATATTAAAATAGGCTGCACAAAGCCATCACTTTCAGTTTACCTGTGTGGTCCAAGTAAACTGAAACTGAGAGTCAGAAAGATCTAGGGCTGCTTCAGTCAGCCTTGTGACCTGTCTAGATTAAATTATTTTGTTTCAATGACCATTTTAAGATGTTTCAGCATTATTGAAACAATTGTTATAAATCTGTAACTTGGAATAATAAAAAAAAATAATAATAATAATCCTATTTAGTTTAAATCTGTTCAGAAATTGTCTATATGATTGGTTACAATTGGTTTTCCAGGAAAAAATAACAGGTTAAACATTATGTTCATCAGGAGAATTACTGAACACCCCTTGCCCTGTGCTGCCCATGTTGTCTGCCCCTTCTGGAGAAATGCATTTATTCTAAATCAAGATGGATGTGAGATTGACCACTGAAAGATCATCCTTGCAAAGATGCTAGTATGAATTCCCACACCTGTAACACTGTAACACTGTATGAGTGAAAGTGCACATATTCTTTAGTCTGTTGGTCTGAATGATGAATTATTGTATATATAAATAATTTGTACGTAACACTGACAACCTGTAATAATTGCAGTAAAAAAAGACGTGTGTATGACAGTTGACAGGCCTGGCATAGTTTTAAAGTCCTTAAATTGTAGTGAGTTGTCAAGTTATCATGTAGGGTAGAGTAGGGATTCCTTTTGCATTGTATTTTCAAGAACTTACAGGCTAGCTCCAAAAATATATTATAGAAATCCTGATATACAGCATTTCCTTATCTGTTGTTCACATTTAGAACATGTCAAACAAATATCAATCTGCCAGTTTTATAACCACAAATCTATCAGTATTTCTGTGTCCTGACTCCAGGTTGACAAACTCTGCCCACACTTCTCATACAAGGAAAAAAGTAAATTCAAAGACGCATTTCCAATGTCTCCCATATTGACAATTCATTAAATAATTATAGCATATAATGAGTTGTGCAAGTACTTCAGTAAATGGAAAGTCTCAGATATATGGAAGAACAAAACTCTTTCCAGAGATCAGGCCAATGCTGCTTTCTTTACTGCCACGTTACACCAGTAGGTGGCAGTAAAGCTCAGCAGTATCATCAACAACAAAACACTATGGTTAGAGAGAAAGTTCAGTTTATGTGCATCCTCTCTGAAATAGACCTACTATCCATTTTCAATAAACTGATTGACATATTTACTATTATAATAAGACACAATTAATTGCTTACTTATACAAACACAGCACATTATGCATACAAACAATGAATAAAAAATGAAAACAAGTGAATACATATTTGATTATCTAACTTTTCCAATATCTTTGGGAGCTGTATATGTTATAATATGTTTTTCCAGACTCTCCATCAGTGTCTAAAGGCGAGCAAACTGACCAGAAGAATGTGAAACCAGCTTTCTTTTGTTTTGCCAAATACAGGAAGCAGTTAACATGGCTGCACAGCTTTTTGATTGCACTGTTCCACTGAAAGTGTTTTCTTTCAGGGATAATACTGATTATGGGAGGATCCCGAGGGTAAGTGAAGCTCCCTTTCAACGAGTGACTCATTTCCGCAGCCTGCTTTATTTCAATCAAACAACAACACTGAACACCGGCCATTTTCTAAAAGAATTCCAGGGTGTTTCCTCGTCTGACCTCTGACCTTTACACCTTGACATTTTAATACTTACAGTTCTCTAATTTAAACTGTGGTAACAGTGAACAATAAAACATTTCCTCCTTTGTAGACCTGTGATAGCTTAGGAGGAGGGCTTTGAAACAGTTGCCAATTATCACTTCACTTCAGATTAGGCAGGAAGTGGTCGGCTTTGCTATTGCTGTTCCAGAGTTCGTGCTATCAAAGCGTCAACAATACGTCCAGAGTCCCCTTATTTCAGGAAAAGGGCCTGCAGGTCTGTGTCCAGATAGTCCATGATGTATGGATAACCATTCTTGTCCCAGGACTAATTAGGAGATCTATTTAAGTCTCTGATGATTCAGCAAGAAGGTGGATATCCTGCGATGACCTTGCTATACTTTGCTATTTAGTAGAGGAACTTAACTTGTAACGAATACACATTATTTGCTGAATGATGAGAGAAATAGCTGTTTAGTAGTAGTTATTGTTTGCTTAGTGCTGACGCTCATTTTCCAGCTTCCCTCAAATTCCACACTGCTTTCAACTCCATAATGCTCTCAGTACCAAACAGGCAAAACAGGAAGCTGGATATGAGTGACACCACTTCCCAAAAGGTTGTCTACATTCTTAACTGTTTGCTCCCCAAATTCTACCTTTAGATAGGAAAAAAGAGATTGCCTGTGTTGCCCAAGACATAACATGAACATTCAAATTGAGACTTGAAGCTTGCACCTCCTCTCTGCTGACATTTAGGAAGCCCAAAGACACAGATAAGGGTTTTACCGCCTAATGACAACAAGCTAGTTTTTAGGGTACGCTGTAAGCCGTGTTACTCCTATCATACTGAACCATCTGGAGTCAACCTGTCTATCTGGGGAGCCATGAGAGGGGTGCATCGTGCATCGGAGAGAGGGGTAGGAAGTGGATGCAGTGTGCACCAACCCCCCAGGAAAGCTTCATCTCTACATGAAAGTTGCACATCCTCTGGGCTCTCTCAGTCAACTCCACAGGAAGTAGTGGATGACTTGGGTGTCATATCAGCACTGACTCTCTACTCTCTTGCTTGTCGTCTGTCACAAATATGTTCTTGAGCTTTGCGGTTGTGCAACATGACATTTTGGAGGGTTGAGACATCATGTTACCGATGTGTAGTTTCGATTAAGCTCTTCAAACCCCACAGACTATCAGTTGTGTTCATCTTTACAAAGGGTTTTACTTTTAATTCTATATATACCCAATATGTCAGGCTGAATTTCAAAGAAAAAATTATGCAAAAGACATTTCATGTAATTGTACAGAATGATGTTGATAATGTTGATAATGATGTAGTGTGATATAGATTAAATGCAGCGTTGGAATAAGCAGATACAGAGTGTATGATATGCCTTGTCTTCAGATTGTTGCTATTTAAAAACTAGAATTACGGGCTCCGCCAACCAGTCAAGCTGCAGTTTACATCCACGTCAGTCCAAATTGTCATCACTACATTATTTTATCCTGTTAGACATTTGTGTGAAATTGTCATAATTAGCAGATGAATTCTTGAGTTAAGGCCAAAGACGTGTTTTGAGGTCACAGTGACCTTGACATTTGACCTCTAAAATCTAGTTCATCTTCAGCAGTTCATCCTTGAGTCCAAATGGACGTTTGTGCCAAATTTGAAGAAATTCCCTCCAGGTGTTCCTATGATATCGCGTTCACGAGAATGGACCGGGTGTACGTAAAGATGGACAACCCGAAAACATAATGCCTCCGGCCACGGCTGTCGCTGGCGCAGAGGCATAAAAATGTTTTATCTACTTTAAGGACACTGAAAGTTCATGACTGACCTTGGAAACAGCAGTTGACAAAAACAATCACCACAAGGTCCACTCAGTAGCTAATCTGGAGCCTCCGACTGTATCGTCTAATGAAATATAAATTTCTATTTTATTTTTAAGTACTTCACGTCCATCTTAAAAGTTGAGACTGATTGCGTGAAGGCTCCAGAACAGCTACAGAGTGGACCATGTGGGGAGATTGTCAAGAATTAACTTAAAATATCAATTTGTAAGCCAACATGGACGTGAGGTCTTTAAAGTGCTAAAAAAAAAAGGTTGTTTGACTATCTATATTTCCATAACTACTGGGCTCTTTCGGCTGAGGAACATTGTGTAATATATATGTTGGAGATCAGCTGCGGAGTGGACCTTGTGGTGAGATTGTTGCCGATCAGGCCATTAAATAGGCATTATCGGTCACTATAAGCACCATAGATGTGGGTCATTAGCCTACTACACCTACTATGTTGTAAAAGTGAAAGCAAAACTTAAAAGCAACACATTCTAACACGTTGTAAACCCGAAAATGAAACGTTACGTTTTGAACACAAACAAAACGGCTTCTTTAGGTTTAGGCAACAAAACCACTTAGTTAGGTTTAAGGAAAAAACATTGTGTTTAGGCTTAAAATGACGTGAAAGACAACTACACATTGTTGGTTTCACACGGGATGTGAACCACAGTCTCCTGGGTGAAAACTCTGTGTTTTGTGTGGCATCCATCGCCCCCGACCTCCACCCCATATGGAGTTTCACGATGTGTATACTATGCAGCGCCTGACTTCTGCTTCTGCTCCTGTCATAATTACTACGGTCGCCGTCATGTTCTTTTATTCCTTCTTTTGGTGATCTACCATGTGAATAGATGATAAAACCTAATATTGGTTGTAGTAGGCCCCTACTGACCCACATCTCTGGGGCTTATACTGATAACACCTATTTAATAGCCTGACAACAGACTAATCGGCTGGTTTTTATCAACTACCTAAGGGAAGTTAAAGGGAGGGTTTTAGGGTTCAAGTGTGTGGCATTTATATGTAGATAAGACTAAGAAAGCCACCTTGCACTGTGCTGTTGTGTTGTACAAAGACAGTAGGCGAAATCCTTGCTCCGAAAATGTTTTTCGGTTAGAGTTTTATCTCTGTCAAGCTGCTCTGCTTTCTGTGTAGCTGGCCCAACACAGTGCCATGCTCACCTTGCTGCTGGGCCCTCTCAGCTTGGTATCTATCCAGTGAGCCCACACAGTCCAACAACTGTCTAGCCCAAGGATGCATTCAGCCTGAATTCAGAGTTTGCCCGCGATCTTCCTCCGTTGCATCTGGCTGAGGAGCCTACTGTGGCTGCTGGAGTTGAGGTGCTTTATCTCCCTGCCCAGTCCAACTGCTGTCTGCGTCCCTCCCTCCTGCAGGCCGCCCCGAGGCTTTGGCAGCCGATAAGAGGAAGAAGAGCCCACAGCAGCTCTGGTTAGAAAAGGAAAGGCTGTGAGGACACCAACAATGTAGAAATATCACCGCATTCATTTCTCAACTTTCAAAAGATCTTATTTTGGGGTATTTCATAGTATTAGTCTCCTCCACCAGTTTCCAAGTTTTTAGGTCTGTCTTGTAATCCAAGAGCTAAAGAAGACAACCCCCTAGAGCGGAAAATACTAGAAGAATCATATATACAGGAAACTGTGCAATTTATCAACTTTGTATGTTGACATAATATCTGTATTTTATCTTACATTATTTCATCAGTGGTGGAAAGTAACTAAATTTACTCAGGAACTGTATGTATAGGCTATATTTACTTTAAGTATTTCCTTTTCCTTTCTTCCTCTATTAGACTACATCTCAGAGGGAAATATTGTACTTTTTAGGTCACTACATTTGTCTAAAAGCTGTAGTTACTATTTAAATGGCAGATTAAGATTTTGTAAAATGTTAAAGCTCCAACTACACAGCCTATAATTTACATAACATAATAATTCTGCATAATGAGTACTTTTACTTTTGATATTTTAAGTATATTTAGGTGATAATACTTCTGTGTCTGAATGAAGAAATAGATTATAACCCCTTTTTATAAACAACCCTCTTAATTGTACCTATTTCATCATACTGTATGATATGATTTGTATTGTGAGATATTTTCTCAGCATCTCATTACTTTTACTTTAAGTACATTTTTCTGATAATACTTACTTATACTTTTACTCAAGTAACATTTTTAATTCAGAAAAAAATAAAAATAAATCTAAATACTTCTTCCATCACTGATACTAAGTATCCAAAGTAAAAGTAGTCGTTATGCGGAATCGCCTCTAGCAGATTATTAAATTATGGAGCCCTCAAGGTCGAAAGATGATATGTCTTTAATCTTTTGTGCACACAAGTTATTATCTTGTGCAACAAGATAAACAATAATAATGATGTTGGGACTTCAGGGGCTTTCCTGTTAGTTTTGTTGTGGGACAAGTTACAACTTGACCTTATGTAAATCCCAACATAGGTTTGCACAACTCCAATCTGTATAGGTCTGATCAGCCACATAATTGTAAAACTAGGGCTGTCAAGTGATTAAAAATAGTTAATCGCAATAAATCGCACATTTTTTACCTGTTCAAAATGTACCTTAAAGGGAGATTTGTCAAGTATTTAATACTCTTATCAACATTGGAGTGGGCAAATATGCTTGCTTTATGCAAATATATATATATATTATTGGAAAATCAATTAACAGCACAAAACATGATGACAAATATTGTCTAGAAACCCTCACAGGTACTGCATTTAGCATAAAAAATGTGCTCAAATCATAACATGGCAAACTTAAGCCCAACCGACAACAACAGCTGTCAGTATGTCAGTGTGCTGACTTGACTATGACTTGCCCCAAACTGCATATGATTATCATAAAGTGGGCATGTCTGTAAAGGGGAGACTAGTGGGAACCCATAGAACCCATTTTCAGGTCAAGGTACCCCTTTGAAAATAGCCTTGCCCAGTTGGATTTCTTAGGTTTTCTAGTTTCATATGATGCCAGTATCTTCACTCTAGCTTTAAAACTGAGCCCACCACAACCTCCGAAAGATTGAATTGCGTTAATGCGTTAAAAAAATTGTTGCGTTAACACGTTATCGCATTAACTTTGACAGCCCTATTGAAAACACCTGTGTGGTTATGCAGGACCTCTAATATAATAATACATCATGTTTAATAAGTTAAAGGTGCAGTGTGTAGGATTTGGCGGCATCTGGTGGTGAGGTTGGAGATCGCAACCAACTGAAACTTCTCCCGTGTGCCAAGCGTGTAGGAGAACTATGATGGCCGATGTGAAAACATGAAACATGAATGGCCGTCTCAAGAGCCAGGGTTTGGTTTGTCCGTTCTGGGCTACTGTAGAAACAAAACTGTAGAGCGGCTGGCTCCATAAGGAGGACCCGCTCCGAATGTAGATATAAACGGTTCATTCTAAGGTAGCTTAATGAAAACACAACAATTCTTATTTTCAGGTGATTATACACTAAAGAAAACATACTTATTAATATTATATTCCATTTCAGCCAAGAGGTCCCACTAAATGCTACTCTGTTCCTTTAATCAAATGTGTCAAATAAAAGCAGGCCTTCTGAAGTAAAAAAGTATGATATTTCCCTCTGAAAGATAGTGTAGTACAAGTATAAAGTAGGTACAACTATAGCCTACCTCGAAATTGTACTGTGCAGTAGGCTCCTTGATCAGGCTACTTTCCACTAATGTTAATGACTCACCACCCAGAGAGATTTTTCACAACTTGGTAACCCAAAAGATTTTCTAATTAATGGCTTATAACTGATCTATATAACATTAGTAAATTATTTATTTGGCGTGGAGAGGAAGTCGTGTTGCTCTGGCTCGATCTATTTGGCATGGAGAGGAGGTCGTGTTGCTCTGGCTCTATCTGTTTGGCGTGGAGAGGAGGTCATGTTGCTCTGGCTCTATCTATTTGGCGTGGAGAGGAGGTCGTGTTGCTCTGGCTCTATCTATTTGGCGTGGATCGGAGGTTGTGTTGCTCTGGCTCAATCTGTTTGGAGACGCTGGGAAGCTGCTTGACATCCTCCTGGATCCACCTTCTCACATTTGCTCAAATTATATGTATTATTTTTTGTCATATGGATTGTCTATGTAGTATTTTCATTATGTTGTTACTCTGTACACATGACATCTATTGCATGTCTGTCCATCCTGGAAGGGGGATCCCTCCTCTGTTGCTCTTCCTGAGGTTTCTTCCATTTTTTCTTTTTTCCCTGTTAAAAGGTATTTTGGGGGTGGGGGGAGTTTTTCCTTATCCGATGAGAGGGTCACACTGTCAAGGACAGAGGGTGTCACAATCCTGTACAGATTGTAAAGCCCCCTGAGGCAAATTTGTGATTTTTGATTTTGGGCTATACAGATAAAATTGACTTGACTTGATTAACCTTTGATAAAGTCATTAGCTGCAGCTTATAAATCCCTTATAAAGGATCAAATCTGTATTAGAAAGTGGTAGCCTATTAAAAAAAACTCTCTATACATTTCCTACATTGTTTTCATAAGGGAAGTAATGAGACACACTGTAATTACCGAGAAAACACACAAGGCCCGTAGCTACTAATTATACCATGCCTCTCTTTATCTTTTTGCCATATCAGCACTTTGGTGAGGCAGAGCACATAATGACCTCATTAGTCTCAGTCACGACCTGACTGAGCGGGCTGTTCCGTGTTTAGCTGTCGCTTTAAGACCGATTTCCCCCCATTGTCAAACAGTCGTGAGCAGGAAGAGGGAAACGAAAGCAGAGAGAGAGAGACCGAGGGGGGCCCGACGTATTTAAACACGATGCTGCTGCTGACCGCGGCTTCACACGGAGCAGGAGGAGGCGCGTCTGCAGCCCGACGCACGGACACGGAGATCCCCGCCAGACAGTGACCTTTTGATCGGATTGATTGGTGTTTTAATTTAGAGATCGGACAGTCGCTGCAGGATGATATTTGAGAGACATGGAAGTGTCACCGCGGGTTATTGCCTCAAGGAAATGGTGACAGTGTCCTCCATCCTCGTTTAGCTGCTTAGAGCGAAATTGTCTTGTCTTGCGGCCATTTCCACTCGACTCATCTGCTTTTAAATTAAACACACAAAAGGACTAAACCGGTGTGTTGGAGGCTGAGGGAGCAGGTGCTTCACAGGTAGCCGCTCAAACCTCATCTAAATCCGGCTGGACATCTTAGACATGACATCCACTATAGAGAGGAAGACACTGGATGCAAATGAGTAAGTATAAACTGGCAATAATATTAGCCTATTTCTGATATATGTATATACATAAAAAGACCTTCAAGGATGCTTCATCACTGTGACAGCCAAACTATCTCACATGCAATAAGTGCAGATGGCTGATAGCATGAGGTCAGGAGTCTCCTGCTGATAGGCAAGAAAAATGATCATCTTCGTGTCCAAGAGCAGAGGGTTAAATGTGTGTAAAGAGAAGTAAAAATGGCCCTTTTGGAAGTAAAAGTTCAGTGTTTCCAAGAACAAGTGAAGTGTCCTAAATGTAGCCTAAGATATTTAACTCTGCAGGCTGATTGTCCAAAAATATCTCAGTTTATTGTATCTGTATTGTTTTAGGCATAAAGGCCTAATATACTGCATATGAGAGGTATTTCTCCCTCAAAAGCAGCTGCCTGCAAACTGTGCATCCAAACATTATTTAAACAGACATAACTTTATTTTAAATTCTAGTGTAGAGCTGCAACGATTAATCGGTTAGTTGTCAACTATTAAATTAATCACCAACTATTTTGATAATCGATTAACCTGTTTGACTAATTTTTTTTAAAGAAAAAAAAGTAAAAATTCTCTGATCCAGCTTCTTAAATTTGAATATTTTCTGGTTTCTTTACTCCTCTATGACAGTAAACTGAATATCTTTGAGTTGTGGACAAAACAAGAACATTTGAGGACGTCATCTTGGGCTTTGGGAAACACTGATCAATATTTTTCACAATTGTCTGACATTTATAGACCAAACAACTAATTGATTAATTGAGAAAATAATCAACAGATTAAACCACAATGAAAATATTTGTTAGTTGCAGCCCTATTCTATTCTAGTGGAATAATTTAATACCAAACTTGTCAGGCTTTGATATGATGCACAAGACTGACGTGTAGAATATTTACATTTGATGAATGGTGTAGCCACAAAACATGAAGGGGTCTTGGGTTTGAATATTTCACTAACTATATAGTTCCAATGAAGATTTGGAACAAGCCGATACAGAATATAAATTAATAATATCATTTTAACAACCTTAAAACTTCCTGTTGGGAAAGAAATTGGGAAAATGGAATGTTAAGGGATTAATAAAGTAGCATTTGTTTTGTGGCAACAGGACTGTATTTAAAAATATCCAATGGCTCCCTCAGGTGGACAGCATCAAACTGCAATTGTACATGTAACTCAGGATAGACAGATTAGAATCAGTGGACCAATAAATGGCAGGACAAGATCATTTTGGAGGTCTGGGCTTCAAGCTCTATTATTTTAAAAATCTCAAAATATGAACAAATTAACGAACACTTGTCAATCATATTCTATTGTAGATAACAGGGTGATTAAATGAGTTGAGTAATTGAGAAAACAATAATTTATTGTATCCCTAGAATAATTGATTTTCTAACCAGTTCTCTTTCTGGTCTAGGGAGCCGGTGGATGAGGTCCTCCAGGTGCCTCCGTCTCTGCTGACGTGCGGTGGGTGTCAGCAGAGCATCGGTGACAGATTCTTCCTGAAGGCCATCGAGCAGTACTGGCACGAGGACTGCCTGAGCTGCGACCTGTGTGGCTGTCGACTCGGGGAGGTGGGACGCCGGCTCTACTACAAGCTGGGAAGAAAGCTATGTCGGAGAGACTACCTCAGGTTAGTCCGACGGTGTAATGTTGTACTATTATGATTTAATCAAGCAGGTTGTTAGTAAGCAAGACCAACAAGTATGGACTATTTCACACTTGTAAGCATAAACATTCCAAATGTGTCCCAGTTTATTTCCTGTTACGGTGTATGTGAATTGCATCAGCTGACAGGAAGTAAACATGGACCCAAGCTGTTGCCTAGCAATGCAATTCTGTTGAAACGGTCTATATGTGTATGTAGGGGTGTAGGAAGATATCGATACACGAGTATCGCGATATTATGTGTTGTGATATTTTATCGATTCTCCAAAACACTGTATTCATTTTTAATTAACCTCTTAAAAATCTGACAGTCCGCCGTTGGGCCCGGCCACTATTTGATCGTTCGGCAGTTGTAGCGGGCATTTTAAAGCTAGAGTGAAGATATTGGCACCATATGAAACTAGAAAACATAAGGAATCCAGTGGTAGGCCTACCAACCATGTCATACTAGCTTGTCGTGAAGGAGGCTAAATAACGCTCCAAATTTACGCTAAATTTTGTGGAGGAAAAACTGGCATGGCCATTTTTAAAGGGGTCCCTTGACCTCTGACCTCAAGATATGTGAATGAAAATGGGTTCTATGGGTACCCACGAGTCTCCCCTTTACAGACATGCCCACTTTATGATAATCACATGCAGTTAGGGGCAAAAATCATGCAGTCCTTTGCGTAAATGTGTTATTTTTGGTTATTGTAAAATGGTGTATTTCTGGTGTGACATTTTTCCTAAAATTAGATTTGAAAAAATCGCAATATATCGCAGTATATTGAATCGTTACCCCTGTATCATGATACGTATTGCATCGCCAGATTCTTGCCAATACACAGCCCTAAGTGTATGTAGCCAAAGCCTGATATATCCGCCTCCATCCACCGACCTCCATTGTTGTCAAAGACTATTAAAAACATATCAATGAGCCACATCGCTGCACTGGGTGACATGATTCTTCATTACGGTGAACATGGGCACTTCATTTTATTTTGAGTCAATGCCACATACACTGTTCTGGTGCTCTAAATACTCACGACGAGTACACCAAATGTGTTGCGTAGCTGAAAATAGTCTATATAGAGAAAGAATATAAATAAACTATATGTTCATGACCCGTTTTAAAAAGATTTACATAATTTCTTCAATAGAAATGATGTTGGGGATGAGTGTCACAGACTGGTTAGAGAAGTCAGACATTATTGAGAGACAGACTAATACTTTGTTTTGGTCTTTTCAAGGGGTTTGTTGACAATAACAGAAATATAGAATATTGCCACTCAAAATCTCACACATTTTTTGTCAAACACCACTTTAGCACATGTTGAATTGTAGGTTGTTTAATGGGGGCATTTTTGTACTTATATAAGGGACATGGGGAAACAGTTTGGCACTGTATCTGGATTTGTTGTCTCCTTCCTGCTGGACATTTTTACTTTATAGTCTGTCGTAGGGCTGTCCTCGACCAAAGAAAGTCTTAGGTGACTAACACTTTAATGCGATTTTGTTGACTAATCAATTAGTTGATTTAATCGACAGATCTGTAAAACTGAGTTTCACACAAAAGCACCACTTTAAATCTTGTGTTTACAAGAGATGTGCTAATATGTTTCTTAGAAATGCGTCATTCAGCAAAAAAAAAGCATAAAAAATGACAAACTGACTAAACAAATCTTAGTCAACTAAGACCAAAATGACCGATTAGTCGACTAATCGACTAAGAGGGCGTAGCCGTCATCTGTAGGAAAGTGCAGCGGTAAATGAGTAGTGGAGATTCAAGTTATGCTAGTGTTTGATTTGGGAGCACATGTTGTTTATGAGTCAGGAACAGGCTGGATTACAAACCAGGCAAAGTGAGCAACTTTGGTAGTTTGCAGGAATTTGTACGATTGTGCATTATAGCCTAATCTTGTGTCTTATAAAGGCGCTGTTTGTCAAAATGTTTGAAATTTATTATTTTAATCAATATAGTGCCTACTTTATTTAGTCCTAAATAAAGTTGTGTTTAATCAAGTGGCCACAAACTGGAACACAGAAATCTTGAGGCCAGGTAGTGCTAATCCAGTATAGGTATATGGTCAGGGGAAAAGATCCACAGTAGGTAGTTAGTTCCTCGCTGTGGGACTAATAAAAAGATTATCTTATCTTAAATGGAGACTGAAGGGATTCCTTAAAGTTTCATGTTTTCCATCTTCTTCTCAGTATTATGTTGATATCCTCTCATCCATTCAGGCTTTTCGGTCAGGACGGTCTCTGTGCTTCCTGTGAAAAGAGGATTCGAGCGTTTGAGATGACGATGCGTGTGCGGGACAAGGTTTACCATCTGGAGTGCTTCAAGTGTGCCGCCTGCCAGAAGCACTTCTGCGTCGGTGACCGCTACCTGCTGATCAACTCAGACATTGTGTGCGAGCAGGACATCTTTGAGTGGACCAAACTCAACAATAACAACATGGTTTAGCAGAAGGAGTTTCACCCTGCCTTTTCCCTCTGGCTTTAAAGGGAATGAACCATTGATAAACAGACTTTTTGCAGCCTGTGCGGGCTTTATCATGCATCTGACAGAATCATTTTAACAGAAAAGGAGAGGCTACATCTCTGCATTGCTCCCTGCTGGAGACTAATGAAGACTGCACCAGCAATAACAGAAAGCTTCTCATCTAAGGCTTCATCCTTAAATGCAAAAAAAAATGCTTAAATACTGGAAATACTTAAACATGCAATAATAGTCGTTTGTTATACACACTGGAATGTTAGACCTTTAGCAATGAACAAAAACTTTGTCAAGTTTATTGTAGTAAACACTATTTCATCACCTCAGTCTGGTCTGAACTGTTCAATGAGAATTTCAGTAAGGTTTTATTTTATGGATCGTAATTTCCTGAGAATTTCCTGGGAAGAACTGCGTAATTTGGTGCTAATTATAGGGAAAATTCCTATAGAGGAGCTGCTCCTTTTAAAATCCAAGTAAATTAATAAGTAATTAATTATTGGCAGCTATATGGTGAATTATATGCTTGCCGGCTGCACTGACTGTTTCCATTTTATACATAAGTAGTTTTGTATTTCTCTCCAGGAAACTTCCCTAGGAAATTAGTGAGAATTTATCGGGAAATTACAGACCTGTAAAATGAAGCGTTACCAGATTTTCATGTTATAAATGAAAAATCCTGATCAGAATGATTGTACTGCATTGCCAGGTTGAACTGGTGGCGCCCTCTAGTGATCAAGGGATCCCATGCAATACTCATTTTACTGACTTTAGAACTGTTTCCAGTGTGTTTTTTGTAACTGTTACACCTCTCTGGACATGCACCCACGACTTTTTGGATATTTACTATTAAATAAATTTCAATTTAGAGAAACATTGATAATCTTTGGCGTGAGTGTCTGTCTCCCTGGTAGTTACAGACAAACCTGAAATCCATTCATTCAAAGCAGGGCTGTCCTCAACCAAAGAAATTCTTAGTCAACTAACGATTTTGCCAACTAATCGATTAGTTGATTTAATCGACAGATCTGTAAAACAGAGTTTCTCCACAAAGAATCACACAAAAGCACCACTATAAATCTTTTGTTTACCAGAGATGTGCTCATAAGTTTCTTAAAAATAAGTCATTCAGCATGAGAAATGCACAAAAAACAACTAATCAACTGAGGAAATCTTAGTCGACTAAGACCAAAACGACCAATTACTCAACTAATCGACTAAGAGGGGAAAGCCCTAATTCAAAGGATTCATTTAGACAGCCACCAACCCAAAAGCTGTGCATACAGAGAAGGTTTTAAGTATACAGTATGTAACTAAAACAACAATGATTTTTGAGTGTGTTGTTGAGGGACAGTAATCCCCCACAATGTAGTGCAAAAAAAGAAATGGAGGAGCTTCTCACAAAAAAATGAATCTAATTTTGAATGTTTAATTGGCGGATGTATTGTAAGTCGCAGTTTAATTGCCTTTGCGCGGCGCACATATTGTATCATTTCCTGCCAGTATACAGTAAAGTAAGCTGTAACTAACGATTTTTTTTTTATTGTCGATTATTTTCTTGATTAATCGATTAGTTGTTTGGTCTATAAAATGTCCATCAGTGTTTCCCAAAGCCCAAGATGACGTCATAGATGTCATAGAGGAGTAGAGAAACCAGAAAATATTCACATTTAAGAAGTTGATATCAGAGAATTTTGAAAAATTACTCAAACCGATTAATCAATTATCAAAATAGTTGGCGATTAATTTAATAGTTGACAACTAATTGATTAATTGTTGTAGCTCTAAAATAAAGTAAGTTGATTTCTTGTACGCTAACTGCAAAACAATAACATATTATAAAGATTTCTCCATACAATTAGTGTATATGAAATTGGGACACAGCTATGGCCTTTAAGAGTATGTAGAAAAATATTGTGGGTGTGTTTTTAACAGAATAAGAGCACATCCTTACGGTAAAGTAGTGCTCTACCCGGTTTTAGCCACAAGAGGTCACTAAAAGATGTGTATATTCCAACCATCCATGAATCAACCAGTTATCAGGGTTGTTTTGGCCAGGGCAAGGAGAGCTGCTAAATATTACACTGTTAATTATTGTAAATCTATTATGGGATGCAGCTTTTTCCTCATAATAAACTCTCCTGGCAGGGCAAAAAGAGAGAAGAGAGAGAATCAGAAGAAATTGACGTTAATGAAGTCATGATGTTTTGGGCTGTAACATTAACTGTCTGTCTTCAAAGCCGGTGTCCCTCAGAGTGTTCCTGCTCTTCTTCTTCATGTCTGCCAGCCGTCAACTCACTCTGAACTGGCCACGAGGCGTGCTCCTCCAGTGCCATCCCACAACCTCCTGCCATCGCCAGTTATCTTTACAGGCATAACATCAATAATTGAATCCATGAATTGCTCTTGCGTGTGAGGTTGGGAACGAAGGCGCCTGACCACACCGTATTAGCGGGTGGGAGAAGCAGCCTTAACTGACGTTAAAAAGTGGATGAAAAATGTGATCGGGAAACAATTTGCAACAAAGGGAAGAGAAGTAGAGGAGAGGAGGGTAAAAGGAGAGCACAGAAGCTCCAGGATGGGGTCTTTAACGTGGCCTGACAGTAGTTTATTCATAGACGAGGGAGGAACCGATAGAGTTAAAAACCCACCCAGGCTGACATGACGCTTTTGCTGAAAGAGAAGCTTATGGGGAAACTAACGAGTTTTCCCACAATAGAGATGGGAATATACTGTATAGGCACACAGAGGGATACTGGGCCTTTGCTCGTTTGGAGGTCTGCAGATTGAAGGATCGTCAGTGTGGTATTAAGCAATGCTTGAGGAATGGCTGCAAAGAAAAAACTACTACACGGTGGTCTCACCAACAAATCAGCTCCATATTGAACACCAGGCTTAAGATATGTGTGGATAAATAACATAGTAACTACATAAATGAATAGTATTGGAAGCAGCTCAGTAGTCTAAAAACATCTACAATGCTGGGACTGTTAACCCTTTTGCTTTCTTGACATTGGCTTTACTTAAAATAATAATAATAATAATGATAATTGCAAAACCCACCAATTTTTTTTCTTTCAGATATTTTCTTTTCTTCCGACTGCATTAAAACCCAATATGTAGAAAAGTGGCAACCCTTCTCTTTGCCACAAACCGGGCCTACACATTTGATGAAGGTGACAAAATACAGAAATGACCATAAAGCATTGTTGTCACATGAAATAAGGAAATATCTCCTGTTTTGCATGCTATTTAGTCAAATCATGAACAATTTTGTGATGGGATCACACTAGCCGCAACGCCAAATCGGGCCAGGGGCGTTAAGTAGGGGGGGGCCAATGGCTCCTTCCCCACTTCCTACCCCCTTACTTCCGCGACCTTGCTCGGACCACACCCATCTTTGAACTCTGCCTTCATTTTGATCTCAACTACACCCCTGTAAAGTCTTGTCTGTCTTATCTGTCCACAGACAGAAATATAAACAACTGGCAAAGTACTCAAAACCGCCTCTGTGGTTGTTCTCACTACAGTCGGTGTCTCCAGGACCACATTTTGCCATGATGACTCACACAGACTCACAAGGTAAAAACAATACCAGCGTCGTGTCCAGTAAATATCTATTCCTTTTGTTTGCGGAAAAAGTCATTTACAGACAAAGAAACATGTGTTATCCTACATAGTGATGTTGTTTGAGGTCAGTTTGTTCGCTCTTATGAACAAACTGTTTTACTGTATAACGCCAATAATTGTATTTAACCCTTTTTAGCCAAGCTAGCAGTGTGGCTCTATGGATGGCAATGTCGATCTGTTGGTCAGTCGGTCCACCACTTTGGTCCAGACTGAAGTATCTCAACAACGATTGAATGGATTAACATTAAATTGAAGGTCCTCAGAGGATGAATCCTACTGACTTTAATGATCCCCTGACTTTCCCTCTAGCGCCACCAAGAGGTTGACATTTTTGGCTTTTAGTAACATATCTTGACAACTGTCGGATGGATTGCCATGAAATTTGGTACAGTGGTGGATGAACCCTAATGAACCCTTATGGTGCTCCACCCTGAATCCCCCTTGAATCCTACCATTAAAGGTACAGTGTGTAGGATTTGGTGGCATATAGTGGTGTGGTTGCAGATCACAACCAACTGAATACCACTCCGCTCCCTCCTCCCTTTCCAAGACTGCAGTTTTGTGAGTGCAAAACGGTGGTAATGCCGTTTGCCCCGCTCAGAGGCCATCCTTACCATAATAACACTACTTTAGGAGCAAACGGAAGTCAGACAGCGGCTGACAACTTTTAATGTCCAATACTTTACGACCAAAATACATGCAAAACTATACATTCCCATCAACCTCAGCTGTAGTATGTGATAACTGCTAAATAGCAAATCACAGAGCTGAGGCCTGTACTACGAAGCGAGTTCAACATACCCAGGGTATCTTCTCCTTATCTGGCTTAACTAAACCTAACAAACAAGATCCCGCTGAGCGGTCCTACGACGGTGATTATCAACTCGGTAAATCAACCCAGGGTTTCTCAATCTGGCTACGAGCGCGTTCACATGAACGGGGCGGTGTTTGCAGCATGTGACCAATCACAAACATGGACTAATCTACAGACTTGCAGACAGACAGGCAGAGCGGCACATTTTACAAAGGAAGAGCAAACTGTATAAGACAAATACGAAGAAGTTAAACACATAATCCAGACTAGAAGTAACACAGTTGAAGCTGCCAAATGCAGGAAGGACAGCTGGCAAAAGAAAATGCCGATGTGTGCAGAAATTAACAGACTTACTGAATACTTAAAAGTCAGATATAGTCATCTAGATGGGGCAGTGATATATAAATAGCTTTCAGAAGTGTAATGGATGAGTTAATTACCCTTCATTGCCTTTGACAAATTTGTGGCGTGTATGAGTATATCAGCCTTCTTTCAGCTGCGTCCCCGTCTCCGGTGGTGTGAAACGGACTTGAGCGCAAGTAAAAAAATTAGTATAACAACATAATTCAAAGCGGTAAGCAACCACAGCATACAGCCAGCTGTCCTTCCAGCATTTGTCAGTTTAAACTTTGTTGCTTTCAGCCTGGATTATGACTTAAACTTCTTCATATGTGTACGTATGTGTGTAATATTGTCATACATCTTCACACCGGGCTCTGATTGGTCAGTAGGCGGTGCTTTTATACGAGTTGATCTCTAATCTGGAACATAACCTGCTCCAGAGCAGGTTAGGCGTTCAGCATACAGTAAGTTACCATGGCGATCTACCCCAGTAAGAAGTGAACCACCGTCGTAGGATGGAAAACCCAGAGTTAACCCTGAAGTTACCTCGCTAACCCCAAATCCTGCTTCGTAGTACAGGCCTCTGCTGGCATGAGTGTAGACTCTTGTTTACAGCTGTGGTCTCTTGGACCTTAAATGGAAGTAAAGCACCATTTTCTGAAAGCAATTCCCATACATTTAGGAGAAGTTATTAAGTATCAAGCTAATAAAACAACATTAAAGGACCAGTGTGTAACAATTAGGGGGATCTATTGGGAGAAATGGAATATAATAATAATAAGTATGTTTTCTTTAGTGTATAATCATCTGAAAATAAGAATCATTGTGTTTTCGTTACTTTAGAACGAGCCGTTTATATCTACATAGGGAGCGGGTCCTCTTTTCACGGAGCCGGCCGCCATGTTTCAACAGTAGCCCAGAACGGACAAACTACTGTGTTAACTTTTCCTGTTTGGGCCGGAGTCAACAACGTTACTCGCTCCAGAGTTAACCCCCGTCACTCCACTCAGCCGGGAAACAAGACTCAGGAAACCTCTGTTGGTCTTGAGGAGCTGCAGCATTTATTTCTGCACAAACTCCAACTTCCACTGTACATTCACTTAATATTCTCAGAGCAAATTTAACTCCGCCGACGCTCACTCTCTCTTGCTTCACCACTCACTTCCCACGTAAACACACACTATACACTGGCTCTACTATTCTCCAAAAGACCTAAGCTACTCTTACAACAACTGTCTCTAGATAGGGCCATTCGTGTTTTCACGTCGGCCACCGTAAGTCTTCTACATGCTTGGCACAGGGGAGAAGTTGCAATCTGCCACCTCACCGCTAGATGCCGCCAGATGTTACACACTGTTCCTTTAAGTATGTATTTTGAGCTGTCAAGGAAAGCCGGCTGTCCCAAACAGAACTTGAGGGTTAAAGGAGGGTGTTGTACTCTTTGTGTTCGGCTCCCTTTCTACAAAGAGTTCACTGAGTTTAATGAGACTGGAGTTGAGGGGAGGCCAGGTCTCATCTCACGACATTCACACACACAACACACCGGTCCACAGAGACCCACAGCGTCGGCCAAGCGGCCTGCGTTCCATCGGCCAACTCTCCTCTGCTGCCCTGCAGGCTGAGCTTTGCCAGAGCACTGCCCTGACTTGCACAGCAGCCTCGGCAGGACTCAATAAAGCCCTGTGCCTCTTGTGTCATCCCCACCAGCTGTACACAAGGCCGGGAGTGTAGTGCTGTGTTTGTGTGCCGAGGGAGGCCTGTTTCATCTCCAGTGCCCATGTCACAGCAGTCCCGTACGGGTAAACCTAAAAACATCCAGCTGTGGGCATGGAAACCAAGGAGACTTTCTGAGGATGAAACCGCAACAGCTCGCAGCTTGTTTTTATCAAACAGCTCACCCCACTGAAACAACCACCACACAGCGACCTCACGCTGGTGCAGTGTGCAGTGTGGACAGCAGATGGCGGTTCTGGTCCAGGTAGACGTTCTTGGGGAAATGTGTGTATGTGTGCACGTGCAAAATAAGTGACAGGCAGATTAAGGGAAAGCTGGTTTTCGTATGGACACCAACTCAAGAAAAGATTAATTAGAACTGAACTGAAAGTGACGAGCCATATTCAAAGCACTGCAGACATGACAGTGAGAGTTCAGCAACACCTACAAAGGAAGATGTGGTTGGACAATTATCTGCAGCACCACGGCGATTAATCACAGCGTGGCCTGTCAATGTCAAACCCGTCTGACAAAATGAGTCAAGTGCTATTGATCATGCCCGCCTTGGGTTTCACTTGCACTCACACTTTATCAGATGGAGCTAATTGGGAACATATTCAGTCTGTGGTCCTGAGAGATGTGTCTGTCAGGAGTCACATTCCTGCTCCGATTCTCCGATAGGCCGTAGCGCCTGCAGTCTGGATGGAGGACAGGCTGTGGGAGTAGAGTTTTGGGGGGTTGTGGGGTAACAGAGGTGGATGAGTAATAAGTGTGCATCCTTTAGCTCTCGCCGGAGTTGTCCTCTGACTGGATTAAATATGTGCTGAGGATTTATTATGTATGAGACCTCTGGGGCCCCAGAAAAACTCCAAAACTGGGCTAGACTTTTCTGCCACCTTATATTTTCCCTCTTACTACCTCACACAATCGTTCTCACTGATTTCCACCTAACTTCCCATCAGCCTTGTGTATAGATGTGTGATGTGATGGATTCTGTGATTGTAATGATGTTTACTGCTTCAGCCTGGATGCCTGCAGGCTTTTCTGTCAAACACAGAGGCCGAGGGACAACAGCACAGTGTTGGAGGAAGTATTTAGATCTTCTATTAAATCAAAAGTAACAATGTAAAAATACTCAATTACAAGTTATAATCCTGCATTCAAAATTGTTCTTGAGTAAAAGTATGTAAAAATGTACTTAAAGCTAGGGTTATTAATGTTAAGAAACTAGCAACAGCACGCCAGATTTTTAAAATTATCCAACCGGACATCCGACCCCAGTGTTTCCAACTCTTTTCCAATGACAGTGGCGAGCAACACTAGCTCCAAAAGCTGCTAAATCTAGTGAAAAAGTCGCCAAGTCGTCGACACTGACAGTCCCTCACTTCAGACCTCCCTCCAAAGCCACTCCCAAACTATTATCATTATGAACATATACATAACATAATGAACGTGAACGGCGAACATGGCTAATGTTAGTACTCACAGCTGTCAATCTAGCAGTTTATGGAAGACTCTGGTGATGTGCAATGAGTGCATGGGCAGAGTGAGGGTAGGTAGGTAGACAGGGATTATTAAAGTCCTGCGACAGCCACAGATACCAGATTTTTTTTTTTGTCAGAGCATTTGATTTATTGATTGCTGTCAGGATGTGATGAGTATATCAACAACTATAACAAAAAAAGTTTTTGAAGAAGATTACCAACTCTAGCTTTAAAGCTGGTGACCAACCAAGCCGACATCAAAGAACTAGCGGACCAACCAGTTGCGCTCACGTCGCCTTTGCCTTGACCAGAAGTTGCACTCGAACACACCACAAAGACTACAGCCGACGGCCAACTACCACGTACGTTCTGCGCCTGCGTGAGAGGAAATGCACTGATTCGTTTATGCTGAACAGCCAATCAGAGTGATTTCTCTCACCGACGAGCTCCACCGCCGATTCAATGTTCTGCATCAGCCGAAAAAACTCCAACACAGGCAGATTAGAGCCAACGGTGCGGGACACACCAAAAAAAACTAGGCCGACAGACACTCACCGACGGCCCAAAACTGTCAGACGGCCGACTGTTAGCTTGGTGTGTCAGGGCCTTAAAGTACTCAATGCAGAAAAATGGTCACTGAGTGTCAATTATATATTTGAATTATGATTACTGATGCATTAACATATAAGTAGCATTTTACTTTTGTAGTTGGTCAAGATGGAGCTAATTTTATAATGTTGTATATTTGAATCAATGTGAATACATCAAGTTGAGACATGTTTTGTATGTAAAATTTTAATTTGTAGTAACTATATCTGTCAGATAAAAGTAGTGTAGTGTAATATTTCTTCCTGAACTGTAGTGGAGTGGAAGTGTAAAGTAGCATGAAAGGGAATACCACATGTACACTTGCACTCTTATTGAGAGTTAGATGAGAAGATCGATACCACTCTCTGTAAACATGAGGCTTGTTGGTTACCTTAGCTTAGCATAAAGACTGAAAACAGGGGGAAACAGCTAGACTGGCTCTGTCCATAGGTAAAAAAAAATCTTTACATATCTATATACAGTATTAAACACTTTACAGGAGGTTATATGGGACCAGTAACTTCTAACTTCCTGGAGTTTCTGCTGGTTGCCTGGCCCCAAAATCGTCCGACGTAGTTGCTGGTAGACAGATTTTGTTACCGTTGGACAAAGCCAGGCTAGCTGTTTCCCTCCGTTTCCAGCCTTTTTGCTAAGCTAAGCTAACTGGCTGTTGGCTGTAGCTTCTAATGTACAAACATGAGATTTCTATCAATCTTCTCATCAAACTCTCGGTAAGAAAGCGAATAAGATTTCCCTTTGTTACATTCCACCGCTTTCGAAGTGGTTTGTCTGAAAACACTGACACACTATTGCATTTATCATAGCTGAAATTCTTTAGATCTGCAAAAATATGTGATGCAAGTAAATCTGTTTTGAGCCAATCTACCGTATGGTTTTTACATATGTTTCTTTGGCCATAAGTCATTTTCCCCCCTAAAATGATCCCCATATGTTGAGCGGTGTTCCTGGCTTCTGATGAACCAACTACACACTGCACACCAGGCTCTGTCCCAGGACTTGCATCAAACATGCTGACCTTATGGGATGGGTGGGGTGTTAGGTGAACCATTTTTTTCTCTTACACTGACTGACACGGGCAAGCAAGCAGCAATATTGCAGAATAATAACTGCAGCCGCATGTCAAGACCACATAGCACGGATTAGAAACTGCAATCATGGGTATTATGTGTTTTATAACTCCAAAACCACTGACTTGTTGTACTTTCATGGATGAATAGTAAAGAAAATGAACCGACATGACACATGAAAACATTCTTGAGGGTTCAGTGTGACCATGAGTGAGTGGATACGGTGCTACAGGTCAAAGGTGAACTTGGTCTGTGCTGCCAGCAGAGAGAGTGGCTCGTTATAAAGAGTAAACCTGTCCAATAGAGTAGAAAAATGATTTTCATAAGTGAGAATATCTCTTTTACATGTGAATACGTAAGCTACAGTATTTCAGTGATTGATTCCTGTGGTTTCTTTTCATTCAGCAATCTCCGTTTTCTCATTAAAACACATCACTATCATGTATATCATTTTTTATCTAGACACATTATTCCAGTGACAGTAGGTGACCTCTGGCATCGCGCATCATGGGGACCTCATAAATTTAGACCTGCTTTATTTAGATGAGCATAAAAAAGCACCTCCTGGTATAAATCTAAACCTGACTCCCACCTCCTTCTCATCAGGCATCAGTGAAAAGCCTGTTACCAGGAAGCAGACCGTGGCAGCAGTGTATTTCTCTTTCAAGCAATCAGCAATGGAAACTCCAATTAAGGTGGTGGAAAAAGGTGGCTACTGCTTTTAAAAAATCAGTGCAGATGTGCAGGTAAGTGACCATGCGGCAAACTTGTGGCTACACGGCGTCGGGCTCAGTGCAATTTCCGTCTCTAATTGGACTTCCCACGCAATGCCTGCTTCCAATCATTGCAGAGAGCCGGCGCAGGCAGGCACACTGGCAGGATGGTGGCGGACCACAGTGGGACAGATCATGAAGAACTGAAAGGACACAAAATTGACTGGGCAGAGATTTTAAATTACACATTTACAGGCATTGTACGGCTGTTGTCAGTGATGGAAGAAGCAAAAATACTCCAAGTAAATGTACAGCATATGTGTGTGTGTGTGTGTGTGTGTGTGTGTGTGTGTGTGTAAGCATCATCTTTAATGTTGTAGCTGGTTGAGATGTTGCCACTTGCCACATGTAGTTTGATCTAAATGTATAATATGTTATAACCTATTTCATGTGCTGCAACGATTAGTCAATTAATCAATTAGTCAAACAAAAAAAAGTCAAAAACAAAAATTAATCTCACATTTTTTATCTGCTCAAAATGTACCTTAAAGGAAGATTTGTCAAGTATTTAATACTTTTATCAACATGGGAGTGGACAAATATGCTTGCTTTATGCAAATGTATGTATATATTTATTATTGGAAATCAATAAACACAAAACAATGACAAATATTGTCCAGAAACGCTCACAGGTACTGCATTTAGCATAAAAATATGCTCAAATCATAACATGGCAAACTCAAGCCCAACCGGTAACAACAGCTATCAGTGTGTCAGTGTGCTGACTTGACTATGACTTGCCCCAAAACTGCATGTGATTATCATAAAGTGGGCATGTCTGTAAAGGGGAGACTCGTGGGTACCCATAGAACCCATTTTCATTCACATTTCTTGAGGTCAGAGGTCAAGGGACCCCTTTGAAAATGGTCAAGCTAGTATGACATGGTTGGTACCAATGGATTCCTTAGGTTTTCTAGTTCATATGATGCCAATATCTTCTCTAGCTTTAAAACTGAGCCTGTGACAACTGAAAAATCACAAATTGCGTTAATACATTAAAGAAATTAGCGATGTTAAAACGAATTTGCGTTAACACGTTATTATCGTTAACTTTGACAGCCCTAGTAGATGTATTTATTTACTTTCCACCACTGGCTTTCGTCTATGAAAATCTTGTCTATGATTAGAAAAACGACACTTTCCCGAACCGTTGAAGCACCGCAGGGAGTTGCCACCCACCACAATATTTGAGCTTCATCGATTCTCTACACCTGCTGTTCTAAATCTTCCCTTAATGCTTAAATCCTGGCAATGCCATCCTTAGTTAAGAATTTCTCTCTTCCCTTGGATTTCCTCTCTTTCAGAGTTGCCTCACCTGGAACCAATCTGTAACACAATCAAAGTGTCCTAACATGAAAGCTCAGTTCCTTCCTTTGATAGTCCATTTCTCTCCACACTTGTTCTTTTCTCTTTTCTCTAGTAGCTCGAGCAGCCGTGTCTGGAAAAAATTCAGCTTAAAATAGAGACTCAGTCACTAAGCATTATGCAAATTTCCTTGAAACAATTCACTGGTGCTCTGCCTTTTGCAGACAACAGAATGGGCCCTTTGTCTAAAAATAAGCTGTGCATAATGAGAGCTAAGGGCCTGGCTTGTTGAGAATTTGAGAACACTGTTGCGAAGGCCTTGAGAAATTTGAGGTAATAAAATATAAATAGGAAGAAGAATAACTTGTGATCATTTAATCTAACGACTTCACAAACCAATTGTTCCAAAGCAGGCGAGAGCCAGTTTTTAATAGAATAGGAAGCGTGAAATGTGGAAAGAAGAGTGTAACATAACTTTTTTTTAAAGCTTATTCTGTTTCCTCATCGCTGGATTGCACTCATCCATCCTAAGCGTTGATTGCAGCTTCTGGATGAGTTGATGCTTACGGTTTGTGTGCTGCATGCTCATCAGTCATCCCTCTCAGCTTCAGAGTGTGTCCAGGATCGCAGGGTGATTAAACTCTAATAGCAGCCTTTTGAGCAGTCCGGGGGGATTTACTCCTGAGTCAACATGCCAGACCCCATTTCCTCCTCACTCACTGCTGCCTCTCAACACCCAGCCGGCTGCAGCCACAGTAGAGCTCCACATGGAACTTGTATAGATTGAGAAAACCTTGGAAGTGACCCTGCATAAGGCCTTAGACATACACAGGGAACTATGCCAATAAATGACCCATTTCTTCCAAATATTACCTAATTTACTTTGTTGAAACATCAACATTTGAAAACGTAACTCTAAAAACATGATTAAGAAGCTTTTGTTTGATTATCATGATAAATACATAGTTCTACCAGATCCTGTTTATAATCCAACAGGAAAAGTAATTTCACATACTTCATAATGTTTTACGATCCTTGAATATATATATATATATATATAAAAATATTTTTATTATTATTTTAAAAAGCCCCAAATTGCATTTATTAAAGCTACAGTAGGTAATGTGTTTTAGGGCGCTTTTACAAGCCATTGTCCGTTTAGCTAGTCCAAACCAGAGTGAAATTAATATTTTTGATTTAGTCTGGTTCGGTTTCACAGTGAATAAATTAAAGCGGACAGAATAAAAAAAAAATAATTTGCTGAGGGGTGTGTATGAAGTAGTGAATTTATCTCTTTCATCTCGAGAGCTGCCACTTCTATTCAGGGTATTGCGGACTTTGATATATTGCTGTCAAAGTGTTTCCACTTTGACTCGTCACTGATCTACTCCACACAAATCCGTTTTCCTCCAGTTTATCTCAAATTACTTTATAAACGTCACTGTTTTTGTGGACTCTATTTAGTATATTCTGTATGTTCTCTTTAGCCCAGATGTCAAGCAAACATCAGACTACTGCAGAAGTCCAGGTCAGTCCTCTCTTACCCATGCTAACCTGTTGTTTACCTGTGTCCATCTCAACAAATGCCTGCACAGGCAGCCTGCGATTTGGTTCGCTTGGAAACGGTTTGAACGGTCTCACAAGCGGGCTTGGACCAATTGTTTTGGTCCGCACCAGAGTACGATTACTGCGTTCACAAGTGCCCTAATGAACCGCACCAGAGTTTGATTAAAACGGACTAAATGTTTGTAAAAATGCCCTTTAAAACCTTTTTTGTGTTATAAGAGTTGAAATTATCATTACTACCTGACAGCAATCAATAAATCAAATGCTCTGACAAAAAAAAAATAAAATAAATAAAATCTAGTATCTGTGGCTGTCACAGGACTGTAATAAACCCGTCCAGGAAATTATTGGACCCGAGTACCAACAATAGCGATGTTCTTTGTTTACATTCATAATGATAATTTTGGGGGAGTGACTTTGGAGGGAGGCCTGAAGGGACGGACTGTCAATGTTGCCGACTGGATTTTTTTCTGTAGGATTTGGCAACATCTAGTGGTGTGGTTGCAGATTACAACCAACTGAGTACCCCTCCGCTCACTCCTCCCTTTCAAGACGGTAACGTGAGCCGCAGAGTGCAAAACCGTGGTAACGCCGTTTGCCTCGCTCAAAGGCCATCCTTACCATAATAACACTACTTTGGTAGCAACGGAAGTCAGATGGCGGCTGGCGGTACCACTGTTTTGCACTCTGCGGCTCACGTTACCGCAGTTTCACAAGCGTGTCGGAGAACTACAGTGGCCTTCAGGTAACGTAAAAACACGAAATGCTCTCTTTAGAGCCAGTGTTTGGTTTGTCCGTTCTGGGCTACTGTAGAAACATGGCGGCGCAACATGGCGAACCCCATGAAGAGGACCTGCTCCCTATGTATATATGAAGGGCTCATTCTAAGCTAACGAAAATACAACGATTCTTAGTTTCAGGTGATTGAATATTATATTCCATTTCTGCTAATAGATCCCCTGAAATGCTACACACTATTCCTTTAATGGTATAAGCAGAGTTTCTGGCACAACTTCACCTACTTCCAAGGTGCGTGGAGAAGGGAAAAAGTCTGAAGAGGTCAAAACTCCAGCAACACTTTATTTAGAGACCAAGGTCTTACAATAAAGTTGTTCTTTATACTACAAGTTTTGCTGGAGTTTCGACCTCTTCCATTTTGATTGTATGACACATTTATTCAGTCATTCGTTTTCTTATATTTTATAGACCAAATGATTAATCGAGAAAATAACCATCAGATTATCTGATAATGACAATAATCACAAACTGATCTCTACAGATCCTGGTAGGACATTAATGTCTGGACAAAAATTGCAAAATCTATTCGATTATAAATAAATACATTGGAATATCTGTCTAACTATTCAAAAGAGGTTTTTGGCAAATGTTGTATAAAAGAAATCTGTGAGCATCTAATCATGTGGATTCCTACTATGTAGGCTGTTATGCGAATGGGATAGTTACGTGTTTGATCTAGATTCATAGTGGTGCTTTCCCAAGATGTCGTCAAACAAAACTGATTGCAGAGATTGAGACGATCGTCATAGTGCTAACATTTCAGACATCTTGTTTTGAAACTTCCCACGAACAACAACACAGCGCCCGTTATCCAGCGTCCAGCGGCTCAGTGGAGACGACGTATGCTGCTCCTCCATGTGACTTTAATTGAGTGATTAGATGTAATTCAATAAGCAATCGAAGGGCAATGCGCGTGAGTTTGAGGCGTAAAGCAAAAGAGCACTGGTGAGTGGAGCCTTTGTCCATGACCCGCCATCATCGCTGCTACCTTTCAGGCTAAATCACGCGGCCAGATCGGCCCTTGGCCAGCACCCCTCTGTGGACCCCTCCACTCTAATTGTCTAGGCCACCAATTATATGAACCACACAGTTTACAGGTTTAGTGCTCAGGCTTGGCCATGTCTTGTGTTTGCCATGTGAGCCACTATCTTTAGATCGGGATCGACCACACAAAAACATCCCAGTTATTATTTTCTGTGAGGAGAATTTCCACTAATCCCTTTGCTGAGATACATCAAGTTTTGGGAATGTTTGCCATCAGCTAACTCTGATAGGCCAATATTCAGTCTAAACCATACCAAGCACATCGACTTCTTTCAACAACTGAAAGAAGAAAGTTTTGAATTCAAAAACATCAGTGACACAGGATTGTGAAATTACTCTGAATTGTGACACAACTTTCCCAGCTTGAAATATTACCCCTGCCTGTGGATCCATTAGACCCACATTCACACAGCTGTTAACTGTCAATCCGCCCCAGCTCATGCAAATTTGGCAGGAAATGGCTGGCATTATAATAAAGAAACTGAAAATGGCCCGCTCCATAGCTCCACTATGATGTAGTGAAATAGTTCCATAAATTACTTCAAGTCTGCTAATTCTCAGAGTAAATCAAAGTCCCCAGAGGAGCTGAAGTCTGTAAAATATGGCTCATTACTCAACCAAAAGGGACACGAGCCCTCAGCAGGATTAGAAAGTCAAGGCTAGTTATAAAATATAAAAGAAAATGTTAATCTTAAATCCAGGATTGTAGAAATGTCAGAAAATTCTCGCCACCATTTGAGGAGCTGACTTGTGGAAGCAATCTTGGCAAATGTGTGTGTAGACAAGTGTATTATCCAACATGTGTCTTTAATGCTGGGTCAGCCCACTTGCCAACTGTCATATTGTTAAAGATAGACTACACCCTCTTGGATTGTGCCAAGAAGGCCCATAGATTTACAGTAATACTCCGCAGCACAATAGGGAGAACAGAGGCCTGCCGGGTAGCCAGAGGCCCTACTCTAAAGTTATATGTTGTAAAGCTTTGTTACTATAATTGCTACAGACTCCTGGATACAATGATGACTACTGCAGCTGACTCAGAGCACATCTGAATCCACAAATCACAGATAAGTCAGCATCACATGCAGAGTGTTTTTTATCGGCATAACAAATTGGCGCTGCAATCAACGCTCAGACGCTAACATCATATCTATGACTGATATACTCACTTGTCATATCCAACATATTCATTGCCTTGTTAATTAAAAATGAAAATACATTATTAATACTGCTAATTGTGAATTCTCTGTATCTGGCATCAGATCTTTTTGTTAAAGGTACTAAATACAGGATTTGGGGCATTTCTATTGCCTCTCAGCGGCTCTCAACATGGCGACAGCGAGACAGCGGCTCGCAGATAATGGTGCCAACAGGGCTAACAGTGCAAACAACGGCAAAATTCCTGACAGAGATACAGAACAGTATTTACCTGAGGGGGAACCGGAGGGTGGGTGCTTCGCTTCCGCGACAACGCAGTCGGTTGGGATGACGTTATCAGCTGTAACCGCCGTTTGAGAGCAGTGCAGAGCAGCAGCTGTGAGCTAGCTAGTGGAGCACGCTCACATGCACGAACATGCACTAAAAGAAGAAGAAAAGAAGCTTGGTTTACAACACACACAGAGGAATACAAATAATATGCAAGAAATACGCATAGTGCAACCTATTCTCATACAACGATTCACATGATATCTTTCGAAAAAGTTATTCCTCCATTTTCGTTCGTTTTCCTACAAATATCCAGCAACACGTGTCAATTTCCGCTTCCATGTTTCAACTTCCATGTTTCCATCAAACAACTTCCTTAGGTTTAGGCAACAAATCTACTTAGTTAGCTTTAGGAAAAGATCGTGGTTTGGCTTAAAATAACTCCGGAAATGGTGTTACTGCAGTTCGTAAGTTACGTGACAAATAAATCAACGTTGACTTCTGGTTTCACATGGGGGACACGAATGTTGGTCTCTTGGGTCCAAAAGTCCGATATTTTTTGACCCACCCATCCACCCTGACCTCCTCCCTACGCGGCGTTTGTCGCTCTTTCTATTTCCTGGTTCACGATTACGTGAATTACATACTAATTGATTTTGTGGGATATACACGAATTACAGTGCCTTACTTTTTGTAGGTATAGCTACAAATGGTGTATGAGAACAACCTGAACAGTGACAGGCAAATTACGAAATCACAATAAATAAAATAAAATTAACAGTTCTAAGTTTGCCATGCGCCATAATTTGGCCTTCTTTTTAAAGCTGCACATATCATTACTTTTAGATTAACAATGGATCAAATGAAGTGTAATGTGAAAAGAGTCGCTTGTAGTGATGAACACAGAGATTTATCATCCAACACTACGGAGGGTTTTAGCATCTTTCAGCTTATTGTTTTGGTTTTAATGCTCGCAACTTTAATGTTTTGGTTCACTCTCCATCTCTCATCAGTGTAGCTTTCAGCCGCAGCAGGCAGCTATTTTCAGTAAAAAAGCTCTGATAAACCCACTGTACACTACCTGCTCAGCACCAAACAGCAGACAGAGAAAGTTAGCGACTAGCCGGTGAGCACAGCGAAGCATTTAGCAGCTAAAGAACCAGATTACAAACTGCACTGACTTGCAGTTGTATGTCTCTATACAGCCTTCAAAGGTAAACACCCAGAGTGTTGGAATCTGTTTGCCAACATGTGCCCTTGGGTTCACCCCAAACACAACCCTGATTAACTTATTCTGGGAGATCTTTAATTTCTCCTTGAATGTTTTTTTCCCAGACGTTCAAACCACGAACAAATAGAATAATGAAAGCAACACAAGAGCAGAAGGTGACATGTTGTTCAAAGTGAACGGATGTTGCATTACGGAGACTGAGATATGGGCGAGGCTGTGAACTAACATTGTCCTGTGGTGGTTCAGCAGGGGTGAGTAGGACACAGAGCCATTTGAAAGAGGACAAGGCAGTTGTTCAACAAGTGTTCTCCGAAATTCAGTGCAAGGAGCATGACTCTGATTATAACGCCATGTGAATGAGCTTCTTTCTTGTCCCAATGAGGACATTCCTGACAATTAGGAGGATGACTACAGCTTTGTTTGTCTCACGGAGGCGACCTTGTCTGTTGGGTCAGTGACTACCTGGGAGTCTAAGATGCACATGTGACATCTGTCTGCATGCAGCTCTGCAGCGACAACGTTAACAGATGGCAAGTCACAGCCACAACCTGTTAAACCTGCAGTAGGCAGAATGTTTTTGGCATCTTAGGGCAAAAATTCCATCATAACCGTTCAGCATATTGTATTTCAAGTGTTCTGAGAAAAAACTAGTCTTCTGCACCTCCTCATGGCTCTGTTTTCAGGCTTTAAAAAATCTAGCCCGTGACAGGAGGCTTCATTTCAGAGAGAGCGTTCCTATTGGCTGTGCTCTGGCTGGTGGGCGATGCTTGGTATTTTTTCAACTGATCTCAACATGGCTGGCGGGTCACAAACGTTCTGATTTTACAGCTAAACAGTACACTACAAGATGTTTCTAAAAACATTTGAGGCGAGGAATAGGCATTACAGTAACAGAATATTGATTCATATTTGATCAGCTCTGCCTAGTTTGACCGTTTGATCGGAGTTCGCAAGTGATTGACAGCTGCTCATAGATGGCAGCTGGACGGCAGACTCCAGCTCGGCTCTGATTGGTTGTTTTCCTCCGGTCTGTGAAATCTTGCAGATGCCATTAGGAGCACTGGAGGACACAGAGGCACATGATTTTTTTGGATTACCTGTCTCATGCACAACTGTCAGGATATGGTGACCTGCTTTAAGTACTATTCACAAGAGGGCTAAAATTACAGTAAATGTTATTGTTATTGATCATGTCAGTTACAAATAACGAGCAGCAAAGAAGTGAGGACCGACATGTTTATTGGGCCAGAGTAGCTTCTAATATGACTGGAGTTGGGGGGGCTTTATGCTCAGCTGCAGAGCCAACCAAAGAGCATAAACAGGAATGTCACTTGGTCAGGATATTTCATGGTGCAACCACAAAACCAAATCCGGATATTGCCTCCTGGGATGCTGCTACGCTTCAAGTGCCAAACTCTGGCACTAGAAACAAGAGAAACAATGTGTGACAGAGGAAAATAGAGAGAAAATAAAAGTGGTATGAGAGGGGTTCCTCAGAGATGAAAAAGGAAAAAAGACAGAGAGTTTGAGCAAAGAAGACAAAAACAAGGAATGTAACTGAGTAAAATTTTGTGACACATAAACATCCCAAAATGTTGTGGGTCCAACCCTCGGGTGTGCAAAAGAAACTGAGGAGCAGAGGTCTCTTTAAGCCAAGGACACACCTGGTGACCTCACAGCTTCATCTTCACTTCACTAGAAATACAGGTCAGCTCATCCTACCAAGCAGAAGCACACCAAGTCATCTAATTTTTTTTAAACTACGAAAAAGTCTCACATCTCCTGTTTAGCCACGCTAACGGCATGGTCCACACTGAAATATCTCAACAAACATTTAACAGATTGCTATGAAATTCTGTTCACACATTCATGGTCCCCAGAGGCTGATGCCAACATCAGATCAAAATTTAAATTTGTCCAGCACTTTGGTTTATGACCAAATACCTGCACACATAATGACAATACCATCAGCCTCAGCTGATCTTTGTGTTTAGTGCTAATTAGTTAGCATGCTCATACCTGTTAAACATCAGCATGTTGACATTGTCATTGTGAGCATGTTAGCATGCTGATGTTAGCATTTAGCTCAAAGCACCAGAGCCGCTATAATGTCTGCAGGCTCTTGTTATAGAGTCTTGTTATATTGTCTGAAACAATAACAGTCCAATAATGGAGCATTATGTATAATATTAGGTGTCTTGGTTAAAGATGGAAATTACAATCTTTATTTCACTTTTTCTATATCGCGAGTCATTTTACGGTCGTACTGTGCCACTTTTAAGTTTCTAGTTTCTCTCATTTATATAGCACTATACATAGTACTTCACAAAGACAGACATATATGTGCATAGAAGTTGTGGAAATAAAACCAAGATTAAAATAGGAACAAGTTTAAACACAATTTGGACCCAGGGAATCTGATGAAAACAGAAAAAACAGGTGAACCCAATTAAAAATGTGTCTTAAAGGTGCTAAATGCCAGATTGGGCGCATTTCTATTGCCACCTCTCGGCTCTCAACATGGCAACAGCTGAGCCAGCGGCTCGCAGCTAACAGTGAAAACAATGACAAAGTGCAGACACAGCTAACAGTGTTAACCTGGGGAGGAACTGGAGGGTGGATGCTACGCCTCCGCAATGACGCCGTCAGTCGGGACGGCGTTATCAGCAGTAACCGCCGTATGAGTGCAGTGAAGAGCGGCAGCCGTGAGCTAGCCAGTGGGGCGCGCTCATATGCAGGAACATGCAGTAAAAGCAGGCGCAACCGACCCGGCTATGTCAACAAAGCAAGGACAAGCTCTGATTACAACACACACAGAGGGAGAGTGACTTCATTCTCTGTTCAGGTAGACATTACTCTTCTATATCTTTACATAGCAAATAGTTGTATGTTAATGCTCTGAATATCGTATTGAGCACCTTTAAGGTGCATCTTAAAAGCATCAACAGACTCAACCTGTCTAATGGCCTCCGGCAGACTATTCCAGAGCCAAGAAGCCGGCCTTTTTCTTCCACGAACAGGGCACAAACATACCACAGTGGGCGGATCTGAGGGTCTGGTGGTGCTGTAAGGGGTGAGAAGCTCTGAGATACAGTATATGTAGGGGCGAAACCATGGAGAGATTTTAGATGAACAGTGAGGTTACAGGTTACAGGGAAAAATTATAGAACTGATTATGAGGGGAAAACTGTCTTGATGCAGAGCTGGAAGGACGTGTAGGTAACCTGGGGCGGGTCAAGGTAACGATAACGATCGGGTCAAGATGCACTCTATCCTTGTGTCCCTCCTCTGAACATATACAGGCTGGTGGGGGGGGGGGGGGGCTGGGTGAGTCAACCAGTCACCCACAGTGTCCTCCTGTTCAACCTCCTTTAAAGCAAGCTCTCTATTGGATTAACGTTGGCCTGAGGGTGAGAGTGGGTAGAGGTAACCTGAACAGAGGGGAAAGGGGGGTCAACCAACTGTTTCAAGTGAAAGTGGAATTTGGGGCATCTGTGTTTGTTTGTAATTGGATGTGTTTGGGGCTGACTCTGACATCCTGCAAAGCCTAAGGGGTAGGGCAGAGGTTAGCCATCGTAGTCCCGGTGTACGCTGTGCTCTTGCCTGAAACTGCACGTTGGCCGCTGCTGTTGAACTTTGAGCATCCTTCCTTTTCAAATGTATCAACCTCAGGTTCGGGTATATAACTGTTTTTCTGACCAGAAGCTGCATCTCTGCTCCTCGCATCCCTAGAGCGAGTTATCAGCGGCTGCTGGGTGTGATGATGTCAGCACACAGTCACTGGCAGACATTAAAGGAGCAAACAGGTTTCTGATGACAGCTTCTCTCCTCGCCTCCTCGCACAGATTTGATTTTCTAGAGCTGGCCTCCAGTTTGCTGAAACATGCCAGGCTCTTCTCGGCTACTGGCAAGTAAAATGTGGACATCACGCTGCCTGTGCAATATGCTAAAATCACATGACTGCGATTTGACCTCAGATACATGTGATTTTCAGCCAATATTAAAATATCAAAGTGTGTTTTGAAGCAAAACACTGACAACAGATCTCAAGATTTGTTGAAATATTAGTGTGCTGCAAACACTGACACGGGATAGCATGGCGCTCCAGGAACGGCCCACCTCTGAAACTCCTGGGGTGAAAGGTTACTAGTGTGACAGTGCCGGCTCATCTGAGGGTCTCTCTTTACCCCAAAAGCAAAACACCCAAGGGCAGAATGGTGGGCTTGTCAGGCCACCCCAACCCGACTCCCCAGGATCCTGGCAGGGAGGCAGAGAACCCAGGATCAGGGCTCCCCCCTGCACAAATACAGACGGGGTCGTGGGTCATCTGGGGAGCTCACACAAGGCTTTCATCCCAGAGAAGCTCATTTCAGGGGAATGTGGCTCTTTCCCCATCTAGATAGGAGTCCTCCCTGAGCCCTGTGTGGCTGCGCTGAACCCTGGATCGACAGATATGTTCCCTCAGACCCGTTTGTTTTGTTTTGGTGCTGCGTCTCTGCGCACATCGCCTCGCCTGGTCCAGACACTGCTGTGGGAAGATCAGGCCGGGTCAGCGCACACATGGTGTTCTGTTACAATCCAAACACTTACTAAAACTGTATCAAACGGGCAGATAGTGGAGACCTGCGTAGAAAAATAACGTTGCTGTATTTTTGGCTATTACCTTGCATGGTCTGGAGAGGACAGCAGTGGCTCATGTACGTAGATTCCCATGCTATGACGAAAATTTAATTCATTTCAGACTTTTAAAACGCTCAGGCAAACATGACTAACCAACCCGGTCGCACTAATTGGTGTATGAATGACATTCGCAAGTCATTTTGCATGCAATAAGAACGCCGTTCTTGCTTTTGGAGTGTCATTTCTATGCCATGTAGTCTGCATTGACTGTAATGTAAACGCATCCGCATAAATATGCTATGCTTAGAGCTAGTGACGTAGAATCGAAAGAGAGAAAGACCACTTATGGTGGACGGGAGTGGAGGTGGATGGGTTCAACAAACACAGGACTTTAAACCAGGAGGCCAGTGTTTGTGTCCCAAAGAGTTGTTTTGAAGTTACATTGGTGACATGTTTTTTTGTGACGTGTTTTCCGTACTTCTGTTATGTTGTTTCCATACGTATTTTCGACACAATCTCATCCCAACTCGCCACATACTGACGCTTTGCCAGACCCCTCCACTCCACTTTTCGGTCACATGTAAACACGTGCTTAATGTTGTGAATTAAACAAAAACACCGTGTGTGGCGGTGCCAAACGCTGACGGCCGTGACAAAGCCTCAGTATTTAACTAAACTTAACTAAGTGGTTTTGTTGCTTAAATCTAACTGTGGCCGATACCATAGTTTGGTTGCGTGGCGTACAAATGACATGCAAAAAGAGGCGTAAAAATGACAAGTGAAAGGGATAAAATGCGTTCTCATGAAACACAGAATGTCCTTGTAATGTTGGGCTATTTATACGCCTTCCCATGAGATCAGGACTAATTGTGAGAAGGAGAGACTAGAGCTCATGGTGGAGTGTAATCCCTGTTTATTTAGTTCTAAGCTTCTACAAACCCAAGTTAAATGTAATTGGGAAATTACACTGTTTAGATACAATGCAAGCCGTGTTACATCTAATTAAATGAACTCCATTTTCCCTGCAGAAATACTGTTCTGATATGTAGACTATAGATACTCTTGTTAGGCTCAATTATAATAATTTAGACTTCAGATATCCGCGGAGAAGTCCGCCATCGTCAGCAGCTTATTTCATAATGATCTGAAAGGATGCAGGTTTGAAGTGTAATCAGTCCTCCAGGTAATTTGGCCTCATTGAGAAAAAAGTCAGTATGTTCAAGAGGACTTATTGTAAATTAGGGCTAGGGTAAACAATAAACATCAGTACATGGAAATGCAACAAGTGCTATTTTCAGAAAGAGAGCATTTGACTCGCATTAGAGGCTGGCCTTGAATGTGTCTTTGTATGAAATCACTCAGAAGATGCACTGCAGCAGCTAGAAACCACTGTGATTTGTGTCTACAAATAGTTTCCATTCATATCTGACCAACAGCGAGATGAGGAAGATATTAGAATACAATAATTTCAGTAGTAGACATGTAAAATTGTGACGTATGATGCCTTTATCGTTGCTTTTCACGATGATTTGGGAACGAAGCACATCTGGCTTTTTCCAACGATATTAAACGTCAAAATTACAGGACATTAGTGTAATCTTTCCAGAATGCTTGGCACATGGCACATTTTCTGTCTGCAATCAATTTGCACAGCATTAACAGAGAGTCTCATTATCTTCATTATCTCCTGTGTTCGTTTGCAGCGACTGATCTTGGCGAAGATGCCCTCTAGCTGTCATCAAGTACTGCTCAATATAAAAGACATTTAACACCAGCGCGGAGATGTTTCTTCTTTTGGAATACATTACTGTTACTGTGTGTGTGTGTGTGATCTCCTGTGATATTTGCAGCATGTGTCCACAACTGTTCAGCCTCGTCCTCTGAAGTCTTCCATATGTCCCGCGTTTGAACAACCATGAGTGCTGCTTCAATTTTTTGCGTTATTAGAGCGAGGCACCTCCATGAATATGTTAACACTGTGGAGCGATAAATATATTCCACATCCAAGCTTCCACATGTCAAATGTTTCATCTATCTTTAGCACAATCCATTTGTAATATGCATTAATCAAGTGTTCCTCTGAGGAGATATAAGCCTTGATTTTATGGACTATTTTCTCTAAATGTTAAATTGATTATATTTTGCAGAATGCACGTAGATGAATATTACAAAAAGGAAGACAGTGAATCTGGCTTGATCTACCTTGATACAATTCTCTGGACACAACAATGTCATGTGGTATTTCAAGTCAAGTCAAGTCAAGTCAAGTCAATTTTATTTGTATAGCCCAATATCACGAATCACAAATTTGCCTCGGGCGGCTTTACAATCTGTACAGGATACGAAACCCTCCGTCTTTTACAGTATGACCCTCTCTTGTTTCTATTACTTGAATAATGGTAATAATAGTAATAATAATATGGCTGCAAGTAATGATTATTTTCATTATCGATTAATCTGCAGATTATTTTCTTTCAGAATCAGAATGCGAAAAAAAAATATATTCTGATTCTGGATTAACTAATGCATTGTTTTGTGTATAAAATAGTGAAAAATGCTCTTTATTTTATTCATTTATTATCAGTTTATTCGACAAAGAGTCCAAAACCCCAAAAATATTCAGTTAACTATCATATATGACAAAGAACAGCAGAAAATCATCACATTTAAGCAGCTTGAAGGAATGAATGTTTGGCAATTTTGCTTGAAAAACAACTGAAACAATCGATTATCTAAACAGTTGCCAATTAATTCAGTTGACTAATCATTTCATCTAAATAACTAATAAATGACAGTAGTGAGTGATAATGAATAATCCTAACCTTAAAATAAATAAATTAAATTTCTTAACAACACAAAAGAATAAAACATCAGTAAAAAAGTAAAAGTAAAATTCTTTCTTTTATAAAATCGATAGTTGCCTATTATGATCTAGGGCTGCAACTAACGATTATTTTCATTATAGCTTAATCTAAATCCTCACAATTTAAAAGCTGAAACTAGAGAATGTGGCGCTAAAACGATTAATCAAGTATTCAAAACAGTTTTCAGTCGATCGACTAATCAATGAATCGACTAATTCTTTCAGCTCTGTTATGATATATGTTACAAAAAGGATATAAAAATTATTTGCTTGGGTTAATAAAGCAAGATAAAGTACATTATTACTCTCTACATCTGTGCTCCTACGTATCTATATTCACTTTAGTGACTCCAGAGAGTGATGATGGATGGAAGTGTACGCCGCTCACGGGTTAACTGTCCGTGTCTAAACCAGATAAAGAGCTGAGAGATGAAGGCAGTACAGCATCCCCTCTGTCTGCCCCTGCTTGGTCCTGTTTATTCAATTATACATCAGTACAACCGCTGCCTCTTTTTTCTCCCCCTCATCTCTGCTTAATTTGATCAGAGAATCTGCTGATGCAGTGTGTGCCCGGCTCATGTGAAACCAATTTGAAGCTACACATAAAAATCTGGTGTCTCTTTTATTCTCTCTCTCTCACACACACTCACACACACACACACACACACACACACACACACACACACACACACAGAGTCAGAGATGCAGACACCTTCTTCTAATAATAACCTGCCTGTATAAATCACCAGCTGATGGTTTGTCCACAGGTGAGACATGGAGAGGTTTCTCTAACTCAGCCGGACACCAGAGCAGTATATAAAGCAATGTGGCAACGATTGTGAGTGCAGCCATGTTTACAAAAAATGTATGTGGTTTGAAGGATTGTGCGTTCATCCCACATGCTGATAAATATTTTGGCGACACATTCGAGGCTCATCGTCTTGTTGCCGTGGCAACAGATCAACAGTTTTGTGGATGGAACAAGCTCTTCGCGGGCTGAGACCGGAGATTTAACTTCATCTTTTTAACACAAGAACTTAAGACAGAACTTTTGCCTTCGTTTACGTGTAAAGTTGCACAAATAAAAAGCACAACAAATCCAACGCTTCACATCCACAATCAGTAACGGCAGTCACACCTGTATGCTATATTTTTCAAGAGCAGCTATGAGTCAAAAGATGGTTTCACGTTTTTTTTTGTTTTTTTTGTCTTAAAGCAACACGCACATTCCCATATGTAAATTGAAAACGTTTTTGATCTCTTGCTTGCTTCTAGTCTCTACACTGGTTTGAATAGATTCTTGTGAAGGCCACTTCATGATACTATCCCTCTACCATGGCTCAGTGAAGAAACACTGTCCACAGAAACGCAAAGAGGGAATTACACATTAAAAAAGGGGTAACAATGCAGAGTCTTCTGGCAAAAAAAAGTTAAACCAGGTTCAATTTTTGCTGCAATTCAGCATCATCTGGCAAAAAGATGCGTTGGCCAATCAAATACGTGCAAGTGCACATTCCTGGTGGATTTTTGCCATCCGGCTCAGCTCCCTCTTCACCACAACGGTCTGGTACTGCGCCCGCGTAACTGCAGACGCCGCACCGAACCGCCTGTCCATCTCCCGCTCCATTTTACCCTCACTCGTGAACAAGACCCCGAGATACTTGAACTCCCTCACTTGGGGCAAAGACTCACTCCCCACCCGGAGGGTACAATCCACCGATTTCCGGCAGAGAACCATGGCCTCAGACTTGGATGTACTGACTCTCATCCCGACCGCTTCACACTAGACTGCAAACCGTCCCAGTGCGCGCTGAAGGTCACGGTCTGATGAAGCCAACAGAACCACATCATCGCAATTCTGAGGTCCCCAAACCAGACACTCTCCTCCCCCCGGCTGCACCTTGAGATCCTGTCCATGAAGATCACAAACAGGATCGGTGACAAGGGACAACCCTGGCGGAGGCCAACGCCCACCGGAAACGTGTTTGACTTTGTGCCGAGTATACGGACGCAGCTCTCACTTTGGTTATACAAGGACCGGATGGCTCGTAACAACGACCCTGGTACCTCATATTCCCACAGTACCCCCCACAGGACTTCCCGGGGGATACGGTTGTAAGCCTTCTCCAAGTCTACAAAACACATGTAGACTGGATGAGCAAACTCCCATGAGCCCTCCAAGAGCCCCGCGAGGTTAAAGAGCTGGTCCACTGTTCGACGGCCAGGACGGAATCTGCATTGCTCCTCTCGGATCCGAGGTTTGACTATCGGTCGGAGTCTCCTTTCCAGCACCCTAGAATAAACTTTCCCGGGGAGGCTGAGCAGTGTAATACCCCGATAATTGGAGCACATCCTACGGTCCCCTTTTTTAAAAATGGGGACCACCACCCCGGTCTGCCATTCCATAGGCACTGTCCCCGACCTCCATGCGACACTGAAGAAGCGTGTCAGCCAAGACAGCCCAACAATGTCCAGAGCCTTCAGCATCTCAGGGCGAATCTCATCCACCGCTGGCACCTTGCCGCTGAGGTAGTCAAAAAGCTCCTCAGCAGCTAGGCCTCTGCCAAGGATATGGACAAGCCTTCCCCTGAGTCTTCAAACTCTGCCTCCTCCACAGAAGACGTGTTGGTCGGGTTCAGGAGTTCCTCAAAGTGCTCTTTCCACCGCACGACGATATCCCCAGTCTGGGTCCACAGTTCTCCTCCCCTGCTGAACACAGCCTGAGTCAAGCCCTGCTTTCCCTTTTTGAGTCATCTAACGGTTTGCCAAAACTTCATTGAGGCCAACCGAAAGTCCTTCTCCATGGTCTCCCCGAACTCCTCCCACACCCGGGTTTTTGCTTCTGCGACCGCCGCAGCTGCAGCCCTTCTAGCCAACCGGTACCAGTCAGCTGTTTCCGGCTGACAGGTAACAGCAGTCGGAAACAGGTGGTTTTTCCCTTAATCAAAAGAGTTGATGCACTATATGGATTATGGAAACGCCTTTGGAAAATAAATTCTGACGTAGCGAACATTTAACTCACATGACTGATCAGCTGTTTCTGTTGTCAACGTCATCTCGGATATTCCCATAACGTGCGAATGCTTGTCTTTGTCTCCAGACAACATGAAACATGACCAATAACAGCTAACACTGAAGAACAATTAAAACTTGCCCAATTGAAACAAATTCCTGAAGACTTCTCTCCATTTTTCTATCGTAGGTGGTTAGATGGCCTAGCCGAGTTGTTTTGTTTTCAGTTTGCAACCTCTACTTCTACTACAAACTTCTACTCTACCTCTGTTTGCTGGCGAATTACAGCCATGCGTAGTCTGTAGCGCCAACTTCTGACGAAACTACGATGTAGCTGAGTTTATTCGCTGCAAACCAGTTGATGGAAACGGGCCTAATTCGCATCGCTTGCTCGCTTTTTTGCAACATCTAAAAGGTTTGCTTAAAATTTGCTTGACAACTGAATGGAAACACGACTGTTGTTACCTGAAGCAACACACCTCCACCAATGCAGCACTGCTTTAACACAGGGCTGTTCTGTCTGGACGCCACTTGAAATCACATTAGGTAGCAATTTTGTTTAGAGAGTAAGAACAATTACAGCGATCAAAAACTGTATCAAAGTTACTTATGGGCATGTGAGTGTTGTTTGAAGATGGGTTTGAATAAATGTTAAACTATCCTTTAATGTAACTTGCAGCCACAGGAGACAGAGAGAATAAAGGGAAAGGACACTGCTACAGCAGGACACCGAGAAACATCATCCTAAAATACACTTTGGGACAAATGACAGATCTGATCTGCAGCCGTGATGTGAGGAGGCCAACGATATTAAAATCTTACACACATGACTACAGACTTTGATCGTCATCGTTAGAAAGTTTCCATACATGTGCTGTTTTTACAGAAATGCTATTTCAACATATCCGAACATTAGAAAATGTTCCCATAACAACAACAACATATAGGCTACGTGCTTCCCATCTCCCATGCCTGGCCTTTCCCACAGCCAAACTGAGCATGGCATCGCTGAGACATGAAGTCTAACCTACTGTACTTTCTCCAGCTCATTACCCGCACCGCCACACCTCCCATACAAGGAACTCATAGCCAGAGGAGGTTCAGGGACCCTGCTGCTGATACACATGGAGGCTGTGCCAACATAAACCCCAGCGGCTCTGAGCTGAGCCCGTCCCCTCAGCAGCGAATACCTGGTCATGGTTCCTGCTGGAAGTTAAACAGACAAGTCGCCATTTAGTGGAAACCTTTTAGAGAGAATGCCACGCATGAGTGATGCCTATCTGTGACAGCTGAGACTTTAGCCTGTAGCAGTGGAGTGGTTTTTATTAAGGGAGGCTTGCGCTGCACTCACAGTAGAAGTCTGTCATTCTTGTTTAGCTGTGACAACATTTGACTTAAGTAATTTCTAGTTTCTTTATCGTGACACTATTATCTTAAAATGTTTGTCTCATCTTTTTCTGCAGGAAAAGAAATTCTGGAGGAAAAAGGAAGCAAAGGCGGAAAGAAAAAGAAATTCACTCCAATTCAGAGTCTCCCTTCATTTCTTATATTTGTTGCCAAATGTTCTCATAATGAGCAGGCAAATCTCAGGCATGTGCAAGTGTTATTTTACTCAAATGTCTTGTTTTGTCCACAACTCAAAGATATTCAGTTTACTGTCATAGAGGAGTAAAGAAACCAGAAAATATTCACATTTAAGAAGCTGGAATCAGAGAATTTTTACTTTTTTTTCCTTAAAAAATTACTCAAACTGATTAATCGATTATCAAAATAGCTGCGGATTAATTTAATAGTTGACAACTAATCGATTAATCGTTGCAGCTCTAACAGGAACTTGAGTTGGACAAATATTTTTCCTCTTAAAGCACACATTATAAAGGCTTTATAAGCTGCATTAGTGGTGTTATTAATGGTTAAGAAATAATTTACTAATGTTTCATGAAACAGTTATAAGCTATTAATAAGAACATCATTCGGGTTGCTAGGTTGTACAGAAACCTCGTCAAAAGCATGACCCTTGGTATAGGTCTTTGATTGACTGGACAACCGTGGTTGTTGTTGTTAAGTGATAGTTGTTGTTAATAACTTAAAGTTAAATGGATTTTGGTGGTCAAACAGTCCATTTGAGGGGGCTTCCTGATGAATTTAAGAGTTTGCTTCAAGGACAAAGCAAGCAGGGCTGCAACTAACGATTATTTTCATTGTCGATTAATCTGTTGATTATTTTCTTTATTAATCGTTTGAGCTATAAAATGTCAGAAAATGTTAAAAAATGTTGATCAGTGTTTCCCAAAGCCCAAGACGACGTACTCAAATGTCTTGTTTTGTCCACAAATCAAAGATATTCAGTTTACTGTCATAGAGGAGTAAAGAAACCAGAAAATGTTCACATTTAAGAAGCTGGAATCAGAGAATTTTCACTTATTTTTCTTAAAAAAAAAGACTCTAACCAATTAATTAATTATCAAAATAGTTGCCGATTAATTTAATAGTTGACAAATCAACGATTCATCTTTGCAGCTCTTAAGTGTATGTACATGCATGTGTCCACTTTACTACCCTGTGCACACAAGCAAGGAAGTGCAAATAAATCTCATCATATCTACATCAAATTTTTGTCTGAAAAAAAACTGAATAGATCTAACAACACAGATTATTTATAAATCAAAGGCAATATCAATATGCTGTTTTAGAAAAGGAATAGAAATGTTTCACTGACTTTTTCACTTGTGTAAAATGTACAAATTAAAATCAACTGACAAATAAGGAGCTGACATGTCTCTGCTTGTTTTTGTCAATCACACACTGAATATGATATTGATATGCAGATAATAATGCAGACAAAAGCTTAACTCTTCTACAGACACATGAATGCATTAAATCGGCTGAAATAAACTGCAGCACTGAGCACCCGGAAAAACACCCGGAATAAAATGAAAATAGGTCGAACTTCTCCTCATATTAAAAAGCCACAACATAAAATGAGTAAACAAAAGTTGGGTTCGCAGCCAAATTTAAACTCATTATATTGGAAATAGAACTTAATAGCAGACATTTACTAATAAACCAATGAGGAATACAGTCAAAAGTCTCGTTAACGAATACCTGCACAGCGAGAGAGGTGCCGGTGGTGAACGAGACTACACCGGAGAGGCTGCACGTGCACTGGGCCCAAACCAGTAAATTGGTAGCCTATTATTATTATTATTAATATTATTATGAGCAATTACATTTTCAAATTTCAAAATGTGACCTCCTGACAGCGAGACACATTATAGCTGCTACAAGATTATTGCTTTTCGGTTAAAATAGAGCTTGTGATTTGTATCATTTTTTTATTTTATTTGTAAGAAATGTAATCCTCCTCCTGGGTGAGGATGTGGCCGACATCATGTTGTGCAACGGCGACAAGACACGAGTTATGTCTCGTGTCATAATTAATGAGTTAATTATGCGGGAAAATAAGAAAAAGAGAGAGAGAGAAAGAGGAGGGCGGAGTGAAATAGCAGCGTTCATATTGAATTAATCTGCATCCAGACACTTTAAAGAAATATTTCGTTTCATGCCTTTAAAATATCATTCAATTTTTATAGGCTACTAATACTAATTTGTTTGGTCCTTAATTGTTAAACTATACGATTACACTAATATTTCCTTGTACACTTTCTGTTGTGCCACATTTAATAGGCTTTATTTTCCTAATTTATTACATCACACAAATCTCGATAATGGCAGAGAAAAAAAAATAAGGACGTGATTTGAGATACCGGCACACATAAAAGGCCTCTCGTTTCCTTAAAATAGCTTTAATTCAGATTATTATAGCCAAGAAAAGGCTAATTGGTGGCGCGGCGTCATTTTACATAATTGTGAAAAAGCGCACAACGCCAAGCGTCTCAACTAGCAACACAGGCTTAATGTTTTATAATTAATTTAATATGAAGCCAATTCTCAAAATTGCATGCAGGGCTGAAAGTTGTTTGCGATGATGGGCTTTAATTCTCCATCATTATAAGTGGATATATCCGCCATGACAGACTGACTTCTCTCATAACGTCCTGGTCAAACTGTTAATGTAAATGGTTTCATGTAAAACAAATACACAAAGGAAATATTTATATAATATTTAAGCTTAACATCGGGTTACTTTATACTGTCATTGGTCTAAATTCCCAGCTAGATCCTCTCATTTACATTTGCTTTTAAGGCCTTCTTTGTCTATGCAGGGGGGGGCAAAGAAAACATGTGATCTTCCTTACATTAATAACAAAGTGTGGCTCCAGAGATGGACATTTTACATGCTTTAAAGTTTGATATAAAGAAAAAGTCAGAGGTTAGGGGTATTCAGTCATGCAACAGCATTGAATCAAAGCCGCTGTATTCATCCTCTATAATTGCATTAATGTCATGTGTTGTGTGTCTCCCGCGTGTTTACCAAAAAAGCTTTTCCCCCCTCCTGAGCTTGACCTCCCATTTCTACAGGCTGCATAATAGCGCAGCTCGGTGTGGGCCTATACATACAACACTGTAGGCTACTGAGCAAAGGCACCAGCTTTGAGCAAGGCATTTTGCTCTTTACCCCGACAAACCTTCAGGGGGCTTTTTTAGCATTTGTTCAGTCTCTGGAAAAAAACATCTGATTCCTTTTCTAAACCAGTCCCAGATGCGGCAGCGTGAGAGTGTGTGTGCATGAGAAGATCTGCTGTCTGCTATAGTGAAGGGGAGGGAAACAAGAACCGTGTGGATTTTTTTTTTTTTTAATATCACTTTTTTAGGTATGAACGCAGCGTGCGTCTCATACTGCGATATGACATCGATGGATTCATATTATAGCACGTCCACTGCGCAAGGCAGGGACCACCAGGCGAACCCTTTCAGGACTTTCCCGACCACCGAGACCAAATACAGCTCCACGTTCATCCCGGGTAAAGGGCAACAGGGGTACGGAGAGAAGCCCGAGAGGAGTCCCTTCCAGCCGGAGTGCCAGTCGTTGGATGGCGCCGAGGAGGGCTCCTTCAACAAGTACCAGCTCTTCATGCAGAGACCGGGCTGCAAAACTCCGCCCGAAGGCGGAAAGCTGCTCCCGGACAGCGGACACAACGGGACTCTCATTCCCTGCTACGGTGAGTGCGCATGAGAGAGAGAGAGAGAGGCACATATAGTGCGACTATATATGAGGCGACACATCCGGCACTGAGTTTGATGGAAACGCACGACAAAAAAGGGGACATTTGCAAGCAATAATGGAAAAATGACTGTAGTGTGTAATACAGAATATGAAACTCAGGAAAAGTGTGAGTGAAGAGCTGAGAGGAGGAGATGGTAAACCCACCAAGACTCCCATCAGACATCCTTTTATTTAACTAACTGGGTTTATTTCTAAAATTAATTAATGCAACAATATGGTTTCCTATCAAACTAATGAGGGCAAATGTGCCGAGAAAAAAATAACTTTTTGTGCATCATGGGGAGCAGAATAGTTGAAAAGTTGCTTAAAAACCTTAAAACCATTATAAATTAAGATAACATTTGCATGGAATAAATAACTCTAAGTAAAACTGAATTTAATCATTGATTGACAAAATCCTGAATGAATTTGAAATATATTCCAGGGGGAAGTCACATTTCCTGCCCTATAAGCTTTCAAGCTGAGCTATAATCATAGCATTACATTACATAGAGAAAATTATTTCCTTCATAAGAAGTGTGTGCTTAGACTGAGAGGTCAAGATTTATTTTGTGTATATTGACTTTATGACGTTTCTATCCACATCACCGAGTTTATAATTTAAACCGTGAAGCCGCAGCATCACCGTCACTGATCTCCCTGGCCTACAACTGTCTGTTATTGTCTACAGACAATAAAAGTCTCCTCGTTAATACAAATAGCCTATAGGCACGTCATGAATTATTTTAATATTCAAATATGAACTATAAACCACCGAGGCATGCGCGCACAAACGGAGAATCCACGCGCTGTGTTGTAAAAATGAAGAAATATTTCATAGTTAATTGTCCATATTTAACGCAGTTCATTATGTTTATTGCATTTTTTTTTTTAGCACAACTAATTCTTTAATGATAAATAGAATAACTGATGACAACATGGGGTATACATATAGCTCCAGTTATAGGCCAAGACCTCACAATTTGTCAACCATAATACAAGAGTCAATGACGAATTTAAACATATAGAGACTGTCAGGACGTCCTGACAAATAGCATTTATTTAACACAAAAGCTTTCCAGCTTTACAGTCTCGTTGCACTACAAATGTACCGTTTAAAGAAAACAATCCATTTTACTGTCCCTTTTATGAGACGAGGAGGCTTAAAATAAAAAGAGAAAACCCTGTTATTGGGCAGACTAAATGGATTCTGTAGTGACAACAGGTCCACAAGGGAGGGCCGATGGACTGAAAAAAAGAGTACATTACATATCAAAATTAACTTTATATAATATATGCATAGGTAGGCATATGTAGGCTATAGGCCTACTTGAAAAGCTGTACTAAAATATTATTTTTGTGAGTCATCATAGGCCTATAGACTCGTCGGCGCTTGTATATTTCAGGTCCAGATGTTTATCATGATGCGGATGTTACAGGAGAAAACATCTGTTATGATCGTGGCTGATATTTGATGTTGACCCGAAGCTTATGCAGTAACCCAGCCTTCAAATAGACATTTTAATCGGCGATTCGTGATGGAAAATAGATTCAGACACTGAGAAAAAAGCAGTTCGGAAAAAAAGAGACTGGTAAACATTTAAATACACTAAATGCTTGTTGATGGTATGCAAGTAAATTTAAACATTATAGGTGTAACAAATAAAGTTGAACTCTGCTCAGTGGGACCAATTACAACTAGGCCTGCAGTAATTTTTTTGTGCAGTAGCCAGCACACTTTGCCAAAATACATCCACAAAGTGCAAAGTAATCTGTTTTCCTGAGACACAACTGGAGTCACTCTTTACTTTAAGCTGAACTGTCACTTTTTTCTGGAGTTTGAGAGCAATGCCTCCACACAGATCGGAGCCCCCCCCTGCTGCACTGAACTGATTTGGCAAGTGCATTGACAGAACCATTTAAACACCATCATTAAATGCAACACGCCTCCCCGGAGGAGAGCTCTGCAATGTTATCATTGAAAATGTTGCAGCCAGATGAAGGCATCATGGCTCTGGGGAGGATGCTTTGGGCTCCTGCCAAAGCCTCAGGCGTCAACAGGCTTGCGCTGGTTTGTGTGGTCCTCAATGGGAGATATATTGCTCAATGCTGACGCTTTATCTCCATCATGATGACAAAAGTCTTCTATACCAAAGGGAGTTTTATGTGTGGCAACTTCAGCTACAACTGTAATACTGTTTACACGGCAACCTAACATTTTGTATCTGTGTCATTCTGAGGATGTTACATCAAAATACACCAAAAATGAAGAAAAAAACGTGTACATATATGCTAAAATATCAAATATGTTATTACATTTAATGACACATGAAGATAAGCGAAGCAAAGATAAATATGTGGATTTATTGTTTTAATTCTGTTGAAAGATAATGGGGAATATCTTTGGCTTATGCTCACGCATCATTTTCACACTTTTAATTCAGAAAACGTCCAAACTTTTTTGCAAATTATTTATTTAAAATCACTTTATTCCAATGACACTAAGTATGATTCAGCTGTACTAAAGCAATATTAAAATTTAAGAGATTGAAAGCGATTCTAAAATTCATATTCAGTATTTTTCGAACATTTTTTACTGTTCAATCTCTAAAATCACTGAATAGTATTTTGCAAGGTTTATGTTGTTTTGCATGGATGAAAATCCTACTTAATCCCAACCAGATTTTTTAATGATGTTCTTTAAAAATACAAAATCGTCTATAGGGCTGTGTATTGGCGAGAATCTGGCAATACAATACGTATCATGATACAGGGGTTACGATTCAATATATTGCGATACTGTAAGCAAGGCGATATATTGCTAATGCTGATATTAAACTGTCATAGTATGAAGAACACACCACCATATACATAAAACCTGAGTAAAAAAAAGTTTATTTGCAAAAAGAACAGTGAGATCTGCATTTGCATTTATCACAGTCCCTGTAACATCCAACATTATAGCACTATTGAGAGGCCACATATCTTTGCAAATGAAATAAAATAAAAGTATTGACTGAATTATTCTTTGAATGTAAATTATTGATTCAAAGTTGATACAGTGTTTTTGTGAATTGATACAGTATCATAAAACATGATGTCGCGATACTCAATATTTTTGATATTTTCTTACACCCCTAATCGTCTCTGGAGGAGTGAATGAACATATTTCTGCACAGTAGTGGTTCAGGATGGCGGGTTTGTTTCCTTGAGTGCACGTTAATCAGTGAGACTGTCCCACAGCGAGAACAGGGATGGAGCCGTCTACCTGCTCAGACAGCGATGAATGAAATAAAAACCCCGGAGCTGATCGAGTGCTGAGGAATGCAGGTCAGCACTGCAGGAGAGGTCCGCATTAATCTAAGGCAGATGTGCATTACTGGCTCCTATAGTTATTATTCATACTCCCCAAACATCAGATCTCCAAAGCTACAGAGACGACAAAGTGGGACTGGTTTACATAACCCCGTGTCAACAATACCTTGTACAAATAAGCAAGGAGTCAGAAATGGACATTGAGATTGGGTAATGATTTGAGCGGCTCGGGAGAAATGAGAGGGTTTCGCACACGTGTGGGAATGACTGTTTACATGCACGTACTTTACTGAATTCCATGGCTTTGAGATGCATTGCATAAATGGGTTTTTTGCTTCATAATTTTAATTAATTTTCAGCTTTTATCATTGATACAGATTGTTTGCTGCAATTGAGAGAAACATGAACCTATGGTGAAAATATTAGGGATGTCCTCGACCAAAGAAATTATTCACGAGTTTATCGACTAATCGATTAGTGGATTTAATCGACCGATCTATAAGATCTATAAGTTTCTCCACAAATAATCACACAAAAGCACCACTCTAAATCTTGTGTTTATCAGAGATGTGCTCATAATTCAGAGTTCAAAGTCATTCAGCATGAAAAAGCATAAAAACCGACTAATCGACTAAAGAGATCTTAGTCGACTAAGACCAAAACGACCGATTAGTCGACTAAGAGGAGGCAGTCCTAGAAAATATTATCACGCTGTCTATATAAATTTGAGAGAACAAAAGCCAAGGCTAAAACTGCAAAGTAATAGTCACTGTGTTTATAGGCTTGTTGTTACTGAGGTTGAGTTGACTGCATTGCTGATGTACAACGTAGTGTTTGCGGGAACTCACTAAAGGCCGTTTGTGACTCGTCCTCTTTGTCTCCTCACAAAATAACAGTTTAAAGCAAATTAAACATTTATAACATACAGCTTTGTTAATCTTTGTACTTTCAAACAACCCCTCCTCCCCTCAGCGGGACATCGAAGCATCCTGTGATATGTAAAGCATTTTTCTCTGCATATGAAAACCAAAACAAGAACCCCCAAAAAAGTCCTGGCAGCGTTTTAAAAGCCTCCTGTCAAAATATAGTACTCTGTTAAAAGGCTCGGGGAAGTGATGTCACAGGATATGCATGCGCTGATGACTAACACATTGTGTCGATGTTAACAATAAGCCTGAGTGACACCTGTGATCGTGCCGGCGTGTGTCTGTGAACCAGAATAAATTAGAATATATAATGGAAACGCTTGAAAAGGATGAATTCCTGGCCGGTTAAAATGTGACGGCTTGTAGAAATGTGTGACTCAGGAGGTGAAGCAGCAGCGATCTGCCCGCCATTGAATGAAAAACACATTCAACTCGGAGGAGTGTTGTGTTTCATGAGGCGTTACTTTTCCCAAAAGTTCAGTTAAAACTCCTCTTATCACCACTTTTTTCTCATGCTGCTGTGCAGCTCACACAGCATGACGTGCCCTTTACTTCCATCCACCTCTCTTGCAGGGGAAGGTAACTCCCCGCCGCCTACCTGAGAATCACATGCAGCCCAGATTAAAGAGATGCTTTGGAAACTTTAACCAGCTGCTGCACATTTTGATCTGTGCCTTTCGTGTTGAGGCTGGCGCTGTGTCTTTACTTTGACTTCCTCCATTCTTATCAATGGACTAAATCCAACCTCTGCAAGAGTTCTTGAATAATGAAAACATTTGGCCACACAGTACTACGTTATATGGTCAAAAAATAAGCTTTTTGCCTGACACGTCACAAAATGTAAACTCAAGAAAGCCAACTATGACTATGAGTAATGATGGAAACTACTGCAAAAGTATGAGGATCCCTTCTGGGTCCATGATTAACAATAGTTATTTTTCTCTTTCTCAGCTTGCTTTCAGCAGAGAGACACAGCTCATTTTGCTTGTTTGATATATTTTTTTAATAAAAGCCATGGGTGGAAAATAACCCAAATCATCATGGAGTGACACCGCCTGCACCACAAACTTTCTTTATGCTTCTCTATGATTTCAAAGAGGCAAAAATATCTCATAAAAATGTGATTCCAATATCATCTAGACCAGGGGTCGGCAACCTTCTTGATATCAAGTGCCATTTTTGCTTCTTGTTAATCAGTGTATCATATCAACATTAAGGTTAACATAAACTTTAATTATAAGACCACATAAAAAATTAAATATCCAACGGATCTGTAATTTTATTCCATGTAGGCAATGTGAATAGCAACATTTAAAAAAAAAAAATGCTTTCTCCCATAATCAGGACATTGTAATTATATAGAGCTCTATACAAGAAGGCTTCCATCCTTATGAAAACATCTGAGTTGAAATCATTAACCCTACCAACCTTCCACCAAACTTGTTTATCAGCAATAAGCTTAACAAATTCTGTGAAGAAGGCGACGAGTACTAGCCAATCAGAGGCAGAGTAGGGCGGGTCTTCACAGAAAAAAATCAATCAAACTACTGTAAATAACAGGCTGTGCAACTGCCAATGTGAAAGAGGTAATTTGGCATGCGTCGAAAAACTCCCTTGTACACTTATTGCTGGTGTGCCATTGGTTAAGCTACCTAAGTGCCTAAGGTTGCCTACCCTTGGCAGTATAAATATGGACATGGAATAATAATAATCACATTTGATTTCAATTCCTTGTCCTCTTTTAACTTCATGTTTATCACCAAACCTAACTTACTTTTAATATTGATAAAACAAAACAGAAGCATTAAAAAGATTAGCCTGACAAATGATTTCCTCTTGATCTTCAGAGCTTAATGCTTGGACTATGGACTGTTTGTCTGCATTAATATATGACATTAGGTTGAAAATTAATTTTTCATTTTGGCACATGCATGTAGATGCAAATACTTCAAAACTCTCCTTTTAAAATGAAATATTTTACCAAAATAATATTTTATCAAGATGCTCTACACGCTTTTTCCCCTTAAAGCTGCAGTCAGGAACTTTGAGCAAATATAATAAAAAGTTATTTTTATAAAACGTCACTATATCCTGACAGTAGTAAATGAGACAGATAATCTGTGAAAAAAAATCATGTGCCTCTGTGTCCTCCGGTGTCCTCCTGTGTTCCTAACGGCATTTGCATGTTTTCACCGCATCCGAACCCAAACAACAAATCAAAGCTGAGCAATCTCTACAGCAGCTGTCAATCACTGCTCACGAAGATCGCGAACTCCGATCAAACGGTCAAACTAGGCAGCGCTGATCACATATGAAACAATATTCTGTTACTGTAATGTTTACTTCTCACCTCAAAGGTTTAGCTGTAAAATGAGAAAGTTTGTGACCCGGCAGCCATATTGAGATCAGTCGAGCCAAAACTAAGCACCGCCCACCGGCTGGAGAAACCTTTCTCATTTTACAGCTAAACAGTACACTACAAGATGTTTCTGAAAACATTTGAGGAGAGAAATATGCATTACAGTAACAGAATATTGATTCATATTTTATATCAGCGCTGCCTAGTTTGACAGTGAGTTTCGCGAACAGTGATTGACATCTGCTGTACAGACTCCTTGGCTCTGATTGTGAAATCTTGCAAATGCCATTAGGAGCACAGGAGGGCACAGAGGAACAAGATTTTTTCACAGATTATCTGTCTCATGTACAACTGTCAGGATATAGTGACTTTTTTAAATTCATATTTGCTCAGTTACAAACTGCAGCTTTAAGAAGAAAACATGTGTACTTCAACGTGTCTTCATAAAATCCCAAACTATTTTTGAGCTCTTTGATATGAGACAGTGACAGCCACGGCCCAAGGTATTATGACAGTAGTGAGGTCATGATCGTGTCAATTTATCAGGAGCTGAGGTTGAACAGAAAGATTTTTTTTTGTTTCCCAGGGAATCTGCATTCCTGCATGAGCCGCTGGCATAGATCTCTCCTCAGGAACATCTGGGAGCCTCCCTTCCACTGAGGAAACAACAGTCAACATCAGGTCTCAGACTGTGCAGCGGGAAAAATAATCCAGCCCAAAGCATGTCTGCGAACCAGCACTGAATGTGAAATTAAAAGCCATATTTGGTTTATATATTTGACTTGATTTGGTCCATATAAGGTGTGATAAGTAGGGAGACATTGTGGCAGACGGCTGTCAGCTTTGAGTGTTTTGAGAGAACATTTTGGAGCACTCTGTTTAAAAGCATTCCCTTCCCTATTTAGTGTTTGGTCATTAACCCTTCCCCAGGTTACTAATTTATAGTGTTTCTTTTATTTGGCTTCACTTGACCCTCCCCGTCCCATTCCATAAAAACTGAGAGGGTGCCCTGTTGCTTTACAACCAGTTAAATTACACTTTGATGTTTCCTCTCTGTTTTCAGCAGTGATTAAATTGCTGACCCTAGTAAACATCTGACCTCGGCTAACTGAAGAGGTCTGCAGCTTGTCACAGAGCAACTTTGGCAAATTGCGGGATCAACCGGTGATATTCGCTGCATTTATATACACGTTGATGCTGAAATGAGAACAGTCAAAAACACATTCCACTGAATGCCAAAAAAACTGGAGCCAACGCAGTGGAATCTTGGCTCGCTAAAGAAAGTGTGTGATGGCTGTGTTCTCCAGAACAGCGTGCAGAAAACACGGCTCAGCATGCGGCAATACTGAAAGATGTTTGTGGCAAACGACTGTGCGTTGTTAGCGTGACAGAGAAAAGAAAGATAAGTTTGGCGTACTAGACAGAGAAAGATGTTGATTAGAGCAGATTCTAGTCCTCATAATGGTGGTATAAAGAATGAGATCCTTAAAGGTTCGCTATATGATATCCAGAGCATTAATATAGCAGCAAACAACTATTTGCATGTAAAGATATAGAGGAGTAATGTCTACCTGAGCAGAGAATGAAGTCGCTATCCCTCTGTGTGTGTGTGTGTTGTAATTAGAGCTTTTCTGTGCTTTGTTGACATGGCCAGGCCGGCTGCGCGTGCCTTTTAGTGCATGTTCGTGCATGTGAGAGTGCCCCACAGGCTAGCTCACGGCCACCGCTCTGCACGGCGCTCATACAACAGTTACAGCTGATATCACTGACTGCCGGCGCCATTGCGGAAGCGTAGCCCCCAACCCCCTGTTTCCCCTCAGGTTAAAACTGTTAGTTCTGTCAGCAGTGTTTGCCGTTGTTTTCACTGTAAGCGTCATTAGCACCGTTAGCTACAAGCCGCCGACTCAGCCATCGCCATTATGAGAGCCGTGCGGAGACAATAGAACGTTTGACATTTTGGGAAATTCGCTTATTAATTATTTTGCCGAGAGTGAGATGTGACGACTGATACCACTCTCATGTCTATATATGAAGCTACCGCCACCAGCCAGTTTGCTTGGCTTAGCACAAAACCTGGAAACGGGGAAAAAGCTAGCCTAGCTCTGTCCAAAGGTAACACAATCTGACTACCAGCACCTCTAAAGCTCACTAATTAACCTGTTATGTCTCATTACTTTAAAGTGTATAGGATTTAGTGGCATTTAGTGGTGTGGTTGCACATTGCAACCAAATGAACACCCCTCCCCTCACTCCTCCCTATCCAAGACTGCAGTAATGGGAGTCGCTGAGTGCAACGTGAAAGTCTCTCTCTAGAGCCAGAGTTTGGTTAGTCCGTTCTGGGCTACTGTAGAAACATGGCGGATTCCGTGAAGAGGATCCGCTCCCTATGTAGATATGAAGGGCTAATTCTAAGCTAACTGTAACACGATTCTTAGTTTCAGGTGATTATACACTAATGAAAACATGCTTATGAATATTATATTCCATTTCTGCTAATCGATTCCCCGAAATGTTACACACTGTTCCTTTAATCTGTACAAAAACTGAAGTGTAAAAGCAACAAATCGATATTTTACAGGGGGGTTATGTGCTGCACTATTTCTAGGTCGGCACCAGTAACTACCTCGATTCTCCCGACCAAGAAAGAGTCACATAACCCCCTATAAAATGGTGAATTGTCAGCTCTTGATGCTAACCTAAGCTAAGCAGCTGCTCAAGGTAGCTTAATATTTACTGTACAGACATGAAATTGCTATTATTCTTCTCATCTTACGCTCGGTAAGAAAGCAAAAAAACTGCATTTCCCAAAATGTCAATCTATTCCATTAAATGTTCTAATTAGTGCAGATTCTAGTGTAAACATTGTCGATATAGATCTGTATAAGACTGAAAACCTTAAACATTTTCACACACCATCTCTCCATCCCCCAGCTGCACCTTCTGCCTTACAGGATATATGCCTTGCTCAGGGGCATTTTCTCTCACAGATGCAAATGCAAAGCAGGAACCTGGAGTCGACCTGTCTTTCTTCTCGACATTGCAGCCATGCTCCTGCCCAGGGGTAGAAAGAACATATTGCACAGTGCTTCAGCATTAGAGGCCAGTGCAGGGGTAGGTGATGTCAGAACATCTGCCTGCGTGGAGACTGTAAGAGGGTCTGACAGGTGGACCACAGCGATATGAGGTCATGAACTCCAGCTGGGCGAGCTGTGTTGTTCCATTAGCGTCTCTGTCGGGGCAAGTCAGAGCCAGAGAGCAGGGGAGGGCTGCTGCAGCATCGAGAGGATGACTATTGACATCTCATTGTGGGACACACTAGCCAAAGGCGTGCTAATCCATGAAAACAAACATGCATGTTGCAGACAGCCACCGCCTAGCTTCATCACTCTAAAACTATTCAGTCATCTTACTAACCGCTAAAACACTTGGCTCAGAGAGTCACCAGTGCCACAAGGTGTCAACTCTCTTCCCCTCGTTGCACTGGCTTTCTGAGAATGACAGGAAGACATTACTGGCATTTCTCATGACAAAAATGCAAAGCGACAAAGTAAAACGCACACAACTATTAAGTTAATCGTCCCAAACTCGATCCAACTCAGCAGACAAAAGTTGTTGGACTAAAGCAATGCTGGTTGCACAAGGCTTACAAGTCTGTTTATGCGGAGGAGACCATTATGCGCTGGTTTCGGACCAATACAGTTAGGACATGCTCCCCATGCCCAGTCGCAGGAAAGGCAAACAGAGAGGCTGACAGAGTACACTGTTCTCACTGGCCCGCAACCAGAGCCCTTCAGCTTATTTATTCACACAGCTGTTTGTTTATTGAAGGAGAAGGGACAGCTTTCTTCATCTCCTAAAAGGAAACAAAAAAGCTAGCGAGCGCTGACAGGAACAGAGCGGGGTCTGTCACAAAATGGACGCTCTCGAAATTGAAGGTGACAAACTAAATGTTGTTTACATCTCAGGGCCAAGGCTGCGGGGCGAGAGTGGTCGTACACAAGGCCCGCCATACACGACTAGAGACGGAGCAGGTTTTTGCGTGGCTCGGGTTTCAGGTGGCGTGATTGAGAGATGTGAGGGAGAGGGCTTCAAGGGTTGTGTCACAGGTCACGCCAATGCGTAGTGACACGGCTTTCAAACAGAAAACGACATTGCTTCTCTTGTTGCAAACAGACAAGGCCTTTGAACCTTAAAATAAAACATTACAGAGGTGACGTAAGCTTAAAGTAAATGTCATTTCGCGTGGATGTTGTAACGTGATGATGAGCAGACACACTGGCCGACTTGAACGTGAGGCACCATGGTTAAATTCAGCCACATTTTAAAGAAAGAATTGCTCTGCTGAATATTCCAATTATAGAGTAGTAACTATAATTATAGGACATTTATTGACAACATGTGGCCCTCTTCTTTCTGCTCTAAAATGGTCAGAATGTTGGTTGTAATAGCTTGCTTGAAAATAATATTATTACAGAAAAAATATGATTTGTATTATATGTGAAGCCACACAAACTATGAAGGTTATTTCGAGTTTTCACGCTTCATAGGAAAATAGTAAGACTGGCGCACTTCATACGAAACCAAAATTACTCAAATGTGTTTTATTAGAACCACAGAGTAACATCTAAACTTTAAAATATGTATGTTTTATGAGGTTTTTGTGCGTCAGCCCACATCACAGAATTAAAAGGGGCCCTCCAGTGATTTAGTGTTGTACTTCCATAAAGTTGGACCGAGACATATTTAAAAAAGAATGGCCAAAATTGATGCAGCAGAGGCTGAGATGTCCTGACTTTTATTTTCGAGCAAAGTTCAAGCTCCAAAAACCCTGGGCCCTACATTTCCCACAATACAAATAGACAGTCGATTAGATTGTTATCAGGCCATTAAATTAGAGGTTATTGGTGGTTATAAGCCCCATAGTTGTGGGTCAGTAGGGCCCTGCTACACCCAATGTGTTCACAAGCGTTAAGTTTCACTTTCACTATTGAAACGTAGGTATTTTAAGCACAAAACACAAAGCCAAACCTAAAGAAGTTGTAGTTTGTTGTCAAAACATAACATTTCATTCAGGTGTACGTGTTAGAACGTTTTGGTTTTAAGTTTCGCTTTCACTTTTACAATGTAGTAAGCATAGTAGGCCCCTGCTGATCCACATCTATGATGCTTATAGAGAGCAATAACGCCTATTTAATAGCCTGATTACAGTCGAATCGGGTGCAATAGACAACATCACTCATTCAACCACTTTTTTCAAAGCCCACACCTTCAGTTTGTAATGCAGACTTTCTGTTAAATATCTGAAGTCTTAAGTCCAAGCTGAGTGCACCTTTAAAAGAATGAAATCCAATTGATTGTAACCTTTCGCACTTCTTTCTGTGTCTTTCTTAATCTCATAATTACAGGAAAAGACAACAGCGGCCTGACAGAGACTGAGTTGTCCCCGAGCATCGACCCTCCCGGGATGGAAGGCAGCTACCTGAACCTAAAGGCGCCTGGCGAGAAGGGGCTGAGCGAGCGGCCGGGCTCAGACTTTTCCAGCCCTCTGGACAAAAGTGAGGCCGAGAGCAACAAAGGCAAGAAGAGACGCAATCGCACCACGTTCACCAGCTACCAGCTGGAGGAGCTGGAGAAGGTTTTCCAGAAGACACACTACCCAGATGTTTATGCCCGCGAGCAGCTGGCACTGAGGACGGACTTGACGGAGGCTCGTGTACAGGTGAGGACGGGGGAATAACGGCAGGTTACACGTCGAAGAAAAACTCACGTCATTTGTCCATGCCCTCTAGAACAAGAAATGTTTTCTGATCTTCCAAAACCATTACAAATCACTGTTGAAAAATAAATCAGTTTTATGGGATAACCCTAGGATTAAGTTTTGGTTAAGTTTAGGCACAAAAACACCTTGTTTAAAATTCGCCAAAAACAAACAAACAGTGATCTCCCCTGTTAAAGTCCATCCACCCCGACGCCCTCGTTACTCTATAATCATCCGATTTCCTCCTTTGCTTCCATCAAAATTACCATGGCCACGAGAGGACTTTGTCACTTCATCGGACCTATCTCCACAATGCTGTGTCAGCGCTAAAGGTCTGGCTCCACACATTATCATTCTGGTATAGGGGGAAAAACGCTCTCGCTTATTTGTATTTCTTTAAACCAAAGACAATCGTCTTTGGTGGCGTGAGATACGCGGCCGACTTAAGCTATGTTCACACTACCAGCAACAAAAGCAACAAAGCGCCAAGCGCGGCCAGCTATATTGTCACAGAGTTGAAGTGAAGTTGAAGTGAAGTTGAAGTGTTGAAGTGTTGCTCAAGCACTCGTTGATGTAGTTATGTCGTTGAATAGCACTGGGAACTGGCTAACGGCATCTCTTTAGATGGAATGGAACAGGGTGAAACAAAAACATATGATTGGGTGACACTTCACCTCGTCATTGGAGCGCTGAAAAATGTTGAGACCAGCTAAACTTTGATTTGTAGCGCGTCACGCCCGTCACCAAGCGACAGTGTCGTCCGTCAGTTTGTAGCTTCACGTCGAAAATGACTTGTGGCCTGTTGCTGTGTCGCTCGTAGTGTGAACACAGCATTAGGCTGCATTCACACCAGATCTGGCGGTGCAGCAAAAACGCAAGTTCTCCCATTCATTTTGAATGGGGGTAGTGCGTTTGGGCTGTGGCTGTGGTGGCCACAGGGGTTGCCGGGAAAAAAATGCAGCGGAAAAGTAGAAACAGAATCAACTTTTGGAGAAACTCAATCCGATGTCACACTGCTGTCACATAACTGGCGATCCAGCGATGTACAACCCAGCCATGAAGGAACAAAAGACGCTAATCTTCGCAGTCAATGGGTCATTAAAGTGACTCTCCCACACCGCCGCACAACCCTGCGGTGAATCGGCACAACACCTGATCTGGTTTGAATGCATCCTTACACCCAGTACATCCGGTGAATCAGACTACTTCATCGTATGTCATCTTGGGGCACTTGTTGAAACAACTAATGCTGTTGTTCCTTCTTGGGAGGACAGTCTCCAATGGCTGTGTTGAATGACTGCACTCGTTAATGTTTGCGTGCTAATAATCACTCAGGGAAATGACGGAGAGGGCTGGGAGAGTCAAGACTGGCATGTTGACAAAGATTGTTGGGAGCAGCAGACAGCGAGGCCTATTGTTCTTCATCTCTCTTTCTGCCTGCCAGCTTTCAGATCAGAGTGGGATGGGTGGGACTAAGGGAATACTTTGCTCTTAGCTCTTACATGCTGCAGACTCTGCAGAGGGGTCAGAGGCCAAGGGTTTCTCCCCAGCACTACCATGTTCAAACTACTTCACCACACAACTCTGGAGGCAGGGAGAGAAAACACATGCTGAGAAAAAAGGGAGTCATCAAAGCTATTTAGCAAGGATATAAAAAACACTTTGAGATGCCACTTTCAATTTCCACGCGTGGTCCAAGACATAGTCAGGGACAGGGAACCTGGCCTGGTCCTTGTGGTGGTACAGTAAAATAAGTACATTCACGTTGCGCTCACACAGACCCATCTATTCCCCAGATGAATATAATTAACTTCCTCATCTGACAGCCACACAGCAGACTCTCTTGAGTCACTGAGAGGTTTGACCCATACTTCTAAAATCAGACCCTAAATATGTACGCAATCAAGACTAAACCCCACAATTTCAACTGAAGGTCTATCAAGACAAAGTCCAGGGATATCCAATTGTTGAATACCAAGGGGCACTCGAAGCTTGGCAAGCGATCGGAGAATCCTTTTCATCTCCCAAACAACAGCCATTGAAATCCAGAGTACAGATGTTTTCTGCCAAAATGCCAACGTCAAGGTCCCACAGTTTCATCCTCAGTTTGATGATGAATGTCTTCATAAAGTCGGGCTGCAGTTTTCCATAATCACAATCTGTAACTTCTGCTGCCACTAGTTTATTTTGTACAATTAGCTCTCAACCTCAGACTTGAACTTCACCACACTGCCTGCTTTTTTATGGAGAGGGAGGCTGTGTGAGTGACTGCTGAGGCAGTCTATCAATCGCAGCGGTCCTGGATGACAGAGATGAGGTGAGACGGCTGGACTTCAAAGCTGCTTTTGGAGTTGTGCACTCTGCCCTCCCTCTCTCCCTCTTCCTCTCTCTCTGCCTGCTGGCTCTGGAGCATAAATAAAGCTCTTTAATGGCTCTGTAAGCTGCCTTCTGCTGTCAACGTCTTTAGCAATTACTGTATCACCGCCAAGCACTTTGAGCTCCAAGAGCTCTGAGCCACCTTCCTTGCAGATGTCCGCTTGATAAAATAAAGAAGAGTAGTAAGTGTTTGCAGTTGGTAAAGCTCATCCTTCATACATAGGATGGGTGATCATTATGAGAAATAATAAAAAATCTTTGGGTTAATTGAGATTCTGCTCGTGCAAAAGCGCCACTAGCTTTCCTTTCTAACGAACTTAGAAGTTGGGGAATAAGAGACGTGGACAGAAAGGACACATCTGACTTCATAATGTTCCCCGAATGATCTCCTCGCCAAACTATTTGGCTTGGGTCTCCTTCCTACTGCCGTTCAAAGGCAAAGCTACGTAGAGCGAACCCTCTGTGAAACATGACACACTCACTACCCAGAAACCAAGACAAGGGGTATATATATATATATATATATATATATATATATATATATATATATGTGCTCAGACATTATTTGCTTGTTGATAAAAGGCTCCAGTCAGTTTGTGAGTGTCCAGGTTAAAAGGACGCATTTGTTAGTGACTGACTTTGAACTTTGCATATATCGTGGTATGTAAATGTGTGTGTTTTCTGTGTGTGTGTATGTGTACGCTCTCGTCTGCACGCCTCCGAAAGGTCAGCGGGGTTAGCTGCGGAAAGCCAAGGGCTTAGGCGTCAGGAAATTAAACATGAAATGAAAACAAGCTCCAGTTTGAACATTCTCCCATCTCACTTTCCAATATCCCCACTTCCCCTCGCCGACTTAAAAGGGAGGAGGGCGGAGAGAGACACGGAGAGAGGGGGGTTGGCGGTGAGGGGGGGGGAGAAGGGGCTGAGCTTCAACAGAGGGGTGGGAGTACGACAGAGAGATTAAAAGTAGAGGAGTAAAGTTGGGTTTTCTTGATCTATCACAATTAAGATGACAGCTCGGTTACTGATAACACTTTATATTTCTAAAAAGTAGAGTGGAGCTTGAAATACTTCAGTTTGTGCCTCTCATGTATTACTATTACATTCAAGTCACAGAGCTAAGCATTCGATTTTCCTTAAAATAAATCCCTGGTGATCTTTAAAAACTTTTTTAAAAAAGGTGGTTTAACAACACTAAAGCTGTTCTGAGACTTTTCCCAGAATCGTAAAACACTCTTCTCATGATCTGAATGAAAATCTATTTCATCAGCTTCACAATAAAAAATATTTTATCCTTTTCCCGAGGTTGTGACTGTATTTCCTAATCCAGGAAGTTTGAAATGACATTTGCCTTTGCTCTTTTTGTAAAACACAAGCAAAATAGTGTTGCGTTATTTTGTATGAAAATATAAAAATATTGGAAAGAACCATCAATATAAACTAATATAATACATAATTAAAGCTTAAATTCATGTTAATGTTGCACAAATTGAGCAAGGCTACTATCTTTGTTTGGATTAGGAAAAAAATGTGCAACTTGAGAAACTTTCTTTTTATCGTGCAGCAGATGGAATATTCTTTGATCCAGATGGTTAGAAGAGTCTTTAAGGATTGTTTATGTTTTTTAAAATGTTGCCGTGTATTTTTAAAAGAAAATCTGATGCTTAGCTCTGTGACTTGAATGTAGTAGTAAGGAATAAGACGCTACACTAATCTCTGTCAAATCAAACAGTGTCATAACTTTTTAGAAACTAAAACTAGAACAGTAATGGTACGTACGTGTCCACAGAATCCGTCCTTTCCACGCTTCCCAACATTGTCTATGTAAGAAGCCGTGCAATGCATTCTGGTAGCGTAGCGTTGTGTTTCGAGAGATGGACCATCACGTTACCTGGTCTTCATTTGCATAAAGTTGAGGTCTAGGCTACTTAATGCAAATCAGGGACATCCGGCACGACTCGCCGCCTCTGGAAACTCCCGAAAAACTTTTAAACTAATCGTACCAACAGATTCAGCAACTGCATGGCTTATTTCTCGCCTAAAATGTGTTCAGAAATACATTTCGGTGAATTCTATTTTCATAATATACAAGCAAAAAAGTTTCTAAATGAGCCGCCATGTTGGTTCCGGTTTGAAAGCTGGGAGCAGCAGCCTACGAGTGAAAGCGTTCGTCTAATCAGGTGCCTACTGCTTAGTGTGAGGCGATCCCTCGCGTCCCAAAACGCCCCTTTGGACACGTACCATAAGCAAGTTTTATGCTCATCAGTCCAACCAGGGCCTTTTGTGTTGAGGATTATATTTGGAAACCTGTGATGTTATGAGCTCACACAACCAAAGGAAAGACATGACAAACCTTAAACAATAATAGACCCCAAATCCTCATGGGGAGCATAACATAGACTCCAAGCCCCCTTCCAAACATATGATATAATTCAAAGGGCAACAACCCCTCACCTTGACATTGGGGTTCAGCCACAACCTCAGATATCAGCTTACCACTTTGAGAGGGTGAGCTGTCCTCTAATCTCGCCAGCTGACCCGAGGAATGTCGGAGTCAGACGACATTTCTTTACGTCACCTTCTCGCAAAAAACACAGTCAGCGGCTATACAGTATGTGCAACGGGAGGCCATATATGGTCTTCTCTTTGAAAATGAGCCAGCTAGTTGTTTCATCCAGTCAGAAAAATGATTGAGTGCATGTTGCAGTGCTTTTAGCTGGTCTTATCTCATAAAAAAATCCCTCCTGCCCCGTAAGACAAACTCAATATGGGATAATATCTTTGTGCGAAACTGGTCACTAAACTCTATTGTGTTTACGTCGATTGAGAGAAATGGTGAGAGAGAGAGAGAGATGTAGGGGGATTTGAGGAGTTTGTGGGGAAATTGCATGTCAGGGACTGTGAAAACCACAAGCTGATTGGGCTGGGAATCAACCCACAATCCAAGTTCAAACCCCTGTGTCAAGGCAGGATCGCTCTCTCTTCTCTCTTTGAAGAAGTCTCCCGTTCCCTCTTGGGAAATACACAATACACACAAATAAACATGTGGAGACATCCAGTACCCCCCCCTTTGCTCCTCTTGCATATAGAGATGTGAGAAAACTTTGTAGAAAAAAGCGTAGCAAAAGTTACAACTGATTATATTAAAGAACATCAGAGACACATGGTGGTTAAGAAAGGAGAAAAATGTGGAGAAATAAATGAGGATTACTGATAATAATATCAATAATGTCTTAATTTGTGTTATTTGGGCACATTAAATCATATTATTATTTGCGATTTGATTAATTGTCATCAACAGGCAGATGATTTTAGTCTGACTTTACCCCTCATCAAATGATTGTACAGGTATCCTATATCTGGGCTACATAAAATAGGAGTGTGCTAGGACTGCAATTAACTATTATTTTCGTTATTGAATATTCTATATTCTATAAAATGTCAGAAAACAGAGAAAAATGCCCTTCACGAGCCCAGAGGGCCCAGGGTGACATCTTCAAATGTCTTATTTTGCCCGACCAACAATCCAAAACCCAAAGATGTTCAGTTAACTATGATGAAAACAAAGGAAAAGCAGATTTCACAAGCATATGTCAGAAACTGGAACCATCAAATGTTTGGCATTTTTTACTTGAAAACTGAAAAGATTTTCCACAGATAATTTTAGTTAAGGATCGTTGCAGCTCCATAGAGCGTGCTGACATGTTTGGTCTTTTACATACAGTAGTTTGGAGGCCACTCCAAATAGCTAATATTTAACCAATTATAAAGCAATGTAACTTAAAGCAGAACTGAAACAATAGAAATGGCTTCTGCCAAGGAACGTATTGTCTACAGCGTGGTTATACAGTATGTCTATAATCATTATCCAGAATCTGTTTTATCGGGACAATAATGTCACTGTTGCTCATCTTTATTTACATTTATCAAGTCAGCTTTGTTTATCTAGCACAAAATCACAAATTTGCCTCAAAAAGGATTTACAATCTGTAAAACATACGCAACCCGGTCTCACAGGAAGGCCTGTGAATAGCACAATATTACAAGGAATTTCTGCCTGTCATGAGGACGCATTTTAGGCTTTTCGTGGGTCATTTGTACGCCACGCAACAAAACTACGGTAATGTCTGCAGTTAGGTTTAGGCAACAAATCCATTTAGATAGGTTTAGGAAAAACGTCATCGTTGTGCTTAAAATAAGTACGTAAACTAAGCAAAATACGCACAGAAACCAAATAAAATAAGTACGGGAAACATGTCACAAATATCACTAACATAACTTACAAAACAAAACACCGGTCTTCAACACCGGTCTCCTGGTTGAAAGTCCTGTTTGTTGGACCCATCCATGATCATAGTAAGTAGAAATTATTACATTACACAGCATTGACCATGAATACCAAGACTGCAGAGGCCTGCACTTGGTCTGTCAGCAGGTACTGAAAGTACAACCTTTCTGCAGAAAAGCTACCTACTTCATACAGTATACCACATCCAATAGTTAATAATCCCAAAGACGGACAAAGAAAAGCATATTCTTGGTCAGAAGTTGAACTTTTGTTTCATGGATCATACGGAGGGATTCCCCACTGTATCCCACTGTGCCGACATGTGGGGGAGAGCACACCTCGCTCAGAGTGATTTATGAATGGCTACAGGCCCAGATGTGGATCTGTCGACGCTGGCAGCCTGAAGGGAGGCAGACGCCTGTGTATCAAAGGGAGGAGCTGATTCGTGCAGCACCAGGGGAGACTCACCACTTCACATCAATAGCTCCGTGTGGACGGCACTTTAAAGACACGTCAAGTCTTAAAACCTGGGCTTGGACTTTCATGTGCTGCAGAATTTATTTGCTTCACTATCTTCATTTTATGTGGTTCAGTTTCTTACTGAGGGGAGAGGACGGCCTTGTTTTCAGCAAAAAAAAAAAAAAGTACTTGGGTTTGCACGTGATATGAGATCTATGAGAGCTGTGTTTAATATGATATTTGTTTGGTAGTGTCTGGCCTGTATTTTCCTGATGGATTGTTTTCTTTGCAGGTGTGGTTCCAGAATCGCAGAGCCAAGTGGAGGAAGAGGGAGCGTTATGGCCAGATGCAACAGGTCCGGACACACTTCTCTACTGCGTACGAGCTGCCTCTACTGACTCGGCCCGAGAACTATGCACAGGTAAAGGAAAAGAAGTGGTGGTCCGCTCACTGAATATTACTAAGCAAGCACAGGTACTCATGATCTGAGATATCAGAAACATAAATGGTTTTGAGGGTTGTTATGAAACCCGCAATAACTGATTATTCTGGCCATTTGAGGGCAGCAGAAACAAGTTGTGAAAACAACATTGATATATCGTTTAAGTTGATATGGTCTTATTTACACATCCAGGTAGGGCTGCTCGATTATGGGAAAAAATCTTATTCATAACTATTTTGGTCAATATTGAGATCACGACTATTTAATACGATTACTCATTGACTTTTGGCACATCATGCATTTAGAAAGAAAATGTTGTAGTCTACATTTTAAGGTTAATCTTAATTGAATCAATCTGGTGCACTTTGAGAGAAAAATTAAGAGGTTAGATTTATAGAGAACTTTGTGCTCTTGTAAACAATTTAATCATAAAACGCATTGGTTGTATAGATATGAATGGTGATGACACAGCAAAAAAAGTCACACCCACACAGCAAGGTAAACAAGACGGGAGTTACAGAGTTGTGTTTCCTTCCACCTGACGAATGTAAGTCCAATATTCACTCTCTTCTAGCTCCGTCTTTGGTCTCTACCAACTCCTCTTTAGCTGCTAAATGCTCCACTATGTTCACCAGCTGGTCGCTAACTATGTGCTGAGCGGGTAGTGTACTGTGGGTTTTTAGAGCTTTTTCTCTGAAAACAGCTGCCCGCTGTGGCCAACAACGACACTATGAGAGCAGTGAGAGTGAACCTGAACAGTAAAGTTGTGGGCCGGACAGCTAAACAATGAGCTGAAACTCGCTATAATGCTCCGTAAATGGGGGAGCTGCATATTAAGGTGATAATTCTCTGTAGGTTCATCATTACGAGTGACCCCTTTCACATTGTCATTTGTTTTTTGTTATTATAAAAAATATGAATTATAGTGACCTTAACTCATTAACCCTGCTCTTCTCCTCCAGATCCAGAACCCGTCGTGGATTGGGAGCAGCAGCGGAGCATCTCCAGTGTCGGGTTGCGTCGTGCCTTGTGACACCGTCCCCTCCTGCATGCCGCCTCACCCTCACAGTCACGGAGGCGTCTCTGACTTCCTGGGCGTGCCCAGTCCAGGGAGCAGCCACATGGGACAGACACACATGGGCAGCCTTTTTGGGGGTCCTGGGATGGGCGCGGGAATCAATGGCTACGATCTCAATCTGGATCCAGATCGCAAGTCTTCCAGCATAGCTGCGCTGCGTATGAAGGCCAAGGAACACAGTGCGGCCATCTCTTGGGCTACATGATGCCTCAGCCCAGATCCACCCTGCCCCCCACATGGCCCTCCTTTCTGGAGCAGCCATCAGCGAGGGGGGAGTTTTCCTAAGAGCACTAACGATAACACAGGTCAAATGAACAGGGAGAGACTGTGGAGATAACAGAGGCCATTACAGCGGCCAACGTAACCAAGATAACAACTGTGACTGTGACAGTCAGCAGATGCCGAAAGTGAGAGAAACACAGAGGTGTGACTCAGAAGAAAATGTTCATTCTTGATTCCTTGATCTCTCAGGTCTCATTGAAGTACGGGGTTTAGTCCCCAATAAACTGGGTATCATGATAGCGATAGATTTCAGTAGAATAAGCAATATAATAAATATGGTTTACAATCATAGAATACAGGAATGCAAATGCTAAAGCCAGCCACATCATACAGTATTTTAATTAACAGAAGATTCACGTTATTTACTTCCTGTAGCTTATTTTTTATGCCACCCATCCTGCACCACTCATTTTGTTTGTGTTCCTTTAGACTTGTCTCTCATACTGTATACACGAGTTCAAGTACATATCTGAACATTCAGTATTTTAAAAGCCATTTAAAAAACAAGGCTTAGATGGATACTAAGTGCTGGGTTTTTTATTTTCTGTCACTTGCCATTGCGAACTGTCCTTAATTGGTTATAAAAGAAAACATTAATTTTGCGGTGGGTAGTTTATGTCCCTGCGAAGAAGGACAGGGGTTGAACGCAGTAAGTGAACAGAGTCTAATTGAGTGAGAGCAGACACGGCCTGTGCCAATTTATTCCGGGAGGAGGGCAGGCATTGGATTGGCAGCAATTTCAAACCAACGTGTCATTTCCTCCCCCAGGGCTGCCTCCACAGGTTCCCCCCGCTAGGCTCAGGCCTCAGGTTACAGGAAACACGGTCTCCAATGGCAGACAAGGCGCAGCAACGCACAGCAGCAGCCTTCAACACCAACTAGCCACGCCAGCTTCAATCAGCGACCAACAGGAATAGACACACTTAATTAGCATCAAAGTGAGCCGTCCTGGCCTGCGAACACCGCAGTACATCACGGCGTACACGGTGAGGACATACTGCACGCACAGCTCCACACGCTGTAACAATCAATTCACCGTCAGACGTGGGCTCAGCAGAGATGACTCTTGGATTTGTAGCTCGCTCGCAGAATCCGTCACATGCCAGAGACTGCAGGCCAAATCAGTGGCCCCAATCGTCCCGGGGAGCATTCTGTAATGTTTAGGTAATGTGATGACTTTAGAGCTGGACGGCAGGAATGTGGTGAATATGTCCAGTGATTGCAGGGGTGTCTCGGTGTGTCACCAGAGCTGGGCTGCAGGCTGAGGCTAGAGACAGGCTTCATTAGTCTTTTGGCCGATCTCTCCGTGATGCCCGCTGGGCCACATATCCGTTTTCTTTCCCCGATGAGGATGATGGCAGGAGAGTTGGTTTCTGCTCCTCATAGCTGGTTGATCATTGTAACATATGAGTGCCTGTTACAGCCTCCTGCTTGAGAGTAGGACTGCAACTAACGACTATTTTCAGCATTGATTCATTTTGACCAAATTGGTCGTTTGGTCTATAAAATGACAGAAAATTGTGAAAAATCACAATTTCTCACAATCTCCTAACCAAACGCGACATCTTCAAATGTCTTGTTTTGTTGCCCCAAACCCCAAAATATTCAGTTTGCTATCACATCAAGATAAAGAACAGCAGTAAAGCCAAAAGGCTGGAACCAGAGAATATTTGCTATTTGTGCTTGAAAAATTATTTAAATGGTGCAGTGTGTAGGACCTACTTAGCGGTGAGGTTGCAGATTGATACCAACGGAAACTTCTCCCGTGTGCCAAGCGTGTAGGAGAACTACGATGGCCGACGCGAAAACGCAAATGTCCCTCTTTAGAGCCAGTGTTTGGTTTGTTCGTTCTAGGCTACTGTAGAAACATGGCGGCCAGCTCCGTGAAGAGGACCCGCTCCGTATGTAGATATAAATGGCTCATTCTAAGGTAACAAAAACACAATGATTCTTATTTTCAGGTGATTATACAGAAAAGAAAACATACTTATTAGGGCTGTCAATCGATTAAAATATTCAATCATGATTAATCACGACTAATCGCAAATTAATCGCACATTTTTTATCCGTTCAAAATGTACCTTAATGACAGATTTCTCAAGTATTTAATACTCTTATCAACATGGGACTTGGCAAATATGCTGCTTTATGCAAATGTATGTATATATTTATTATTGGAAATCAATTAACAACACAAAACAATGACAAATATTGTCCAGAAACCCTCACAGGTACTGCATTTAGCAAAAAAATATGCTCAAATCATAACATGACAAACTCAAGCCCAACAGGCAACAACAGCTGTCAGTGTGTCAGTGTGCTGACTTGGCTATGACTTGCCCCAAACTGCATGTGATTATCATAAAGTGAGCATGTCTGTAAAGGGGAGACTCGTGGGTACCCATAGAACCCATTTTCATTCACATATCTTGAGGTCAGAGGTCAAGGGACCCCTTTGGAAATTGCCTTGCAGTTTTTCCTCGCTTTCCTTAGCACAGGTTTGGAGCATTATTTAACCTCCTCCTCCTCCAACCATGGTTGGTACCAATGGATTCCTTCGTTTTTTCTAGTTTTCTACCATTAAAACTGAGCCCGCTACAACCTCCGCAAGATCGATTGCGTTAATGCGTTAGAGAAATTAGTGGCGTTAAAACAAATTTGCGTTAACGCGTTATCATGTTAACTTTGACAGCCCTAATACCTATAGATATTATATTCCATTTCTGCCAAAAGACCCCCCTAAATGTTACACACTGTTCCTTTAAAATGATTATGAATAGTTGTTGATTAATTTTCTATCAATCCCTCCTTACAGCTCTACAATCCCTCCGTTAAAATGTAGAAATACTTGCAAAACTTTCCTTCTTTTTTGAGGGAAAAAACATTTTAAAACTCCTAATATCATCCAGTGATCAAATTAAATTGTTGTTGCCTTCAAGTAAAGCCCTTTCCTGTCAACAGCGAGTAAATGAGGTGACAACGTGATGACTTGTTCATGCTGTTCATGTTAATGTATTATACACAGAGGGTTTATTGGCTGTACGCAAACAATCATCGCATTAAAAGACAAAGGCCTCTAAAATTGAGTCGTGACTCCGTTCAATAAAGGAGAAACATTTTGAATCAATATAGACTTTGTTGGATGTGAGGACTAAAAATCAAAAACATTCTCGTCAAAATATCAAGATTAAAACACGATGCAGTCAAAATATAATGATTGCATGACAACATGTGTGACTGAATTCCTACTTTGTCGAGTTGAGTTTGTCTCCTCGCTGGTCCTCCCTCAGTGCTCCACTCCTCTGCAGCTCCGTCCATGTTGATACTACTGAAATGAAGCAATTGAAATCCATAGTTATAATGTCGTATTGTGTGAATGTGAACAATATAAATGATATTGTTCTTTTGCTTGTACATTTGTTTTGCTTATTTGTCAAATAATGGACCTCCAGAGATAAACCATTGAAGTATTACAGTAATATTGATAAGAAATGTAAAATTATGTTTTGTGTTATTCTGAAGATTTGTTCTGGACTTTTACCGAGGTTGAAATTGCTTTCTAATTTTCTTATGGCTTTAAGCAGCTTTTTGTATATTAATCAAGTATTTCTACTTCTGATTGTGACTTTATATAATGTGCCATTGCAATAACTTATTGCACTTACAGTGTTGGAGAAGTTTTTTTGGGACAGAGGTCTCTTTGCTGAAGCCAGAGGTGTGTGGTTTTGTGTCTCAACAGTCTCCTGAACCCGTCCATATTTAGCACCATGAACAGCATCACTGACATCTGTTTAAGGTGCCTGACATTTGTTTGTACAGAAGTAACTTGCTGTTTCTGTTGATGATGATTTTTAAGTGATTTTGAAATAAATGAATCTCCAACGGTTGAATGAGTTCAGATAGTTTATTCAATTAGAGGCTCTGAAAACCTACTTTCAGTTTCTCTTGTTTCTCTAAGCGGTGAGGTCCTGCAGTACATGATCACACTAAGTTTTTTATTTGTCACACACTTAACATATTTCTACATTGTGCAGTCAAATGCTTCGTTGCCCTCTCCAGTACTGTACTTTAAATACAAATACAATATATATAAAAATGCAATATATACAATAAGAAAATATGTACAACGAAAACAAAAAGTCTGAGTGAAATGGGAGTATAGCGTCTTTAGCTTCTGTACTATTCCCCAGTGAAACTTAATATTTGAGCGCTGTACAGTTACAAGAGGGGTTTAAATCAAATCCTTTGCATTTGATTGGACCGGTAAAAAGAGGGCTGGATTAGAATTTAGCTACAGGCTCCATTCCTCCTTTGTCGCTAAAAGTTGCATATTAATTGATGGATGGATGTCATGATATTATTGGTTGAAATTGGTTGGTACTAGCTTATGTAATCCCACGTCTTACTTAGTTTTACAGGAAGAAAAGATGTTTTTGATATAAAATTACAAAGAAATTGTTTTTTTTGTTATTTTTGTTGCATATATTGTTATAGGTGCACAATATGAACAGGGGGGTGATCTAAAAGGGTTAAAAAGGCATTTTTCATTTCATCTAAACTTTAAATATAGTGCATATTAACTATGGCGTGAATAGAGAGGGATGCAGGGGAATAGTGGAGGTAATAATATCAGAGGTCTGTCAGGAGCCTATTGTCTGCCAAAGTTAGAACAGTTTTATTATTATTATTTCACATGAGATAGTTCTGTATTTGTGTTTTTGTCACGGCTCTTCTCACTGGTTTGAAGTCGGTGGGGCTCAGGTGGAAAAAGGTGATGTCACATATACTTCTACACACCAATCAGGATTTAGCAACATTTGAATCAAATCTAGAGTGTGCAGGTGGTGCAGGAATCAGGAGGAGTCCTAAAACCCGGAAATGAGTTTGTATTATAGCACTTCCAGTTCCCTCGTCTGGAAGTCAATGGGTTTTTAGAAAGGGTTGTTAGTTAGATGCCTGAAATAAGGTCTGTGGTTAACATAAGCACAAACACAAGAGATTTTAACGTATAGTTCTACGATATAAAATATGTCAGTAAATTTCCCACTCCATTCATGTGACCGTGGTGTAGTTCTTTTATAGCCTAACATTAGCTTCATTTGTGAACATTATGCTTATTAGAAAAATCTGAAACCAAGTTTCGAACCACTAACCAACAATATATGACCATGAATGTACACAGATACCCGCATGCTGTTATGTAATGACATTGCATGATTGTCCATAGTTAATCGCAATTAATTGCAAATTAATCACAAATTTTTTTATCTGTTCAAAATGTAACTTAAAGGGAGATTTGTCAAGTATTTAATACTCTTATCAACATGGGAGAGGGCAAATATGCTTACTTTATGCAAATGTTTATATTTATTATTGGAAATCAATTAACAACACAAAACGATGACAAATATTGTCCAGAAACCCTCACAGGTACTGCATTTAGCATAAAAAATATGCTCAAATCATAACATGGCAAACTGAAGCCCAACAGGCAACAACAGCTGTCAGTGTGTCAGTGTGCTGACTTGACTATGACTTGCAATTAATCATGCAAACTGCATGTGATTATCATAAAGTGGGCATGTCTGTAAAGGCGAGACTCGTGGGTACCCATAGAACCCATTTTAATTCACATATTTTGAGGTCAGAGGTCAAGGGAGCCCTTTGAAAATGGCCATGACAGTTTTTCCTCACCAAAATTTAGCGTAAGTTTGGAGCGTTATTTAGTCTCATTCTTGACAAGCTAGTATGACATAGTTGGTACCAATTCCTACCGATTCCTTAGGTTTGTAGTTTCATATGATGCCAGTATCTTCACTCTAGCTTTAAAACTGAGCTACAACCTAAAGATTGAAGTTGCATTAATGCGTCAAAGAAATTAGTGGCGTTAAAACGAATTTGCGTTAACTCGTTATTTGACAGCCTACTATAAACTATATAAATATAACTATACTAACTACTATAGAAATATTTAATGCAACACTGACAGATGAATGTGTCTGTGTGTGTGTGTGTGTGTGTGTGTGTGTGTGTGTGTGTGTGTGTGTGTGTATGTGTGTGTGTGTGTGTGTGTGTGTGTGTGTGTGTGTAACTGTGTGGTTGAAGGTGGATGATATGTGATCCCATTCTTCTCCTCGCATCAGCAGCTTCCAGATGGGATGCTCTGCCCGAGCCATTAGGCCCGGAGTTAAGCCTAATAGTTTGAATGGGACTTAAATACCTCCAGGTGGTCTTTGGCTAACAGTGTAGTCATGGCCGCGGCGAGAGAAAGCTGTCATGCAATACAGTACGCAATATCATCTCACACAGATGTTCTTTGTTTTTGCTATACGATCTCAATCATGCAACAAAACAGTCCTCAGAAAAACATTTCTAATCACTTCAAAACGTCTTTCCTACACAACAAAAACTATGTCTGTAATCAATCCACCCTTTATTTCAAACTTTGTGCTGAATATCATCCACAGAAGGCACAACAACTTAGGACAACTCTCACGCTAGACGAAGGGAAGGCACGGCCAGGAAAACAAAAAAAAGATAACCTGTGCCAATCGCTCTGGTCTTTGCCCTACGAAGAATGTTGGAGCTCTCCCATTTCTGCTCGCTCCCAGCAACAATAGCTGTCTTTTCCACAGTTGTGCAAGAGTTTAACTGGAGCACTCTGATCGCACGAGAATGGGAAAAGTCAAGAGAAGCCTGCTGTCACCCTTTAAAGCCTCCAGCTCTAGTCGAGGAAGTGGAGATCAGGACAGCAATGGAAGAGTAGAAGAAGACCTGCTTCAGTGCAGCCTTGTACATGAAATACTTGTCAAATGAAATACTCATCATGCCATAGGCTTTTCCTCTCATATGTCCTTCATGATGCTAATAAAAATGGTAACAATGGGCCTCATTCACCAAGAAGAAATTTCTTCTTATTTGGGATTTGTTCTAGGTAAGAACAGAATCTACGCACACTGAAGAGCACACTTGCGCACATTTTTGTTTGTGTTAGTTTGAGCAAAATAATTGGTTATTACATTTTCTTCAATTATAAAGTAGTATAATATTATATGATTTAAATTACAATAATATTTTTCTCATTTATTATACATACTATACATTTATTATTTTGATTATTTTACTAAATATGATGGTCTTTTAAAATAAATAAACACTACACTTACCATTCACATCAAGTATGTTAATTGGGAACCATGCCATCCAATAATTAGTGACTGATCATGCTATTTATAGGCCCCAAGTAGGCCTCTTTCTGCACAATAACATATTTACTGCTGCTGCAAGATGTTGCAGATCATGCCCTGCAGAAGTCCGGTGCTCCACCCTCTTTAGACTTTCTTTTGGACATTCTTGATTTAATTCTCTCAATTTTTCTTTTCATTTTCTGTGTGTGCACACGGCCCTGCGGCCTCGATGCCCTTTTATGTGGATTGGCGGGGCGTTTAGTTATGCCAAATAGGATTAACTGGCATGCACTTTCAATTTATGAGGACAATGGGATTCATCATTATAATAACACAAGTAGGAACAATGCTTCGGTTTAAGAAAATGTCATGAATCGGACGTAGACTTTTCTTTGGACCTTCTTCTTCTTAAGAACAAATTTAAGAAAAAGCGTAAGAAGATATTGGTGAATGAGGCCCAATAAATTTAACTGACATTGAACTCTTCAAAAACAACCTTACAATGCACTGTTGTGAACTATTTGCACTGTTGTGAACTATTTTCATCTGCGGGATTTGGGGCACTGGTGAGTATTTACTAGAGCTGCAACGATTAACCAATTAGAATCGGCAACTAGTTTGATAATTAATTAATCAGTTTGAGTAATTTTGTAAGAAAAAAAGTCAAAATTCTCTGGTTGCAGTTTCTTAAATGTGAATATTTTCTGGTTTCTCTACTCCTCTGACAGTAAACTGAATCTCAAGACATTCGAGGACGTCATCTTGGTCTTTGGGAAACACTGATCGAGATTTTTCACCATTTTCTGACATTTTATAGAGCAAACAACTTATCGATTAATCAAGGAAATAATCGACAGATTAATCGACAGGGAAAATAATCGTTAGTTGCAGCCCTAGTATTTACATTGTCATGTTCATCGTAATCAAGGAACGTGTCAGCTGGTGCAACAGTGTGGAGTATTAATGTGTTTTTGAACAAGACGTCTATGGCACAGAGGAATGAGCCATATCAGACAATACTTGTTAGGGCAAATTCAGTATTGAAAAATAAAGAATATGACCAGACTTATCCTTTAACAACCGATGGTAAGAAGTAATATATAGATACACTGCGACCAGATACACAAATTAAAAGGCTTAGGCTTCAATCCTGACCCCAGTGAGACCATCTAACAGACTGAGTTCAGTGGTCATCACAGGACTGATGCAATCAGAGACCCAAACAACAAGATGGGCCGCTAGTTAAAGAGACTCTCCCCCTGCTTATACACTCCCCTTCTCTCTAAAAGACGGGTAGATGAGATAAATAAACACTCGCAGAGAGGAAGAAGAGCAGCCCACTGTGCCCTGAACAGCACTCATTAAATCTAATGGGTCACGCTGCTCCAGCCAGGCTCCACTGACACCCTTAATAGAAGCCTGCATGGTTAAGGGACCATGAAGACCATTAGGGCACTTCAAAGTTCACCCCACTGCATTAGGGCCCTGCTGATATGGCAAAAAGGGGAAAGATCCAATTCCTCATTCACTACTTTATTTTTCCATCGGTTGGCCTGTCAATCAGCCCGCTCCATAAACAAGTGGATGCTTGAGCTTCTCATTAAGGGCCATCGTTAGCAAGGCCAAGGCTGTAAATCAGCGCTTATATCAGCTTTCAGCAAAAAAAAAAAATCTTATAGGTCATATTTTAGAGCTGACACTTTGGCTTACAGTGTTAAATGATCCCCTTGGTTAGGAAATAAAGCTGGTGTTTGCACTGTAAATCAAATTTCTCCACTTACTTTTGGACCAATGAAGAGACTCCTATGAACTGTAGAGGACTGGAGCCAAAGGAAAATGACAAGCACGCTGACCAGTAAAAACTCCTAACAGACTCAGACATGTAAATTCACACAGGCCACGTTTGCTACTATGAAACCAAAGTCCACCTCACTCAAATAACTTCAAGCGACATGTTGCCGTAAATCAAAAGAGCCAGCAGAAGCTTGATATATTGATGCTGTCCTGAGGGACATAAAAGGCCGAGCGGCCTCCTGCCGTGGTCGTAAGTCAGCACTGCAGCCCCTCAGCACGGCTCTGTGGAGAGGAGCAGGCGGCCGAAGAGGAAGGAACACCACATACATCACTTTGTCCAGTAAAACGTCCCTCATTACAAGCTGAGAATGCCAGTAAACAGCTCACATTTAGCTAAGCTTTTGACACACATAAGAAACCAATCCTAAACAGCTTGAATATACCACGGATCTAAAAGTGGTGACATCTGTTTTTAGCAAGATTTGCCAACCCAGTAAAGAAGGAAACAGAAAAAAAGCATGAAAAAGAGACAGGATGGTACTGTCTGAGCTACAATGTGTTTTTATAACAATACTCGCTGGGATGTTGTACAATATGCACATTTTAGGGCGTAACGATTGAAAAATAACCTGAACCCAGAATGTGTGTTTGCATGTCACCATGTCTGCATCACAGGATCTTGACAGGTCATTGTGTCTGCAATAAGGGTAGGAGGAGGACTTGGATCAGAGTGGAGGTTTACTGAGAGAGGAGCATGGATACTTTACTTCCCTGAGCTCCTTCTAATGGGCTCTCTGGCTCTGGGCCAGCCGGTCCTATCAACTTATCTACAACTCAACAAGATCAGTTTCATCTCTTTAGATGCTCATACTGTGGAGCACATCTGCAGAGTTGTAAATTTGCAAATACAGCGGTCATACACGATCGGAACGACTTTTATTAAAGTATGAACACTAAGTAGGTCCCCTGCTTCTTCACTTAATATTCAGGTGGTTAAGGACATACAGTTTAGAACAGAGGTTTCAAAACCTAAGGGCCGCAGACCAGTACTGGACCTCAGTTTGGGTGTAAGAAAATATCGATACACTTGAATATCGCGATATTATGTTTTGTGATACCGTATCAATTCTCAAGAACACTATTGATTTTTAATTACTACAGTAATTACTACATACTTACAGTATCGCAATATATTGACTCGTAACCCCTGTATCATGATACGTATCGTATCACCAGATTTTTGTCAATACACAGCCCTAGACCTCAGGAACATTTGCGACTGAGATATGAGGAAGCAATATGATTTGACCAAAAAAAAAGCTGAATAATAAATAGGGCTAGACCCGAGTGCTTCGAAGACTTGACCGTTGCCATGGTAATCGGCCTTTACACCAGTATTCAAATGCTTCGTATTTTGTTTTGTTTTTAATATATATACTGTATGTATGTAATACTAATGTATAAATCCCCAAATAGCCTTATGAAATAAGGAATAAACCCACAACATTATTCATTATTCATATTCAACATTAATTATTATTAGTTATTCTCAGACGGGTATCGCTGTTTGTTATGTTTAGAGGTGTGTGTGTGTACAGTAGTGTGGCAGTGGCGCTGTAATTTAAAAAAAAACAAAAAACGATAGCATTCTCTGATTGCAGCTTCTTAAATGTTAATATTTTCTGGTTTCTTTACTCCTCTATGTCAGTAAACTGAATATCTTTGAGTTGTGGAGAAAACAGGACATTTGAGGACGTCATTTTCAACACTGATCAACATTTTTCACCACTTTCTGACATTTTATAGACCAAACAACTACACAAGAAAATAATCCACAGATTAATCAACAATGAAAATATTCTTTAGTTGCATGAGATCTTTGGGAGGCCAGTGTGTGAGTGTTGCTGAGGCATCTTATCTGTATTTTTTCATTCAGCAAGTAACCACAATGTTTTCTTTTCTATCTGGTCTCAGGCATATTTATGTTTCTACTGTGTCCGCAACAAAGTTAAGAATATGAAAAAACTGCGGTGCAAGAAGAAGTGGGAACCCCTGGCGTAAAACAACCAACCAACAAGTACTGTTGCAATTAGCGGGCACTGTGAAGACTAGAATCAAAACTCACAACGAGCATCAGAGCATCTACCGTGTTTAAGAAGGCATTAGCTTGCTTTGTTAAACTGTGGTCGGTCTCAGCTTCTCCTCCATTTTCTCCGCCAGCTCGCCACCAAACAGAACATGCCCTGCCAGCTGCCTGACAGGCATCACTGCGGTCTGTAACCATGGAGACAGCCTCACGATGGTTCACATCATTCACCGACTCCCACTAATAAAACTCCAGTTTATTAGTGTGGAAATGTCTAGTGTGGCTTTTTGACATGCTAACATAAACAGAGAGGGAAAGGATTTAAAGTGGTACCGACACATGGGCGGAGGTTTGGGGCAGGCTGAGGTGAACGCCGTGGATCTAACCACTGGGTTAGTGGGTTAAACCAGCACGCGGGTATTGTTGTAGAGCAGCAGCACTGTGAAAACTAACAGGCAAATATAAAAGGGCATTTTTGCAAAAGCATTACGTATAATGGTTTTATACGCAATGGAGATGGATTAAATTTATAAAAGCAGTTTTCTCTTTGTATTTACAAGATGCATATGGTAGAACGTAAATAATACAACCGATAAAACTTCAACTGCTTCAACTGCATGCTGTAGCAATGAAATGACTCACCCAGTTGATTCCTCTATTTTTTCTTTGCCTGCGTGTGCAGCCCTTTAAAATCTAAGTCAACACACTGAAACCGGCAGCCTGTCCACTGATTTCCTCCTTCAAGTTTGTTATCAGGCTGTGTTTCTAACCCCCTCAACCTCTTTGCTCCATGAGCAGCATTTTGTCTCTCCTCTCGGCAATATGCTTCCAATTATGAATCTTGTGAATATGGGGGCGGCGAAGCATCATTCTGATTTATTGTGCACTCAAGTCCGGCCTTGTTCGGTGCATTTGCACGAGAAGCCCTCCTGCTGCAGAGCTTAAAGGTCAGACACACACAACAGTTGACCTCTCGCGGACTCATGCGCAACGGGTCACTCTGGACCTGATTGACAGGCGGAGATGACGGCTCGACGGCGAAGGCCACAGGGTGAGAAAATCTAGCGTGCAATGAGGAGCTAAGCGCTGCATTAGCCTCCAGCTGTGAGGAAATTTTGTAACGCAGGGGGGGGAACAGAGAAAGTGGAAAAACAAAGAGATAACTAATGAGGAAAAATGAAGTGGCCTCATACAGTCACTATCACTCGGCCGGCCGCAAAACATTACTCTCCTCCTTTTGTAACCATAGAGCACTTTGTGGTCTCCTCACATGGGATAGCTACGGCCATCTATTTGTAGTCATCATCTAAATCCAAGTCCTGTGGACTGAAAACACATGCTTCACAAGTGAGTCACAAGAGATCTCTCAAGACCGTAGTGATGCTCGGCCTGAGAAACGACCCAAGACCCATCCCTACAGACTCATTTCCTGGCCTCTCCAGCTCACTTCCTGTTTCACGCTGGGTCATGGGCACCATACTGTGCGTCACAAAGACTGCCCTGTCGAGTCCGAGGCTCTGGTTTTGTGGGACTACGTAAGTAGCGTGTGGGACAATTCAGTCGTTATAAACCACAACAGCAAGGCTGTTAATGTGGGCTGCAGCATTATTTGGTTTACTGTGTATTTTTTTATATTCTCACATTTTCACAATGGCTGTTGCGGTGACATCGCAGCAGATGTGAATCATCTGCCCTCCGGTATGGTTTGTGTTGAGCGGTCCTCAGGGGCTCCTCCGGGCCCTTCAACTCCCCACCGGACCTAACACCTTTCACACTGGATAAACACAACACAAAGGAGAAATGTAAGTTTTATGTTAGAGGGTGGGTTATTACATGCAGGAAAAAGGACTCTTTAATTCCCCTGGGAGTCTAACCACTCATAAATCATCAAGCAATGAAAGTTTCCTCTCCAAACAGGGGGCTAAAACAAACTGAAACACGGAGCCCCTCAGCCCCACCACACCCCCCATCCCTCACTCTCTTCTCCCTTTTTCCCGGTAGGAATTTTTATGAGGAAAGAAGAGCTGTGTAGTGGTGCAGGACTACACTAGAGCAAAGAGGTACGTACTACAACATCAATCCTCTGCAGTGACCCCAAACTACAAAAAAATCAAACATTATTTTAAGGGCTTTTACACAAGTTCCTCTAACAGCAGTACAAATCCGACCCCTGTAACTGGTAACATAATGACAACAAAGGAGCGTTCTTCAGTTTCTGTTCCTTCCGCTGAGATTTGTTACTATAGAGATGATCCAAAAGCTTTTGCAAGGATGTTCTGGAGGCCACAATTAAGATGGAAAATGCTGATGCTATGAGAGAAGTTTTACCACAAACTGCCAATTCATTTAAACAAATTCAGAGCAGAATCCTCTATTTTGGTATTCTTCTGTAAAACAACAGCGTAACAAACAGAAGAAAATCCTCACAGTATGTCAACACAGGTTGATTTTTGCCAGATTCTCAAATTCAGCTGCTTTCCGTTTGATTTCACAGGTCTAAATTGGATTCAACCATCGTCATCCCAGAGGTAGAAGCACTAACAGGAGGGTTACAAAATAGCTGTTAGAGTATCGACCTTTCAAACTTGACGACATAAACAGTCTAAATGGAGCCCATTTAGACTGTTTAGCTGCTTTGTATTTCCTGTTCCAATGTTTGTTAATGCAGTAGCTGACAGGAAGTAAACTTGGACCAAAGCTGTTGCCTTAGCAACAGAATGGCAATGAAAAGGTCTATGGTTGCGTCCGAAATTATATACTAACATGCTATTTAGTACGCTAAAGCAGTATGTGAGGTATTTTAGTATGTCCGAAACCTTAGTATGAAACCAATAGTAAGCAAATTGCATACTATTTCCGATGAAATATTACAGTACGCAATGCTGGACACTAACAAAGAACGTATATTGCCAAGAAGTGAAAGTCAATTATTCGTTCCATTGCAACATCAGCGCCCAGTAGCAAAGCTACACTTCCACCATTTTTGTATGAAAGCGACTACCAGACGCCAGTCAAGGCTTATTGAAAGAGGCTGGGACACGGGTGTTGAGCTATGGGGTATGACACATGCACAGTGTAACTGGAGCTGCGGTAGTGTGTTGCTATTGGCTCAATTTTGGCGAGTGCAGACTGGGCACGTCTTGTACCACAATATGACTCGATGATGACGTGTGACATCTCCTCTTTTCACCCTCCTTGACACCAGTAAAACGTCCGCCTAAAAAGTGCCGTACAAAAGTAAAACAAAATGATTTCTATTCTATTGTCATATACTACCAAAATGGCCTGTGTTGAACAATAAAATATTATAAATATAATAAGGGTTTTCAGTCCAAAATGGCGGCTGCAGTTTTGTCTCTTTGCCGGCATAAATATCCCACAATGCAATGCGGTACTGACGACAACATTCATAACGGACGTTGACAGACAGCTCTGTAACATCAATAACACTTCAATTTTACTGTAAGTAAAAGATTTAACTTTGCTGGGCGTGATATAGTTTTCAAATTAATTCAGACTTTGATTCTCACAAACTCTCGTTTTGGTCGCATCAGGTTGGCACGGGTTACCATGGTTACACGACTCCAACCGGCAAGGAGGCTCTCAGGAAGTGACGACGTAAATTACAGCTCAGTAAGTGCGTCTGAAAAATATCCATACTACTGTTTATTCACACAAAAGTATGTTGAACGGTAGTACACATATTGGGTATGTAGTGCATAGTGTGTGATTTATGTCCGCTATGACGCCACCAGGAGGGCTGCACACCTCAGGCTTGTGTTAACAATCTCTTGTACAGTATGTGATGTGTGAGCGCGCTGGAGAGAGTAAACCAGCAGGATCAGGAGCTGCTCGTGCTGCTGACCACCAGTAACACTTAGCAGCTGTTAAATACTCATTGAGATCCTGACCTGAACCAGTGCAGACACTTCAAATGGGAGGGAAGAGATGGTGGTGGTGGAATGGGGGGTGCAGCTCTGACACATTGACTGCTACCGGTGCTTACTTTCTGATCAGCAGGTCAAACACAAAATGTGCCCAAAATACCAAAGACACACTGTTTTAATTTGAGGCTACGGCCTTATAGTCATGTCAAATTTGCTTCAGTCGACACTTTGTAGGACAAAAATCTCAAACCTCTTTAGATTGGAACTAATGTTTACAGTCAGAGCCAGAGAAAGGGCAACATGGACCATATGATGGTGTTAAATTATATTTGTTTGTGGCAAACAGCAACATTAATTTCTCATTTTTAACCTATGAAAATGAGGATGAATGTACTTGAGTCTTTATTATTAAATACTAAAAGAACACACATACTGTACATTAGGGCTGGGCAATATGACGATATATGTCATCAAAAACGCTAGAAACATTTCTATTGTATATATTTTTCTATATTCTATCGCGATATAGGCTAGGCCTGTTTTGTTCATTTTGCACTCAAGTTCTTAAAATGAGAAAATACTGAGTACTTTTCATTTGTCATGTATTTAATTCACACACAAGTATACAAAATAGACTTTACCCTGTGGTTTTTATTTCACATAGACTATGTATTTATTGAATTACTAGAAAACATGCTATATCGTGACATGTATCTTCATCCAGAAGATATGAAATTACCTATATCCTGATAGAAGATTTTGGCCATATCGCCCAGCCCTACTGTACATATTACTACCTATAAAAATACCCAAATCTAAATTAATGAAAAAAAAAAAGCTTGCTGAAAACCTCATGTATACCTTACGAACAGTCTTTCTGCAAAGGTCCCTTCTTGTTGATGCTTAGAAGAAAATATACATTTCCAAGCAGAGGATGGAGGAGTAGTAGGAATGCTACCGCCCTCATGTGGTGAATTAAATGATTGTTGCCTACTGAACACTAAAAGATGCAAACTGGGATGAATTCATCATCTGTCGTTTAACATTTTATATTTTAGACGATGAATGTGAGGGTTTTTTATCCTCAGTGAGCAGATAATAGATTTTCATCTTAAGGTATAATAAATAAATAAATTAGAGTCACAGTGAAGACACTAATTAAAGTGTTTGAATAGTTTAAAACAATATACAGTTGTGTGAGATGCTGTACAGGTTTTTTAAATTTATGATTCAGTTTGGTTACGATTCACTTAACACCACCGGTTACTGTTTCGTGACCATTATTGATTGCCCTCGGCGTACATGGCACAGGAAACAGAGCTGCAAATTTCTCTTTTTATTTGAGGTGACTGTAATGAGCTCCAGTATATGGTAATGAGGCAGGGAGACTAAGAGAAGTCAGCTGGCCGTTGTTCAGCTCACCTTGAGCTTAACAAGTATTCATACATTCCCAAATGGGATCTAAAAGTGTGTTTCTTAATAAGCCTGTTAGGAAAATTGTAATCACATGTTCGGTTGTGTAGTAGAAAGACGTTTTATCTTCACTATTATTTTTAATTTGTGTCCAATTATTTAAAAATAGGATAGAAAAATCATACATATAAATACAGCTGCAACAATTAATCAATTAGTTAGTTAGTCAACTATTAAATTAATCGACAACTATTTTGATAATCGATTAATCGGTTTGAGTAATATTTTAAGAAAAAAGTAAAATTTCTCTGATTCCAGCTTCTTAAATGTGAATATTTTCAGTTTGTTTTTTTTACTCCTCTATGACAGTAAACTAAATATCTTTGAGTTGTGGACAAAACAAGACATTTGAGGACGTCATCTTGGGCTTTGGGAAACACTGATCGGCATTAACACCATTTTCTGACATTTTATAACCCAAACAACTAATCTATAAATCGACAATAAAAATAATCATTAGTTGCAGCCCTACATATAACAAAAGACCCCTGAGAAACCCAATATAATGAGCAAACATTATTGATTAGTCTACTTAGAAAGTACAGTTATAATTGTTATGTTGTGTTTAAGGAGGCTGAAGTACAGCAAAGAAAATCTGTACTTATGAATTAAATTAACTATGCAAAACATGCAATGCCATATAATGCAAAATTATATTATTATAAAACAAACACTGGGCATCTCTGCATTTTATTTAACAGAATATTCACCATATTTACACACTCGTGGCCATATATCTACTAGATAAATAAGTTTTAAATGCAAATCATATTACTTTATCTCGGTTTGTTGCGAGAGAAAGCGCAAGAGATGTTTGTCCATCATGTTTTCCTTTACACTCTGGTCTGCCAGAAGCTACAGTCTGGGTTGGAGCTGCAACGATTAGTTGACTAATCGATTAGTCGATCAACAGAAAAATAATTATTAATCGATTATCAACTATTTTGATAATCGATTAATCATTAAGTAATTTTTCATTCAAAAATGGCAGAAAATGCCTCTCAAATATAGTGATTTCCTGCTTTTCTCTGCTTTAAATCATATAACACAGAATATCTTTAGGTTTTGGACTGACAAAGCAAGACAGTTAAAGACATCACCTTGGACTTTGAGAAACTGGGATTGATATTTTTCACTATTTTTTTCACTAATTGCAGCCCTAGTCTGGGTCAAACCAAAGTTAAGAGAAAAAAAAGAGTAGAATTAATAAGAACTCCCTGATACAAACAATGTAAAACCAAAATAAATAACAAACTGCACCTTAAGAAGACAATAAATTGATAAAGCAGTATCCACCCCAGTCCGGTTTCATAGCAATGTGTCAGAGTGATCTATAAAGTTATAAATGGTTGCTCTTAGAATAGTTTAATGTAAGTGTGACAGTTTGAAAAAAATAAAGATTAGATTATTTATAAGGCCAAAAGGTTAGCCACTCTAATGTCAGGCTTTGCCAGTAATAACAGTCACCTGCTGGCAAAAAATAACAACACAAAAACGTGGCTAACATGTGGTTTGTTAACAATGTTAATGAGGAGGGAAAGAATTATTACAGTAATCTTTTCTCATATTTTAAAAAAAGTACATCTCTCTATCTAAATTGTGTGTTTAGTCCTAAACCCAAAGATATTTCATTTAGAAGGTAACAAGGTTTCCTGAGGCCCGTACTACGAAGCGAGTTCAACATACCCAGGGTATCTTCTCGTTATCTGGCTTAACCAACCCTAACAAACGAGTTCCAGCTAAACTGTCCTACGAAGGTGGTTATCAACTCGGTAAGTCAACCCAGGGTTTCTCTATCTGGTTGTGAGCGCGTTCACGTGAACGGGGAGGTGTTTGCAGCATCTGACCAATCACAGACATGGACAAGTCTACTGTAAGCAGACAGACAGACAGAGCAGCACATATTACAAAGGAAGAGTAAACTATATTAGACAAATACGAAGAAGTTAAACACTTAATCCAGACTAAAAGTAACACAGTTGAAGCTGCTAAATGCAGGAAGGACAGCTGGCAGAAGAAAAAACTCCCGATGTGTGAATGCGTAAATTAACAGACTTATTAATTTAACGGAACACTCAAAAGTCGGATAAAGTCGTCGGGTTATAAATAGCAATAAGAAATTATATTGATGTCTGGATAGACGGTTACACGTTATTATACCCATTATTAAACAAACGGCGTGTATAACTATTTGAACCTTCTGTCAGATGCGTCCCCGTCTCCTGCGGTGTGAAACGGACTCAAGAGCAAGTAAAAAAATAAATATAAAAATATAATTCAAAGCAGTAAACACCCGCAGCATAAATCAATCTGTCCTTCCTGCATTTGTCAGTTTAAACTGTGTTGTTTTTAGCCTGGATTATGACTTAAACTTCTTCGTATTTGTGTAATATTACCATACGATCAGCGCACTGAGCTCTGATTGGTCAGTAGACGGTGTTTTTCTTCGAGTTGATCTCTTATCTGGAACATAACCTGCTCCGGAGCAGGTTAGCCGTTCAGCGTAAGTTACCATGGAGATCTACCCCGGTAAGAAGTGATCCACCTTCGTAGGACGGAAAACACAGGGTTAACCCTGAAGTTACCTCGATAACGCCAAATCCTGCTTCGTAGTACAGGCCTCTGGTAATGATCCTCACAAGATAAGCAGAAACCCCCCCCCCACAAATGAAAAGCTGAAACTGATTAATCTATTAATCAGTTATCAAAATCCCAGACATCTAATGGTTTTAGCTCTAAATACTGTCATGTTATCTGCTCCACAAGGCCAGCTCACTGCTAAATATCTGAGAGGAATCATATCTGTTCATGGCTAATTGTAGTTGCTAGGAGATGATGCATGTTTGTAAACAGCCTACAGTATGTGTAGGTTACCTCAAACCTGTCAATAATTACACATCACAAAGCAAAGGTGGATTTTTCATACTTTCTAGTCAAGTTTAACAAGTGTCTAACACTGGCTATTTATCAAACCCTCATTGCTTTTTTATGACATCATGACTGTGAACTCTCTGGAGTTGTGTTTCCTCTTTTAGCTAAGTTAGCTGTAGCGTTAGCTAACTGTTTGTTTGTGTTTAACCGAGATAAACCTAAACAGAGCTAATGTAGAGTGAACAGTGTACTTACATTCATCCGGTGGCCAGAGACACGAGTCCAAATGAATATCTATCTTTGCTCCGTGTCCACTGAATGTAAATATAAGCACTTCTTAGCTAACTCGGTAGCCTAGGTGACGGCTAAAGCCATGGAGACAGATATACGTCACTGGCTAAAGCGGCCATTTTGTTTTGGTGTGTTACTGCCCCCTAGTGGCCAAAGTTCAAACAGCATTAAATTAATACTGTGTGTGGATTTGTTTACCTCTGGGACCTAGATTTACTTCTCCTCCTTAGTGTTTTTTCCGCACTTGTCAAAATGTATTTGTGATTGTTAAATAGTGAACAGTCGGAGCTGTAGCTCTGACAAATATTTTGTTTTTTAGTTTAGAGAGTTTTAATTTACACCATTAGTGCAACATAAAATATTCAAGAACCAGACAACAATCTGAGGTGTCTATCTGAAGTCTTATTTATTTGATGGATGTAGTGAAAGTGTGAAACCACTCAGACAAAAAGGGGGCATATTTTCTACTTTGCAACCTACATATGCACACAGGATGTAACGTTACCTTATTCATCATCACTGTACGTTGTTCACACTTATGGATTTTTTTCTTGTAGGAAAGAAAATCAATACGCTAATGCATTTGAGGTGAAATTGAGTTCATTATCACAATAACACCAAGAGCTGTACGTGGATCCTAACCACATTTTATTATGCTTTGGCTCTTCAATAAATGAAACATCCATCTTTTGTGTTTCAATACTTCAAATGTCAAAAAGGTGCAGCAGAGATGAATGATTTGTTATTAAAAAGAGACCAATCAGCCACAAGGCTGCAGCAGATAACTGTCTATTCTGACAAATGTCTTGGTTTCGCCCTTAAACTAAAACATTGATTTTATCACGAGGCCTGAAAAACATCTTAAAGCTGCATAAAATTAGCAAGGCTTGTTGTTCTTAGTTGATCAGGCTGCAAAAACATTCATTCTTGCAAAAACCTTTATGTACTGTATGTGTTTCCATCATGCTTGGATGCATTATGAGGATTATTTGCAGAACACTAAACATAAGGTTAATTATATGTATGCATGTGATCTGAAATTGTGCAACCAACAAAACAAAGCAAAACACAAGGCCAGTCATTTAGAATGCCATTTACTGTATGTCATTGACTTTTCAAGAGTCTAATACAAATGCATACACATACATTTCACCACCTAAAACCACATTATAACCGCTACTGCAATAAACATCACCATACAAATAGAAAAAAGAAGCCACAAGCTCACAACATGCTCACAAACTAGTTCATACACATTCAAAAAGAGCATCCAGTATGTACACCACACACACACACACACACACACACACACACACACACACACACACACACAGAGCTTACATAATACAGCTTTAAAGAAGAGTGGCTGTATAAAAAAAAGGCGTATGGAGGGAGGGAGTGTTACAGTATACAGTATGAGCAGGAAAAAGGGTAAACAGCCAAAGTGTACATAAAACACATTTTTTTTTACAGTTAAGCCAACTTTACTTAATATAAATATTCTTCATCCAAAAGTCAGTGCAGTGCCTTCTGCTCAGGCTTCACCTGGTCCTCATGCCTGGTCCACTTTACTCCCAGTCTGTGCTAGACCTGGTCCAAAAAAATGACTGTTTCCACTTTACACACAAATCTTTTTACATCAGTTTTGTCTCTGATCTCCCACTTTCTTCTCTATGGTTTATGTGTGTGTGTTTGTGTGCACGTGTTGTTGTTTGTTTGCAACCCAGTACCTCAAAAGTCCAGCTGTGAAGTACAAGAGTTTGTTTTTCTACCAATTAGCCAATAGAAAAAAGAGATCGACAAATTTACAAGTGTCCATTTTGTTCTTTTCTCCTGAATTCCCTTTTTTTGTTAAAAAAAAAAAAAGAAGTTCACAGACGGAGGAGCTCTACTGGATTCCCCTGAAGAGACACATTGCAAAGACCATCGCAAAGAGCTGAGGAAAGAAAGAAAAGAGACATTATTAGCACACGGTTGTTTTTACAAAATTATGACAAGCATGTGAAACTAGAACAGCAGTGTATTACCTGCACTCTGGATTACTATTTGTTTATTGTTTTACCGCTGGTTATAAGGGATGGACAATATATCAATGTTATATTGATATCGTGATACGAGATTACATATCGTCTTAGATTTTGGATATCGTAATATGGCATAAGTGTCGTCTTTTCCTGGTTTTAAAGGCTGCATTACAGTAAAGTGATGTAGTTTTCTGAACTTAGCCAGACTGTTCTAGCTGTTCTATCATTTGCCTTTACCCACTTAGTCATTATATACACATTACTGATGATTATTTATCAAAAATATCATTTTGTAGATATTTTGTTAAAGTACCAGTAGTCAACTCTACAATATTGTCTCATAATTTTTGTCTTGTTGTATCGATATCGAGGTATTTGGTCAAAAATATCGTGATATTTGATTTTCTCCATATCGTCCAGCCCCAATTGGCTATATGCATTTCTCAATACTGAGTTCCTTCTTTACATAGTCAAAGTGGATATGTACAGTATGTATGTGGATACTGGATATGTTTTCATTGCTTTGACACAAAATGCATTCAATGACAAAATTTTGACCAAACTCAACCACCACCAACACTCTGTGTATTTACAGTCGCCTAACTAACTACTGTAAATTAGACTGCAACATCAAAAAATGACACTTAATAAAAAACATAAACCACTAATTGGGCCATACAATATTGTATCTATATCTGTAGCTAACCTATACATGTACGTATAGTGAATATATACAGTATTATACAGTATATTGTTTTGTATTGCACTGGGATTACTTTGGTCTAGGAATATAACGCCTACTGAAGCATGCTGCATTATTTCTCATTAGTTTCTGTAACACATACTGTAGGTAGCACAATCCATGCAGAGAGGTGCCATTCATGTTATTACAGTGGAAGCCGCTTATAGTGATCACTATAAGAGGCTTCCACTGTATAATGAAATCTTGAATATATGCACAATTAGAAAAAATCTAAAATAAATCAATAAAAGCTACTTCAAAGGGAATACATAGAGATACATATTGTAATGCTATCGGTTGTTATAGTTGTTTTTAGGTCATTGTATTGAGTGACACAGTTTTCTTGTTGCAAGATAAATGTGGTCGGTGTTCTGGTGCAGGAGTTGATCCTGAGATGTGTATGAAGTGTTGTGGTTTCATTGTGGATGTGAGATTAACTGTTGAGCTGAGCTACATGTTGGTAGCTCAGTACAGACTGAGACATGCATGAAACCAATTGTAAAGTCTAATCTATGTTCAAGTAGCACCACATCGCACCACTAGATGGAGATGTTGCCACACAAAGAGCTTTCAAATAACACTACACACATTCAGGCAAATATCCTCAGCTTAACGCAGAATTCACCATTTCTGAAATGAATATTCACATCACTGGGGAGACAAAGAAAATGCTGCATATGTGATGATTTCACTAAAATGAAAAAACCTTCATACCTCAATGGTCAGCACCACAATGGCAAGCGCTCCAGCCACATAGATGTACAGCTCAAAGTAGTCAACTACTGCAGAGTAACAGCCCTGTGGACACACAAAAGACGTGACACTCAGCAGAGAATCAATAGGCTGTAAAGTCGCAGAATTACAGAGGCAATTAAAGTAACATCACAGCTTTAATCGAGTGAGGCTCTGAACAAAGGCCCGGCTGAATGAGTGGGAAGCAGGGCCTCCAGCCTCAATGCCTTTTAATGAGGGCTCTTTGTGTGAATGAACAGAGAGAGAGGCGCACATTGTGGACATCTCGCATTGTTCTGGTGGTTTGAAAAACAACAGGTGGAGAGTGTGGTGAAAACCTCTTCCTATCAGCTTCCACTGTAATTACATTTCACTCCAAGGCTTTCTTTACACACATGGGATCGGGGACGTGGGCGTGCATGTGCGGAACTGCGAAGCACACCTACTTTTCATATATTCATACACTCGTTATCCTCCGTTTTTGCACACATTTCCACCAAAAATCCAATTTACCAATATATGCACACATACACAAACACGTGCATACATACACTGGTGTCTCCACACTATAACACATAGTAGGGTGGCCTCCTGTGACACCCAAAAGCCCTAATCAGCCATGGAGGAGTCAGCGAGTCCCTGCATGTCACCCCTCAACTGTCTCCTGCTCTAATTAAGCCTGGAGGTGGTTTGGAAGGAGGGAGGAAGAGAGAGAGGGCAAGGGAGAGAGAAGGTGTCGTGGTAGATGTCACAAGTTACCTTGTTATTGCGGAACATCATATTGCCTGTTAAGCACTGGCGCTGGTTGATATTGGCCAACTCCTCGGTCTGACTGGCATGCTGGCAGCAGGCTTCTGGCACAATTTGATTTTGGTTCCTTATCCTGAACAGGCTGTCCTTAAAATCCTCTGGGCTGTTCACCCCACAGCAGTCAAACTGGTGGCAGGAGAGGAGAGAATAGCAGAAGAAGCCGTTATTTCTGAGTGCCCATTTGTGCACTGGCCTGTGGTCCACTGTATGCGTGCACCAATCCAGCATGAATATTGACCTAAATGTCTAGGATTTTATCTATAAAATATAGCCCCCTGACGCCAGGCTGCAAACCTTCCTGTTTCCACAGACGGTTGGTGAAAGCAATGAGTTGGTAAAAGCTACAGTGTGTGAGCTCTTTGCCATGTGTGCTGTGGCCTTACTGTATTCATGATGGCATTCCATGTGGAGGTGAAGACGTCAGTGTTGTTGTAGCCCTGATAATGTCTCTTCAGCTCCTTGGTGAAGTACTCTCTGGTCAGCTAAACACAAAAAACAGCCAGCGAGTCAGTCACTGCAGTGTCACCATGGGAATGATAATCTGTTTCTTTCACATCAGAGAAGATGGCAAACACAACATTTAAAGTGGTGCTTCTCGTGTGATTCTTTGTGCAGAAACTCAGTTTTACAAATCTATCGATTAAATCAACTAATCGATTCGTCGACAAAATCATATGCATTGTTAGTGGACTAAGAATTTCTTTGGTCGAGGACAGCCTTAGTTCTGAGGCAACTTACATGCTCCCTGAATATGAAGGCCAGGATGGCAGCAGCCAGCTCTGCTAAGAAGATGAGCAGGATGAGCATGAAAAACTGCAATAACACAAAAGAAAAAAAGAGAGAGGGAGTCAGAGAGAGTAGAACAAGGTGGTAGTCAGTCAGTAAAAATCACATTCTGGCTGTGCCCGCTTCACTCAGCATTAACTATGCATGAGTCTCGAGGCACGAAGGCAAATAGAAGGGTATTTTGCTCTTTTGGCTTTCTGTTTCAAGCATGACAGTCCAAAAAACTGACAGACAGAATAATCAGCCCGTATGCACACAAACAAGATCAGTAACAGAACTACATTTTAAATTTGTCAGCCCGACTCACAAAGAGGAGCAGACACTTGTTTTCGCGGATGGCTCCACAGCAGCCGAGGAAGCCCAGAAGGAAGAGCATGCCTCCCATGCCCAGGATGATGTAGACACCAGTGAACAGCAGGGGGTTGGCTGCCACAATTTCCCTGAACCCTGTGGGGTCCACCAGTACCCACACTCCCACTCCCAGGAGGAAAGAGCCCCCCAGCTGATGGAGAAAAGGGAAAGAAGACACTAGTTAGACAAAACAGAAATTGGCTGCATTTTAAAATTTAATGGGAACTCAGAGGAGAGCTTCCAGTGGCTCAAGAAATCATTCAACAAGATCGAAACTAAATTTGTGGGTTTTTTTCCAGGAAAACATGCTGGAAAATGAAATCTGTGAAAGGTTGGGGTGTGAGTTGAGTTCAGATAAAAGGCTGAATATCTACAGAGCCATAATGCCTTGGTGGGGGGGTGGGTGGAGATATTTACCCTGCTTCAACTAACCCCCCCAAACTGCTAAAGAAATGCACAGCACTGCAGCCTCCATCCTCTCCCATCCTCCCTTTCACTAAAACCCTATCTGGGGTGACTCATGTGATTAAGAAAAGCAGGTACTGAGGTAGGGGGTTGGAAGAGATCTAAGCCTCACACAGCTCTATCACAATCCCCTTCTTCCTGTCACAGGGAGACACCTGGATGTCTGAATGAACACCACTTCATGTCGGAGGCAGAGGTTATCAGGGGTGGGGGAAACAAATCTATACAGCATAGTATCAGCAATATGTTGCGTGGCAATAATTTATCGATACACGGACGTCAAGTATCAATCTTTTATTATATAAACTATTAACCGCTTTACAGTCTGACAGACGCTTTTCTAAATGTCAGGTGTTTTTCGCCATTTTGGACTGAAACGCGTATTATATCTATCATATTTTATTGTTCAACACAGGCCATTTTGGTAGAATATGACAATAGAATAGAAATTATTTCGTTTTACTTTTGTACAGCACTTTTTAGGCAGACGTTTTACTGGCGTCCAGTAGTCGCTTTCAGTCCAAAATGGTGGAAGCGTGGCTTTGCTGCTGGGTGCTGATGTTGAACGAACAATTGACACCCACTTCTTGGCGATATACGTTGTTTGGCAATACTCAGCATATTGTATATAATATAAATAATATAAATGTTTAAAATAGCAATAAGATCATATCGTGACTTAAACCATGGCTCTGTTTTCAGGCTTTAAATAATCTAGCCCGTGACGGGAGACTTTGGCCAATCACAGGTCATTTCAGAGAGAGAGAGCGTTCCTATTGGCTGTTCATTCAACGGAGGCAGCTGTCAATCACTTGCCAACCCCGATCAAAATGGTCAAACTAGGGAGTGCTGATTACTGTTACTTTAATGCCTATTTCGCGCCTCAAATGTTTTCAGAAACATCTTGTAGTGTACTGTTTAGCTGTAAAATGAGAGAGTTTGTGACCCGGCAGCCATGTTGAGATCTGTTGAGGAAATACCAAGCACCGCCCACCAGCCGGAGCAAACTTTGTCATTTTACAGCTAAACAGTACACTACAGGATGTTTTTCTGAAAACATTTGAGGAGAGAAATAGGCATTACAGTAACAGAATATTGATTCATATTTGATCAGCGCTGCCTAGTTTGACTGTTTAATCGGAGTTCGCGAGTGAGTGATTGACAGCCGGCTCATAGATGGCAGCTGGACGGCAGGCTCCAGATCAGCTCTGACTAGTTGTTTTCCTCCGGTCTGTGAAATCTTGCAGATGCCATTAGGAGCACCAGAGGACACCGGAGGACACAGAGGCACATGATTTTTTTCAGGTTACCTGTTTTATAAAAATAACTTTTTTTAATCATATTTGCTCCATTTCTACCCACTGCAGCTTTAAGTATCGTGATAATATCGTATCGTGGGGCCTCTGGTGATTCCCCGCCCTACAGGTTATGTATGAGGAGAGGAGGTAGCCATTTTGAAAGCGCATTGGGCTCGAAAAATTCTGTCCTGTTACATGAGTGTGAAATGGCCATAGAGAGATACAAAGGGATGTCAGTGAAAAGCAGTGGTTGTTATTGAGTGATCCAAACAGTCAAGTTCATTCTTTGCTCTGCTGGTTGCATTATCAGCCCGGCCTTGAACAACCGCATCTGAGTAGAAGTCTCTAAGCGGTTTGGTTGCGCTTAATAAAGCAGAGAAAGAGACAAACCTTCTTACTGAGACCCTCCCCCCCTTCTACAGGCTCAGACTAACAGGATTACCCTTGATTGTCTGATCAAGACTGATAAACTCAGGTGCCAGTCACAAACTCTTCATGGCACAGTGTGCCTCAGATGTGTGTCAGCACACTAAAATCTAATCAAAGGAGAATTTGATAGAATCAAGATTGCCTCCATCTAATGAAATGCAAATGTGGCTCCATTAGTGAGTCGGGCAGGGGGCAGCCAGAAGCCCATCTCAAATCATTAGATTGACGGCGACTTCAGAGATAGCCAGATTAAGTGTCTTTGAGAAAGAGATGAATATACTTACAAAGATGAGGAAATTGAAGACAAACATGAGGTACTTGATGCAGCTGAGACAGTCCCCCTCCATGGTCGTCCCCCGCGCTGAAGCCTCTCCCTGCCCCTGAAAGAAAAACAACGTAAACATTCAAACGTGCCACTTAATGAATCCTGCCAAATGCTCGCAGTATTCCCGGTCTCCTGCGCTCCGGATGAAACTGCCAAGAAAATAATACTCTGCAAAAAACCTGCTCACATTTTTAATGAGTTCTGCCACTCAAACACACAACACACGCGGGCCTGTCAGTTCATTTGGTCCAATTTCAGCTGGAAATCCTTGTATTATCCCCTCGGGCGCACGGTACCAGCCAGCAATCCCTAAGTAACTACAAGTTTAGGCCACACAATGTCAACCCAACCTGACACGACTCATCTCGCCCACACACCGCGACAACTTGTGTAATTTTAAAACACGCTTCCACAGTCACAGGTGGCCTGATTCCCTATCAGCACGTCCTGTCTCTGGACAGATGGGGTCCTCTGGGTACAGTGTGACTAGAGGGGGGCTGTCTATCTCAGAGCATTTTAAGGATATGAGTCATGACTGGGCCTCTACGCGCATTAACCAACAACGTATGGCCTTTGCCACGGAGCTTCTTCTACTTAATGTAATGAGAGGCAGGAGCCCTCTGCTCCCATCTGCCAACCCTCTATCTGACATAAACACACTTTCCCTGATGAGGGGAGGCACTCCGGGTTAATGAACAACGCCTCTCCTGCATTAGGAGAGAACATGGGCGCCCCGGTATCCATGACCCCTGTATACCTATATATATATCTGATGCACCACAAAGACTTCACCGAAGCATTCATTTAACCTAGCAAGCTAGAAATGAACACAGTTTTCCCCTCGGGGAGGAGAGGAATTGTCTAGGGAATCACCTCTACATATTCTGCAAAAACTGAAAAAATCTGTGGGGCAGCTATAATTGCAGTCTCAGTGAAAGAAGAAAATTAATTATTTGGCAGAAACGAACCGGCACTCTTTGCTTTGTAGTTGTGATTATTAATTTGCTCTCCCAAAGCGATAGCCAGGATTGAGGCTGAGAAACAAGCGGATTAAAAAGAAACTTCTCTGAGGAATTGTAAATAGGTTTACACAAGCAGGCAGCCAGACACTGTCACCTCTAATTGAAAACAAAAACTGCTTTTCACTTCTTTTCTCTGTACTTTGCAGCACATCCGTCGGATGTAAATCTCACAGTCTTCAGGCAGTCTTTCCGAGGCCTTATGTGCTGTCAGATGACTCCTCTGGGTCATCTGTCTGTTTCTCTGAAGCAACGGCGAAGCTCGGGTTGATGATCGACGCCAGCTTTGATTCCTGTCCATCTTTGAAGGGGCTCTGCTGTCGCTCAAATGTAACTCAGTCTTGACTCTTCCACCTCTTCGACTTGGAAGTTCACAATTTCAGGTGAAATAAACCATAATCTCCCCAAACCGCTGTCTTAAACAAGAGCTGCTTAAAGGACCAGTGTGTAACAATCAAATGGAATATCATATGAATACGTATGTTTTCTTTAGTGTATAATCACCTGAAAATAAGAATTGTTGTGTTTTCGTTAACTAAAGCTGGGCATACACTGTACGAGTTTAGAAATGTCGTTGTGTAATTCCTACACCTACTGTACGAGTAGATCGTTTGCGATGTAATAGCGATTTATGTGCTCACACTGTACGGTCTGAACGTCTGCCACGACCTGAGTGCTCACACTGTACGTGTAAAATCCCCCCCAAAAAAACACAGCTTGTCGGCCCCTGTGGGCCGTTCTGGCTGTTGACAGGTGTCAATAAAGATTCGCTTGAAAGCTTCGAGGCAGGTGAAGTTTGTTTGCTAGCAGAGGTCTGTACGGGTCACAATGCTAACAAGGCAGAAACGTGCCGCCTTGAGGAGCTGCAGCATTTATTTCTGCACAAACTGCAACTTCCACTGTACATTCACTTGATATTCTGAAAGCTAAACTAACTTTCACTCTCGCTCACTTCACCTCTCACTTCCCACGTATACACACATTCTACCACTGGCTCTGCTATTCTCCAAATGACCTACGCTACTCTTACAACAGCTCTAGATAGGGCCATTCCTGTTTTCATGTCAGCCACCGTAGTTCTTCAACACGCTTGGCACACGGGAGAAGTTGCAATCTGCACTGTGCAAATAAGAAAGTCATGACCCATATCTTTTTCTAGACTGTTTTCCTTTTATTATGGCGTGCTTGCACTGGTTTATTTTTCCTCCTGCTTCTAATTTCAATGTGCTATGAGCTCCAGAGAAAGTGTTTTTTTTTGTCTCACTGTAGGCCTGTGTAATTTGACAATAAAATTGAACAATACTGAAGATGTGCAGGCGGTCTTTGTCTGCTGTGGGAGCGAGCTAACATAGAAAGAGCACATTCCTCCCCTCACCAGCTTGAGGGCTTATTATTTTTTCCTCTCCTTCTTTCCTCCCCAGACCCAGGGAAATTGATTTAGAGCTCTGGTTTAACACCTCCTCTAAATCATAATGATATGCTTAGGTATTGATCACCATCCTAGTGGTACTCTGAGAGCGACCAACAGCTTCATTGCCCGAGATGGGTTTTAATTATCCTCCCCCCCTCCTCCTCACACACACACACACACACACACACACACACACACACTTTCTTAAGCCCCACTGAAAGGCCTAATGAGGGCACAGGAGGTCTTAATTGAGATTTGCATACATTACAGTCTCAGAAAAGAAGCATCAGAAAAGGCCTTTTCTCATCCCTCCTGCTCTCCACTGTGAGTCCTGGGCCCCTATGAAGAGTGCAAACTGTATTTATTGGAGCAGGGGATGAAGAGGCGGAACGCGGAGGGGGAGGACGGGGTCGGATGGAAAAACTCTCAGGGCTCAGCTCACATCTCATTCTCCATACAAAATGTCTGATTTCTCTTCCAGCTTCACCCGTTTGCTCTTCGCTCCCATCTCAGGGTCAAACCCACTGTCAGATCGGGAGCCAATTTTCTTTTCTGCATTTAAAATGCATTGGATGCTGCTTAAGAATGAAGTGGACTATATGGGCCCAGCCAGGCTCCAAATAACAAGCCTATGGTGCAAACCAGCATAGTATAAATCAAACTGCCACAGCGACCCTGGAGAAAGTGCAGAGTAAACAAACTGGTCTTTCCCATGACTCCCGCGGGATCGCGGGTCCTCATCGATCACATCCCAGCCGTGGTGATCAGACCACTAAGTCTCTCTGAATATTCTGCAGAGTACATTATGTACACAGGGGAAACGTGGTTCACACCCCAAGAGCTGCAGCCTTACGACAACAACAGCGACAAATTACTACTAGATTAAAGGCAGATCTTCCTCAGGTGTGCGGCTCTGCTACGCCAGCAATGTGTCACAACACAAGGAGTTGTGTGGCATTGTGTTTGTATAGACTAGCAAAAAAAGAAAAACACCCATTATAAACAAACATGACACACACAGCAGCGAGGAATGCTGCACTGCTATATTTGCAGACAATGTGTTTGTGAGCTGGAAATACTGTCCTCAATCTGACAATCTAAGTGGCAGTCTTTGCCCTGAGGTATCCAGTAAATGCCAACTCCGTCTACGTCTGCAGCGTGTCCCGTTACTGACATCACTAAGATCCCATTGTTCGCTCTTGGCAAAGACCGATCCAAAGCCAGCTTGGGCTGCGTGGAGCCCGGCGTGGTCGAGTTTGATAGTGGATTAATGAGAAGTGATCCTAAATCAACTCCAGAGCACCGACAGAAGCCAGAGCTCTGTAATGAGGGCAAACTCATCTGACCTACATTCTTCTCGGTATGAAGATGAGGAATTCTGACACATTTCTACAGGCCTGTTTTCACGCTTTAACTCGGAAAGCCAGAGGTATATTTGGCCGGCCGGCCGGCGTCTACGCTATCAACCGTTATGGTCATATCAACTCACTGTGGTTAAAAAGATAAGGGAGACATAGAGAGCTCGCATTTAGAGCGCTCCATATATAAATAGTATACCCTTGGGTGGTTCTCCTTGAAGTTGACACTATGGGCACGATTAATGAAGTGAGTCCATATTCCCCTGCTTCGCCGGCCATCGCCCCGGACAAATGGATCAGCGCGACAAGGACACTGTGTCTGCTCCTCGCCAAACTGTCGCCGCCCTCCAACCCCCCTCCAACCCCCCTCCAACCCCCCTCCCACCTCCGATAACCAGCCAGTTCACTTCATCTTGAGCGTGAGCCTGCATAACAAATAATCATTAATACTGTTGAGACTATAAGGGCTGGAGCTTGACCCCTTTAAATGTCATTGACCCCGCCAAATGATCACCTGTAGTTGAACCCCCGGGGACGACACATTTCGTCCTCTGGCTCCCTGACGCAGCTGGAGCAGGTGTGTTTTTTTTTCCATCTACTGTAAAGCTCTCTCCGGAGTGCGCTAATACCCTCTGACAATGACACTACGGGACCACACACATGCCACATCAGCCTTTATCTCAATTATAAACCCATTTTCATATTTCTCCACAACTTCCTAAATCAGCCAGAGCAAGTAAACACCCCAAAATCCGAATAAAGACGGGCTCCTCTGGCAGTGAGCAGGGCTCCCCTGAGGCGCACCATGTCCCTTAATGAACCTCCAATTAGGAGAGAATGAGCCCTGGGCTGCGCTGTCACACTGAGGAGCTTTGAAGTGCACTGAATGCTAAGCAGCTATTGCACTGTATGCTGCTTTAGAGGGCATGCAGCTTGCACACAACAACGAACAAGCACAGAGAGAAAGTGTACGAAAGTAGCTCAAAGGCAACGCGGCACACAGTGTTTGTGTGTGGGCGTAGCTCACACAGAAGACAGCACGGCGTAGAAACTCAGCTCCGGGTTGGGAAGTTGGAGAAACCGCTAGGCTTGTAGCAAAGGTCCATGTTGGTTGGATGTTTCGTTGGAGACATACAAATGCTCTACCCGCAGGCAAGCTTAGCCTAATGAGTTCTCACAGCACACATATAGGATTGTGAACATTATCAGCTTCTGCACATTACGGGCATTGCTACTTCTCCACAAAAAAAAAAATAGTCAGTCTCTGATGAATTTGCTCTGCCTTGCAAAGCCATTTATCATTTCATTCCATTGTTGCGATACGTGCAGTGAATCTAAAGCAGTTCCTATCTGAGCCTGTGAGCGGCGCTCTCCTGACCCACTCAGTTTGGAAATGAGACTGTGTGAACCCCCGAGGGCAGAAGTCCTCTGACCAGGCAGCTGACACACTCCTGAACAAAAGGCTGATTAACTAGAGCAGGCTCCAGAAACTCACTGACCATGTGTTGTCAACAGCACTGCGGGCCACATTCTTGAAATCCCAACCGGGTGGGCACACATCCAGCTGTTAGTTCAGCACTAACAGTTGCTCATACTCATACAGCGAAATCGATTCTCCGGCTCCTTAGATAAGAAGGACTGGAAGGGGGGGGCGGGGGGGGAGGGCATTGATAGCTTCTTGGTTAACTGGAGCAGAGGACATGTGATTGAGATGAGCAGATTTTTGGCCTCTATTGAGCACTAGTGTGTGTGTGTGTGATCCTCGCTCTCTCAAAGAAGAGATTCTCACTTAATTGTGTCGGCACCTCTATCTGGCTGAGTGAAGATACAAACTGGCTGGATCAATACCAGGCACATGCTCAATGATGCATTGATCCCCCCGTGTTGCAGCTCTTAGTCCGCTGGATGTCTGGCAGTGAGGGCATGTGGTAGCAGCAACACAATGAACACATAAACACCTAACCGGCTGGTAGGACTCAGCTCGGGCTTTTCCCACGGGGTGCTCTGGAGGATGACACACTGCCATCGGGGCTTTCCAGAGAAATGAGTTATAACTCAATTCAAAACTAAATGCTCAATAATTACTATGACGACAACGGGGGGAATTATTTTCCTGCAGTCCTACTTCTTCTTTTCTGCAACTTCCCACAATCTTAGCCAGGATCCTCTTATTGTGTTAGGGTCATGAGGAGTGGAATCAATTTCAGTTTGACAAAAAGTTTTAAAAATCCAATCAATAATCTCACCAACTCTACAGTGTTTGACCCTCAGGCAAGAGACAATTAAAATGTTTGAGATGTTCTCAGTGTTGTAATACTCGAGTGCAGTCTCAAGACCACTTTTTGAAGGTCTCTGTCTCGTCTCGGAATCATTTTTACTCTGCGGGGATATCACTAAATGGCCTGTGCATTGTCTTATATATTTGCCAACATCATTACTGTGATTGCTCATAGAAAACAAAGGAAAACACAGAAAAATCTCCCCTGCAATGCCTTTTGATTATTTAATCAATACATTTCTTATGGTACACTTATCCATACACACCTATACAGTATATATGGCACTAGAAGAGGTGAATGAAGAGGAATCTTCATTTGTTTTCTGTGTGTTTTTATGGGAATGTGGCTCTTTCAGATCAATCTGAAGAGTGCCTATATATGGTTTGCATGTTCCACATTTTATCGTGTGTCATGCAGTGTGGGACTCGCACTGGTCTGGTCTTGACTAGGTCTCAGTCCCTCAAAGTCTTGGTCTTGTCTCAGTCCCGATACTAGGGATGCACCGATACCGGATCGGATATCGGGCCGATGCTGACTCAAAACAGCTGGATTGGGTATCAGTAACAATGGGGCCGATCTTTTCAATTAAATTTTATGTTTATATACTAAATACATTATATATTGGAATTTTAATTCCTGTTGAAGTTTTGACCAATTTGTTGCTGCATTAAAAAGGTTTACAACAACTTGAATTGTAATTCCTTGTAATTTTGAAGATCTTTTTGTCATGTTGCTGGTGTACGATTTATTACTTTAATGATAAATAACAATTCAGTACATTTATATCTATGTATTTATTTGTTACATTTTGTTTTACAAAGTTATGAAAGCAATGTTTAAGTCAAGCCTGATGTTTCCTTACACATTAAAGAATGATCCCAGTCACACAGTGAGCCATACAGCTTATTAATTAAACACTGGTATCAGATCGGTACTCGTTATCGGCCGATACCCAAAGCCCAGTGTTACGGTGTATCGGTATTGGGACTGAAAAAGTTGGATCGGTGCATCCCTACTCGATAAACTCTGGTCTTGGTCATGACTTGGTCTCGGTTTAGCTGGTCTTGACTACAACACTGGATGTTCTCTCTGGACTTTGTTTTATACCGTTCAAGTCGAGGTTGTTGTCTTCGCCAAATCTCCATATAAAGAGAGTTTACATCACAGATGGCCTCGGCAGAAGTAAACAATGGGAGATTTAAGGAAAGACAACGCTTTCAGCCTCAGGGGACTAAACACAAAAGGAAACTTAGGAGGGTAAATATGCACAGAAGCAAAAATATACACACACACACACACACACACACAAGTGCTCGTACGTCACCAAATCGTGATGAAGAACAGAAATGTGCGCCCTATGATGATACTTATAATCAGAGCTGTGACTTTCTTTTGGCTCAAATACACAATTTTGTGAAATCCGCTGGGGTTGTTCTTAGCACATGTTGGAATATCTCCAGACCTCCAATAAGGGCGCTGGTCTCCACGGCAACCCGGATATGTGGTGAGAGTGGCCTTTGTCTGCTGAACGGTGTTTGGCATCTCCACTTAGCACTAGTTCCTGTTAGAAAACAAAGGGGAGCAGAGCCGAGCACTTTACGACGGGGGGACAGCTTGGCCAGCCATTTGTCTAATGAGCGATCACTCACACCCTGTTGCAAGGCCATATGCTAGTTTGAATACAGCTAGTTCCCCTCTGTGCTGCGCACACACACCCCAGAACCTTCACACACTCAGCTAAAGTTCAACGAAAGAAGAAGAAAAACAGCAAAAGGAACAGTGTAACCTAATTTGTGTTACTGGAGTTTGGAGTTTCAAACGCAATGCAAAGATTAAAACAAGAGCCTCGAGGATAAAGCTTGTGAATGTTTGTGCCTCAGATGAAAGAGATATCCACATATATTGGAGCCCCCTTTGCAAATAACAACTTCATAGAAATAAACCAAAAGGGTGTTAATGCCTGTGCATGAACAGAGTAGCAGAAAATTCATGATTCTTTGATCTTGCCTTGTAATTTGCTGCAACGGAGGCACCTTGAACTGTATGTAGTTATTAATGTAACTCTGTGACCGTGAGACTGTGATTATGGAGCAATTGGTTGAGATCGTGCTTGCTTAAAGGTCCATTATCTTTGGTATTTTTGAGGTTTTCATATCATTCTGTAGCTTCCCAGTGGTGTTTCTTATGTATTCACATACGAACATTCAAATTTTGGTCAAGTATGTATATTTTAGCGTCAAAATGCTTTTTTCCGCAAGCCCTGGTAAAAATGTTTTCCCACGTGACCTGACGTAGGTTTCTGCATGATGACGTTGCTCCATGTACAGCATATATACATCCTTACAGTCAGTGTATTAATGTTACATACAGTAACTTAGATGCTGGTCGGCACGCTCCCAGTTTTGAGAAGCAGACAGGAGTACCGGAAGCTAAGCAATGTTCTGCTGTGGACGCCACGTTAGTTCAAATCCGAAAGTCACACAATAACACAAACGAACTAACCGATCGATGCAGCGGTAGACCACTACTGTGTCCTGCGAGGTAAAATTAATGTTTTTGTGAATGAAGTCTGGTGTTTGGTGGCTTTGAAGACAGCGACACAACGGCTTCAGTTCCCCGTTGGAAAGGGCTGTCTGACGGCATGGTAAAGTGGTGAAAATATAGCGTACACTTAAACTGATATTGATTTTTTTTAGGTGGCCAAAATACGTTTTTCTGCTGCTCCCGTCCACAGCCGCATTACTTCACCGCCATACAGCACAAGTAGTCAATAAGCCAACAGTTTAGCCAGATGAACTAAATTTATTTAAGTGATGTTGGTAAAATCCCTCATTTCCTGAGGTGCATTGTAGGGCTGCAACCAACGATTATTTTCATTGTTGATCAATCTGTCGATTCTTTTCTTGATTAATCGATTAGTTGTTTGGTCTATAAAATGGTAAATAAATGTCGATCAGTGTTTCCCAAAGCCCAAGATGACGTCCTCAAATGTCTTGTTTTGTCCACAACTCAAAGATATTCAGTTTACTGTCATAGAGGAGTAAAGAAACCAGAAAATATTCACATTTAAGAAGCTGGAATCAGAGAAATTTTGACTTTTTTTCTTAAAAAAAATTACTTAAACCGATTATTTGATTATCAAAATAGTTGCCGATTAATTTAATAGTTGACTACTAATCGATTAATCATTGCAAATCTAGAAAACTTCACTATGGTAAGTACTTGTACCAGGAAGTCGGTTTGTAAACTGCATTGGATTGGTTTATACCTGACAATTTGGGTAATTTTGAAATTTTCCCTCTCTTTTCTCCTCCAATCAAGTTTGTTAACCTTTGTTTCAAACTGGTACGGTCATCTGACTGCTCGTGTTTCTTTCCTTGTCTCTTTTTTCAGCAATGTTGCTGCGTTCCCATGTCTCAGCAACTCATTAGGTGAGTACAATTTTATTTCTAGCAACGCAAATTATGTCCAAAACTCAGAAAACAAGACCCAAATTGTAATAAACGAGACCTATCCTTTAAGTCAGTTCTTGTAAAATGAAAAGAATCTGGTTATAATCTTACATGTCACCTGCATATGTAACACGCATGTATTTGTCTGCTTGGCTGCTTTTATGGTTATGTGCTATGACTGATTACAGCTGATGTGTCTGGCTCTAAACTCCCCTTTAACCTCTCAATCTATACATGTCTGCTGCTCAGCCGTGCCTGGAATACTAATATAACAAATGCCAATGCAAATCAGAGACTAACAAAGACCAGCGCTGGCCTGCTGTGGTGGGTAAAGGACAAAAGCACTTGTCTGCCTCAAAGCAGGGCCGGCTTCACGCACCGGCTCTCGCCAGCGCCGCGCCTCCTGTTGACGGCAACAATGGCTTTTTGCGCCTGTGTTGTCAGCATCTTACTGAAAAGAGTCTGTCAACAACCTCTTTCTGCCGTTTCTCTCTCTGATTTAACGTGTGTCTGCTGGAGTGGAATCACTGCTGGGTTTGGTAGAAATCATTCATGGCAACGCCCCCCCATTACAGATGCAGAAATGTTTTTCACACCGAAGAAAAAAGTTGTGGGTTTTCTCCAAAACCACGTGTGCTTCATGTATAGATAAAATGCTACCATACCATGTGTATCTGCTGGTTGTGCCTCTTCTTTATTCAGGTGAAGCTGATGACTCCTCTCGGTTCCCTCTCCTCTCCTCTTTTCATGGGCTGTTGGACAGAAGCACAATGGAGGAAGCAGAGGTCAGGACTGAGCAAACGCGATGAATAAACAGTGAGGCCAGGAGACAGAAAAGTGGCACATTTGTCTTTGTGTGCGTAATTCATTTAAGCAGAATAAGACTGTGAGCTTGGAAACCCCCCCCACTCCACAGAAAATAAAATTCTAGGACACTTAAAATGACAGAGTTTGCATTTATTATGTATGAAGCTCTCGCTCCCAGCAGCGAGCTAATTTAAGACTGCATCAGTGTTTTATGTGCGAATGTTTCACTCAGCTGGAAGGCAAAATTAACAAGGAAAGAATAAAAGAAAAGGTACTGCCTTTAATAGTAGCAGTCCAGGCCTGTGTTCTGGGCAGGTAAAATTTTAATATCTGCCTTGAGGTGTTCGTATATCTTCTTCCTTGGTTAATTATCCTTTATTAGAAGACCCAACCCACCGCAGTTTCCTCAAACAGCTTCTGACGGGACCTTGATGAGCATCTGAATTCATGAATTATTCACTGAAAGAGGAATACCTTACTTTCTTTACTAGCTGGCTTAAACTGTCAATGTACAATACGTCTCCTACCAACTGTGACTAATGAGCATAAACGCTTTAAACTTTTTTCCCGTTTCTAAACTGCTTTGCCACAAGTGTCTCCCAGCTGAAAATAACGATAGAGCAATGAGAGCCAATTAAACTGCTGGTATTCCAGCATCGATGTGCAAAAATAGTCAGCAGCACGGTTTTGACTGACAATACTTTGGAGCTGGTTTCAAAGCGCTGGCACAGACAACTGCAGCATCAAATATGGCGAGAGCTGCCATACGGAGGCATGAACAGCATGCAGCTCTTCTTGCCACGTTAGATGGTGAAATACAGGCAGGGTATTCTCAGTCTGACAGGGGCTGGCGATGGAGAATATCCCAGGAGTGTTCTGGCTGATAGAGCCAGCCGCATCATCCCGCCGACACACCATATTGCCGGCAGACATCAGATTCACCGGGACGCAGAACCCAACTGACAGTGGCAGCGGCGCACCCCCCCCCCCCCCCATACACAACACAGGGGCTGTGATTGCATCTAGAAAAAGGCAATCAAAGCCCGAGTGAGGAAACGGACAAATCCGAGAAGTGGTGAGATGCACTGGAATGATACACTCCCTTATCGCACATGGAGCCTTGAATTCAGACACTACAAAGCACTAGCTCCGGGAATCAATAACATCTCCACAGTGGCTACACATGCACGGGGAGCCAAAAAGGATGGAGCCTGTTTGAAAGAGTCATTTACAAAATATTCACAATATGGCTCAGCAAACATATCCCCAGGCAATACACCACTGTAATCCCTTTCCATTTTGTTTCGGTCTATTACAACAGCAGCAGATAGGTACAGTATGTGTGTGATCTGGTACCAAGCAGCAGAGTGGTCAGATTTTACCCTAAAGCCTGTTGCAGAGGTGTCCTCTCCTGAGCGCCTGTTTTGAGAGCTATTAGCTGTTGGAGAGCAACAGCGGTGAGGGTCTGCATTATTTTTTGGTTTCCATGGAAACCCTTTCACTGGAAAGTGGAGCACCAATAGGATCGCAGAGCCTCATTGAATCGGTTATGGGGGTGAGAAGAGAGGGATCAGCGCAGACGGCTGAGAAAGCACAACAATAGGACGAACCCTCGAGGGAGACCAGAAAGGCCAGGCCGCTGAGGGTCCAACAAAGCCGGGAACGACTCAACGCCAGAGGAAAGGTTTCATCTGCATCCGCTCAATGTCTTTCCTTTTAAAAGGATATCTCTCTCGCCAACTAGTCGTTGACATTTAAGCTCACGAGCCACTGTGGGCAATTTAAACATCAAGGCAGCCGCTAATTGATTAGCCTCTGCAGATATTTCAGGCTCTGACAATATTGTTGCATCACCAACATCTATCCAGTGTGTAAGACAGGAGAACATTAATTATGCGCTTCTACATTCGGTGTGTACTGTAGTACCAATTCACAATAGAGATAGCAGAGGAAACTGTAGTGGCCATAAATGAGAGGAATGAAGGAGTCAGTATGCTTCAAATAAACTGCTCTTCTGATCGTCAAACAGTGTCCGACCTTAGTATTGGGGGCTGCGGACCCAAGTTGGACCAGGTCCAAATTATACTCAGGGTGCTTTCTCAAGCCATAGTCCGTTTGGCTAGTCCGAATTACTGTGAAATTGATACTTTTGGTTTGTTTTCTATTTAGTCTGGTTTGGTTTCACAGTGCACAAATTAAAGCCGACCAAATAACAAAGTTAAGTTGCTGAGGGGCGTATATACAAACAAGCAATATCTTTTTGGCTAAAGAGCTGCTGGACTCTGTGAATATATATATATATATTGCTGTCGAAGTGTTTTCACATTCACTCTGCACTGATCTATTGTGTTCACGAATCCCTTCTCCCAACGCCACTATTTTTGCAGAGTTTATTTAGCATATTCTGTATGTTCTCTTCTGCCCAGCTGTCAAGCAAACATCGGACTTCTGCACCAGAGTTTGATTAAAAAGGACTAAATGTTGGCTTGTGAAAGCATCCTCAATCTAATCAGTTCAGGTTGGGTCTCATTTTACTGCCACAGGTCTCGAGCACACTCAGTATTAGCTCTGATCAAATGGTTAATCATAATCAAGCATGATTTTAGGAAATCAGTAGCCTATGAAAACGATTTATGCTATTAAATGACAAATTACTATTTGGAATTTGATTCACAGACATTAAATTGGTTTATAAAATGATACTCTCAACCAGTTGGCTGCAGAACGTTTTGGTTTTGGTGCTCTCTCTATATTAGGCTCTGTTCGGGTTGACCACATTTTAGATTTTTGGTCTAATTATCTTCAGGTGTTCTCAGGTTGGGTCTGACTGTACTCAGTGTAGGAAGGATTTCAACTATTCCCTCATATTTTTAACTCTTCACACATCTACTTCTGTTACACTTTTTGTGTGTACATCCAAGTGCAAAACCACGAAGAGAGACTGTCCGAGAGTGTGTAATGTTATCTCCATTTGTACAATTCTTTGTGTCTTGCCTCTGGGAGCACATGCTTTTAACCATGTCTTCAAGTGCGGCCATAACAGCACAGCCATAAACACTTTTGCCTTCAAACATGATCTGACGACACGTAACTCAAACTTGTTTGTTTCGAGTCTACCCCGACCTTTACTATATAGGCACTATTGGCCACGGACTCATATTTTATGGTTTTGTCTTTTCCTCCATAAGTCTCCTCATCCTGTCAATCAGCTTGGCAACCTTGAATGAAATGTCAGAGGTCAGAGAACAGCAGGGAATTTGACCGGCGACACTTCCTCTGGGGACAGGAAGTGGGCAGGAAAACGAGGGAGGAAGTGACAATTCTTCCATCTACACCTCGCAGCTGGGTTTGACCTCAATTTCTCACCAGTGTTGATAAAAGCAAACCTCTGAGCTGTAGAGGCAACAGCAGATTTAGAGATAATGACCTATGGGGCCTTCTTACGCCTTGAATCAAACCTTTATAAACACACTTAATAAAAGGAACAGCTCTGGATGTCAGCTCTCCCCCGGTGATCTCCAAGTCCAAGTCCATATACATCATTGGATAATATTATAGAAATGAGAAAGAGGGTAATTGCCGGCAGTCATATATCTCCTGAACGGCCACTTTAATGAGGGCGATACTGAGGCAGAATTATCGCCTCACCCCATCTGGATTTATTGATCTAACAGTGCGAGTTAACCACCAGAGATAAAGATAAACCACCACGATGGAGAAACAATCCCCACTCTGATCAGAGGGCATCGCTCAATTAATCACTCGCCGTCTCCTCTCTGGCCACTGTTGTCTTTGTTCTCCACACTACAGTAGGTGATCTCAGGGTTACACGCCGAGAGTACACGGCGAGAGTGTATTCAGTGCATTCACTCATTCGCGGTACACAATACAAGATGCAGATTGAACTCATTACGCAGTCATCTGTTTTCTCTGTGTTAATTGTTTTGTGCTAAATGGAAACCTGATAAGAATGCAGCCCTGGAAACGTGTTTGGAGGGTGCTATTTTGGAGCTGATGAAAGCTTACACCGTGTCCACCTCTTAGTAAGTGGCCAACATTAGCCAGGCCTCTTCTCTTTGTAGCAGGTTCCCCCCCCCGGCCCGTATCTTTCACCTCTACAAAGATGCCCTCATCAAAGAACGGGCGAGAAGTGTCTTACACTGATCCTTTCAAACATCTGCAACCTGCTTTTATAATTACACAACTTCTCTCTAGTGACACCGTGATGAAGAACAGCAACGGAACTACTTGTTGTTATTTTCTCTAACCCGTGCCTGTCTAACTTAACAAGCCGCCTCGTACACCACCACACTTTCACCCTACTTCCCAGGCCCCAAAGGCTAGCCCCCCTGTCTCCGAGGAGCCGGGGGCCTGCAGGGGCAGCACCACGGCGCTTTGAAGTCGAGCGATTAAAGAGGAGAGACCTGTCGAATTGGGATGATGGGGCTAAGGTTGGAAGAGGGGGAGGATCAGTACGGGGGGACAGGAAAGGCTGTGAATACTGAGAGCTCAGGGCCCCGTGGGATACAATTAAGAGCAAGGCTTTTTTAGCGAGGGTTACAAAAACACAGCAAGGATACCAGCAGCAGCGCAGCCTTCCAAGCGAAGGTAAGAGTTCATTACTACTATACACAGAGGGGGGCTGGGGCTGTTAAACTCTCGCCAGTTTGTCCGCCGACTCCCCCACCCACGGGCCCTACGAGCTGACGAACAGCCGCATGATAACCATTTCCATCCCAGTTAAATCCTAAAGCCCAGTAAAGCTTGAGAATCACGCAGCTTACAGGGCCTCAAACTTAGAAAGGAATTGAGATGAAGATCCAAGCTGCCAGCACAAAGAGGAAGTTTGCACAGAGTCTTCCCTCGAGATGTTTTCCTCAGCTAAAACATTATGAGCGCACAAAAGACAACACAACAGATTTGTAGTCAAGTCAGATTAGAAGAAAGACAGGGCAATGATATGCCTTTATGAAAAAAAAGTTAGGACTAGACTAGAGCTGCAACAAATGATTGTCTTCAATAATGTGCAGATTATTTTGTCATCAACATTTGGTCTATAAAATGTCTAAAAATGACTAATCATTTCAGCTTTAGTAACAACAGACCTACCCAGTCTAAAGTGGAGCCTGCAGGCCAAAGTTGGCCCACTATCAGGTTTGATTTGGCCTGCCAGATGTTAGTGAATATTTTTTGTAAATACCATATTATGTTATCTTGTTGGGAAGGAGGCTAAATAAAGCCCCAAATTTAAAGGGACTATTTGTAACTTTTCACGCGCATAAATCATAACGGGTCGGAATCCCATGCGCGCTCGCGTGTGGGTACGCGAGCGCGCAGCAGCTCTGCTCCTGCTGCCTGCTGCCTGCACACCGCGCTCGTTCTCAACCGCTCGGCTCGCTCCAACTCCACGTGCACGCGCGCACACTGCAGAGAGTTAGTTTAGCTCTGAGAATATCTAGTGAATGTGCAGTGGACGTTTTTGCAGAAATAAATGCTGCAGCTCCTCCAGGCCAACAGAGGTTTCCCGTGTCTTGTGAAGTGACGGAGCTCCGCAGCGAGTTACGTTATCCCGACCGGGTGTCGGTCTCTCCCCCCCCCCCGACCGGCTTTCGGTGTCTCCCCCCCCCCCCCCGTTCCCTCCAGGTCGGCGGGCTGAGAAAAGCCAGCACTAGAATCAGCATTGATCCATGGAGAGACCTTCGTCTGGTCAGCTAACATTACTGCCAAGCAGGTGAAATATAGAGTGATATTGTGTGTTAGCTGACGTGTGTCGCCCCACTGTTTAGACCGGTGCTCGTTCATGTCAATGTAGCGCGAGCACAAGCGCGAGCGCGAGCAACAGGACGCTGACTTTCGTTGACATTGCGGCCACAGGTGTCGCTGTGAACAAGCAATTTCTGATTCTTACATATAGCCTCTTTAAGCTAAATTTTGGTGAGGAAAAACTGGCATGGCCATTTTCACAGGGGTTCCTTGACCTCTGACCTCAAGATATGTGAATGAAAATTGGTTCTATGGGTACCCACTAGTCTCCCCTTTACAGACATGCCCACTTTATGATAATCACATGCAGTTTTGGGCAAAAAACATGCCGTTTTTTTAATGCAGTATAAATGTGTAATTTTGCCTATTCTAAAAATGGTGTAGGCTATTTGAATATTTCTGCATGCTGGGGTCCCCAAACAGTCTTGGAAATGCATAAATTGAGTATAACTGGAAATGAGCCCAATTATATTCAGCAGGTGGGGTTTAAGGGGTTAACTATGTAAAAGCTAAAATGATATTCAACTAGGGGAACTTGGGATCCTAGTACCATTTTGTATCTTAACAATACAATACATAGGTGTTTACTTTTGGCCCGTGGCCCACCATTGAGTTCCAGTTTTCATGTATGTTAGTTATAACACTTGTACCACAATAACTGATGAGTATATTTGATGTATTTGTATGTTGCTACACCTGGAAGACTGAAATCCAGTGGGAATCCATGGTATTTTGTATTTTCCCCAAGACATTGAATGTAGAAATATGCGGCCACTGTTGTCCTATAAGTCAAACCAGCCACTTCAACATGTGTTAGGAACACATCTGGTAACCATTTCTAGGCCTCATTTAAATTTTGCTAAAATACCACAGAGCAGTAGGTTCTGTATATTTGTTGAAATCACATTCTGTAGCGAAGACCACAAGGCCCTTATCAGAGGATAAATACATGTAATATTACCTGTAATTATGAATATCTGTCCTTAATATGCCCTCACCTTCATCCTTCTGCCTGCTTAAGACTCTTGAAGCAGTTTAGTATGCTGACAAACAATGCGGTAAACATCCCAATGCAGAAGATACACAACAAGTGGAAACAGATTCTTTGCTCAGTGTGACCAGATGCCGCTTATTTTCATAATTAAAACCAGTGGAGGGCATTTGAGTTTGGACTCCTCCACAAGCAAATCTCCCTCTCTGAGATAGCTATTTTGCTCAAATGCACGATAAGCTAAGCCAAAGCAGTGATGTTTTTGCTTTCGTTAATTTGAATTTTGCTCCATGAACACTTGGCAATTGCCTGTACATCACATGGCAATGCAAATGGAAAATAAAACTTTGACACAACTAGGATTAGTATAAAATACAGAGTAAATCCCAATAAAAAGACAATATAACCAAAAAAATGGGCCGAGGGACACTTGGATCGCTGCCTGGTAGTAACGACATGCCCAAAATCAGAGGCCCAGTGTGTCTGGTTCCCATTGCTAATGGCTTCCACTGCATACCCTACCGAGCACACCCAGCAGAGCGAACTGCTTTATTCACACCATCTGAAATTCAGATAATAATGGTGACTAACCGCGATTAATTCCAAAACAAATATTTCTATTTGGCACATTTGAGGCATAGAATTGTTGTTTTGTACCATGTTCAAACAAGGTAAAACAACGCTGTGAAGCCTGGGCTGAAACAACGCACTGACCTCCTTTGTTTACGAGTACAAACATGTGCATCCCATCACACATACAAATGCATAAACAAACATGGAGGAAGATGGCAGGATTGTGGCCTAGTTTATCCAAGATCTGGTGGTATTTTGGATTTCACAACTTTGTCATGGCAATGTTAATTGTTGCAGTAATACAGCCAAAGTCATTCTCAAAAACCATGTTGAGGTAAGTGCAGAAGGAACGTCGGGAAGCAACTTGTTGCTCAATCTGGACAAAAGACTCCAGAAACACATTCAAGAGACACTGCTGTACCTTGGAGTTCCCTGCAGTGTTTTATAGCGGACCACCTTCGCTAACATCCTAAAAATCAATACATTATTAAGAAATAAAACATTAATCATCAGGGGGAAAAGAGCAGTAGCGCCGATACTGACTCAAATAACTGGATCAGCGAACGGTGGCAATGGGGCCGATCTATTCAATTCAGTTCTATGTTTATACACTATATAAATCATAGTCTGGAATTTTAATTCCGGTTTAAGTTTTGACCAATTTGTTGCTGCATTAAAAAGGTTTACACTTGAATTGTAATTCCTGTTAATTTTGAAGATTTTTTACCAAGTTGGTGGAGTAGGTTTCATTATATTAATTTTTTTATCATTATTTTATTAATTAATCTATGTATTTATTTGTTATATTTTGCTTTACAAAGTTAGGAAATCAATGTTTAAGTCAAGCCTGATGTTGCCTTATACATAAAAGAATGATCCCAGTGACTTCCGCACAGGGAGGCATACAGCTGATTAATTAGACACTGGTATCTCAGTATTGGCCGATACCAAAAGCCCAGGTATCGATATCAGTATTTATCGGTATATCGGTATCAATATTTGTGCTGTTCACACTATCATGAATAAACAGATCTGAGTCACGTATGTGGAAAAAAATCTGATTTGGTCCACTTTGCCTGCAGTGTGAACATAGCCTTAAAGACTTGCAGCAGATATGTAATCAGCACCTTATGAATCAATAATTTATCATATCAGGAGGTCCCTGCTGTCTGTCTCGCATCTATATAGTTGACAGTATAAATCAATTAAGTTTTGATCTTATACAGGCAATTATATGCAAACTAAAATCAATTTCTTGCGCCCCAGTGTATCAAGTAATAAAGAAGGCAAGTCTAATGTATTATCCCCTAATGGAAACAAATGCACAAGTTATCCAACAAAAATAAAAGACTTGCATTTACTTGTAGTTTCCAAACCACCTATAAACACATGCATGACTTAATGTATGTATGTAAGTAATATAAACAACAGTAGTACTTACTGATGCTGTAACTTTTAACTTAAACAATTGAGTGGGAATTTGAGGTAAAAAAAACATGACGTTTTTTATTGTAACTTAGGCAAGGTTGTAGGCTGTTTCCTCCTCAGTTTAGTAGCTTTGTGTCACTGACATTTGTTATATTTTATTTGTTTGTTTGGGTCCTCCAGCAGGTTTTCCAATCTATCAAAGCCCGGGGAAAAAATAAGTCTTGTGTTGTAAATGATGTAAGTTTCAGAACTATTTGATGAAGCAATTCAAACTGCAGTAATGCCTAACATTGTATGTTTTAAGAGTTTACATTCAGGTGTATTTTGGAGTAACTGAAGCAACAGACTGTCGGAGTGAAAACACTGTTTGACTTGAGCTTTGCAATGATTATGCTCCATTGAAATACACAAAGCATGCTCTCCATTATAAGACTGAAAGTCAACACACAAGCTGCTATTATAGAAGCTGCATAGAAAATCAGTGTGAAACAGCATTTTATAACAAAGTAGCTGCACACAGACAGACTACCAGCCTGAGTCTTTGTGGATTTTGCAGGGGGCTGTACAGGAGCAGCAGGACAGGTGTCCCACTGGGTTACGAGACCCAGAAGCTTTGCATCTGGATCATTTCCTCAGCCCAGAGGGGCTCCACACTGGGACCTCCTCATAAAGCTGCACATGTGCCAAAGAGCCCCAAATCCCTCCGAATCCTTCATCTGTGTCAGCCTGTATGTGGCGGCTGCGGTGATGGCAGGTAACAAGCTGTGACAAACTCACAACATCACAGAGGGAGGCAGCAGTGAAAATGACTCATGCTTTTTGTCTCTCGCACTGTCATATACGCTCTCACTAATGGCCAAATACCCTGAAAATGTGTTTCTGCACGAGGGGCAAAAAATGGTTTTATCACTCATGTTGTGTAGCGGAGCAGAGCGAGACTGATGGCAGGAGGATTACTGATGAAACCAGGATAAAGAAGAACTCTGAACTGTGTGATTAAGACTTCTGCCCACTCCAAAAACCTTAAGGTACACTCCTTTCCACATGGGTTCACTCTGAGCTCGACGCTCCCGGGACGAGGAGTTGAAAGACGTCCTTTGAGGAGATATCCTGCCTGTGAGAGAGTCCCAAGAGGAAGCCAGGACGGACTGAAATGTGGAAAAAGGGGGTTGGACACTTTCCATGGTACAGTCTCGTGAAAATGCAGGAGTGCTTTAAGAAACATTCCTTCGATAGGCTGAGGGAGCCACAAGCGGGGAGATGTCAGGAGAAATCATGCTTGGCTCAACACAAAAAGCACTCAGAGAAATGAGATTTAATCTGCTGAGCTTTAGAGTGTATTAGCCAGATGTAAACAGGCAGTACCAGCTGTGAGAAAGTTAACTTCCACAGCCCTGCTGCTTGGAAAAACAATGCACGAAACATCAAACACTGCCAATGACAGAAACTCTGCAAATAGAGATATTTAAGGGCCAAAATAAAACTTTCACAAGCCAGTGATGTCGCCGTTGTGGGAGTCAGTGGGTTAAGGTTAACTGGCCACGCTGAAACACTTTCTCTCTCTGAGAATACTCTGCCTCCAGGCCCGAGCTGTGGGAAAGGGAGTTTATGCAATTACATCACATTGATTTATGGGAGACGGAGGAAAGATGGGGAGAGGATGGAAACTGAGCTGCTTGGAGGCGGTCCAAGATTTGGTCCCTGAAGGAACACAAGTCAATAGGTTTACACCACAAAACATGATGGATCTGAGACGATTGTGTGGGGATGAATGTGGTAAGAGGAACACTGGCAACACGGTGAGGTCAAACCTATCTATAATGATGGTTTTGATTTACGACTGAAAACACACAAAACTATGAAAACAGCCATAATTATAATACCGAAGCTTCTCGACGAACCTGCTCATGGATCTAGATGACAAGTTCCGAATAGCAAACACACAACATCGCTGATCCGTACTTTCAATTCTCTCATCTCTGGGGAGCTGATGACAACTGTCTTGCTCGAGCAGATGCTGCTGATGCTGTCTGGAGTATTAATTGGGTGTCAGTGATGAAATTGGGAGTAATGCGCCCAGGCGTGCACTGCAGTGTTAGCGGGGTAGCATATCTCCATCAGCCCACCGCGGCCTAACAGTTATAAATAAACAGTCCATTTAGTGCTCTCCACTACTGTAACAGGACCACAGGACGGACCACAGCTGGTGAAACACATTACTGCTCTTCTGCTTATTTAAACATTTACATATGACTTGAGTTTAAAATGCAAAAAAAATGCTATCTTCCTTCCACTTGTGTAGGAGATACACGTCCTGTGAGGTGAAGCCACAGTGTGACTGAGGTGCTAATCACCTGCGGCCGTGACTAAAGCAGCGTTCATCTAATTGCTACACATTGAATGTTGCAGATTGTTAAAAGAAGTCTATGCAAAAAGACAACTATGCGGGATTTCTGTCATATATGGTGCTTTCAAATGGGGTCGTGTTTACCGTGTTTACGAGAAGAGTCCATATGAACGCCCCCCTCTTGTGGTATTCGCGACCTCGTAAGTGGAAAGTTTCGGAAAGCTCCGAGTTCACAAGTTGTGACGTGTTTGTTGACGTTGTCAGAAATGGCGGAGGCAATGGAAGTTCATTTTTCAGCGCATATTGTTTTTCTTCAAAATTTATGTCTGAGGAAAATGTTGATATTCCAAACTGCCTCATCTTTTTCCTCTGTCAGTATGCCTTTGCATTTCCTGCATTATGTTACCCTCTTGTTAGCTTAGCTTGCTAAATTGTTAGCCTCTGTGGCTTCTAGACACCGACAGTAATGTTATTATTGCCGTTGCTTAGCAGCGGTGTTCTCACGACTTAACCACTTCAAAGCCAAGCATATCGTGTACACGACTTCCCTTGTTGTAAACACGAGCTCATGAGTTTCATTTGAAGGTACCATAAAGCAGCGTTCATCAAATTGCCACAGATGAATGATACAGATTCTACATCTACGCGGGGTTTCTGTCATATAGTCCAGACAAACGTATGAGCCTACACAACAAAGACCAAAAAACGCAACTCATTAATTTTCACCACATGAGACTTTGATAGCAGCCACCAAATGGTGACGATACGAACAAAGCAGGAGGAGATCACAGAAGATATTCAGTATAATGAGCTGTGGAGTTACAGTAGGAGATATTACTTTTTTTTTTTTTTTTTTTTTTAAGTTTAGCGATATCTCCAACTGTCTGCAAAGTCTCAAGCTTCTTGGAAACACAACAGACCTTTGGTTCGGGCCAAAAGCAACAGAATAAATATATACACACACGAAGAGCCAGCCAAATATTTGAAGGGGGTGTTTTGAAAGCTCGCAGAATAGACTGGATTATCAAGGGTGGGTGGCTGTGCGAGGAGGGGGTTGCTCTAGATGTGGCAAATGTATGGAAAGCTCACTCAGAGATGTTTTGAGTAAGAAAAAGGTTGGACATCTGTTCCTTATTACATTAAAAAAGCAGCTTGTCCAATTCCAAACTGCCTGCAGAGATAAGCGAAAGTGGTTTAGGTAATTGCTCACAACATTGGCTTTCCCCTCCTTCATTGTTTCTTTTGTGCATCATTTTAATGTGGGGAGATCATGAGATCATGTCTGGTTATTGAGACTAAACTTTATTTAAAGAAAATAGTCTAAAGGCTGCTTTAAATCCTGTTTTGTCATCTGTCCAATTAAAGCACCAGTTTGGAGCCACCAGTTTACTGTATGGCTTGACAGAAAAAGCCAGAAGGAACCTTTACACATCCCGGGGTTTTTCCGAGACACCCACAAAATCTCTTTGGCTTCAACATTGGTGCTGAGGCATTTCACATGGGATCTGACTCCTGCCAAGTGTTATCGGGAAAGATGATCTGGGCCCGTCTCTCCTGGGTGCAAGCTCTTGGAGAAATGCCTGAGCGGTCTGTTTTTTCCTCAAACACTTCACGGTTCAGAGCGTCACACCCAGGTGGTCAAGATGAGGTTGGACGACTTTGCTGTGCTGGCCTGTCGTCCTGACGCAGGACAGGTGACAAATCAGTGGGAAGCCATCCAAGATCACCTGATGTTCGACTGAATATAAAAATCCCTGTGAGCATCTGCACTCTCTTTTTTTTTAACACCTAAATCAATGAACACTGCAGCCAATTTAATTTCACATACCGGAGACACCTGCTGTGCCTGCGCTATCTCTGACAAACACATGTGAAGGTGATCCCTTGATTCTACTCTCAGAAACGTACAGACCGAAATACATTTTCAAGAAAATATCAAACTCCTTTAATATACTTCAAATGGTTAAACAGTGGCTAGGCTTTTCTATGCAGTGGATTCTCCTTTTTCCCTAAGCTTCAAAGAAAAGAAGACGCAGCGAAGTGAGGATTAGGGAAAAAAGGAATTAGGCTTCACGGTGTGCATGTGTTTACCCTAATAACTATTAGCAGGGAAATTTTACAGCAAAGAAAATACCACCTCATATATCTATTTTCTCTTCTCTTCTTAGAAAACCATTCTTAAGAATTCCTTGTTGAAGTTGGGCCACTGAGTTTATAAAATGCAGCACATGCTGCACATCAGTAATGGCAGCGTGGTTTGCTTGTGGCCGTAACACGTCGGCTGGCATTGACCGACTGTTTGCCCAAAGGACAAGAGGCCGTGTTTTAGTGCAGCGACCCGTGAATGGCGTCTCGAGAAGCGCACTTTTAAAGTGGTGGTGGGCTAAAAATTTCATAAAGCAGCATCAAATAATAATGAGGCAGCGCAGCGCTCGGTCTTTTCTGTCTAATTGTTTTCCCCTTTGAGGAGTAAAAATAACTGTCTACAGCGTGTACATCTGATCTGCTGTTAAAAGGGAAAGGCTATTATTCAGTCAGACATGCAGAGGCTGTTAAGACAAGTGAATTCATCACCGTAAGAAGCAGACAGGGAAGTTGTCCAAGAGCCATCACTGCAGTCTTTACACAAACCGGTCTGGGTCGCTGGAGGATGCCAGGGTCGCTTCAACGACCTCAATTGGCTTTAAGGCTACATTGTCAGCAACAGTTCAGCACCCCTTTGTGCTTCACTTTTCAACCACGTGTGGTCTAATGGTGTGATTGTGGGCAATAAACCGAATGACACTGAAGAAGCAGAAAACCCTGCAAAAAACACCTGTGTCACACTCCAACACAAGAGGACTTTATGTGCCGTAACCACAGGTGAGATAACATTATCACTCAAGCAAAGCAAACCACAAGAGAGGCTCTAAATGCAAAACAGACAGATGGCCCTCACCTACACTGCTATTAGTTTATAAGCTCTAAAGATGTTCAGTTCCTGTTCTTTAACAAGCTGAAATGAAACACACGCGTCTATCTCAGAGGCTTGTGATCCTGGCAGGAGACATCATTAGCCAGCCCTTCCCCCAAGTTTCCCCAGGTAGAAGTCGGACCCCGCTGTGGATTTTTTTTAATCAAACACCGATCGGTCCCCCTGATGCTGCAGAGGCTGACAAGGAGTCCATATGCCCGATAGACCTGTGGCGAGTCTCGCCCTGTGGGAGGGACTGTAACATTGCTGTTATCCCACAGGAGCTGCAGGGAGCAGCGCTGTGGACAAGGTGTGTGGGCTTCAAAGGCAGCATAAAGCAGCCAGCCTAGCGGAAAGAAAAACGCTGGGGCTTTTTAAAGGTGCTCTATACGATATCCAGAGCATTAATATAGCATCAAACAACTATTTGCTATGTAAAGATATAGTGGAGTAATGTCTACCTGAGCAGAGAATGAAGTCGCTCTCCCTCTGTGTGTGTTGTAATCTCCGCACTTTGTTGACATCGCCGGGTCGGCCGTGCGTGCTTTTAGTGAATGCTGGTGCATGTGAGCGTGCCCCACTGGCTAACTCACGGCCGCGGCTCTGCACTGCTCTCATACGGCGGTTACAGCTAATAGAGTGCTACAGGAATGATTGCTAAAACCCGGAAATGGCATTTTAGCACTTCCAGTTCCCTCGTCTCGAAGTCAATGGGTTATTAGTTAGATGCCTAAAATAAGGTCTGTGGTTAACACAAGCTGAAGAGATTTTAACCTTTTTTTCTACGACATAATTTACATCAATAAATATCCCACTCGTGAATCTTGAAGCCTTTATGTGTCTTAAAAAAGGCGGTTGCTAACAAGTGGCTAAATGGGACTACGAAACGCCATCACGCCAACTCGTCCACCGTTACAGCCTCGTAGCGTGTACTCGCGTTCATGCGACCGTGGTGTAGTTTGTTTATAGCCTAACGTTAGCTTTTTACTTCTGGTGATTGCATTCACACTTCAAAAATCATAAAAGTTGTGTTCATTTGTGAAGATTATCTTGCTGAATAAAACGTGTAAGTATCATAAACGTTTGTTTGACACAGAGTTTATTTTCTGCAATAATCCAAAACCCAATGGAAAAATCCCATTGGCTTTTTCTCGATGGAATACAGGGCGATGCTAACTTCCTGGTTTGCCTACAAAAATACGTCATTCCTGGAGCGCTATACATCCGCTGCGGAAGAGTAGCACCCACCCTCCGGTTCCCCCTCAGGTTAACACTGTTAGCTCTGTCAGCAGTGTTAACATTGTTTTCACATTGAGCGCTGATAGCACCGTTAGCTACGAGCCGCCGGCTCAACCATAACCATGTTGAGACCCATGCGGCAGCAATAGAAATGCTGCCAATCTCGCATTTAGCACATTTAAAAAGGTAATTACTCTCATATTGGCATGATATTTCAATACAAATGCACATAATCAGATCGCAAGATGGAAGAAGGAGAATCACATTAGCCCAGTTACATCTACTGAAGTTTACAACCTTCACTTCTTAGTTGAAACAAAGAAATTCCTGCTTACCTAAAAGGTTTTTCTGTGAAATGTTTATGACTTCAATGCAAAATATTAACCTAGATTCTAGCAGATATGAGATCCATATACTGTAAATATGAAACAACCCCATTTCCAGCTGTGCCAGCAGCACTCAGGCTGCAGGGGCGTGTGTGTGTGTGTGTGTGTGTGTGTGTGTGTGTGTGTGTGTGTGCTTCATGTCCATTTGTGTTTGTGTATTTGAGGTTTGTACGGTTATCACTGACTGGAACGGCAAAGTGTTATTAGCAGACTGGGATTCAAACCCAAATCATGCTCAAAATAAATCTCTGAGAGGTACTCTATAATTCAGCCATGCTGGAAAAGCCGAGACAGCAAACAAGGCTACGTCATTACACCAACTAACAGTCCTCCCTGTGTCCATAAATCTGATGTAACCGCGCCATCTCTCCATATCACAACTTCCAATCATGAGAAAGTGAGTTAATGAGCCAACATCCAGCTCCAACTCCCGACATGCATTTAATTTGTTTAAAACGATAATAGGCTAATTATCTGGGTCATCATTACCAACCTACTGTCCATCCCTACAATAATTTGTGCACTCTACATTACCAAATCAATTTGTGGTGAGAGCAAGTGCGTGTTTGTATTTGCGAGTAACAATTACCATATCACATTATACTGTGTAGCCCATCATCTGTGATTAAAAATAAACAGGATATTTACAGGGACTCAGATCCCCTTTAGGCAGAGGAAATAAAAATGCAGAGCTGAATATGCAATAACATAGGGCACATTAAAAAAGCACAAGATGACTAATGAGGGCATTCTTGTTAAAGGGATAGTTCGGGAGTAAAGTAATGTACTGCTGTGGACGGGGCCGGCAGAAAAACGTACTTTAGCCACCTAAAAGAAAGGCCCAACTAAAAAAATCCATATCAGTTTAAGTGTACACTATATTTAGAATATTTTCACCGCTTTACCTTGCCGTCAGACAGCCGTTTCAGGCGGGGAACTGAAGCCGTTGTATCCATTATGCTTGCGCCAAAGCCACCAGACTCCATTGAAAAAACCTGCAATTTTACCTTGCAAAACGCTGCAGTTGCTGGTCTACTGCTGCCTCGATCGATTAATTTGTTTGTGTTGTTGTATGACTTTGGTGAATCCGAACTAACCAAAGTCACACAATAACACAAACTAACCGATCGAGGCAGCGGTAGACCAGCAACTCCCCGTGTTCTGTGAGGTAAAATTACTGCGTTTTTCAATGGAGTCTGGTTGCTTTGGCGACAGTATAGATGGATACAACGGCTTCAGTTCCCCTGTCAGAAACATAGACCGTATAGCTGTCTCACGGCAAGATACAGCGGAAAAAATATAGCGTATACTTAAACTGAAATGGATTTTTTAGGTGCGCCTTTCTTTTAGGTGTCTAAAATACGTTTTGCTGCCGGCCCCGTCCACAGCAGTACATTGCTTTGCTCCCGTGCGGTAACTCCTGACTGCTTCTCCAAACCGGTGGGGTGCCGACCATCATCCACTGTAGGTTATACACCGACTATGGATGAATACCTTATACAACCCCACTTCAAAACACCCGAACTAACCCTTTAAGCTATATTTTTTTATTCCAGAAACGTGGATGGAAAGAGCAGGAGCACTCGAGGAGGAGAACCTGGGAATGGAGGAGAGAGAGGAGCAAGGGGTGGAGTAGAGCAAAGTTGGGACACAGTTGTGGCTGGTGCAACAGAAAAAGAGAAAGACCAGAAGCTGGGAGAGAGTCCCATTTCATCAGAAAAAAAATGCCTGAGTCAGGAGAAGAGAGAACCATTAGGCCCAATGAGTCACAGGGAGAGGCTGAAAAAACAGATCTGGGCTGAGCTCGGCTCGCAGTACCGTCCCCGAACAAATAGCCAAAGAGAAGCAGAAACAGTGGACCAAAATCCCCAGTAGTGTACCTCCTCATCAGTGAAGTCTGGTGTCATATATACTTCTGCAAAAGTACATGTAACGTCTCTGCAGATCTACCCAGAAAAGGTTTTTTTGTGTAGATCTTTTGTTGGAAAACAGTAAAAACTGGTGATTGCTGTTTCCTAAAGCCAGGTATCATCTTCCAATTGTTTGTTCGGTGTGTCCAACAGACATTCAATTTACAATTATTTAAAACAGAGAAAAAGTATCAAATCCTTGCAAGCGGGAACCAGAAGATTTGGGGATTTTTTTACTTTAAAAAACAGCTGTGCATGTTTGCTTACATGCAGACGGAGAAGCATCTAGAGTCTATTCGCAGTATGTACACAAAATACAACTGTGATTTTCTTTTTCCACCACACATCTTCTTTTCTGCAGTGATTCACAAACAACGTATCCTTCATTTCAGTTGATAAATGATTCCTCTGAGTCTTTATAAAAATCCTGAACAGGAACCAAGCAATTTATGCAAGAAGCCTCACAAGAGTGTTACTTTATCTATAACATGTTCGAATTGGCACCAAATCTCATCCATAGTGAAAAGCTCCAGTGTTAGTCAATGAGTGCGGGAAACAATCACACATCCATAAAATGAGCTCTTCCTCCCTGGTGCTACTTCATTTAGCACCCAGCTTCCTGCTGCCCAGTGTGCCAACACTGAACCCAATGTGAGTCAACCCAGCGCCATTGTGTGAACTTAGCAAAGAACTGGTTGTTCATCTGGCAAACAAAAAACAAATAACTCCACACACAAAGCTGTGTGGTGCTCTACCAAAACTTTTCCGTGATCTTCCAGGCAGCAATGTACTTAAACTTCAGCATCATTCAGTGGATCAGAGATGTGCTAAAGCCAGGCAGGCAGGTAATCTCCCGCACGTTAGCCCCGTGTCACACACAGCTATCGGTGCCAGACTCCCCGGCCAGCCTAAGCCCCTCTTTGAGCTTCGACTACATCTGGGGGATGAAAAGAGCACAAGGTGATGAAGAAACCCTCCGGCAAAGGCACAGGGATTTACCGAGTGTGCTCGCTCTGTGTAATGACCAGCGGCTCCTCACCGGCAGCCTTTAATGGACACCTGAGTGACACGGTTTATTAGTTCTGAAAAACATTATGCGGAGGAAGAGATGGCTTGGGGGGAATTTCGAGATAGATGCGATTCAAGCATCCCGAGACGGGGCTGAGTACACCCTCAACTAAGCGCCTAGCGAGCCGTGAGCCCGTTGGAGAGCCCGCTATCTGCCGAGCCCAGCTTGTCAAATACATACCTTTTACCTCATTACCTGCTCAGCACAGCCATTATTGAGGGAAATAGGGTGAACGCAAGATAAGCACAAAGAATTCTTGGGTTGAGCACAAACAGTCGGCCTGCTTCCTCCTGATAAAAAGGAAGCGTCAGCAGAGAGAGGCCCCCAAGCTTCCTGCTCTCGCTTAGGTCATTCACTACTTCCTGGCCCATATGGAGACACGCAAGGGTCAAAGGAATGTATGAATGAGTGAATATGACTGGATTATACAGCATTTTCTCTTGTATTCATGCAGGAAACCGAAAAGTTTATTTAAATAAAATGTGTCATCACAGGGGAAGTTTTAAGAAACTTGTAATGACTGGTTCAGACTACAAGATATCAGCCCGATTGTAGCCCGACATGGCTGTCATAGGGTGTCGGCTCGGATCGGAAATGACACTGAGTGTCGTGCATGACAATCGATCATTTTATCCCGTGTAGGGTGTCATAGTAGACGACAACTGACGCCGCGTCTGGGACGCTTCACGACGTCCCGACAGAAAGTCTAGCGTGTTTCTTTTCTTTTTTTTGATGCCATGACTTGACCAATAGGAGCACAGAGCGATCTGCCTGTAAACACTGTAAACAATGGCGAAGCGAAAGAGGTACAATGTTGGTGTTGCGAGGTGGAATTGTGAAAGTGAGAAAATATTTCTGGAGCTATGGCATCAACACCCCTACGTTTCTGATGTTTTCTCAAGCGACTACCACGACAGAGTGAAAAAAGAAAAAAGCTGGCGCGAAATAGTAGAGGCCCTTCAGCAACCTGATGAGTAGGCTACTGCCATTAGCATCAAGCTTCCTTCCCGATGACATCATGCACGTCGTGAAAGACGACCAGCGATGATAGTGACCATCGTGATGGACAAAAATGTTGTGTAGTCTGAACCAGGCATGAGAGAAAACTTAATTAGCCCAAGTTGACCAATCACAAGTCAAGTTTCAATTCAAATTTAGCCCAAATTTTAACCAAATTTCTAGAAAATCAGCAAAAGAAAAAGGAGAATCATGTGTCTCCATCCAGTATCGCTATGAAAATCTGGTTGCGTTAATTCTCCATCCAGGTGCCGTTAAAACATTGCAGAAAGAGCGCCAGTCAAACTACAAATGATGTGGAAAACACAATGTAAATATGGCATTTATGTTTCATTCATGTATTCATTTGAGGAAGTTCACAATCTCCTCACTGATTAACATAGATCTGATATTTTCATCTGCCACCATTTTTCATCTTGAGTGGACGTATAAATCACTTAATGATTGATCAATTTGCCGAGTCTGTTTTAAATTAACTTTGTCGCATTTTGCTTTTATCAATACATCAACTTTTCCACATCAGCCAAGCATAAAAACTTTTCTGCAATACTTTGACGCCAAAGGCCTAGTTGTATTTTTGAGGTGGCGTGTCAGCTATGCTAGTCTTTGTTGTACACCATAACAGCTTAACAAACACCTAAAAATCAATTTTTATATGACATGACCTTTAGATAAAACTGCCTTCAGCAGACGACATCAAACCAGTGTTTGGACACTCAGCGCTCGAAAGACACAGTGCAGACATATATAATAACAACACAAACCTTCATGGCTTTTAAACAGCTGATGAAAAATACACCTTTCCGAGAGTAAATTATTTCTGCCAGCTGAAAAGCAAATTTCATCTTCCCATGTCTCCCGACAACAAAGATGCTGAACCCATTACTAGCCGAGGCCTCTGCATCACACACATTAAATGAAGGGTCCTCTAGCAATCGAAAAAAGCAATTTTCTCATTGAGCCAATAGATACTCCATTTAGTTCCGGGCTCTCTACGGACCGCTGCTGCCGTAGCGGGGCTGATACAGGGGGGGAAGCAAGTGTAGAGTGATGACCCAGCCTCGTTTTCCCTCCGCCTTGCTGCTCTGAACCCATCGATACGGATGCGGACGTGCTTCGCAGGCTGGATGAGGGGGGGAATGGAGAAGATGAGAAAGGATGGGGACAAGAGGAAGAAATAATAACAGATGAGATGATACAGGGGGAGACAGATAGAGAGGAGGTGGAAGGAGGTTGTGGCGAGGCGGGATGAATCAGGGCCAGTGATCAAATGACCGGCCAAAAAGGCAGCGGCCTCATTTGCCGACACATCGGCCGATGTTAAGGAAAGAGTGAAAGAGTGAAAGGAGCAGAGACGCAGAAATCAGAGGCACCCAACCATGTGGAACCGCAGATTGATTAATTTCAATCCTTTAATGAGCGGTGCTTTGCCAGGCCAGGCGGCATCAAGTCAGTCACCCGGTCCCTCTCAGCGGGAGCTGCCATACACTGAAATTCACACATTTCCTTTTCTGCCAAGAACTGGGTGGCCGAGGAGCAGCGAACTCCACACACACACATATAAACTGCCTCTATCACACACTTCCTATTCATTTGCTTCGGCGCTGGCACTGCGGATGTGTGATTAAGAGCAACACATTATCAGAGGCACTATTAAAATGAGTTGCACTGATCACCAGTGGCAAGTCTCACACCAGGTGTTTTGTGTCCGTAGGCGGAATAAATACCGGCTTGGCTCGGAGGAGATTTGAATACACTCAAACATGCTCCCTCCTAATTGCCACTCTCCACATTGTTGCTGCCAACCTTTATTCCCTGTGTATAAATTACAAATTTACAAACCCTGTTGTTTGCATTGTACTTATCCCACAGACATCACTCTGTGTGTTTGACCGACAAAACTATTCCCCAACACTCGTGTGAGTCAAGCAGCGGAGAGAAAGGCTTCAGGCGGAGTTTAGTCATCCGTGTTGGCAGCTGCTCCAAAAGCATCAATACTACTGTTTCTTTTCTTCTTTTTTTTTGACAAGACAAATGTTCACCCACAACATGGTGAACAAACACGCCTCTGTTTCCAGTTTGTGTGCTTCTCTCTCTACAAATTGTTAAGTCCCAGTCATCTAGGGTTTAGGGAGGGTGGAACAAAAAGAGCAAGAGAGGCAGAGAAAGAGAGAAATCTCCACATGATGCAGCAGTATCGTAGCCCAGCTCATTAATCAGGACAGAAGCTGATTTGTCAGTCTGTCCAAGCTGGTGGGGCGCGATATGATTCTTCTCTCCTCTTTCCTGACACACTGTACAGCCTCAGGGAGATGGAGAGCCGGAGTGAGTGGTTGTGACTTTAACTCGAGGCAAGAGAATCCAGCACACTCACCTGGACACTGGTGTGCGTTAATGGGTCCCTTGGAGCCAATCTCCTCATGCGAGATCTGATTATGCTTTCCAGCTGTTACTGTATCTGTGTGAGAAGTAACTTTTTAGCTGCTGGTGTCCAAACTTTTGAGTGAACCAATGATGAAATCACCCTAAGAGTCACATGCTCAGTACAACTGTGAAAAGCATGTGTCCTCGGAAGTATTGACTTTTGTCTCTCAGAGCACTTGAACGTGTCATGTTCGCTCCAGTGGAGATGAGACACAGAGAGAGAGGGATGAGGTGGTTTTGGATGATGAATCCCTCTGATTAATGCAAACTGACAGTGAGCTCCTGCCCTAAAGCAAAGGTAGCGCCGTCAGAGACATCCATCTGCTGACCCCATACATCTCTGCAGACAGACTCCTCCTGGTGATGGCTGGAGCCCCGTGGGAAGGATGCCAGCTTGTGAGACTGACACACATCACTCCGGATCCCCCCCCCCCGATGTCAGGTTTCTCATACTATAACCCACTATTATCTGTGGGCTGCATATTTACCACATTTCACAAACTGATTCAGGGCACAGTTAGGACAGGATATTTAGTGTTTGTGCATGAGACTGTTTTATTCCCAAAAGGAAAAATCACAGACCTGACCTGAAGTTGTTGCTGAATTTGATGTCTAAATGCTATAACAGCTCAATAAACGATCTCAGCGAGTTTCCTCATTTGGTTTCTGCAGCTCATCTGAGGAGAAAATGTAACTTACAGCAACAAAGTGAGCAGAAACAGAACATCGCCCTTTAGACACGCTGTTGTAAATAATGATCCCATTCAACGCGGCAGTCGCGAAAACAGGATTCAAAATGTGATCGTTTAGCTTTCATTTCTACACACATTTAAGTTGTAGACTTGTAGTTATAAAGCAGCGACACGTTTCTTACCTCAAAGCGCAGCTCAGTGCAGAAACCTCCGTCTGTGACAGGCTGATTCCCTGGGAAATGTCACCAAACAGAAGATTTGAGAAGCCGGGGGGAAAGTATTCAAATCAAACAAAAAAATGCCGATCAGCTGGGATGTCCACGGAGGTGAATTGTGCCCAGCAGCGTCCAGCTAATAAAATCCACCGCTCCGAGATCTGCGATCCCAATGTGGAGAAGCGCGCAGTGTTGAGAGGAGATCGGTATGCAAACAGTTAGTGAAGTCAGTGAAAGCGGAGCGGCTTCATCCAGCAGCTCTGCTCCGGAAGGCGGAGACTCTGCTCCGTAGGGCGGAGACTCTCCTCCGACACATACACGCCTCCGGTTCACCTTCTCTATTGTCACTCCGGTTATTACACGGAGTGGTAAACACACATAGTCGGTGTCCCACGGCAGAAATAAACCTATAACGTTATAGCATCTGTATCAACAGCAGTGAATCTCATGTCAAAATGAGGTGTAAGTTAATAAGCCCACCTCTGATGTGAAGTTAATAAATTTATCCAAAAAGTTCCCAAAAAATCTCCTTGATTTGTTTCCTTTCATATTAAATGTTTTTTCAGATTATAGGAGTACAACAGTTTTGGGAAAATAGGCTTATTTGCGTTCTAGCTAGGTAGCTAGGTAACGTAGCTAGGTAAAGTCGCTAGGTAACGTCGCTAGGTAATGTAGCGTTAGCGCTTTAGCTGTTAGGCTAACGTTAGCTGTTAGCAGCAAATTCATTAATATTAGCATAAAGCTAACCACCATAAAGACTGGAAACGGGGGGAAACAGTTAGCCTAGCTCTATCCAACAATAACACAATATGTCTACCAACAGGCCTGAAGATATTTAATTTACACTTTATATCCATAACAGTATACAATTGCAGATTTACCGGGTTTATGTGCATGACTAAAGTTAGCCGATTTCTTGGCAGGGTTGCAGTAGCCTAATGCTGCATTCATGTTGTGTCGAAATAATCGGAAAAATGAATCCTCGACTGGGGAAATTGACGTGAACGCCACCTCAAATCAGAAAAACGACTCGGAAAGTCGGCACAGAGACCTTTTATGTGTTAAACAAACATGATATAACTTGTTAATTAATGAGCTATAGAGGCTGGTAGGCACAGAGCCAGGCTAGCTGTTCCACCTATTTCCAGTCTTTGAGCTAAGCTAAGCTAACAAGCTGCTCAGCTGGCTGTAGCTTCATACTCTGACAGATATGAGAGAGGTATTGATCCTCTCATCTAACTCTGGATGAGAAGGCAAATACATTTATTCCCCAAACTATTGCTGTAATGCTTTAAAAGTTGTTTTTTTCCCCCCATTGAAAAGTCTGAATTGTAGGAATTAAGTCAGAATTTATTAATCTATTCAAATTCTTACTTCAGTTGCAGAATAAAGACTATTTGAGCAGCATTGTGACTTTCTTTGAATTCAGACTCCAACAGCAATCTCAGAACTTAAATATGTTTTTCATGTGGTTTATCTTTCTCTACAGTTTGTTGTTAGTCTCAGTGTGGGAATGCCTTGGTTTTGGAAGCATAGTACAGAATAATCCAGCACGTCATTGTGTTTATCCTTATGTGATCTTTTACACACACACAGAGTCATGGTGGAACATCTTATTTATACATATGAGACAACACGCAGTCATCACTTGTTGGGAATGTAATGAAAAAGTTAGAGTACAACAAATCACTGCTTCTAGAGGACATCCTATGGCATAAAGTAATATCTTTGTGAGAGTAATGAGTATTGCTTTCTTGAGAAATGAGCTTAACACTATTTTTGATTGCAGCAACAGATAAGTGACAACTCTCAGATAGGCGGCTGATAGTTATTGTTTGCCCCTTGTTAATTATTCATGCTCTGTGCCTCTCTCACAGCCAGAAAACAAGAGGAGAGCTTTTGTTTGGGGTTTGGAGGGGGTGAGAGGGGGGAGCCTGAAGTGTTTTCTATCCCTCTGTGCTCCTTGTGTCACAAAATCTACTACAGATGGAGAGCAAGATAAGCGCTCCGGAGACTGATCTTTTTGCCTTCTCCTCTAAGGTCGTGACACTGACATTCCCAGTGGCATACGTGATACTTCCAACCCCCAGTCTCCTTGTGTTTTCTCCTGATCCCTTTCTTATTGGCCCTTAGGAAGTCTGCAATTTTAACAGCATTTCTGAAGTCAAGAATAAACGACAACCAGCGGCTTAAAGTGAAGTTTAAAACAAGGCAGAGATTAGTTTATGGAAAGGTTGGATTCAAAGACTCGTCAGGAGCTCGGTTCAGACCTAGGGCCTCCGCCTGTGTAAGAAAAGTATCACAGGAATGGCTTGGCTGCCGAGAGAACAGCTGTGAGGTATTTTCTTTTTGGCTCCTTGGGTATTTTCAGAGGGCTCAGAGAGTAAAGAAAGCTGAGGTGAATCACTGACTAAACCACCTCCTCCTCCCCCCGCCGCCTTTGAGCGCTCGCATGGATCACCGGTGTTGGGGAGAAGTCCTCTCTTCAGGCTGTGACACAGTTCAGTTCAGAGATTATTTGTTTTTCTTAGCTTATCAGTGATTGATCAACAAATGTAGTGATCTGTAGCCCCCCGGGATTTAGTACACCAGTCAATACACGGCTCCAAAATCAGTTTAAAGTCTCGGGTTTTGACCTTTCAGTGATGGTTGAAGTCACTTTGCAAGAATTCAAGGAAACATTTTAAATTGGCTCAGGATTTTACAAAAGTGGTGACTGATATATAAGAATACTCTCCAAAATCTAATTAATGGCATCTGAGGTGACTCGGATGAGGTGATGGAAGGTTTTGCTGCTGCAGGGAACAAGTAGAGCAAACTATTATTACAGTGAAATCTTCCAATGAGACCATGCGGATGTTGAACCTCAGGGAATCTGGATTGAACTCTGTGTTCATTATGTGTGCAAAAATAATTTGAAACCCTTTTTTTTTCTGGCACGATTTGGTGTACAGTCTACTTGTTCATCCTTTATCCAAGCTGCCGGCAATAAAATTTACTCTTGTGTCCATGTTAATCACATAACACACACACACACACACACACACTGATAGGCGGACTATACTAGCTTACAGGCCGTTCCTCACATGCACATTCTTATCGCGCACAAACCCATTTAATTCAATTTACACAGCACGCGCTTCAATTTCACACAGAAAGCATCATACCACATGCTATCTCATTAAACAGGCTGTGGACATGCTTCACAAGCTCTCACAAAGTAGGCCCCATTGTTGTGCGCGCACACACACACACACACACACACACACACACACACACACACACACACACAGACGCACACAGGGGTCTTAAGGAATTTCCCAGGCAACAGTATAGGAGTAATTTAATATTGCATTTTGTGCTGTTTTTTTTTGTCTTTAAATGTTTTTTTTAATATGTAAATGTTGAGTTCCTATAAATACAGGATGTAATTTCATCAGTCTGTGGTTGTGGCAAGGAGATAAAACTGTCTCTTCTTCCCCATGTTGAAACGTGGTTTATGTTGTGCAGGTTTAAAATGGCATAAAAGCTCTTTTCTATTGACACTGATATGCTTATAGTGTAACAGAATAGTTAGAAATATGCTTATTTGCTTTCTTGCTGAGATATCGATGAGAAGATTGATACCACTCTCCGCCTGTGCAGCAATTACTTACATTATCAATTAATTTTCTGATTATTTTGTCAATTCATCATTTAGTCAATAAAATGTCAGAAAATAGTGAAAAATGCCTGTCACAATTTCCCTGAGCCCTGGGTGATATCTTCAGAGTGCTTCTTTTGTCCGACCAGCAGTCCAAAACCATCAATTTACAATAATAGAAAACAGTGAAAAGCAGCAAATCTCCACATTGGAGAAGCTTAAACTAGTGAACGGTTCACATGCTTGCTTGAAAAACGACTCAATTAACTGATTATCAAAATAGTTGCCAATTCGTTTTCTATCGATCAACTAATTGTTTCAGCTCTAGCGTTAAAGCTAGGGTCGGTAATGCTGAGAAACTAGTAAGAGTACGCTAGAATTAAAAAAAAAAACTAAAAAAAAAAACAGCCCAACCTTGCCAACTCTTTCCCAATGAAATCAGCTAGCAGCACTAGCTCCAAAAGTCCCTAAATCTAGAGAGAAAGTCGCCAAGTTAGCAACACTGACAGTCCGTCGCTTCAGGCCTCCCTTCAAAGCCACTCCCCCAAAATAATCATTATGAATGTAAACACTGAACATGGCTATTGTTAGAAATCACAGCTGTCAAGCTAGCATCTTGTGGAAAGGCCCTGACGCACCAAGCCGACGGTCGGCCATTGGACAGTTTAGGGCCGATGGTGAGTTAGTTTTTTCGGTGTGTCCCGCACCGTTGGCTCTAGTCTGCCCGTGTCAGAGTTTTTTCGGCCGACTCAGCATGTTGAATCGGCAGCGGAGCCCGTCGACGAGAGAAATCCCTCTGATTGGCTGTTCAGCTTAAATGAATCAGTGCACGAGAAGAGAAACGAACGTGAGAAAAGCAAGCCAACGAGTAAAGTCAAGAGGAAAAACACAGAAGGCTCTTTTCATTTTTCATCTTCATCTCATCTGATCATTCCAACACACGGATATTTTCACAACGACATGTCCATCTGGAATGAAGCTAAGTGGTGAGTGAGAGTGGTGTGAAAATAGTTGTCAAACGCCTCTTTATTTCATGTACGTATCATAACAACGGCTTGTATATCCGCCGTCCTCGGTTTTTCGGTTTCCCTTTTTGAATGACAAAAACAGACTACCGCCACCTGCTGGTGTGGAGAGTTATTTCATCTCACGCAGGCGCAGAACGTACGTGGTAGTTGGCCGTCGGCTGTAGTCTTTGCGGTGTGTTCGAGTGCAGCTTTTTGGCCAAGACAAAGGCGACGTGAGGCGACGCAACTGGCGGCCTTCGTCGCCGCTAGTTCTTTGATGCCTGAAGACCAGATTTCTTTTTTTTGTTGTCAGAGCATTTGATTTATTGATTGCTGTTGGGATGTCTTGAGAATTTTAACTAATATAACAAAAAACGTTTTTGAAGAAGATTACCAACCCTAGCTTTAAGTATATAGCTAGAGTCAGGAGCCGATTAGTTAGTTTAGCATGAAGACCAGCGGCCAGACGCACAGACTGCTTGGAGTCTCCACCGGTTGCCTGGCAACCACACGTTGACGACAAGACTTGAAGTAACTGTGTCCAGTTGCTGTTCGGCAAAGAAATAGCTCCATAACTTGTCTTTATTAAGATGTAAATGTATTGTGGGCATCAGAAACAGACTCAGTGACTGAACATAAAGTGTTCGGATTAGGCTCACAAAGCAATTAAAAAGTTATTTGGCAACTTTAAAAAAGATAAATAGAGCAGAAATCACAGTAGGAGGATCAGTCACAAAACAGTGATGATTGCTTTTTATGATTCATTTATTTTGGAATTTTTGTTTCAGTTGCTTGAACAAACAAACAAAGACATGGAGGTTTTGTCCCCAACTGTGCGAATTGTCTGCTATTATTCGGATAAAGTAACACCCGTAAGACACACACAGACACAGATGTACACAGGAAGATTTTGAACACACCGTTGCAGCCTCAATCTGTCAGGGGGCATCAGCCAGCGCCCAGGGGAAACGTGCCATCATGTCTCACAGCTTCCCGCCCCCTGTATGACTCCGGGACCAGGATCAAACTGAGACATGGTGTAGACGGGCAAGACTCATCTCCTGGATGCCCTGTAGGGGAACCACACACACATTTGGTTACACTACTGCGGCGCTGAGCAGGCTTTGCTGTCTCCAATTTTCCATTTGATAGCCTGAGTCATAATTCTGTTTTCCAGAATTTAACTTCAACATGTATTTTTGGAAAATCTCTTTAACGTAGATATTTAAGCAGAAACCGTTCTCGTGGCAAACATTTTCCCCCAAAGAATTAGTCTGAGACACCATTCAAAATCAGTGTGCTTTCACATGAAATCATCTGTGAATTCATGCATCTCCATCTGGCTTAGTGAGCCTGTCTGCGTCTGTCACATGGCCAGGCTGACGGAGAGAAGGGGTAGAGGAAGGTGACAATAGAAACGACGCTCCTAAGCTTGAGGGTACTGAATCATCTTTATTTGGAAGCATCTTCATCTGAACTACTCCTGTGGTAATGGTGTGTGTGTGTGTGTGTTACCTGGCTGTAACCTAGCAACAAACCCCCGACGCTGTTTAGAGGAATAATTGGACAAATCCGTAGGAAGAGGCGTAAAAAAGAGTATTAACACGCTTATTCTGAAATAAGAAAGCTTTTAGAAGTATATTTAACGCTTTCTGTAATGAGACAGCTCTGTTCTGTGTTTCATTTTGACTTTTTTCTCTGTTTCTGTGTGCATTCCCCGCCATTAAAAACACCTGTAGGCACTTTAGTGAGAGGCTTTCCTCCACCTTAATAATTATGGACCTGCTGTAGCTCAGTCAGTGACAGGAGCCCGAGGACACGAGAGAGAGCAAGTAGAGGGAAAGTAGAGGGAAGAGATGTGTGTCAATCTGATGTTTTATATTCTTTCAGGAATTCACACAACAGAAACATCTGCTGGGTCTGAGCTTAACCAAGCAGCGAGAAAACACACACCGAGGCTGTAGAGCGAGAGGAAATGGAGAGTGTAAAGATGGAAATAAGGAATGACTGGACCATTTTTGCCGTTGTTCCCTCTTTATGTACAGCAAGTGTGCTGACTGACTCCCCCCCATCACTCCCAAACCCCCCCGAGTGCAGCCATTTCTTTGCTGTCTTGCGGTGACAAGCCAAGCGTTGCTGAATTCCCTCCATATACCTCCAGTGTTCCCAGGAGGATGCACTGGTTGGTGAATGGAGGAAAGTAGGCCAGGGGAGCCACCGCTGCATACCCCCCTCCTCCTCCTCCTCTAGAAATCTGATTCACCAGGAGGGAAAGATCCATTTGTCTGTCACACACAATTTCTCTCCTCCTCTGTTTCATTCGGGGATTTTGTTTACCGCAGAGACAACATGCATTTTTAACTCTGTAGATTTATTTCTCATATCCACTCGGTTGCTGTAGGTGTGCTATAAATTCAGTGTGTGTTTTGACAAGACATCACTGTTTGGTTTAATTCAAACAGGTCTGAGACACTTCTTCTGTCAGAGGACTGTGGTTGTGAGTGCAGCACAAGTATGGAGGTCTGTGGTTATTGGTCCGGCCCAGACACATTTTCTGGTCTGGGAGTCTTGGAAGGTGGAAATGTGGGATTTAAAAGATTTTTAAAAATGAATTATGACTTGTGGATTGAGGCGCTGTGGCTCGGTGCACTGTAAAATATTGTGCGCTGGTTAAACTTAAGAGAAACAGAGGCGTTCAGACTCAGAGTCTTTGACAAACAATTCTTCGAACTGAACTGACGATATAGTGAATCAGCACTGAATGAATCAGTAGTTTTTAGCGGTGGAGCTCTCCTTACTGGTGGATGAAAGCACCGCTGATGACTCAGCAGTGATAAAAAAAAGCAACATCCTGGTTAATTAAACAACACATTCTCACTCCCAACTCGTCAGTAACTGCCGCTTGGTCAGTGCCCCTCGGCATCGGAGACCGACGCATGTCAATATACGCTCGTTACATGCATAGTGTCCTTTCAAAATAAACTTCCGGTTTCACAGGAAGTTAGGTTTAGGCAACACAACCACTTAGTTAGGGTTAGGAATGTCAGTGATTGTCAGGGGCGGCTGCTGCTCTCATGAATGTACACGCTATTTGCCGCTGCCGTCGAAGCTGATGATGGTTCAACTTTTTCAACTTGTTGTGACCATGGCAACCACAATAACCACAGTGAGGAAAACAAAACAAGAGATAATTTTATACGCCTCTTCTCTTTGAGAATAGACAGATCAATGAAGAGAAATGGTTTTGGAGTAATTTAGGCCTACTAGTAAGGTAAGTTTGGTAAGTTTGTTTATCTGAGCTGGGCCAATAAACAATGTTTAGCCTACCTGTATGATATTAGTTAGCAAAACTTGCAATATTGATCGTGTCATATAGCTAGCAATTTCCTCCCGGAGTAAGCCGGGAGCTGCTGTTGCGCTGTTGCGACCTCGCTGTCTAAAACCACCTTTATAAACAGAGCTTGTATTGTACTAAACTGAACAGCTTGAACCAGCAACAGACTGAACGTTAGAATCAGTGCTGAACCTCAGTCATATGAACTTACTGACGTACATGCGAAAGTGTGTTGGTAATGTCATCCCTTACAGTGCATGACTGTGAACGAAACGAGTCAAATCAGCAAAGTGATGTGTAATTTCCACCTCTAACCAAAGCTTAGAGCTAAACATGTTCAGTTCAGTTCAGTCCACATTTGTTTTGTCACACTGACATACTTTACGGTCACATTTATTTTCCACTTACATACTCTCGGTACAAAGGGTCTGTTCTTCATTTCCCACAAAGTCCTCATAGCTTTGGCTGTTCCTGTGCTAGAACAGAGACAACATGTGAGATTGCTCCCACAGCGTTTAAGTTAGAAGTGTATGGGGTTCATTATTATCGATGGAAATAACCGTGACATAATTTAACGTGTATTAAAAGACACACAGCAAGTCCCCATAATGTATGTTGTCATCAGATTACAAGAAAGAAGGGTCTCTGTTAGTCAAATGTATTATCAGGATAAACACCTGAGATGTATCATCTTATTTTCAAGAAGGTCCCAAAATATACACTCACAAGAACAAACAGAAAACACAACAAAACACAACAAAACACAACATATAACACAACAACACAAAAGAAAAACAACTTCAGGACAGACACTCTCATGAGAAAAATGATCAAACTATAAGGAAACAATAAGTGATTGCATTTCTGAAAACATTATTTGTTTTAGGTTAAGAGAGTAAACCATTTTAAATAAGCCAAAAAAAAAAAACAGAGAAGAAGTAAAACCTTGAGGCACACCTTTTTGCTGAGTTAACAAATTGTAAAAGTAGGACTGTCAATTGATTTAAATATTTAATCGTGATTAATGGCATGATTTTCCATAGTTAATCCTGATTAATCGCAAATCAATCACACATTTTTATCTGTTCAAAATGTACCTGAAAGGGATATTTGTCAAGTATTTTGTGGGCAAATATGTTTGCTTTATGCAAATGTATGTACATATTTATTATTGGAAATCAATTAACAACACAAAACAATGACAAATATTGTCCAGAAACCCTCACAGGTACTGCATTTAGTATAAAAATGATGCTCAGATCATAAGATGGCAAACTGAAGCCCAACAGGCAACAACAGCTGTCAGTGTGTCAGTGTGCTGACTTGACTATGACTTGCCCCAAAACTGCATGTGATTATTATAAAGTGGGCATGTCTGTAAAGGGAGACTCATGGGTACCCATAGAACCCATTTTCATTCACATATCTTGAGGTCAGAGGTCAAGGGAGCCCTTTGAAAATGGCCATGCCAGTTTTTCCTCGCCAAAATTTAGCAGAGGTTTAGAGCGTTATTTAGGCTCCTTCGCGACAAGCTAGTATGACATGGTTGGTACTAATGGATTCCTTAGGTTTTGTAGTTTCACATGATGCCAGTATCTTCACTCTAGCTTTAAAACTGAACCCGTTACAACCTAAAAATCGCAAGTTGCGTTAATGCGTCAAAGAAATTAGTGGCGTTAAAACGAATTTGTGTTAATGCGTTATTATCAAGTTAACTTTGACAGCCCAATGTAAAACATCACATTGTTTTGTCTGAGAAGCATTAACCCCCCCAAAAATGCATGCTGCAAAGTCTGCCAATATGCTAATCATGTCTCAATACAAAACTCAATTTGATGAGTTAAATGAACTCTCAGCTGTATATTCATTCAAATCATTTTAAGTCACAAGACTTCAAGTCAGAGGAGCTTATGTCCGATGTTTTACAGTGTACTTGTGGCACGTCTGCAGAGGCCTGGATGGTTACGAAAGCTTTTAACTGGAGACCAGTAACCAGGTGTGGAAACAACACTGTCAATGTGGTCACTATTTTATCCCGCCTCCGGCCTGCTGGAGACCCGCTGACCAAGATGAATGTGGAAACCTGTTAATACAGTTTGAGCTGGGGACTTTCGGAGCCATAACTCTGTCTACTACTGTCCTATCCCCACCGCTAACGCTGTTTTTTTATGTCCACAAGCCGATAATGATGTTCCCAGAGTTTATTTTGGACCTGCTACACTTAACGCTGCAGCCTTTTTACAGATGCCCAGGTAACTTCCCTCCTTCCCTTCGGAGAGCTACTATACATAAATGAAATATGGATGGAGCTCGAAATCAACTCCAGCGGCATCCAATCTCTTGAATCAACTTTGGGGATGTTTCCCTGCCAACTCCTGCTTGGATACCAACACTTCCTTAGCAACTGCAAGGCCAGCGGCTATAAACTGTATGTGCATTTAATGCTGACAGGAGCTGCAGGGCTCAGCTGTTGATGGAACACAGTTATCCTTTTTCTCATTACTGTCTGCTGCGAGTGAGATTCACCAGGCCTGAGGACAACCATCAGGGACTTACATGTGTGTGTGCACAGTGTGGCCAATAAGGAGAACAGGCCCGCTCCTTAGAAACACCTGTCCAATACTCTGAACAGAAATCTGAGCATACAAACAAAGGATCTTTTCCTCATCACGCTCCAGATGTCATCAGATATGGATGTAAACACAACACGACAAAAATGAAAATTGCTCAAACATGTTCAAAGTGCCAGAACTCACATGCATAATTTCATTTGAGATCATAAAACACGAATCAGGTGCTCCTCCCGTGACAGCAGTGTTTGCTAACCTGTTCCTACACGCACAGGAGCTGCAGCCATGCTTCCATTGACAAACACACAAGACAGGGAATACCCAGAAATCAGTGTCCAAATCAAAACCTACTGCGCCGAATGGATGTTTATTTTGGTCCCGTTTCCATGGATAGATCAATACCTCAGGCTGGAGAAAAGGTGATGCCTAAAGAGACACTTTGACATTTTACATTTTATTTCGATATTTGTGCCCACCAGACAACAAGTGTGCAGTTCTTAAATATCAGAGGATGCCTATAAGGTCACTGGTGATCTTAGAGGAGAAAGCAACATAAACACTGTATTTCTGTATTGATCCTCCCTCCCCATACAGACCTTACTATAAGAGGGCTCCACCACCGGCCCCTAATGGTCACACAAGGTCAACAGCACAAGCTTTCATCTCCTGAAAGTAGCTGCAGCCAAAACATGGCATTCAAAAGCAGCCTTCAGTATTATGGTGCCATCTGGAACCAGCTAGACAGGTCGATGCAGGAAAAAACAACAAAGCCAACTACTGTTAGATATGTTTTAATTGTTTTATTGTAAAGGGGTCGCTTGTAGTGATGAATCTACAGATAATTAAGACCCTACTCTAAACCAACCCTGTCTCCTACAAAATTCCCATACAACTAAACTGCATTCTCAAATATGCTTTGAGGGAAACATATTTTCTCACATATTTGTGATACGCCAAAAACAAACAAAATCCGTGACCAAAATATGTTTCCCTCGAAACGTAATTCAGTTAATTGCAGTTGTATGGGAATGTAATATTTAGGAGACGGGGCTGCTCTAAACCCATCAGTTCTGCAGAGCATTTTAGTATCTTTCAGCTCATTGTTTAGGTTTACGACCTGAAACATCACTGTTAAGTTCTCTCTCACTGCTCTTATAGCACTGGTTTTGGCAGCTTTTTCAGCAAAAAAGCTCTAAAAACCCACTCTACTGCTACTCACTACCTGCTCAGCACCAAACAGTCACAGTTAGCAACTAGCTGGTAAACAAAGTTGAGCGTTTAGCAGCTAAAGAGCCAAATATTGTGGTTGGTGGAGACCAAAAACAGAGCTACAGTAAAAGGAGAGTGAATATTGGACTTACATTACAGTAAATGCCAAGGTTGCAAAATATCTGCTGGATTTGCCAAATCAATTTCAAAGGTGATAAAAAGCTTGTTTCCGCTGCAACAGACAGCCCAAAAAAATCACAGGTTTGAATATTTGTACCCAGGATTTGGCGACATCTAGTGGTGTGGTTGCAGATTGCAACCAACAGAGTACCCCTCTGCTCACTCCTCCCTTTCCAAGACTGCAGTTACGCGAGCCGCCGAGTGCAAAACCATGGTAACGCCCTTCGCCTCGCTCAGAGGCCATCCTCACCATAATAACACTACTTTAGGAGCAATGGAAGTCAGACGGCGGCTGGCGGTACCACAGTTTTGCACTCTGCGGCTCACGTTACCGCAGTTTCACAAGCATGTCGGAGAACTACGGTGACCTTCAGGTAACGTAAAAACGTGAAAGGCTCTCGCTAGAGCCAGTGTTTGGTTTGTCCATTCTGTGCTACTGCTACTGAGCAACATGTTGGACTCTGTGAAGAGGACCAGCTCCCTATGTAGATATAAACGGCTCATTCTAAGCTAATGAAAACACAACAATTCTTAGTTACAGGTTATTATACACTAATGAAAACATAGTTTATTAAATTCCATCTCTGCTAATAGATTCTCCGAAATGTTACACATTGTTCCTTTAAAGTATATAAAGTGAATTTAATATCTTTGCTGTCTTCACCGGAAGATCAGGACATTTTATCCCGCAGATGTTTTCCTCCATAGAGGTTAAATCCAGTATTCCGCTCACAACAACACCCATCTGCTGTATCTGCTAAATGCACACCATTCTTTATGACCGATAAATAACACATTTAAAAAAAAGTCTGTATAATAAATAATCATTTTAAGATTATTGAAACGAATTTAAGATAGTAATTATGGCTTGGTCACCTACTGTGGATGGAAAGCTCATGTCACCAACAAGTCAGTCAGAGAAGTGGAGTGATGGATAAGAAATGGACAATTATTTGTCCACCAGGGCAAAGATGATCCCCATCACGTCTGAGTGATGTGACACATTAATTTACCGATGGATTTCAGTCTCATTATTTGAAGATGTGATTGGTGTACAAAGATAACCAAGGTGATGGATTGGAACAGTCTATCATGAGAAATGGAGGCACTTTAGTGTAATTATTTCTATAGAAGGACAAGACAAGGTGAAGGTTTAACCTTGGATCACCATCAGTGTTGATTCAAAGGTCAGCCAATGAGCTGTGGAAAATTGTCATATCAAAGTCCTACTTCAAGATCCATTTGTTGCAGCATCGAAGAATAAATGTCACATACCATATGAGATGGGGGACTTAATGAATAGGGGAAGCGACGAGGGGAAAAAAAGCAAATAGGAAAAGCAGAGCAGAACAGGTTATTTTCTCCTTCATGTCAAAACTCAGCAGGCGGTTTCAGGGGAAAAACACCAGACTGCCGCGTTTCAAAAGCTCATTTTTAAATCATAAATCCACGAGCCCAAGTCCATCAGGGGAGAATTGATGCCGTTGTCAGTTGGCAGTGTACATTTTCTTAATAAAAAAAGTCTGATTCTTTGATGTGATATTTATATTCCCTCAGGATGAATGTTCAATTTGCTCTGACTCCGTGATACCTCTCTGAAAGTGACAGATACATGAAACTTTAACGTGAGATGTGGATTCAGGGAATACAGCTCATATAAAATCGCGAGCCTCCTCCATCAGTTTTTCTCGTTTGAGCTTTACAGGAGGACTTGTAAATCTGCTCCGACCACTCATCTTGTGTCAAGAGCTTCCAACTCTTCAGCTGCTTTCCGTTTCTTTATTAAACTGTTTATCCTGAAGCAAAGTACATTAATTACTGCTAACGATACAAATGTTTTGGCGCCGGAGGGTCTTGTTTAATAATGAAAGCATTTTCCTCTCTCCTGGCAGGGATGTGATAAACTGCACACTACTAGTAAACTGGAACAGATTACTGCTGTCTTGTAGGCCAAAGATGGTAAAAGATACCACCCATGAGTCAAAAACACAAGTGAAAAGAGATATTATGACAGCAGTGACCTGACCTGACCTCTAGTATCCAGATAAGGCATAATGGTAAAAATCACAAAGCATTTGAACATTTCATTATAGGAATAGTTTGACATTTTGGAAAGTGCTTATACTCTTACTTGGCGAGAGTGAGATGAGAAGATTGATATATTTCAACAGTAAATATGAAGCTGTCACCAGCAGCCGGTTAGCTTAGCTTAGCACAAAGACTGGAAACAGAGGGAAACAGCTATCCTCCTGGCTATCGATTGGATAATGAAGACCACAACAGCACAGAGGAGAAACTGGATCCAGTGGACACTCACAACACAGCTAGATGACTTGCTGATGACTTGGCTTTGCTGTCTCACAGTCGACAACAGGTGCAAGAAAAGACAAGAATACTGGCAGGCACATCATCACAAATAGGCCTCAACGTCCATAAAGGGAAAAGTAAAGTCCTCAAGGTCAACACAACCAGCGAAGACTCAGTGACCCTGGAGGGAACAGCACTTGAAGAAGTAGAACCCTTTACATACCTCGGCAGTGTCATCGATAAGTAGGGCGGAACGGATAAAGATGTCAGAGCCAGAATCGGCAAGGCAAGGGCTTCATTCATACAACTCAAGAACATCTGGAGCTCCAAAGAAATCAGCCGACGGAAAAAGCTCAGACTCTTCAATTCCAACATCAAACCAATACTCCTCTACAGTTCAGAGATGTGGAGGACAACCAAGACGACAATAACAAAAGTACAAACATTCATAAACAACTGCCGGAGGCGGATCTTAAACATCCACTGGCCAGATATCATCAGCAACAATGATCTCTGGCAGAGAACAGGTCAAAAACCTGTGGAAGAAGAGATCAGGAGAAGGAGATGGGGATGGATTGGCCACACACTCCGGAAACCCAGTACCAGCACCACCAGGCGGGCCCTTAGATGGAACCCACAAGGCAAAAGAAGGAGAGGCCGGCCCAAGAACACCTGTGGCAGGAAACTTGACACGGACATCCAACAGAGCGGGTTGACATGGAAACAACTGGAGAGGAAAGCCCAGGACGGAAGACTCTGGCGGACTGTGGTCCAGGGCCTATGATCCATAAAGGAGCGATAGGCTTTGAATGAAAAAAAGTAATGAATACATTAAAGAAAACATACTTATTAATATTATATTCCATTTCTGCCAATAGATCACCCTAAAGGTTACACACTGTTCCTTTAAGAATTATAATTTTCATATTCATAAAATGTGATTAGCTGACATAGCAGAAGATACTTTCCATGTGAAAGAAATCTGGGAACTGTTATTGGATATAATCATTGAGGACAAGATGTAGGGAGAAACGTTCATGAAAAGTATTTGATTGGAAAGTTTAAAATTAGGATTTTTAAAAACATTTAATAGGAGCTTCAGAGCAGTTTTGTGTTGGGGGAAGCATTGAATGACAGGAGACTATTCTTATTTTTTCAAGGGTTGTCCAGTTTTAAGGGAAAGAGGAGGCTAAAAAATGATGGAAGTCCCACTCTGGGAATATCTAAAGATGTAAACAATGGAAACCAAATATATATTTTACATGTACTCTTACTGGTGTAAAAGAGAAAAAATATTTAATTGTAGTGAAAGTAGCAGTAGTAGTAAAAGTGAATGAAACTACTCTTAAAGGCTGAAAGAAGTCTACACAATGGATTGTGGTCTTGTTAACTCAGCGCTCAATGTCACTGTTCACAATAGTGATGGCTTAACTCTGTCAAATAGAAAATAAACTGTAGAATGAGTCCAGCTTTTAATTATAGGACAACATTTGAGCCTTTTTATCAGAGCTCCTTTTGTTTTTAACTAACGCTTTAAATAAAAGAAAAATACTTCTCTGCAGAGTGAGAGGCGAGATGGAGAGGAGACTCAGGCCACATCCTCCCTTCACCTCATTCCCTGTGAACCCTCGTCTAATGGCTATTTAATTCAAAGTACTAACGGATTATCAAAGCCATTTAAATTAGTCATTATGGAGAGGATAGATTGTGAGACAGCCGTGGGAGGTGGGTCACGTTAACCAAAAGGCCTGGAGGAAAGATGAGGAAAGCATGCAAATGAAATATAAAAAAGGATGGTTTTCCCTCCCCTCCCTGTAGATTCCACAGGCTCTACTTATGATTTAATCTCTATAAAGCTGAGCCCACTGTGGGAGGCCCTCGGGGAGGAACCCCTATCCTACACTTTAACCAGAAATAATGTTACAAATTCAAGAGAATCTTAAGAGAAAGAGGAGAGACAAAAGAAGATGTGTCGTTTGAGAACAAAGCTGGAGAGAGAGAAATGGAGGAGCAAGGCGACGAGCATGAAATACAGGCGGCACTGAAGCCAATAAAATATAGATCTCAAACATCGCTGTGAAGTGACAGGGTGACCTTGTAGCCAGAGAGTGCCGTTTATGAAAAGATAAGAAAAGGAAAAGGAAATACTGTTAGTTTTTACTCTATTTATTTTATGTCAGTCTGCTCCCTCTCTCCATATACATTGTTTGGTTTAAGCATTTTGAAACGTGGCTGGACTGTTTCCAGACTCTGTAAAATCCCTGTCACAGTCAGAGAGAAATACCATCCTATTTGGTTTTGAAAGTAGTATCAGGGTATGCAAACTCTCAATCTTGTTATCTAGGTTTATGTTAAGGGAACAATTCGTAGTAGTTCGTTATTCACTTTCTTACCGAGCGTTAGATGAGAAGATTGATATACTCTTATCTGTAAGATAAATGGGCAGCTAGAGCAAGCAGGCGGTTAGCTTAGCTTAGCATAACGACTGGAAACAGGGGGGAAACAGCTAGCCTGGCTCTGTCCAAAGGTAAAAAAAATTCATCACACAATCCATTTTTTTCCGAGACACATTACTTAACTGTCGCACTTTACTCTGTCCCTCTTTGTCACGATACCAATGCACAACTCTTTAGCGCCTTTATGAGACACACCGGGCTTTCAATTAATTACAATATAACACGGAAATATTAAACAATCAGAGAAAGGGATCCAGGAGTATGGTGATATAGTTTTAAGTCCAACAAACACAGGGCTTTCATCCAGGAGACCGCTGTTTGTGTCTTGTGCTCTAATTTTCATCTCACTTTACAATCTGTTTGTTTGTGTCCTGTGTTCACGTTACGTTTCATTTTCACTTTACAAACAGAGTAATTTTAAGCCCAACCATAATGTTTTTTTCCTAACCCGTAATTAGTGGTTTTGTTGGCTAAACCTAAGCAAGCGTTTTTGTTTGAATTCACGTTGACCATAAAGTGACACCAAGGGGTCTGACAAAGCCTCATTATGTGACGAGTTGGGATGAGAACGTGTTGCTCCAGACACATTTCTAGTTCCCCAAATCAAACCATTTTCCATCCGTCCACCCAGTGTTGTAGTCAAAACCACCTAAACCGACACCAAGACCAAGACCAGAACGATCGAGACCGAGACAAGACCAAGACGAGGGATTGCAACCAAGACCAGACCAAGACCAGACCAGTGCGAGTCCCACACTGCATGACCACTAAAATGTGGAACTCGCTTCATAGTACAGGCCCCAGAGGCCCTCAGACGGTTACCCTCTAGACACGACCCCTCAGACTTTCCCTTCTTTCCCCATCACCTGACTGCCACACCCATCCACACACCTGTTCCCACTTCCCTAATCAGCTCTGCCTGTTCTTCCTCACCTGCATCTCATTCCCTCGTCAGCCACTCTCCACATATACCGGTCCACTTCCTTTGTTCTGTTGTCAGATCATCATAGTTACAATGCTGTTACCTGTCTGTCTGTTACCTGTCTGTCTGTTACCTGCCTGCCAGTTACCTGCCTGCCATCTGGACTATCTGCCTCTAAGCCATTTACAATAAATCACTGAATTCATCCTGCTGCCTACAACTGTCTGCATTTGGGTCTAATCCCTGTTCTCCTGCATACCAGCTGTGACACTAACTAATTAACAAGTTATCCAAAATCGTTGTCAATAAAAAAAATAAATCTTGGTTGACTTCTCATTGTGATCCACAAATTGTTACAGCACGATAGCGTCAAAGCACACAGCACTGTAAGCGTACTGCAGTATCGGGGCTCTGTAAAAGAGATTAATGATTCTAATTCAGAGGATCGCTGGAGATGAGTGAGATTTAAATGTGTGCAAAACACAATAAAAGCCCTGTTTTCTGTGTTACATTACAATCCTACATTGTTATTCTTATAACCGTTTGAGATTAAAGGGCACTGAGAGATGCACTTGTGCATCCGCACATGAGCACCACAGATCACAGATGTGTGACACAGACCACTTCATCAGCTCATGTCTCCGCTCGCCGCAGGCCGCCGGCTCTCCTCCGCCGTGGAAATATCTTCCAAACCATATAAATATTTATGTCCATTAATAGTAAAGAGGCAGCACGAGTAGATGCATAATGCTCTGGCACTGGTCTTATTTCCGAAGGAGATGCACTCCAACTGCCACGACGATTCTGTCGCCATGACAACAGAGTTCAGCGAGCCAGCCGAGCAGGACTTGGCCCCGTCAGTCTGCTCAGACAAAAGTGGCATGTATTCTCGTAACGATGTGCACGTTAAGTGTGCTCCAGCAGCAATATGCATGTTAATGCTAACTTGTAGTTACTTAAACATCGCAAGGACACGAGTTTAAGCGAGAGAGAGCGCGCGCACAACACGCTTCAACGCTACCTCTGTGCATAGGCTTCCACCACAGATGTCAAACTGTGGATATGGACGTGATTAGATGATCTCAGGCCATTTCTAGACATTGTTACCAAACAGCAGGAGCCACAGAATACTTTGACCATATAAAGATGTGGACGCTGATGAGGAGAGCAGATGTGAGGAATTACAAGCTATCACATTCGCATTCCACAGACCAATGTGTGCCTGAGTCCAAGTCCAAAACATTGTCTTAAACAAGGAGCCAGAGATTTATTGTCCTCCTGCTCGAAGGGGGGATTTTGAATCATTATACATATGAACACTATCACTCATATAAACAAACAAATAATTTCACCCTTGCTTCACTTCTTTCCATCTCACACACACGCTGTTCCTGCTGCTCTGGGCTTTAGCCTGTCAGAGCAGTGAAGTTTTGTGATCACGGACATGATTTCTCTTTGCACTGACATCCCCTCTGGGAGCAGCGACGACTCTCGGATAGAATATGGATGGAGAATGAAGGGGGGGGTCTCTTCAGCTACAGCTGGTGGATGAGAAACAAATGAAAGACAGGAAGCACATAAAGCTAAGGCGTGTGTCAGAAAACAGCAGCGGAGGGTTATTAGAGTGTGTGTTGAACACAGCAGCTCCATGAGGGATTAGGAGGCCGAGCAGCAGGAGCGATTTGCTCCAGAGAGAACAGCTTACTGACTTTCTGCTTTCAAGGTAACGCAGCTTTCACTTCCAGACTCAGCATGCATGCACGCGCTGGCTCAAAGTGCCTCCTGCAAGATTAACCAGGAAGTTTGGTCATTGTGTGAAGGAAATATCTTCCACCAGAAGACGGCGGAGCTGGAAAAGTTGAGTTTGTGAGGTGAGGGTTTGCATCATACGGTTAGTAATTTTCCCTACGATGAGAGAGTTCCTGTGTAATGACAAGGGTCCGTCCCTCAAGCTGTCCTCAAAGACTTTCACTTTCCAGTTCAGAGATGACCTCGTCAGAGAGTCAAAGCTAGTTTCTTTGTACAGCACCTTTCAAACACAGAGGCAATTTAAAGTGCTTTACCGACAGGAAAACGCACATGGCCCTCTCTAGAGCCAGTTGTTGTAAGAGTGTTTGTGTACGTGGGAAGTGAGTGATGAAGCAAGAGAGAGAGAGAGCAGCGGCAACAGGAGCGGGTAACGTAATCGACTACGGCCCAAGCAGGAAAAGTTAACGGTGTTTGGTTTGTCCGTTCTGGGCTACTGTAGAAATATGGCGGTGTAACATGGCAGACTCAGTGAAGAGGACCCGCTCCCTCTGTAGATATAAACGACTCATTCTAAGGTAACGAAAACACAACGATTCTTGTTTTCAGGTGAACATACACTAATGAAAACATACTTAAAACATACGCCTCTTCTGGAGTTATTTTTTATCCCAAACCATGATTTTTCTTAAACCTAACTAAGTTGTTTGCTGTGCAGACTGAGATTTATTTTAAAAAGCCTGTATGCATGTAACGAGCAGATATTGACACGTGTTGCTGGATATTTGTAGGAAAAAGCACGAAAAATGAGGAATAACTTTTCGTAAGAAATCGTATGAACCATTGTATGAGAATATGTTGTGTGTGTAGTGTATTAACTGAATGCAGCTTCATTGTATTTTTGGTTGAAGCTTGAATCCCTTCTACTTGAGTGCTTCCTGAAAAGTGCCTATACTAGGTTTACATTCTTCGAGCAAATTAGAAATGTATTTTGGCCCAAGACAGACAAAGTGATTTATAAACTAGCATCTTCCCAAAAATGACCATCAGACAGCTGCAGCACATTCAGAAGGCAACAACAAAAGCTCTAACAAGAACCCGTCACTTCTGTTCCTAAAGGAAACGCGTATTACAACTTGGGTTTCATTTTTTTCATTAACATTCTTTTCTAATGTTATAAGAAGACTGTACTCACCAAAGTAATTGCTGAAATCTGTGATCGCAACCACATCACTAAACACAGTCCAGCTGTTGAAGAAAGACAAGCAGTCAGACAATCATACAGGTTGTAAACAAGCTAACAGTTTGGCCAGATTATCTAAACAACTTTATTTGAGAGGGAAACGCAATGGGCAGCACACCTGTAATGTCTTTAACAGTGTGTGCACACAATTACAGCAGGTCAAAGTTGAACCAGGAACTGTGATGGATGTTCAGAACAGGCAGCTTGGGTTAATAATGCTGCAGTTTGCCTTTGCTTTTCTTTTCTAAATAAGTTTGGCTAACCACGGGGATTGTTTAAAGGGACAATGTGTACGATTTGGCGACATCTAGTGGTGTGGTTGCTTATCATAGTAACGCTACTTTAGGAGCAACGGAAGTCAGATGGAGGCTGGCGGTACCACGGTTTTACACTCTGCAGTTCACATTACCGCAGTTTCACAAGCGTGTCGGAGAACTACGGTGGCCTTCAGGTAACGTAAAAACGTGAAAGTCTCTCTCTAGAGTCAGTGTTTGGTTTGTCTGTTCTGGGCTTCTGTAGAAACATGGGGGAGCAACATGGCGGACTCTGTGAAATGGACCCGCTCTCTATGTAGATACGAAGGGCTCATTCTAAGCTAACGAAAACACAACAATTCTTAGTTTCAGGAGATTATACACTGATGAAAATATAGTTATATATTTTTTATATTCCATTTCTGCTAATAGATCCCCCGAAATGTTACACACTGTTCCTTTAAAACCTGTTCATCCGACTTCTTTTTAGCAATATCGCTGTGTTTCCAGATCTCTGCTGAGCAAAGTGTTATTATTACTGATAGAAATGACTCAGTGCTCAGTTCTCCTGGTTCTTGTTAACACTGTGGTGGCACTCTTCTGAAGCTGATTAAAATGTCTAAAGGTCTTTTCCATTGCAAACTACACTGCGGTTGCAGTTGTCCACCCAGCTGGAGATGAAGGAATGAGTTTGAAACCTCTAATTCTTGTTATTATTATTATTATTAGAAGTTTGATTGTTCCCATCTATTTGTTGATATTCACAACCAGTTATCCACTGGAAAACTTGCCTGCCCTTCAACACTGCTTCGTACTGTCTGCCCATTAGAGGTGATGTTATTTGTTCAGACTGCGACCCCCAACATCCCCCACTCCTATCTGAGTGGGAGACAGAGAGACACCCCACGTAGAGGCAAAATAGACGAGGGTGTGGACGAAGACCGGCCTGCCTGCAGCGACAGCAGGACGTTCCCACACACACACACACACACACACACACCAACCCTCTGCGTCCCTCTGATATCCCTAAAAACAGCAGGAACCCCAGAGAGCGGGTGAGGAGGGTGGGGTGTTAGGACTCTCAGCTGAGCCTAAGGACAGTGAGACAGCAAAATCCAGGACAGGAACACACACACACACACACACACACACACACACAAACACACACACACACACACACACACACATGCCTCTCCCTGTTATTAATACAGGTCGTCAATTAGGCCTGACCTAGAAAGCCTGTCTGCACGAAAGCTACACAACAAGCTGAAACAGACTGACAGGCTCAAAAACACTCCAAATCCCTCCACTCAGCTCACTGTCTAAAAGCCTGGATTAATTCTCACACATATAAACACACACATGCAAACAGAAAATGCCACTTAAAAAAAAAACCCTCTTCAACCCAAAGACCGATTTACAGATGCAGCAACATGCAGAGAGGCACATGTTGAGTGCCAACACTGAAATTAGGCGACTAATTTAAAGCCTTTGGAAGTGCTTTCTGTTGCAGTCGTCAGAAGAAGAAGAGACAATTAGTTCCAGCATGTCTGTAACTTGTTTCTGTGCCTCTGCAGGTGCCGCATGCTGCGAGGAAGCTGTAAACAACACTAACCTGCAGTGAGTGATATGGATACCCCTCAGCTTTTTGTCTCCGTGTTATTCTTTCCTTCATTTAGAGAGCTGAGTCTTAGGGGTCACGTCTGAGTGCATTAGCAGAGGAGGAGGAGGAGGAGGAGGAGGAGGAGGAGGAGGAGGGGGCGTTATGCTGCGGAAGGAGGATGTTCTGAAGGTGAGGAGGGTGAAAGTTGTCCTGTGCCAGGGCATGTGCTCTCAGTTAGCGGGCAAGGACGTGCCAGGGGCAAGCAGTCGCGTTTTTGGCTCCGTTCCCTGAACCCAGACCCTCTGCTTTCAGTCACGGCCTCATCTTAAGAGCTTTTTCCTCCTCTATTGTTCCACAAGGCCTATCTAAAGGGTTTATGCCTCTGACTTGTGCTAAGCACTCGGGGTGACAGAGCCAGAGCTCATCACAAATCCTAAAACCCTCTGCAAATGCTTTTTCTCCTCCCTGGCTGCTTTCTGTCTTTATTATTGTTTTTTTTACTCTCTCTCTCCCCCCCCCCCCCCCCCCCTCTCGGTCCCCTCCCTCCTCGCTCTTTGCTCTCTTCGTGTCTTAATGCCTCTATCTCCTCTCCACTCTCACTGTGACAGTGGAGTGCAGGCGGTGCTCTAATCTAAGCCAGATGAGCTAGAAAAACACAGGCTTCCTCCGCCGGTTGCTTTCCCCATTAACCAAGAGGCCCATCATTTCTCTCTCCAATCACAGAGCAGACTTCTGAGGTTTACCAGCACGTCTGCATATGCACTACAGCAGACGAGCCAGTAAAACTCCTCCATGAGTGATTTACAATGACACTCGATGGCTGCTGCCATCGTCTATCTCCTCACCACAGACTATTGGGCAGTGGCTCGGAGCCAGACTCGTGGCACCTGTTGAGAATACAGCCGTATCAAAGCACTTTTACATAATGTTCTCTTTTCATGGATGGATTTGGATTACCAGCATATTCGGGGTCCTGAAGATACTTTTTCAGGTCATACGGCTGCAGTGTTGCATGTAAACGTGGCTCCCGATCAGACTGAGAGTCCAGTCGCCGCCATCAGGGTTGAGCTGAGGCTCCATCCTCTCTGTCATGGTGAGTTTGGGCTGAGGCTTTCATTTAGGACTGGCTGGCACTCGCTCACTGCTGAGGCAGAAGGACATCACGCCCCTCTGGGGACAGTTGCCGTCCCGCCCTGTCACTTTCACTCGCTTATCCACAGGCCACAAAAGCACATGGCAAGTCAAGGCTGCTGTGAAGGACAGGAGGAAAGAAGAGGGGAAGAAAGAGAAAAAGATAAACTGGACAGAAAGCTGAAGATAGCTGAGATTTTTTCTTTATATTATAGAGTTTTTGACTCAACATTTATCTGATTTACGCCAGGTTATCTCCGGACGCAGAAGCGAATAGAGCCAGTGCGGTGTGAAGACCGATACCACTCTCACGTCTGTACGGTAACTATGGAGCTATACTGCCAGCAGCTTAGCTAAGCATAAAGTCTGGAAACAAGGGAAGCAGCTAGCATGGCTCTTTCCAAAGGTAAAGAAGTCAACTTACCAGAAACAAAAGTGTCAAAATGACATGTGATTTTATGGGAGATTACAGTATGTGCCGGACTATTTCTTGGCTGGGAGTAGTGATTGCCTTGACTGTTGTCATCAGGCTAGCTACAGTATTTCCCTGTTTCCAGCAAGGCCTATTGACGGTTTTGAGCTATATGACACATGCGTAGTGTAACTGGAGCTGCGGTCGTGCGTTGTGATTGGCTCAATTTCAGCTAGTGCAGATCAGATTTTACTGCGCATGTGTTTTACCCCAAAGATATGACGCATTCATGACGTGTGACATCTCCTCTTTTCACCATCCTTGGTTTCCAGCCTTTATGCTAAGCTAAGTTAAACGGCTGCTGGCTGTATCTTCATATTTAGTGTACTGTTCCTTTTATTAAATGTGTTGTATTGCTGTTTAAAAATGTTTTAAAGGAACAGTGTGTAACATTTCGGGGGATCTATTAGCAGAAATGGAATATAATATTCATAAGTGTATAATCTCACTATGTTTTCATTAGTGTTTAATCACCTAAAACTAGGAATCGTTGTGTTTTCGTTAGCAGAATGAGCCCTTCATATCTACATGTTGCTCCGCCATGTTTCTACAGTAGCCCAGAACGGACAAACCAAACACTGGCTCTAGAGAGAGTCTTTTGCGTTTTCACGTTACCTGAAGGCCACCGTAGTTCTCTGACACGCTTGTTAACTGCGGTAACGGGAGCCGCAGAGTGTAAAACCGTGGTACCACCAGCCGCCGTCTGACCGCTGCTCCGAAAGTAGTGTTATTATGGTAAGGATTACCTCTGAGCGAGGTGAATGGCGTTACTACAGTTTTGCACTCGGCAAATCATGAGAACACCGCTGCTAGGCAACGGCAATATTAACATTACTGTCGGCGTCTAGAAGCCACAGAGGCTAACAATTTAGCAAGCTATCGCGCGGATAACGTAATGCAGCAAATACAAAGGCCTAATGACAGAGGAAAAAGATGAGGCCGTTGGGAATATCAACATTTTCCTCAAACGTATTAGAAAATTATGAAGACAAACTCTATACGACTAAAATTACAATATATTAACTTCGCCATTTCTGACAATGTCAACAAACACGTCACAACTCGTGAACTCAGAGCTTTCAGAAAATTACCATTTACGAGGTCGCAAATACCAAAAGAGGTGGGCGGGTTCATATGGACTCCTCTCGTAAACACGGTAAACACGACCCCATTTGAAGGCAGCATATTAGTCCATCATTTAATATATCAGTTATTTTTCACTACTGTCAGGTCAAACAATAAAAAAAAGTTCTTAAACACTAAGGTGGTGTCTTCAAACACTTGTTTTTTTTTACCTAAAATCCTAAAACCCAAAGATATTCAATTTACGTGATATAAAAACCTCTTGAGAGGCATGAATTAGTGAATGTTTGGTATTTTTGCTGGATAAATTACCAAACCAGTTAACCCCCAAATGTTTTATACATCTTTTGTTGGTTGACAAATCATTTTAATCGACTAATTGTTACAGCACTAGAGTGAAAGCATTGTTATGAACATACTGCACTGTCGGGGCTCTACAAGCTCACTAATAACACGTTATATGTTGCTTTTTTAAGATGTACAAGTGTAAAAACAACAATTTTGAGGGCGTTATTTGCTAGAAACAGAGCCAACATGCTTTAGCAACATAAAGAGATGCACATCTGCCATGTGAGAAAATAATGTTGCTGACAAATCAGAAACCTGATTTTTCACCTGATTTCGTGTGAACAAAGTATTCATCACTCTCTGGGTTGGGTGAGATGATCCCTTTGGCAGCCAATGATCTAACATCAGAGAAGGCAAGAGGTGAAAAGGAGGTTGTTACATCCACAATCATCCGCTGCTCACTGGTGTCACGCACTGCATGCCAAATCAAGCCTTTTCGATATTCTCCCTTCTACCTTCTACCCCTCACACTCTTTCTTCTTCCTCCCTTGAGTTACCCCCTTCATCCACCCACCTCTAGTTCACAGCAGAGGGTACAATAAGTGAAGACAGTGAGATTTCAATCAGCAGCAAGATTTAGGAAGTGAGAAAAAAGGAAACTTTCCTCAAACAATTTATCATTTTCCAAGTCCCCCCTCTGTGACTACTCATCTTTTACAGGGCACAAAAGATGCTAAGTTAATAACACTGGGAGGAGAGCATGGTGCGGCAGGAGAACGGGCTCAGGATCGCACAATAACACACTCACTAGCGAGCCCCACATGAATCAAAATGACAAAGCCAATCTAGCGACAAATTCTCTCTTGCTGGCAGTAAACTGCTCGGCTCTCTGGATGGGTGGATACAGGAGAGCAAGCGGGGAAAATTGTGAGTTAAATTTGAAAAAATAAAATGAATTTAGGTGTGCAGCCTCGACAACCCCACCTCTCTTTCCCCGCGGTGGAGTTTAATCACATCCTGGTTTATGGGACTTGTATTCTCCCCAGTGATACAGGCTTTCACTTCTTGTGGGAGCGCATGTGTATCATAAAGGCCCCTCAGGTCAGTAAAAGTCGAGTGAGTTCACTTATCCCCGCAGCTGCCTGTTGAGTATAAAACTAACCAGAGCCACAACCTAACCTCAAGAGGGTACAGTGTACTCTATATATACAGCTCGCCTTCACTGTTGAATGCTGCTGCCTCTAGAGGAACTATCACAAGCATGAAGACGGACAATATATAGACAACTTGGGGGCTTTGGGGGATGGAAGTATAATGATGCCATTGAGTTGGTTAGTTAGCTGTAGGCTACAATCGAGCCTGTTTTTTAGCCTGAATTTGTTTGCATACTTTACCCACAGATGTACGACAACTATCACGGTCACCCCCTGCTGGCTATTAGAAAGAATGCAAGTTTAAGCCACTTAAGCATTGGCTTCACTTTTCAGACCCCGAAGTTGCCCACTGGATATCATCAAAGTGTAAGTCACTGAATCTTAATCTTAAAATATGTGTTTTATGTCTCTCAGTTATGACTCTTGAGAATGTAAAGTCTCTCCCTTCCCACCCCTCTGGGGAGCCTCACAGCTTGAAGACCTCTGGTCCAACGCTTACTGGAGTCTCTGGGTGCTGTGACTGGGAAATACATATGTAAGTGGTGAGATGGAAACATAAAGGATGGGAAAAGCAGGGTTGAGGAGAGAAGGGGTTAAGCATCTGTCTCCATCCAGAGCCAGGTGCACCGTGTCCCACCCCCAGGCTGTGAGAGTCTCCATGCTGGGGAGACCTTTAATAGCCTTGAGATGGAAGCACACTATCCCCAGTAGCCCATAAAAGACAGTGTTCCTCTGCCCCATTCCCCCCTGTCTGTCTGGTAAGGCCTCATAAAAGACTTAACTGGTCTCACATGACCCCTCTGTCCACCGGTGCACTGGTTGGCTGGATCCTCAGAAGCCGGGGTCGTGATTGAACGTCTTAGGGACAAGGTGGATCACAGCTGAGCTCATCCTGTCCTGCTGCTGTCTGGTCAGTCTGAAGAGCGCCTCTTCCTCCGTGATGGCAAACATCAGCTGGGCCTGAGCCACGGGAGACAGAGGGTGAAATACTACCTAGAAATGTTTAAATTCACCGTCTCAAAAGTCTTAAAAGCGTACTCAACCGATTTAGTATGGTACTCCTATGACAACATCGGACAATGGCCAGAAAAAAAGCGGTCTGTTCACACAAAAAGGCACGAATGACACGATAATGCGCAAGGCCTTTAGCGTGCAATAAGAACGCTTTTTTTGCTTTAGGTATGTCATTTGTACGCCATGTAGTCTGTCCTGACTGCAATGTAAACGCATCAGCGTAAATATGCTAGGCTCGAATAAAAAGCGAGAAAGGCCGCTGATGGTGGGCCGGAGGGGAGGTGGACGGGTCTAATAAACACACAACTTTCAACTAAGAGCCTGGTGTTTTGTTTTGCAAGTTACTTAAGTTACTCAAGTTTGTCACATGTTTTCCGTACTTATGTTACTTATGTTACGTTGTTTCTGTACATATTTTACTTAGTTTACGTACTTATTTTAAGCCCAACCATGACTAAATGGTTTTGTTGCCGAAACCTAACTGCGAAAGTTACCTTAGTTTTGTTGTGTGGCGTACAAATGACACACGAAAAGCGCCATACAAATGACATTGCAGCGTTTGGTACCGCTGTAAAAGGCACCCTTAACGCACGCCGGTATGAAACGCACTGGGCGTTCCATTAACTGTAATGTAAAACCATCCGCAGCAACAACAAACGCTCCGAGAAAGTGCGCCGGGAGTGCGGTGACGTAGTGATGTAATGACGTAACGTAATGAATAAATAAGTAAAAATAATACAAAACATCGTTTGTTATCAGTTGTTATGGAATAGTCAAAGTGTGGCCGCTGAGTCTGCAGCAGTACAGCAGGACAGAAGCTGTGTACAGTAACATGTGGGGGACTTTTCCCTGGATGCTTGTGGTTTTTGCTTTGTTTTCCTCTGCTGGGGGAAGGTGGGTGTTGTGACCAGAGTGCAAACGCAGCACCCTGGGATCCATCCCTCCATCTGACCCCTGCCGACCTCTCCCTCTTTGTCACGACGCTGAGGCTGCAGCCGCTCGGCTAACATGGCTGAGGAAGTGTGTGGCCTGGGGGAGGCCATTAGCACCGGCCTGACTTTTTTTTTTGTACTGAAACAGGATCACCTCCACACAGACACACTTCTACTTAATAGGGGCCACTTTAGTCTGGCTGCAAACACCTCCAGCCCCCCCTTCCTGCTGTCCACAGTCACAGTCTCAACTATTTCCTTAAAAACCTCTCTCTTTATCTCCCCCTCTCACACACAATCTTTTGCATACACACCCACAGGCATTCCAACACATTTGTTTCTGTTTCTGCATCTGGCCAATGTTTTACTCGTTCCATCTTTGTTTTTAAGTGCTCTTAAGCCAAAAAAAGTAATTAGGTCATAGTTTATCTGAACAAAAAGTACTTGCACAATAGTCGCGTCTCCAGCTTTCTCTCTTATGAAAAGGATATGTACACACACATGTCCTTAAACTGGCTGGATTAAGGGTTTCTTTCTGGGGTCAACAGAGCTGAAAGCCTCAGATGTTCTCCCCATGAACTCATCCTTAAGCTTATTGAGCTGAAACATCTGAGCCCCCTACTTTCCCCACACAGCTCCTCCACCGAGCCCAGAGATGGATCCTTTAGGATTTGGCTAGTGGGCAACACACATATACAGTGTGCACACACACATACCGAGGCGCTGCGTTGAGTGACAGCACCTGACAGGATATGATACACTGCTTATAGGCGAAAAAAACGACAGCAGTGGCCCGTTTGTCATTACTCCTGTTAATGTGGTCCAGCTGCCTGCCTGCCTGGCTGGCTGTCACGTGGCGCCACCCGTCCCCGAATCCCAAGGTGCTTTGTGTGTGTTGGCTGGCTGCTCCTCCTGCTTAAAGCCCCTCAGGAAGAAGAGACAGTAGAGCTGTGCAGAGCATGTGATGTTCAAGGTTAGGGGTGGGGGGAAAAATATCGATTCACTTATGTAACGCAATTTTTTTCTAGTCTATGCGGAGGTAGAAGGAAGTTACCGCTTTTATTGTTGTAGTCTGAGTAACGTGACCTCATATCTGTTCCGTATCCTTCAACCAAAACAAACCGCAGCTGGCCGCAACGAGGAAGTACAACACGGCCGAGGGTCCACGTGGATACGACCTGCACCCTCACATGTTAAATCCAAAGTGGTTAACACTACAAATACAGTAACGTATGGAAACACTTTGGGTTTCACACATTGCAGGAAAAGCAGAGCTAGACATCACGGCTAAAGCTGCATGCTAACTCTGTCATTGATAGGAAACGTTATCGTATTGCGGTAACGTGCGATCAAGCCAGCCGTCACTCTCTTCTCTGTGGTCAAATCGGCCGACGCTACAACTGTAGAGCACCCATATACTGACATTTATGTTAAATACGGTCAAACGGAGCTGACCATGGATGTATAAAGAGAATGAAGCTTACGGCCGAGCTAGCGACCGACTTGGCGAAGGATACACGTGTGACTATGTCCGGTTTTCAGAATAAGGTGTTGCGGTACTGCATATACAAAATACATATATGGGAATAAGATTGATTGGATTATATTCACATTCATTAAGTATAAAACATTACATGTCCCTTATAAATTAAAAAGAAAATACCACTAATTTGTGAGGGAAATGTCTTTATTCTTTGATTTTTGGGTTGCTGGAATTTTTTTTATAAATAATGCCTGACACTGACTGATATATTTGACTTCAGTACATCTCTGACTACATATATGCGGAAAATCAAACATTTAATGTATTAATTTCGATATTTTTCAAATCAAAAGTCCCTAGAAGTGTATGATCCAACTTTTTCCCATGGTCTAGTGTTAAAAAGGTTAACAGAAATCGCAGTAAATCACAATATCGAATCGCAATACTTAGCGAATCGGCACCCAAGTATCGTGATAGTATCGAATCAGGAGATAGGTGTATCGTCCCAGCCCTATTAAAGGTACACTCCACAACTGTGATCATTACAGAGTTTGGTGTAAATGTCCAGATCCCCCGCTGTTTTAGTCCAGTGTAAACATGCTTCCCTCTGTGGAGAAGAGACAGACGGACAGGAAGAGGAAGTGCGAAAAAGAGCAAAACACAAGACGAGGAAGGCGACCGCGAGAAAGGGACGGCGCAGACAGACACAGCGGGGGGCATGCTGTTCTCCGTATTAGACTGTCAATGAATCTCATTAGCGTGGCTTCTCTAATCAGCATCCGAGAATATTCCACTGAAGGCCATCCGCTCCGCTCCGCACCTCCTTCCTCTCATTTTGATTACACTGATGCATAAATTTACCATTACTTTATTTCCTTTTACCCATTTAAACTCCCCGAGAGAGCAGCATCTGGTGTTCTGTGCCTCCATTACGTCCAGCGGTCTGTCCTTACATGTGAAACCCAGCAGGCTGCCATGTTAAGGATATCCTCTCTGCCCTCGTCACATCAGGAGAGGCTTGTTTTCCACCATTTCAGCCCCGCTCAATGAGCAGTGAAAATAAATGGGCACTCATGCTGAAAGCCAGTCTTTTCCGAATGACAGCTCACTAGATAAACACAGCCAAATTACTTCCAATCGCTGGTCACGGTGACACTGAGAAATTTAAGGTTACTTGAAGATGGAAACAGTAATTTCTGAGACGCTGACAAGAGTCCTCTTGCTTTTATCTTTTTAGATTTGTTGACGCCACTTTAAGGACCAGTGTGTAACAATTAGGGGGATCTATTGTCAGAAATTGATTATAATATTAATAAGTATGTTTTCTTTAGTGTATAATCACCTGAAAATATGAATCATTCGTGTTTTCGTTACCTTAGAATGAGCCGTTCATATCTACATAGGGAGCGGGTCCTCTCTTCACAGACTCCGCCATGTTGCACCGCCATGTTTCTACAGTAGCTCAGAACGGACAAACCAAACTCTGATAACTTTTCCTCGCTCCCGTCGCCACCGCTCTCTCTCACTTGCTTCACCACTCACTTCCCACAAACTAGCGATGCACCGATTCGACTTTTTCAGTCCCGATACCGATAGCGATACCTGGGCTTTGGGTATCATCCAATACCGAGTACCGATCCGATACCAGTGTCTAATTAATAAGCTGTATGCCTCACTGTGTGGAAGAAACTGGGATCATTCTTTTATGTGTAAGGAAACATCAAGCTTGACTTAAACATTGCTTTCATAACTTTGTAAAACAGAATGTAACAAATAAATACATAAATAAATACATACAAACAATGTCTCTAGAAAGGGCCATTCGCGTTTTCGTGTTGGTCACCGTAGCTCTCCAACACGCTTAGCACACGGGAGAGGCTTCAGTGGATTGCAATCTCCTCACCTCACCGCTAGATACCGCCAGATCCTACACACTGGACCTTTAATTGAATTGGTTGAAAAGGAAAATTATGGCAGGATGTTTGCACTTCCAATATGTAGTGCAGGTTTTCCCCCTGAAGGTCGAGGATGAACCCTCAGATACAAAGAGGTGTCAGTGGTCGGTCACACGTGTCACATGATGGGGCCCCAACAGGAAGCTGGCTGGTTGTTAAACAGGAAGGTCTGACCCCATGAACGGGTGTTCCTCTTTTTTTATTTGTCCTGTGCTTTTCCTTAATGAGAGCAGCTGGTATCCAACGCAAACAAACCCCGGCTATTGTCCAGAGACATCGAAACAGTAATATTTGATTGTCCTTGGAGAAATCAGCATGGCACAAGATGAAACCGAGGAGATTAGAGGTTGGAGGCGAGGAGTCATGCCAGAGACATTCCCAACACCACACAGGCTCATTCTTTAATCATGATCAAGTCCTGCCAATATTAGGAAATCTGAATTCCAAAGGCTTTTTGGCATCAAATGGGACGAGCGCAGCCTCGTCTATCTCTCGAACATCTGACAGAGTGACTAATGGGAGCTACTGAAGCTTCATTCCCCCAAAACCCCAAACCTCAACACCCTCATAGACTCTCAGTCTCTTTTACGTCTTCTGAAGCATCCTCGACTTTACATGCTACACTTCTGACACACATTTTTAGGTCCAGACTGATTTACTATCTGTCCTCTAAGTCCTCTCCCTTTCTCGACACTCTCCAGCGGCTCGAGGCGGCGTTCCCATAGTCCTGTGCGCTCTCAGGGTGTGTTCCTGGCACTGAACGTGCAGATAGGATAAATAAATCACACACAGGCCCTCTGGAGAGCAGAGAAACTGACTGGAACGGGCTACAGGGAATAAAGAAGACATCTGGTGGAGGAGCTGGAGCCTTTCTGGTGAGGAGAAAATAACTCATAGAAAGACATTATGATAGGACACCGACTACTGGAGCCTGTTACACCAGCTCTTCACGAGTTCAACCTCGATAACGTGTTCACGTGTTCGCTAAGATTAGTTTCTACTACATATTTACACCCAGTAACTGCCAGTGGTGAAATACATTCACAAGGGAAATTGAACCAAGCAGCATATAAAATAGTTAAAATTAGCACAACCTTGACCAGCTACAGCAGTAACATGCTACATATCTGTAGCAACAATCCAAAAATATAATGTTAATATAAAGTATAATATGTACAGTATAGTACACTCCCAGGTGTAATTGTTCTGCATTATGAGTAGGCCTTCTTTTACTTTGGAAATTAAGTACATGTGGCTAATAATAATAGCCTACTTACCTACTTTTACATAAGTAATATTTTTAAAACAGAACTCTTATTTGTAATGGATTTTCACAGTGTGGTACAGCTACTTTTATAAATGATGATGGAAACTGGCAAGATTTCACAAAAATAACACAACACACATATTACAAAAAGTTATGCTAATAACGTTTTGCTAAATAACATCAGCTACATTAGCATAATTACATATATCACATTTTTCTAAACTGCTTGAACATTACTGACTTTGAAACACACATTTCTCCATATTTGCATATATATAAAACAAAGTCATACTTACATTTGTGAAGGATTGGTAGAAATGATGATTAATATATCATTTAAAATGGTAATGTTTGGAAGTCATGCTTAGAGCATCTTGAACAGGCAGCTGGACTCTCGCGAGATCACGCGTGAATCTCGGGATCAAACCATCTGGCGTGTCAGGTTAAAGCCAAAGAGTATAGAAGTAAAGCAAGAGGCAAAACTCCGCTTATTATATAAAAACGCTTATTATTTTTTATAATATTTTATTGTTCAACACAGGCCATTTCGATAGAATATGAATAGAATAGAAGTCATTTTGTTTTACTTTTGTACGGCACTCTTTAGCTGGACGTGTTACTGGAGTCCAGTAGTCGCTTTCAGTCCAAAATGGCGGAAGTGTAGCTTTGCGACTAGTTTACATAGCTGATACTAGCTTTTGATTGGATGGCGCTACGGATTTATGCTAGCAATAAATTTACACATTACTAAACTCTTTACTTGCTAAGACATTTTATTTTTACTTTTAATGGTGAATTAATGGTGCATTTAATAGTGCAACCCAAATTAATAGAAACAAAGAACTTATCAAACTTGATAATGGACCCAATTTAGGTCTTCTCATTTTGAGATGAAATGAAACACTGACCAGAAGGAGAGACCACGTCTCTGTCAGTCAGCGAATGAGTCGACTCGTATGAGGGCGTATGTTGTGTGATGGCACATACTGTTAGCCATTTTGGAGAGGCCGTCACATTTGTAGTCCATGCACAAACGCAGCCATGAGAGCCGGAACAGTTGATCCCCCTATCAACCCTGGTCCCAGTGCGTTGGTGAACACAGATCCTATTAAATACTGTAGCTGCTGCGTTCAGTAGAGGATGGGGAGAGAAACACACATGCACAATCCTCCATCTGCTATGGTCAGCTTTGGCACGGAATCAGCAAGACTCTCCAAACGGCAGACTTTATGTGTGTGTTAATGTACAAGAGTGCAGGAGAAATTGAGAGAGAAAGGAGAAACAGAAGGAGATAGATGGAGCAGGGAGGGAAGTCAGGCGAAGAGGGGGGGGAAAAAAACGTGAAGAAGAAGCGAGAACAGCCATCCGCAACAAATGTGCTGTGAGGCTTTCGTATCAGGGTGACAGGTGCATTATCATAGGTTAATGAGAAGCCTAGCGCTGCCTGTAGCTCCAATCAGTTGAGCGCTGCCTCCACTACCACCCCCATCAATCAGATCAGACATAAACTCCCACTCAGGCACAGAGCACACAAAGGTATATACAGTATACCAACTCACTGCAGACACAAACACCCTCAAGTATTCAATGCAGAGATAGCGCAAAGCTGGTGGGTTACACGGATACAACAATATTATGGCTTCAATTTGGTAGGATTACAGTGTGATTCTGAGGTATTTATGGACACAATGAGAGATAATTAGCACCTCAAGCACAGCCCTCGAGTGTGATCAGCAGCAAAAGATGTTAACAACAGCTGGTACAGTGTGTGATCGCTGCAGAAATACAGTAGACAGCGGTGTAGTATTCATATTATGGGTAACAGCGTCCTACATGATACATTATCTTCAGCTAAAAGATTTTAGTGTTTGTGTTTTGGCCGTGCTCTTTGGTCAGGTTTGAAGCCAGCAGGGCTCTGATGGAAAAAAGATGATGTTTCTATGCACCATGTTGCCAGGGAGACGCCACTGTCAATCACATCTGATCAAGCCACATCCCCATAGTCCTGATGAGGTTGATAGCTGAGCCCATATCGTCGGCTCTAGTCTGCCCGTGTTGGCGGCTTTTCGGCCGATTCAGCATGTTGAGCTCATCGGTGAGAGAAATCACTCTGATTGGCTGTTCAGCTTAAACAAATCAGAGCACGAGAAAAGAAATGGACGTGAGGAAAGCAAGCCAACAAGTAAAGTCAAGAGTGCACACACAGAAGGCTGTTCTCATTTTTCATCTTCATCCCATCTGATCATTCAAATACACGGATATTTTCACAACAACACGGCCATCTGCAATAAAGCTAAGTGGTGAGTGAGAGTGGTGTGAAAATTGTCGGCAGACGGCGCTTTATTTCATGTACGTATCATAACAACGGCTTGTATATCCACCGTCCTCAGTCTTCTGGTTTCCCTTTTTGAATGACGAATACAGACTACTGCATACTGCTGGTTTGGAGAGTTATTACATCTCATGCAGGCGCAGAACGTACATGTAGTCTTTGCGGTGTGTTCAAATGCAACTTGTCGGCCAAGGCAAAGGCGACTTGAGGCGACGCAACAGTCGGCCTTCATCGCTGCTAGTTCTTTGATATCGGGTTGGTGTGTCTGGGCCTTTAGGGTTAGAGTTCAACCCCCCACAACCCTAACCCTAGCCCTGCATGTAAACCGCAACACACATCAGACATCAGACATCACAATGATTTTAAGACAAAAATTACGATTTTTATGTTCCTAAATAACTGTATTTATTATAATATAAATAAACAATTGTTCGCTGATATTGTTGGCTTAAAGTGTTAAATCAGTTTCACTACAACAAAAGTTACAGGGGTGAAAGGTGTATTTCTTTCTTTCTTTCTTCATTTGTTACCTCAATGCAGAAAATGAGGAAGGGCACCCACTGGCATTTTTTATATTATAATTCTTTTTTTTTTTGAGGGCAATCAGCGCCCCCCCCAGAAGGTGGCAGCCCTAGGCGACCGCCTATATGGCCTATGCCTTAAGCCGCCCCTGAGTTCCTTAATATTGTACTTAAGTAGAGTACTTGAGTAAATATACGTCTACCACTGGAAACAGTCTTTTTTTGCAAGCTGCTGCTCATGTGGTGTTTTTGTTGAATATATAACATAAGTAACTGGCTCCCTGTTGTTTCCTCTCTCGGTCCACTCTTGGCTCTCTTCATGCCCATCTCTCTCTCACCTCCAGCTCACCGGGCTGGAGTGGAAACTGTGTTTTCACATACTCATATTGCCGATGTTCACCGGTGTTTGGCAGGGCAGTGCAGCTGCAGCAGAGTGATTTCAGAGGTCTTTACTCTCCGCAGGCCAAAGAGGCCACATGGAGAGGAGAGCTTGTGCTTATCACTCTGGATTAACCCACGAGAGGAAAGAGAGAGAGAGAGAGAGAGAGAGAGAGAGGTATAAAGCAGAAGGAGAGAGGGAGGAAGGTGAGTATGAGTGTGAGTCAGGGTATCATTCTTCTCCGGTGCTGGAGCCTACAAGCCGCTGGGCAGGAAATGAGGCGGAGGACACCCGCTGACCTGCAGCCACTTGCCGCCTCTCAGCCTATCACAGAAACAATTTAAACAGCTAATGGAAGTAGGCTGATCGTCTTTCCATCTCATACAGGGGCACTGTGACTCATACTGCTCATTTCTGAGTAGAGCTCCACCGGCTTAAACGTAATCTGCACTAGACAGGGGATAGACCCTGCTAGTTATTGTATTATTATACATATAGGCGGATATGTGTGAGTGCACAGTTTGTTTATGTATGATCCCTGAGAGAGATTTAAAAAACAGGAAGGCCAGTGAGGGTCTCTGCAGGAGGAAGGGACCAGGCAGGCGGGTCAGTCTGCAGGTGGAGGTGGGGTCCACTGTGGGGGGTGACTGGGGGGCATGTGGGGGTGCTGCCTGGACATGTTGATGACACAATGTGAACAGGATGCAGAGAGGAAGAGCTCAGCGGGCAGCTGCAGGGAGACCCCCACCATCATCTGTGCTGGATGAGCACCAGTGGAGCGGAGAGCTAACTAAAAACACACATTGCTAGGGAGACAAATAGTTACAGAGAGAACATCCTGGTAAACATACATCTCATCTGTATGTATGAGCTCTACGCAGAGCTGTGAAATGGATGTATGCTCCGCTCCGCATTAGGAAAAGACAGTACGTTTTAGCTGCCTATCACACATTCTCAAGAGACATGTTTTTCAAATCAGCATATTCTTTTCACTGCGGGTCACTTTTACCGAACACATGGACCTGACATCTTCATTATTCATCCTTTTATTTCATTCGGTCTCTGAGGGATCATCATCTGTCCCACTTCCTCTGCCCCCGACTCACTGACTGACAGTTATGTGGAAAAAAAACAGAGGAAGCTTTCCTTCCTCGTTGTGTTTGGATTGGATGATGTGTGTGTGTGAGTGTGTGTGTGTGTGTGTGTGTGTGTGTGTGTGTGTGTGTGTGTGATGAGCCCAGCAGCAGCACACTCTCCTGCCTAATAGGCCTACTTCCACACCCTGCATACAAAGATATCATGTGCACTGGGGCTGCAAATATTTTCATTATCGATTAATCTGCGGATTATTGTCTCGATTCATACTTTTGTCTATAAAATGTCAGAAAATTGTGAAAAATTTCCATCACAATATCTTAGAGTCCAAGGTGACGTCTTCAAATGTCTTGTTTTGTCTGAACAATAGTCCAAAATCCAAACATATTCAGTTTACTATCATGTGTGACAAAGGAAAGCATCAAATCCTCACATTTGAAAAGCTGGAAAAGAATGACTAAAACGATTATGCACCAATTCATTTTCTGTCTAGAGACTAATCGATTAACTCATTTGTGCCCAAAGACTATATTTAGTGTGATAAGGACAAACGCTACAACATTCTGATTGGTCAAATATCTTGAAATTTGGTACAGATATACTTAAGTATAATATATAATAGTATATATATATATATATATATATAAATATATAATCGCCTTGTAGTTTCTGAGATACAGCTATTTTCTTATCATACTATATCTAGTATTTGGACACATGGGACTATTGTTTTTTCCTAAAATATATTGGAGTCTATTGTCAAAACAGTAGTCCCATCACTAGATATGTAGTATGATAAGAAAAACTCTTTTTTCAGCCAAACGGTTTGACTGATTTTGAAAAATTTCTTCAGATTTGTGCTCAGGCAGGCCCAGAGAACACTTCCACCTAAGAAATTAAAAAATTTCAGTTGCGGGCACAAAAGGCTTAATAGAGAGTAATCGTTGCAGCTCTATAATCTATACAAAATAGTAAAAACAAGAACTCATCACAATTTCCCAGAGGCCAAAATGACGTCTTCAGATTGCTTGTTTTGTTCTACCAACGATCCAAAATCCAAATGTGTTAATTTTACAACTGATAGGAAACAGAATCAAAGCATGAAATCCTCAACTTCTAGGAACTGAAACCAGCGAATGATTCACATATTTGCTTGGTAAATTACTTAAAGGATTAATCGAATATCTGGTGGTGAGACAATAATGCAGTCTAGACTAGAGCTGACTCATCCAGAAACAGAAAACAGTAAGCTATATTGAAAATTAACAATTAAATTGAACATTAAATTACAAGATCATTTTTATTTTTGATTTAATTTTGACAATATGTCTGGAAGATCATATTGTAAGTGCTGTTGACTATGACTACACTTTACTATGACTTAATATCAACACGATGTAATCAGGTTTGTATATATCTATATAAACCTTGTCCTTTGTAGTGGTGTAAATCACAATTTCATCATGATATGATATTATATCAATTCTCTGGACAACGATACAATATTTGCTGACATCACAAGTCTGCCACGATACGATTTAGATCCGATTCAAGTCGATATATTTCATATATATATTTAACACAATCAGTTACATTTATATCAACTCATGAAAAGCAACTAAATTATGATTTGACAATTACCTTTTTTTACTGGGCTCTTCCAGACATTTAAAAGAAAAACAATCTGTTCTTTATAATAAAAAATAAAAATAAAAATAGAGCTGTTTTTCACTATAAAGTGCCACATTTCTCAGGTTTGAGCTCAAATGTTTTTTTTATCATTTAAGAATTTCAAAATAAAGACATATCTTAAAGACGACGATGTGCATCGATGTTTTCACTTTGCATCGATGATACTGGATCGTTGATCATTGAATCGATATATATATATCGATCCAGATCGATGTATCGGTACACTAGTCCTTTGTCATGTTGTCCATTTGCCTGATGAAGATCCTTTTATTGTAAGTCCAATAACATTTTGGGAGCTTTAATCCAGTTTGTGGATACTCTATTTATGTCCTTCATGGAGCCCACAGTTGTTGTTCTTCAGTCCAATATCGTATTTTAAATGAGAAGTTGAAGCACTCAGCATGGCCAGAGCTCCCTGATGAGTCGTGGCTCTGTTGAGTTATTTGGAAACACTAAGATGTACTCATTATACTGAGGTTGAGTGTCTTAGACAATAGTGGATTAGAGCAGCAAGGTCGATGCTGCGATTGTTATTTTGCTTAAAAGCAGCGCTGATGGGTCAGCGGTGAGGTATAGCTTCTGGCATGACATGACATCATGACGCTCCCTTTCCTTGATAAGAGTCATTGCACTGAAATCTTGCGGGAGGAGCTCTTTTGTAAAAATCTCGTTATTGTAGTTAAATGAATGGATGTTGAGCTCTTTGTTCTGTTCAGCCACAGGGAAGTCAGACTACATTAACAAGAAAATACAGAAACTAAATTTGGGAAATAATCCAAAAAAGGAGATGAATTAGCTGAGAGGTGTGGAACTGGGAAGGTCGTGAAATAAGTAATTTCTTTAGAATGAAGCCCATAATTTAACCTGCAGCTTCTAAAAACACAATTAATCTATTGATGAAGAGTCTTTTTGCACTTTAAACGCCAAAACATAGTAATTTTGCTCTTCTGTCTGAGCCTGTGGCACTGTTAAATATACACTGCCATCTTCTGGTTGCTTTAGGTAAAACACATGACTGACCAAGAGAAACATCAAACAGGAACCTGACTGACAAAATATATAATATAAAATATATATAAGTTCCGTTAGCACCGTTTAACTGAGTTTTAAAAAACACAAGATGAAAGAAATATCCAATGGATTCTAGTGGGTTCAGGTTTATTAATAGTTCTCAATAGTAAAAAGACAACATTTGTTTTGAAACATGGCTTACTCTATTTCTTCTACTAAACAAAATCATTCTTTTTTTTGTCAAAGTGTAAAAAATACCTTAAACACACAATAAAAAGCCTTCATTTCTCATTAAGATAAATTAACGTTTCTATTTGGCAGATCATAAAATAGAGGCTGGCTGTAATTCTGACAGACACAACTGTCCTTTTTTTTTTTTTTTTTTTTAAATGGACACTTTCTGCCCTCTTGTGTCGTTCCAGCATGATGAACATGATTTGAAATGACTCATGTGAGACATAAAACACATAAAAAGTGCAATCTATCCATTAAATTAACCATAAATTCAGCAATAATAGTGCGTTTGAAATGAGGTGGAATAACTGAGATGGCGAGAAGTGGCATGAGGAGACTCAAAGAAACATTTCTCTAGCAGAGACAGCACGAGTTGATGAAGGTTTTCTGGTCATAGCGGCCTCTGAAATATGCAATCACTGCAACGTTTTTTCTCATCTCTTGTTACCGATAATATAAAACCCAGGGAAATTGACTTCTGGGAAAACAAACAATCATGCAGAGAAGGGAAAATACATTGTGGTCGCACAGCTGCGGCTACAGTATGATGGTAAAAAAACAAGATTGTTCAAAATGAAGGCAGGTGTGAGCTTAAATAAAGATGTTTAAGACAGGCGCTATGGTACACAAACTCATGCTGAGCTAAAGAAATGAAAATATGGCTTCAAGAGTGATGACAGATTCACTCCAAGGGATCCAATTTCTCTGATTCAGACCAAAATAGTGCTGACGAGCCGCTGCGGCAGCCACATTCTGTACATCATAAACAATAGAGAGGAAACGAAGAACAATAGGACTCTAAAAACAAGAGCACGTGGGCGACAGCTTTCCCATATAAAACGCTGACTAAGCACTCGAGTGCCGTAATCCCTTACCAGTCATATATATATACAGTTGTAACAAAAACAGAGATGACATGAGAATATAAAATAAGAAATAAAATACTCACTCGACACATCATACGCACACTTACTTCATGCAAAACTAGTCATTTTGGAAAGCTACTGGTTACCAGTCAGACACACCCGAGAGGAGGACAAAGACGTGAGTTTGATGGTGGGTAGCTGGAGGGAGGAGGAGGCGGTGGCGGTGGGTGTAAACGAAGGTTAATATCAGGGCTACTGGGTACAAGGAGCTGATGACGGAAGCCAAAACCTCCACCACAGCGGCCCTTCCCCGGCTCAGCCCTGGGCCTCTCCTCCACCCTCCGCACCAAAAATACCAGCTGCAGGATCACAAAGTGGCATTAATCCTTGAGCGCGTCGACCACGCACCCACCCACGCCCGCCCGTCTCCCTTCACATCTCCATGCCCCACATGTCAGAAGATGCTCTCAGCTCACCAAACGTCACTAAAGTGCTCTCTCTACTAACTATGTTTAAGCGCTTCATTGAGGTCAGCCAAGGAAAAACAACACATAAATGAACATTTGCATAGTATCAAAAGCGCAAAATTCTCAGGCTTCCACCAAAAAACATTACCAGAACATCATAAATGTCTCCTTAAAAAAACACATAACAATAAGACAACAATGGTAACTTGTGGACGCGTGTCCAACAAGTGTGTCAAAGCTTGATTGAGAGGTGTGGGTGGGACATATGGGGCGTGAGAAATCTGCACAGCTGTCAAGGCAGGAGGAGCTCAAATGGTGGAGACAGCTGTCATAATTTGTGAGTGTGTTCATGAGAATGTGAGACAAAGAGAGAGAGAGAGAGAGACAGAGAGAGAGAGAGAGAGAGAGAGAGAGAGAGAGAGAGAAAAAGAGAGAGAGTCCATCCATCTGTGTGTGGTGTGAAGCTGGCTCTGTCTTCAGCTCAGTACTTCGGTACTTTGGTATAATCCTCCTGGACGACACTCTTGCACAGACACATGGAGAGGATCATCCCGAGGAGCTGGAGGAAACGGAGGTGTCAACTTAGTTATCAGAGTTGAAACTGACCAGAGGAGCACTCATTCAAACATACAGATGTTGAAGCCAAAGACTGAAAGCACATATACAAGAGTAGCCAGTTTTCCATCCGAATCTAGGGAAAATTTTAACCAAATTTCCAGAAAATCGACAACATAATATGTGCATTAATGTGTCTGTGTCTGTTATGCAAATGTTCAACATCCCAACTAGTCACAGACCGCCGTTTTGTCACATCCTTTGGCATCACTTTATTTTTGGCACCAAAACAACTATAGTTACCTTTAGCATCACTTTAGGATTAGGCAACAAGACCACTTTAGTTAGGGTTAGGAAAGAACAACATGGTTGGGCTTAAAACTACTACATTTGTACAGTGAAAATGACACTGAACGTTGTGAACACGGGACACAAACAAACAGCTGATTGTAACATGACGCACGGGACACGAACAGCGAACAGCGGTCTCCTGGATGAAAGCCTTGTGTTTGTTGGACCCATCCACCTCCCCTCCCGCCCACTTTCCCTGAGCGTTTACTGTTTCCGTGGATGGGTTTACAATAATAGTTAATGGAACGACCGGTGCGTTTCATACTGGCGCTAAAGGGTGCCTTATGTGGCGGTACCGAACGCCGACGGGGTGACAAAGCCTCGGTATTTAATGCCCTGGGAATGAGAACGGGCTGGAATGTTAGGAGCTGTTTCATCGAGATAAACAGTTGGTGAATCTCCAGACAGGTGCCATTAAACCACTGCAGGAGAAGAGGGCGCAACAAGATGACGCAGCACCAGTCGAACCTCAGACGATGGAAAAAGAAGTAGAAAACGTGATTGTAAATATGGCATTTATGTTTGTTTCGTGTATTAATTTGAGGAAGGTTACGGTCTCCTCATCGCTCCCCACAGATCTGATGTTTTCGTCGGCCTCAAAATGTTTGTCTCTTCAGTAGAGCGGAAGCTTCAGTGGACGTTTAAGTCACACGTACATCATAATTTATTCGCCTTACCCATCTTCCTAAATGGACGCGACGCGAACGAGTGAACATCAGATTGTTTCATTTTTTCCAAAGCGACGATGTCCTAACCTGCTCCATGCGTCAGCGAACATGCAAAGCGATGGGTAGCTCGAACCTCCTACCTATTTTCATTGGTCAAAATCGACGCTGACAGTAACTCAAAATTAATTGTAGTAGATCTGGAGAAATTTTCGCGCTTCAGTCGCAAGAGGACGACCATTTTTGGTGAACTATTCCTTTAACTGATATTACGTTTGGCTAAACTAAGAAGGCATTTTTTTGCGTGAACTTAGTGCCCCATCTTTTACAATGGCATTGCGTCAGGGAGGGATCGTGGCCAGTGTGAACAGGAGAAATGATAACAGAGAGACCAAACTCTTTCAACATACAGTACACATGGCATGTGAGTATGGTATAAAGATAGTAAGATAGTTTAGAAAAAAATCATTCTTTAAGGTTAGTTTGGAGGAGGGATAGATACCTCTATGACTGCTACACCGACACAGATTCCCAGAATAACTCCACAGTTGTCCAGGAGCCATTTCTCCACGCTGGTCACACAGCCCTGGAGGAGAGAACAAGAGAGGGAGGGAGAGGTTAAGAAAGACACGGAAAGAGGGGGGTTGCAGGCCAATGTGCGGAGGAGAGATGAATGGCTACGTGATCCCAGCCGGACATGAGCAGAGCCTTTTTCAAAGCGCAACTGTTGTCTTTGGACGGAGTCAGTGAGGGGAAGAATAACACGGCTTAGCTGAGCGGAGGAAAAGCGTATAGAGAGAGAGTAAAGTTTCTGAAACACGCAGACCAAACAACAGAACAGTAGAGCTTTCCTGCTGTATGATCAAATAACACAGCACAAACAACTCGCCTCGGCCCTCGGCATTCACCGTGCTGCTTAAATACGAGCACGGTGCCGCACTGAGCCAGCAGCCGGACTTACACAACACCAGTCGAACCGACTTACGTAATGAGAAGAGGTGTAAGGTCTGTCAGAACAATACAGGCGTGCTGTAGCATTGTTCACCCAGCTGAAATAACACCGACCAGGGTTTAGACCTCTGTAACATTTATGTAAACCTCAGTGGGGCTGAGTAGCAAACCCAGCTTGCAAACACTATCATAAAGACTTCATCATGCCAATTAAATGAGCCAACAAAGGATTAAAATACATTTAAATGAATGTTATGTTTGTGGTATCACTTAGAGATATTGTGAATGAAAGCAAAAACAGCTAAACCAAGTGATATCCAACAAGTCTGTGTAGTGACTGAATCATGGCTGAGTAAAAACCTGCATTAACGGAAAAAGTCCCGTCTCAAATGAAACAGTTTGCTCAGCAGAGAGAGACAGGCTGCAGGCCGGAGTTGCAGCTGCTCTAAACAGCAGTTTCACACGCTGCCTGAGTGAGTGAGTGACCACAAAAATTATGAACCGAGGAGGCACAGTTGTAAAGATTTTACAACCAATCTCAGAGTCATGCTACTCTATAACAAAGATGTATTCACATACTGTATACTGTTAGAGTAATGTTTGCCGTGCCAGCCTTGATACTTGATGCCGAACAGAGATGGGAAAATTGGATAAACAGCTGTTTAGATCGATGCTTCATCAGTAAATTCACAATTTCAAAATGATTTTCAATAGGGCTGTCAAAGTTACCGCGATAATAACGCGTTAACGCAAATTTGTTTTAACGCCACTAATTTCTTTAACACATTAAGCGATTTTTAGGTTGTAGCGGGCTCCGTTTTAAAGCTAGAGTGAAGATACTGATATGAAACTAGAAAACATGTCATACTACATGTCATGTGAGGGTTTTCTGGATGATATTTGTCATTGTTTTGTGTTGTTAATTGATTTCCAATAATAAATATACACATACATTTGCATAAATCAAGCATATTTGCCCACTCCCATGTTGATATCATAAGAGTATTAAATACTTGACAAATCTCCCTTTAAGGTACATTGTGAACAGATAAATGTGCGATTAATTTGTGATTAATCATGATTAACTACGGACAATCATGCGATTAATCACAATTAAATATTTGAACCGATCGACAGCCCTGATTTTCAACATTAGTGCAGAAACAGCATTGCAGATTTTAGCATTCTGTACCGTTTCATGGATGGGTACTTCTGTGGACAGGTGCTCACACAGGCCTCCGGGCTTGATGTCCGTGCCGGGCAGGGACTCGTTGCGACAGGAACACGAGTAGAGGTTCTGGGAGCTGTTCTTGATCAAAAGGTTCTCAGACCAGTTGCCCGGACCAGTCCATCCACAGCACTTCATCTGGTGACATGAAAGAGAGGGAGGATGTGAGTGAAAAGATTGGGAGATAAAGCAGACGTAAAAAAAAAAAAAAAAGGGACACAAAAGAGAGGAGAGACGGAAATTCATGTTAAAATAAATAAGTTGAAGGCAAACTAGCAAATGCATTGGCTCAGAGAATGAGCATTTCTATTGTGATGTTTGAGACCAATCTGTTCTTGGCTGCTGTTTTCAGAAAGATCAGAGGAAAAGAGGCTTGGCAGGAAAGAGAGGGAGGGAAGGAGGAAGGAGATAGTGAAGAAACTTCATCGGAGCATGGAACAATCTGACTTCAGCTTCATTCAGACCTGTTCTTATTTGCAATGTGCTGATTAGTTTAATGACTCGTTTCATCCAAAGTACAAAACAAGAAACAAAACATAGTTTCTCACTTACCGTTAAAGTGTCTGATTGTTCAAATAGTTTCAGTTTTATGTGCTGAGATTGTGAGATATCCTTCTCTGAAACTTCTGCTGCCGGCCCAGAAACAATACAAGTAAATAATGGAATTTTGTTTTTTGTCGTCCTCAAAGCATTGAAACTCACAGATCAGATCACAGTAGAAATAGTTCAAATTAAAACTGTTCAGAGTGAGGTCTGTGGGTTATCCAAAGTGAGTGACAAGTTGACAAGTTATTTAAATGTCATTTTCTAATATTTTCAGTACCCGTAACAAAATTCCAATCACCTCTATTGCACTGAGCTGGAGACAGAAAACATAGAGACTAATTTCAAAACCTGGACACATAAAACCAAAACTATCTGCACGTTTAGATAGTTATCACTAGGGATACTTACTTAAGTTTGAAAGTGACATTGCAGCGTGGCCTGAGTTCTGAGACCGTAATTATGAACAACCAAGTCAGTAAAACCTATATCCCCCACTTAGTGAAAGAACTATACAAGTGCCAACAAAACTTGTGGTAAATGGCTGCAAAGCCTCCACCCCTGGCAATTACAACTAAATAAAATCCAATATTAACACAAATACTAATAATCGATTGAGTTAATTTAAAGGAACTACACCAAATACATCGCAGAAGTAGCTAATTTAGGATATTCAACCTCTTCAACTCCTTGAGGGCGCCGGCTTTACTGTCTTTCAGAGGCTGTAGCCGGCTCAGATTTAGAGCTGGAGAGAAGTTATTGCTATCCCATGAAACCAGAAAACCTAAGGAATCCATTGGAACCATGGCAGCATGTCAGGAAGGAGGCTATAATAACGCACTGAAGTTATGTGACCTTATGTACCTCGAGATATGTGAATGAAAATGGGTTCTAAGGGTAACCACGAGTCTCCCCTTTACAGTCATGCCAACTTTATGATAATCACATGCAATTTTGGGGCAAAAACAATGCAGATTTTTGCATGCAGTATAATTGTGTTATTTTCACCTATTCTAAAAATGGTTTCTGCACACTGGGATCCCTAAACAGTCTTGGAATTACATAAATTGAGCATCACTGTAAAGCCGAGACTCTTGTGGATCCAATGAGCCCAACTATATTCATGTGTGATGATGTTAGTCCCCATAGTAGCCATTTTATTGTAGTGAGACCATTTTTTTTAAACTTGACCTCATTGTATAAAATGACCTGTGGTGACCTCTAGGATAATCACAGCCTCATAAAACCTTACAGCCACAAACTAGAGACACAGAGCATTCAGAGGATGGATGGCTTTCCTAGGTAGATTGACAATACAGCATGGCTTTTTCTGTGGTGTTCCTCAAGGTCTTGGTGTCTTAATGTGGTATTTTGGAGGGATTATTGATCATTTTGATCAATTCTCAATTGGTAAAAAATGGTTAAATTTAGCACCAAATCTGTGTAACAAATGGTATCAACCCAAAAATTGCTGCAGCAACTTGAGACACGAGTGAGCATGGGAATGGCCGTCATATATTTTGTATTATATTATTCATATATCATAATGTTCTAAGCTCTTATACAATTTCACAATTTATTTTAATTAATTAATCAATTCTTTTTCTATTTCTTATTAATGACTAGAACACACAGTGCTGAGCTGTATCTCAAATTAATCTAACAAAGACAAAATGTTAAAGAGGGGTGGAATGGAAAAGGTTAAATGATGTGACTTCGAGGCTAGCAGTGCGGTTAACCATGCACACAGTTTTCCTATTCTTCCCATTCTGCTGACACTGTGTGGACGCAGCATTACAATTAAATGAACATGAGACTGAAGGGTTAAGAGTTCAATTCACACAGGAGACACCAATTCTATAAATACAGTATATACACTCATGTTACTGTAAGAGTTACTTAAGTTGATATCTGTTAATCCAACCTGCTGCTGTTCATGGATCTATGTAGAATATATTCTTATGACAATATTAGCAAGGTGTCAGGTTTTCCAAACTACAGGAGTATTGATGGTACCGGCAACGTAAACAGAACTTTATTACAACAGACTTGTCTGGTGCATTCAGACTTCTGGGTGTGTCTTGTTCAGACCAGGTTGAAGAGTTAACTCACCGTCTTCTGGATGTAGTCCCAGGTTTGCTCTGTGGTCCTGTTCTGGCCGGTGTAGTTGACTATCATGCCCTTTATGATGCTGGACATCTCAAATTTCAACTGGAGAGGAGATGAGAATACATGATCAACAAGGTTTTATTGATACAAATATTATTAGAGAGCTGTACATGACCATTATGTGTGTGCATGTTAGTATGTAAGGCATAAACAGAGTGACCACATGGAAATCAATCTTTGGTGCAGGGTATAGAGAGAGAGTGTTGAAGAAAAGAAAAGAAATGCACCCATGATAAATCTTTTTCTAAAATTGACTGGCAACATCTGAACTTAATGTTTCTTAGGGCAACACCTCGGGTGGCATTGCCCTCTGAAGTCCCGTGCTGGGCTGAAACATCGCACAAATAGTAGGAGCACAACTCAGTGTTTATGTGTGTGAGACCACAGAGCGGTGGCGGTGGCGGCGGCGTATCTTCAGAGCTCTACAGGAGATGAGCGAGAGCCTCTCCCTATTCTGGGAAATGGCACCACCCTGCCCTGTGGTAAGCCTTAAACACAGGGAGCGCGTCTGAAGGCTGCGGACACACACGTGCTCTCACAGACACACACAAACACACAAGCACGCACACACACACATGCGTGCTGGAGGGCTGACAGCTGAGAGGGCGACAGCAGCCTCCGCCTATCCCGGGTCCTACAGGTGTGAGGATTATCCAAGGAAAGGCCTTTTATGTCCTGGGAGGGAACGGACAAGTTCAGATTATGAAACCAGTCCGAGAGGTTGGCGTGTTCAAACAAAACACTCCCTTCACACACACACACACAGTGCAAACACACAGGCTCTATTATTTAGGCTGGTGCTATTATTGATTTAACCCGTGATTCAATAGAATAAGTTTTAGAGGAAAAACACAGGAGGAGAGTTCAAATCCTACTTCTGTTTGATGGTCACCCCCTTTTATGGTGCATCTGGTAACTTAAAAAGTGTGTTGAGTGACCTGTTAAAGACGCATATAGACTATTTATTTATTGAAGTACCACAAAACATACTATATCGTGATATATATCATTATTGCAATATGAAATTACCTATATCGTGATAGAAGATTTTGGCCATATCGCCAAGAAAGCTGCATAAAAGCTGTAAACAGTTTTACAGTTTGGTCTGTTTCAAAACATATTCAATCAACCCTGGTGAGTTGGTGATCTAACCTGTAGGGGGCACTGTTTCATCAAAGACTTCAGTACTAAGTGGTTTCTGTCCCTGCCTGGGGTGATAATTACTGTTTTTAGATGAGGCGGTGTTAGACATACCAATTTAATATGTCAGCACATGACAGCAGCTTTGACAACAATACGCACCATGAATTTGTTTTGCCTTCTGCCTCTAACACAAAAAAACAAAAACACCCAGAGGAAGAAAGAAACCAAGAAAGACGAAAATGGAAACATTGAGTGCGAGAGCGTGCTTGCTACTTCCTCTGCAGTTGTCACACATCTCCTTCAGTCCACCTGCTTCATCTCACTTTCTACCAGCATCCAGCGTCACATCAGTCACAAACGTCACTTTCCATTCGTTGAAGTACAAAACTGTGTTCCATCACAGGATGCAGGGGGCTCCCTAACAGGCTTAGCTAAGACCTAAACGCAGCCAGTCACAGCTGTGAAGATGGAAAGCACAAATACCCAGTAGGCCCGAGTTGTACCACTGGGAGGAAGGGTGGTGGGAGGGAGAGGGCATGAGAAGTAGGGGTTAAAGAGCAAAAGAAGGTCAAAATTAGGACAGAGAGTGAAAAACGGGGAAGAAAAGAAGAAGACTAACAATAAATATTGTATAGACAGGAGGACAAATTATAAAGAAGTGAAATTGAGAAAACGGGAAGGGAGAAAAGTAGAGTGATAAAGTAGAGCTAGAGTCTCACCCGATCTCTTTGGAAGTAGATGAGAACTCCAGCGGTGACCTGAGCGATGAGGATGAGCAGGAGGCAGGTGAAGTACTGTGGGGGATAAAGGGAAATGTCAGTATGACAACATTTATAATCGAAACTTTTAAAACACTAACAATACTGCTGGAAATCAATAATCTCCTATTACAAATTAAGGAAAATTAAATAAAGAAAAAAACATTTTAAGAGGCTATGATCGACTGTATCCAATAGGGGTAAGAATCACCCGAGGCCCCACGATACGATATCATCACAATACTTAAGTCAGGATATGATCTTATTGCGATTTTAAACATTTTGCGATATACCGAGTATTGCGATAAGAAATATTGCGATTTTTTACCTTTCCTCAACTGCAAATTATGCAGTTTGTCAACATCTGTTTCATCTAATAGATACAGTTTTCACTCTGTTCATCTCAGAGTTTTCATTCACATATCTTGAGGTCAGAGGTCAAGGAGCCCCTTTGAAAATGGCCATGCCAGTTTTTCCTTGCCCAAATTTTGCATAAATTTGGAGCGTTATTTAGCGTTCTTCCCGACAAGCTAACATGTCATGGTTGGTACCAATCGATTCCTTAGGTTTTCTAGTTTCATATGATGTCATATATTCACTCTAAGAACAGAATAGTGGGCCGTCGGATTGTTAAGAGGTTAATAGTTTATATAATAAAAGGTCGATACTTGACGTCCGCGTATCGATACAATATCGCCGAGCAAAATATCGTGATACTATGCTGTATTGATTTTTTCCCCCACCCCTAGTATCAGATGACAATGTGAAAGGGGTTGCATGTAGTGATGAACCTAGGGAGAATTATCAGCAGAATCTGCAGCTCCCCTCGGCTTCAAGGAGCTTTATAGGGAGTTTCAGCTCATGGTTTATCTGTCCAGCCTGCAACTTCAGCATTTTTAGTGTTGTCTTAGGCCGCAGCAGGCAGCTGTTTTCAGAGAAAAATCTCTAAAAACTCATTGTACACTACCTGCTCAACAGCACCAACAGCAGACAGACACAGTTTGTGACTGGCTGGTGAGCACAGTGGAGCATTTAGCAGCTAAAGAGGAATATTTTCCTCAGGAGTTGGTAGAGACCAAAAACAGAGCTAAAACAGAGTAAAGTTTGGACTTACATTCATCAGATGGACAGAAACACAACTCCAAATGAATGATAATGTTGCTGCATAACTGCTGAATGTGTACTGTAAATAAGCAACGGCTTTCTAGCAGGTTCATCATATCATCTTAAAAGATGATGATATGTCAATTGTGTTCACAACTTTATTCCCTCCCATGTGGCCAAAAAGAAAAAACAGTTCTTGCAGGTTAAAAAAAAAACCTACATTATATAAAATAAACAAGCAGAAAAGAAAAACTCTTGGGCAGACATTTTTACCTTTCATTTGAAATTGTTGTTAATCTGTGTTTAGAGTCTCTAATCTCTTAAGGCTTCTGCAAGAATGATGTAAGCCATTAAAGATCCACTGCCTCATGTACAGTGTGTCCTCCCTGCGTGTAAAGGTGGTATGTGTGTGTGTGTGTGTGTGTGTGTGTGTGTGTGTGTGTGTGTGTGTGTGTGTGTGTGTGTGTGTGTGATGGGGGGGTCCCCTGCCAGCTGGTCACTGTCACTGGGAGAAGTAGGTCACAGCAGTTCTTCAGTTAACCCCTAGCAGGTTTAACGCTGAAGAGGTCGTGCACCCATCCCCACTCTTGTTGTACCCCCTACGTCGCCCTGGCTTTATCCCTGTCACCCCCCCTCCCCCTCGGTAAATCCACACATGCTGCGAGGCCCCGGCCCACACATAAGCACAAATGCGAAAAGGGCTTTACTGTCAGCAGGAATCTATCATGTGTTCTTAGCCAAGCTTGAGATCTCAAGCAGGTGCATTTACAGTAGTAGGGGTGGGCGATGCCGCAAAATTTGGTTTCAATCCGATACCAAGTAATACAGGCCAAAATCGCAGATATCTATACAATACTTTTTATAATTAAAAGCAGTTTACATACTTTAATGTTGCTGTCCACTGTTCATTACTTATCACATGCATGTTAAAAAACAGGACACTTTTAAAGACAAATACCAAAAAAATGTTTTTTGTTATTATTGTAAATTGAATGTGCAAAAATGAAAAAACATTTTTTTTTTAATAAACAATGCAAACATTTACTTGTTGAGAATAATGAATGCTTTAAAACTTTTTTTTATTGCAAATAACTACACAAAAGCACAAGCTTCTTTCACAGCTGTGAAATAGCGCCAAACATGCTCCTCTTTCTTCAGCAAAACGAGGCGTAGTTATTGGTAGTAGAGATCGATCTGCCCACCTCTTGCATTTAGGTGAATGTTTTGTGCAAAACGTAAGTGGACAGTAACTACAATACAATATATACAATAATATATAGATGGTCGGCCCTGTAAACGAGCTACTGAGATTTCTTTGAGTATTATTTTGGGGAATTGTATGCCTTTATTTAGAGACTCAACATTAGAGAGATGACAGGAAATGAGCGGAGCGAGAGAGAGAGACAAAGGTCCTCGGCCAGACTCTAATGGGGGATGTTGGAGGTCATGGTAAGCACAGATCACCAGGGCGCCTCTCGACTAAGAATTTTTCAATTGAGGATGAAAACCTATTTATTTTCTCTTGTCATACAACAGAACATTTAGTTTCCTGTGTGGTAATAATGGTGGTCAGATGTTAGATCTTACATAAGTTTCACATGCACATTTAGTATTAAACTGCCTTATCTCGCCGTGGTGGGTGTGTTAACCCTATCTCTGTATGTAATGTAATTTCTCACCAGACCCAGCAGACAACGAATTTCGTAGATGGCTCCTAAGCAGCCGAAGAAGCCCATGGCCATTGACAAGGAACCCACTCCGATGAGGATGTAGGCCGCCACTTTCACTGTGTCTGATGATTCCTCTGGAAAAAAAACAGATGTAAACAGACAGAAACACACAGGAAGAGTTAGACCACTGAAACCTATGTGGGCACTGCACGCTAAACACCTGCTACAATAGTTTTATAGCAACAGTTTGTAGTAAAATGCAGCTTTTTAAGTTAAACCTCAGCTGCTTTTTTTAAACAAAAACACACCGATTAGCACACAAAATGCACTCACACATGATTTTTCATGATAGAATAACAGCAACAGGGCCCTGATCTCTCTCTTGTTTTTTTTTCTATTTTAACCACAGTGTGTGCGCCTGCAAACAAATGCGGCTCAGAGGAAGGCCTCGGTCACATGCAAAAACCATTTTGATACAGATGGTTACAGCGAGCCAAAAATGATTCACAGTGCAAACCTTCCACTTCTCTCAATGCAGAACATTCTGCTGCTTTTCTCCCACAAAAGATTATTTTAATTGGCCACCAGAGAGAGTTGGACCAATGTGTGTGAGATTAATTGATTTCCCTCTTTGGTATGTGGAGAGCTCCAGGAAGAGGAGGAGGAGGAGGAGGGTGCAGGGACTGAAATGGGAGATTGGAAGGTTGGAGAGGAGATAAACTGGAGCCATTATGTGGCTGGTGTGTTATCTGGGCTGGAGGAGCTCCAGAGAGTCAGAGCTCGGTCTGCACATGAAGCCAGAATCTGAGCTCTGTGAAATGGCTCCAACGCCGAGAGATTCCTGGGCCAAGCGAACCAGCCAGAGCTATCGGATAACTCGCTCCCATCCATTTGGTGAAGAAGCTGTCAGACAGCAGCTCCTCCAACTCTGCTCAATGAATATAATATAATGTTGGCTTTCCTTGCTGATGCTTCATGCAGCAATCATCATATATACACTCACGCACTATGAATATTAATTATCCCACGGTGTCTTTCCAAGTACAACTCTACTTTGTCAAACCTAATGACTGTGCATCCACTGAGCCAACATTCATCCACGCAGACATCAGACTATAAACTGCTTCATGATAATAGCACCACCATACTTTGCAGACATCCTCAGTCTTTATACTCCATCACGTACAGTCATTATCACAGGATGCAAGCTGTGTCTTTCTTCCAAAGAAAAATAAGCAATCTGTAGGGCGGCAGCGCATTTTCCAACCATGCCCCAATTCTTTGGAATAAAACCACGACACTCGACTACAGACGTAAACACGAATGAGATTTTTAAAACAAGAGTGAAAACCTATTTATTTTTCATACGACTCAATCTACAGGTTGTCCCATGAATTTAATTATTTGTTGTTTTATTCTAAGTTTAAAATCATTTAAAGAGATAAAATTCACATTTAAGAAGCTGGAAACAGTGAATTGTTACTTTATTTTTCTTAAAAAATTAATTAATTGATTATCAAAATAGTTGGCGATTAATTTAATAGTTGACAACGATCGATTAATCGTTGCAGCTCTACATATTTTTTAAAGTACTATGTACTTATGGCATGTTTGCCTGTAATGGACAGTTGATAGTATAGAGACAGCTGGAATTAAACCAGGGACATCACAGTTATTTGCATCTTAACCACTCTGCCAATAGGACATCCCATTCTATAAGTAATCAAGAGTCATTTGTCAAGCAAAAACTTCCATAATCCTCTAGTTCCAGCTTCTCCAATGTGAGGATTTGCTGCTTTTCTGTTTTATAGCTACTGTAAACTGAATATCTTTGGGTTTTGAACTGTTGGTCGGACAAAAACAAGACTTTTTACTCTTTTTTGACAATTTAAAGACCAAACGATTAATCAATTAATCAGGAAAATAATCAATAATAAAAAACAATCGTTAGTTGCAGCCCTAATGCAAGAAATACATATAATTTATGTACATTGTGTTTTGTATATAGATGGTGTAGTGTACTGAGACACCCTGGCACAAAGACATCATTGCATACATGTACATCTCTGACTCTAAATGGGTTACCAGAGCAACACATGTTGTGGTGGTTTGAGAATAATTGAAAGCTAAAAGTACATCAGTCAACATATGCGGAGTGTTTATGTGGCTACAGGGTAGCATTTAACGGGAGGCAGACAAGCATACTGTATGTTCTATATCCAGCACTCTGTTGAAGCATGTTATTTCAATCTCTCTCTCTCTCTCTCTCTAACACACGCACGCACGCACGCACGCACGCACGCACGCACGCACGCACGCACGCACGCACGCACGCACGCACACACACACACACACATAGTGTCTGCACAAGCAGCAGATGTCCGCAGGCTTCTTAAAAACAGGAATTACCTGAGAATGTGGGAAGATGCATGAAAAGGTTTAAGCAGAAGCCTCAGAGAGAGACCATCGAGATACACTGATGAAACATGAGTGTTGCCAAACCAAAGCATGCAAGAGACTGCCGAGTATCTAGTAATTGGCATAACAGATCGATATCTAGAGCAGAGATAGACAAAAGGAAGCAGTGACGCAAGTTTCAGAGCTGAACTAGGACTGCATGATACATGGTTCTTATTTTTTCTGCTAGATACTATGATTTCCTACAGTTAGTAGTCTCAACGTTTAGTCAGTGGACCTTCAAAATATATTTTCCATGTAGATCATAAGCCAGTTTTCTATGGTTATCTAACAGTGGGAGCTATAATGGAGAAAGATGTTTGTGTGTAGTCTCCCTGCAGCCCCATGATTAAATGAGCACTTGTTCCAGTAAAAACATACACCCTGGAGTTAGAGGAAACGTCATGCAACACTAATGCAACCTCAAAACGATTCTCCGCTGTGACCACTTCTAAAATTCTAATTGAAGCCGTTTTCTAATATTCTTGGCATGTTATGGCAATACGTCTAATCTTTCACATGGTTTTCTCCTCCAGCATCATGTAGAATCAGTAGCTACAGTAACAATGAAACATACAGAGTGGAGGTGCAGGGTTCCCTGGACAAAAGGCCAATGGGATTTTTCCATTGGGTTTTGGATTATTGCAGAAGGGGAATTGGAAGGGAAATAACTCTGGATTAGGCTATTAGTGCGTTTTACAACTTTTAGGACCTAATGATTTAAATAACATTATTAACTCTATTCAAGTGTTCGTAGTAGGAAGTTGATTCACCTCAAAAAAATTATTCTCTGAGTTACAGACGTCTCCTTCCCAATGTAAGTGTACGGGAAAAAGTATTTTTGGGCCCAATGGCATCACGTGACGGACACAGAAGTTGTAGTACCACCGTTTGGCCGCTACGAATATTGGGATCAACGACCACTGCTCTTCCTGGGGGCTTGCTCTATTAAGGCGGACTTTAACATCTTGGTTATTATCTATCCTACATTCTTAAAATTAAAGTCTTTTAAAACTCAAAAAAAGGTGTTTCCTGTCAGACCCTCTGTCGGGTGTGTCAAAGTTGCAGAGCAACAGAGCCTGTACTTTACAACCTTCCTGCTGTGGTGCAGCTAGCATCTGTGTTCTGTGGTAATTTCACATACACTTTTTCTGAAGTCAGCATGTGTTCGCCTGGTTACTGTGCTGTTCTGTCGTGTACCATGGCATGTTTCCATGTAGGTCGCTGCTAGATACTTTAAAATAGTTCCTCGGGTGATTTCCGTGGAACTTTCCATTTAAAGAGGCAAGAATTATGCTGCCCTTCAAGAAAGCTGCTGCTGAGGGAGGAGGGGGGACTGTTTGGTATTGCACGTCCTTCTGTAAACATATCCAGAGCCACACATTCAGCTCGTATAGAGATGAAGAAAAGCCATGGTTGACATTATATACAGATTTAAACATAAGTAGATCAACTTTGTGCTTAATTTCTAGAGTTAAAGCAGCCCAAAGAAAAATCATTTTCCAACCAAGTTCTCTTTTCTCTGTTTGTGACTTTGGAAAGTTTCTAAAATAATCCACAGCATATTTCCAAACTGGGCTTTGGTGCGCTCTCTGGCTCACAGACCTCCTTTCCAAGGCTGGCTTTTGTTTAAACATAAGGCAAGCTGTGTTTTGGCAAGTGCCACCAAGATAAACTCAAGGCATCATGTCACTGAGGTAAACTATTAACAGCACTGTATTGATATCGAGAGTGAGGGTAGGATGGCCTTTTAACTGAGAAATAGGGGTCCTGAAACCAAAACATTCCCGAAGTTCCCCTCGCTGAAGTCATTGGGACAGCTGCAGAGGCCTCTATTAATACAACTCATAAAGAATGGAAACTGAAAACACAGAGATCCTGTTTATAGTCAGGCAATGGTACAACTTCTGAGGGGAATACACAGAGTCAATAAACAAAGTTGCCTGCAGCTTTGGGTTTTTTTCCCCTCTACAGCGTGGTAAGAGGTTTCCAGTGAGGGATGCAGTTAGGAGTTGAAGTCAACCCCTCCTGGCTACATGGAACAAAAATACATGGAGAGAAGGTCATCAAGCCCCACATAGGAAGGGATATCCTCAGGGTATCAGTGGAGCGGGAGCTCTGCTATCTCAGGAGGAACAGCTGGATTATCATAACAATAGGACTGGGCCTGGCAGGGATGATGGATACTGTACTGCCCTCTATATTCTGGACGCCTGACTGGAGATAAGCAAACTCAGCTCAATAACAACCTTGGAGCGATTCCTCCTTGAGTAGTGACCTCAAGAGCTGAAATATGAGCCAGAGAAAGACAAGACCCAGTCGGACCAGTTTAGGACACAAGGTCAGTTCTTGCTGGTCTTCGTCATAACTTCAGCCTTTTCACAACTCATTAGTCAAAGCAGCGCAGACCTCCAGCCTAAATATAGATTTCTCCAGTTCTGCTCAGCCCTCAGAGAATGGCCTTTCTCATCATACAACTTCCCATACTTATGGACTGCAAACAGAGGCTAAAAAAGTTGGGGCTGCAACTTATGATTACTTTCACCATTGATTAATCTGCAGACTATTTTCTTGTTTAATCAGTACGGCTGTCAATCGATTCAAATATTTATTCGTGATTAAACGCATGATTGTCCATAGTAAATCGCAATTAACCGCAAATTAATCACACATGTTTTATCTGTTCAAAATGTACTTTAAAGGCAGATTTGTCAAGTATTTAAAACTATACTAATACTATCAACATGGCAGTGGGAAAATATGCTTGCTTTATGCAAATGTATGTATATATTCATTATTGGAAATCAATTAACAACACAAAACAATGACAAATATTGTCCAGAAACCCTCACAAATACTGCATATAGCACAAAAAAATATAATCAAATCATAACATAGCAAACTCAAGCCCAACAGGCAACAACAGCTGTCAGTGTGTCAGTGTGCAGTTGCGTTAATGCGTTAAAGAAATTAGTGGCATTAAAACTAATTTGCATTTACACATTATTATCGTGTTAACTTTGACAGCTCTATTAATCAGTAATCGTTAAGTCTATAAAATGTCGAAAATTGTCATTCATAATATCCCAGAGCTCAAAATGATGTCTTCAGATTATTTTGTTGTCAACCAAAACAAAAAAATATTCAGTATGGCTGCCCCCTCTTAGTCGATTAGTCGACTAATCTGCTATTTTGGTTTTAGTCGACTAAGATTTTTTTGTTGATTAGTTGATTTCTATGCTTTTTCATGCCGAATGACTTATTTCCAAGAAACTCATGAGCACATCTCTGGTAAACACAAGATTTAAAGTGGTGCTTTTGTGTGATTCTTTGTGGAGAAACTCAGTTTCACAGATCTGTCGATTAAATCAACTAATCGATTAGCCGACAAAATCGTATGAGTGTTAGTCGACAAAGAATTTCTTTGGTCGGGGACAGCCCTAGTATTCAGTTTACAGTGATATAAAACACAGGAAAAGCAGCAAATCCTCACATTGGGCATTTTTGCTTGAAGATATGAGTGAAACAACGTATGGATAATCAAGCTGCTTAATTCAATCTAATCGGTTTCACCTCGGAAAAAGTTATTCACTCTTGGTCAAATGTTGTCAGTATAAAAGCAGTAAATCTCTTTCAGACTGGCACAGTGGACATGCTATAACCACATCTGAGGTTGATCTGAATGGGTTAACACTCATCACCACGTTCTGTAGCTTTGCGATCCGCATCATATCTCCTATAGGAAAGGGGTATCCCAGTTTCATTTTACTTGACTTCCAACACATATTAAGTTGCCAGATAATAAATTGAAAGAATTCTTCTTTATAGACTGACGTTGGGAGAAAACCTCAACGTTGCCGTCGGCAATGTTCCATCCGGGATGAACACACTGAAAGCATTTATAACAAGATTTATGGCAACTAAGAGTTTCCATCCGTGGTTCCTTGCTCTTTTCAGCTGGAGCTGGGTTTCATTATGCTTCCTCTGGTGTCTACGCAGTAGATAACCTAAGTTAAACATATTGTTGTCTATGACAAAGCCGATAACTTTGCCTCTTAGGAGAATGCCATTCGGAGGTTTCTCTTTCACTATGCAGCATCTACAAATAGATCTGTGACAACATCTGTGAAAGGTGGGAGATTCCATCTATGCACCGCTGCCATCTGGGGAGCCGAGAGAAGCGGCGAGTTCAAAGTACAGCTCTGTGTGGAAACTGTGGGGCAAATAAAGCTGCTATTTACTGTCATAAGATAAAACAACAATGACATGCCTTGTGAGCCTGTCACCTCCCCTGACTAACCTACTCCCCTGGATCTCCACAGATGTGTCTATCAGTGTGAGTCTACAGGGAAGCTTGAGGAAGTCATAAAGTTTAATCTGTGAGTCATATTTTTAGTTTGTTGTGAAAATGCCTTCGTGGTTCCTTGGGAACGATTCCTATGGGATAAAATCCACTTAAGCTCTGCGAAGTAGGCCAGAAGTTTTAGGTTTTGACAGGCACACTCTCCAATCTCTATTTCCAATTCTACTGTGTTCTGACCAGCAGAACTGACATAGGTCAAAAGTGCTCATGTGAGGCTTTTTTTTATCTCTTCAGGACGTGGCAGCAGGACTGCGTGTGTGTGTGGGAGTGTTGCAACACTTACGTAGAACAGCAATGAAGCTCTGGTTATCAAAGAGGACCCACAGGCCAAAGCCCATGATCACTGCTCCGAAGATCTGCGGAGGGGAAACAGAAAAAGAATCAGGCACCAAATCTCATGCGAGAGTAAGGGCGTTTTCATATTAGATACGATTGATTCGTACCATGCCCGAGTAAAATTGCCCCCCCTCCCCACTACCCTGCTGCTCAGCTTTCACATTAGTATGGTTCTTCCGTAACCAAGTACATCATTCACGTGTATTTGTTTATCTTGAGATCAGCTGTTCTAGCGGCGGAGCATTGTAAAACACAGAAACAAATTAAAACTCCTAACCGTGTGTGTTAGTCTTTCCAACAATCATCAACTCTGGTTTTGTCGAAATAAACTCTTATTTCACCGAGTTTGATGTGAAAATATGCCGGCTCTACACTCCCCGCTGTCTCTCTATTTCTCTACCCGCTGAGCAGCTGATCGGCTCTCGTTCTTCAGTGGCAGACCATTAAATTAGCCAAATAAAATAAGAAACATCGCCCAACCACAACACCTACTATGGTCTATGTTTTAAGGACCATCTCGCCTGCCTTCCTGCTTTATCACCCATGGCCATGCAGTTCAGAGGATGAGATTGGCGCGTGCTGCGAGCATATACAGATTTCGAAGGAGACCGGCGGTGTTGAAAAAAGTCTGTCTTTTCACAACTACTCGCTGACTGCTAACGATACTTGTGCTTAATAGCAGTCCACTTCCGTGTTTCGGTACGGTTGGCTTTCACACCGGAATGCGAACCGTACCCGAGTACACATGAACCGTACTCAAGACCACCTTTTCAAGAGGACTCGAGTCCGAACCATCAAACAGTGCCCGAGTACGGTACGGAGAATTCACACAAATCAAACGAACTGGACTTTGGGGTCAAGTGTACTAGGATCCGGGCCCGGGTCCCTGAAGTGAAAACACCCTAAAACACAGCATCTGTGCTGGTGTGTCTTAAAAAAGAGAGGGCCTTATTTATGCGTCCTCAGTCTGTCACATCTGGAATTAATCAGAGCCCAACTCTTCACTCTGTCTGATCGTCTCTTTCTCTCACAGCAATGTGCAGAGAGAAAGAGGATGTGGAGAGGATAAAGAGACCCACTTTGCTGGTTTTTCTCACAATTAACAGCCAGCCAGCCACAAATCTACCAGCCACACTCAGTCACCCATATCCTATTCGGAACAGCAACAGTGTTAAGTAAGGATAAAGGGGTCAAGACAATCAGAAATGAGAACAATCATCACTTCTATACTGGAACATTTTGTCTCTGGCGTCTGAAAATGATAAGTTTTACCTTATATATATATTGTAACGAGGAAATGAAGCTCAGAACTTCTATGTAATTAAGAGCGCCCTTGTTTAGAAGTTGTGGGGCGCTGTAGTGGGGGCAAAATCCATAAATGAGAGGCTCTGTTGATTCACCAGCTCCCCTCCTCCTCCCCAACTCCACAGCAGTCATTAGAGCCCTGGTTAAGAGCTGTTCATTTAGACGTACTGTTGAGCTCCGGGCAGCCATCATTAGCCCACCACTTCCTGGCTTCCCCTAGCCTCCACTAGTCTAATCTGTCCACATGGACAAACACTGACACAAACACACACGCTTCCTATTAGACACTAGTTCACATCAAAAGGTCTGCGTCAGGTTTACGGCCGCAGTCTCATTGGAAAGGTCTGGACATCCTCGCAGAGTCAGTTTTAGGAGTCTGGGGTTTTATCAACCCCTGGACTTCATGTTGTGGCCGGTGTGAGAGCGGAGGAATCAAACAGAAACCATCTGCTGTTGTTTAGACCTGGCTGTGATGAGGCGCTCTGTGAAGTCTCTCGCTCCAGGCAGAGCTGCAGCGACATTTCCCTGCGTATCTCCACTAATCTCTTGTGCTATTTGAAAAAGGACGCTTACTCAAATAAAAACTACCGCTGAAAGGCACCCCAATGCGTCACGAGTGCCTGATTCAGCTGAAGCAGCACACCTATCTTTCTATCTTAGGTAAATAAAGCTGCTGACAAAGCGGAAGTCATGTGACATGATTCTGACAGTGCACTCTATGCATGTGAAGTTATTGCAGCACCGCCACAAAGCAGTGATGAAGAAATGTGATTACTTACAAAGAAGAGGAGGTTGAAGAGGAATAGAAAGTACTTGGTGACCGTGATGCATCCTTTCCCCATGGCTGCGCTTCTGGAAGACAGAAATAAACAGAATTTATTGGTTAAATTAAACATCAGAGGGTAATATCGCAGTCAAGTGTGGGCGTGTGGGATAAAAAGAGAAGACAGTCGCAAGATGGAGAAAAGATACAACAACAAAACAAAGACGGCTAGCCTTGAGATAGCCTTGCATGCCACAAAACAAGGACACAGTGGGGTTCCCGATTAAACACAGCTTTAATCTTCAAAGCAACAACATCCAGCCTAATTCATCTTCAACAGCCACGTTTCTCCAGTCTTAAACAGCCCAGCTAGTTTTATAAGAAAACAATTGGCCCGTTGTCTTTAAAATAACGGGTTTTACGACAGTATAGTATGCTTTTGAAAGCAAATTTGTTAACGAATATATAGTTTAATTCTTGACAAACAAGAGGAACCACCCTGGTGAGACAGATTGGAGGAAAGACCACCACAAAGTGGCGAGCGGTGAAGTCATGATGACTGTGCGGAGACCATGACAGCGTGCGGTTAGACATGCTATTGTCATCACAAGCAAAAGGGAACCAAGCCTAAATCTACAACTGTGTTTACTAGCAGTAACAAGCTTGGTTTAGAAACAGTGTTTTACAGTTGATTTCGTGAACTATATCGAGCCTGATGTACAACAAGAGCAGCCTATGAAACCATATCCAGCCTTTTTAATGATAGGTCTGGCTGATGTCATACAACCAAAACACAATAACGTTGTGAATCAGACTCTCAAAACAAGCTCAGAACTGCAGCTGTGTGATATTTTAAGTTTGGGCATGTTACACTGACTGTCTGCATTGTTTTTACTATCAGTCTACCTCTCACTCATACCATGTACACAGCCTACACATACTGTATGACTGCATTCAGTGACTTTTCTGTGAGTAACATTTTCCTTAGAGGAAACACCTGTAGGCCAGACCAGCACCACACATACAGCACAGTATGAAACCCTCTAGCAGCATGATTCAGCCTGGGCTCCGTGAGTCAAAGAAAATATTTACCACAACCAGACCTTTGCCTTCACTGGGAGCACCCGAAAATATAACCAGCCATTGTGGTTATTTGAGGAGTCTGAAAATATCCCATAGAGACAACTCCCCGTGTATCAGATGACAAGCTGCTCTCTTCTCCCCGTCTCTTTTACATCAAAACTGTAGGTTCGTCCCAATGCCTGGGCCTATAATAGTGTGCATTTAGTTCTGTTTTAAACAGTGTACTACATTTGGAAGCAAAAAAACAATTACCCGATGTTTATTGTGTATTATTTCTGAATATAAAAGGATACAGTTACTTACAATCCTTTAAAAATGTCCCATATTTTGCACTGTTTTGTTTTTGACTGAAAATATTACTTTCTTCTAATATGTTGTATTACCAGTAGGGCTGTCAAAGTGAACGTGTTAACGCCACTAATTTCTTTAACACATTAACGCAACTTGCTATTTTTTGGTTGTAGTGGGCTCGGCTTTAAAGCTAGAGTGAAGCATCATATGAAACTAGAAAACCTGAGGAATCCATTGGTACAAACGATGTCATACTAGCTTGTCGCGAAGGAGGCTAAATAACGCTCCAAATTTATGCTAAATTTTGGCGAGGAATAACTGTCATGGCCATTTTCAAAGGAGTCAACAGGAAATGAGTTACAGCCTAATTTAAATATGAAATGGTATTTAACACCCATCTAAAAATGTTGCCATACTGTTTACTTCCTCATTTTTTTCTAAAACTACTGTGTTCATTTTATGTTTTATGTTTTTCCTTCTTACAAAATTCTTCATCTTCCCAATTAGATTCATGGCTCAGCTGGTTGAATAAAACACTGAAAGTTAGGATTCACCACGTAATACAATTTGAGCTGCTGAACCATCACAAGAGCACTAGTTATTTAGAGTAACCAAATGCAAACATGGGCAAATAAATACTGTGTATCTTTCCAATCCAACATGCCTTGGCTAGAAGACACAATCTGTAGAGTAGGCCTGTCAAAAGACAGCTGAGGTTAATATTACTACTAGGCTATTAAATGTACTTGGTAACCTAAATACCAACACAATTTGTGTTTACAAAACTAAACACAGCACAAATCCCAAAGCAGATACCCCTGCAAAGTAGATAATCCTTAAAGGAGATTGCTGGTCTTTATGTCTAGATGGTGAGCAGCAGTGCAGATTAAAAAAGGCTTAGTTACGACAACCATTGTTTGTTGACTGAGCCCCGTCCATCTGAAAACAATCCCCAACAATGCCTCAATGCTACTTATTATATTTTTCAAACAACAAATTAAATAGGCTAACAGGACCAGCCCAATTCATTCTGAAGCAGCCAACTGAACATATTGAGGTTAGCAGCAGAGCCAAACCAAACCATAAATACACTCTTTTGCAGAACTTCCATGCAAGATCACACATTGAGCAGATACTGTAAACAACTGTGGGCCAATTTTATAGGTTTATTTTTGCTGAGCCTACCTAGACAAACCCAATCACACTGGACTCCCTGAAAGTGGATGACAAATCTGTTCCAAGGTGAAAATGAGGACTGGAAAGTGCGATGGAAATTCAAAGCAGAGCCAAACGGCAATTCCAAGAAACAGCAGTATAACAGCTATTCATAATGAAAGACAATGTAGTTTCTTTGTCTGAAATGGGACGGCAGAAAAAGACTATTAAGCTCAGCAGGGCATTCACGACTGCTGCATTTTAGTAGTCATCAACTACTCCAAAAAAAGTAGTCGATTAATCGCAGGAGATATGTCGCATTTTTCAATTTTTCAATTCACGTCAAAAATGTCTCAAATACAACCAGTAAAGGGTTAACTAATGTAGGCGGGACCCACCTAGGGGTAGGTGAAATAGCAGAGTCCTCGATTGGCTCTGAGAGGCTGTTTACAAATGAGACGCGATCTGATTGGACTAAACCTCCAGCAGGCTGGTATGAGCTGAAGATACAGTTTGACTGCAGTAACAACTGCTTTCTTGCAGGTAGAGTTGTAACGGTATACCGGTATCGAGGTATACCATGGTATTAAAGTTGATGGTTATCATACCGTGTACATTTGCTTCTCTACGGTATTGAAAAAAACTGACATAAATGAGTGTGTGAGTTAAAGATGAGACAGAAGTAGTCTAGCTACGCTGTCACACACCTACAGTATATTAATTGTTAATAATAATCATTATTTTAAAAGCTCAGCTGATGTTATTTTTCATTTACTCGTTAATTACATGCTATAGTGCTGCTAACAGGTAAACTAAAATGCTTTAGTTAAATAACATATTATAGTTCCATGCTATTTATCAGATTCAGAATTATGTTTATTAGAATTCTGTTCTCATTCCTTTAAGGGCAACTGATAATACTACTACTACTACTAATAATAATAATAATAGTGTAATACCCTATACCGTGATACCGTGAAACAGTGATATTTTCTGTGATGGTTAAAATCTCCTGCCGCTACAACCCTACTTGCAGGGATAGCGGGAGTCTTTCCTTCTCTAAATACCTAAATTCTGTGTATTTAACATGGCATTAACATAGAAAATTACAAATACATTTTTCAACAACAACCAAAGTTACAGTATGTCCATCTTTGGTCAATTCCACACTGTTGATCATAGTCGAGCATTGGGACGCCGTACAACCACGTTTCTTTCTGCCTCTTGCTGCACGTCTGCTGCTTTAGCGCCCCAACATTGTTAAAGTCACGCATGACAACAACAACTACCCTCAGCTGCATATCTGCTGTACTGTAGATGTATTGCCACTTTATTACTGCACCGTGCTAAAACCACAGATCAACTATAAGTGTACAACGATGCATAGTGTCAACTAGTGGTTTTGATAGTCAGCTCAGGCTTATGGTGCAAAAACCATGTGCAGAAAGGAAATGATTCTCTCTAAGAAAGCTGCAAATGAGTCACCTGAACTCTCCAAACTCTGTGACCTCTTTCAGCTATTTTCCTTTTTTGTAGTCCCCATTTCCCACCATGTGGTTTGATCACCATCTAACAGTGTTTGTGGTGCACTAAATTGAAATTAGAGTTTATTAAAAAGCCAGTGCACAAGCATGGGGTAGAGATGATTATGAAGGCAGCATTAGTGGCAGATGGCATCGACTGTGTCAGTAATGGACCCCAGCATGGATCAACTACAGCCCCGTTGTACACAAAAAGCAAGGCGATGTGCCAACCTCCCTCCTCCTATAATATTCATATATGACCCATTTACACATCTGTGAGGCCAACATCACGATGGCACAAACTTGCCTGCTGCTAAAGCCCTTAATACCATGCCAGAATCCTGCTTTAACATGTGCAACCATGTTGTTTTGTCCCTCTGTACAGACAGGATGTTGCTCATTACCTCAGTGGCATTTTGGTGACTAAACTGAAAAAAAAAAAAAAAAATTTGTTTGAGTAAAAGGAACCAGCTTCAGCACATACGCATTTCTAGAAGCAGCTATTGGTGTAAGTTCAGTTTTGTGCGTAATATTGCAGCTTGCGAAGGTGAAGAAAAGGCCTGCTAGTAATGATCATTTTCACAATCAAAATATTGTTTATGTCTGTAAAGGTTTTCATTCATCGGGGTCATGTAGTCTAGACTATGTTTCATCAGTTGAGTTGCTTCATCGGTTGATAAGCCTTAACAAATTCTGTGGTACGGAGGGGATTTCCTATTTAGTAGCGATGGGACTCTTATGACATAAAAGGGTGAAATCCCCCACAGCGGTTCAGTGCCAGGTATCGTCCCACCATCCAGTGGAAACGATGAAGCATCCGTGGCGACAAGACCAAACAGAGCACAACTGGTTTTGATCTACCACTACTTACTTATCTTCTTTTTAATCACTTAGTCTATATAGAAAAATGACACCTATTACAAGTTACCAGAGGCAAAATTACTTCAAATTGCTTTCTTAGCCCGACCAGCTAAAACTTACCACTCAAGTATTTATTTTATGATATAAAACAGAAGAAGAAAAGGATGTGGCTTTGGTGATAGGTAGGATGAAAACATCAGCCATCAATAACAGGGTAAATCTGTTGGCCGATTTACACAAAAAAAAAACAGTGTTTCCGTCATAACCAGCTTCAAAAGTAATGCAAGTACCACTTCATTAACCTCTTAAAGCCCAATAAAGCAGCTGCAATGGAACCAACAATATGAGGGTTCAGTCACTAATAGCCTGAGGCTGCACAGCATCAAACAACTCACCTCTGCTCCACTGTGGCTTTTCAAGATACATCATGTGGGTATATGAGCTGTAAAAGACTTTAAAGTGGTATACTGTAGTTTGTAAACGCGACACACAGCAGCCACATACATGGCTAGCTGAATGGCGATGGTGGCCAAAACACAAAAGCAAACTAATTTCAAATTCTGTCACTGAATAATGGATGAATCTACTTATACTTTCTGTATAAAACTAAATGAAACTTAAGTTGTTATGAGAGCAGACAGTAACTGAGAGTTGAGGATCAATTTAGCTTGCTCCACTACAGTAGGTGTGCCTGAAATGAATTTCTGCTTGCAAACCACAATGTTGCTAAAAAGCTTGCACCTTATGCAAGAGGGCTGCAAGAGCACTGTTGCAACTGAATGTTGACTCGCATCTTACTCACTGCCGCTCTTCAGTTTTGCCAAATAAATGCCTCCCTACAACTCACAAACTTTTTCCTGCCAAGCCTTCTTATACACATACAAATCCTAACAAAAATAAGTTTGTGTCCCTATCCTCTCTGACAGCTTTGTACAATAATGCATTAAACTAATGTCACAGAATAGTTGTACATTTCTTGTACATAACCAGGACATTTGCTAAGGAATGCAACAATGGAGCTGCATCAAACCTCGTCCAACATAGGGGGCTTGGGGCTTATTTTCACGCTGTTTTAGCATACAATATTTTGATAATACACTTTATCAAAGGCGATGGCTCCATCACATAGGGACAAAAATGTCTATCAAAGTTGGGACACATGACCCTGTGATGAGGACAGTTAGTTATCCTGACACACTGTACAGTCCCTAAGTGGGCTAAGACTTTTCACTATTTCCCCTTACGAAAAAGCAGTATACTTCAAGTTTATTTTATGAAGTACACTTAAGTAAAGTCTAAGTATATATTTCCCAAGTATGCTTTATGTAGCAAGTATACTAATATCAATTTACTAGTAGTATACTCATAGGTGTACTGCTTTAATACTTCTTGGGACTAAATTGGCCCACTTTTTAGTTTATCAAAGTATACTTTTAAGTATACAATAAGTGTAAGAATAGTAAACGGTGTAAACGTAGTTTATGAAAGTGCACTTTAAAGTATACTCTCAGTAAACTACTAGTTTAATAGTTTTTATACTGCAAGTATACTTGTATATACTTGTAGCCCACTTTATAGTTTATTAAAGTGCACTTTAAAGTATATTCAGTAAACTACTAGTTTAATAGTTTCTATACTACTAACTTATAATTTTCTTATTATCAACATATTAAGTACAAGTATAAGCCAAGTACACTTAGACTTTTCTGTATACTTGTCAGTGTGAGCCAAGTATACTTATGTTAAGTATATCTCTGATAAGTACATACAAAGTAAACTGAAGGTATACTCTCTTATTTTAAGTTTTAAAATAAGTATACTAATAGCACACTTGAATAAACTTCTTTTTGGTCCCCATGAAAGTAAAGCGTGTCCTGGAGGTCCTTCACTTTAGGGACCACTTGACACCTGCATTAACCTCAGCGGTGTACTTATGAGTTCCTTTAAAGACCAACAGCATAGAAATAATTCAATAAAAACTCATAATATTAATACCTCACAACATATTTGAGCCGTTGCACAGAAGTTAACAGATGGCGAATAACTGCATACAAATCCCCAGAACGTTGAGACGTCACCATGGCAGGCAGGTTGCTACAGTAACGTACAGCCAGCTTTTCGAAGTTAGTCCTTCTTTCACTGACCGAAAATGTAACACTTTTTACAAATAAAACTGAGCCCGCCATCTTGTTTATTTATTTCAAGGACTTCAACACTTTATCGAAGGTTATCTAAACCTGTTCTGTTAGTTTAGTAACTTAAGACATTTTTTTAAAGTTTTCTAAAGGCAAAGGAGACGGCGGTTAACTGGCAACAACGACTCTGGCGTGCTCTTTACTCTCTACTTAAACTCACTAACTTTACGTTAGCTGACGTTACCTACGCAACGGTAAACATGATGAACGTAAAACACTTACTTCGACTTGTTCTCCGGAGGTGGTAAGAGTTGTCTGAGAGCTCGACCGCCTTCTGTGCTGCTCGCTGGGTGACTGAACCGTCTCTGCTGAGGAACAACACTTCTGTGTGTGTGTGTGTGTGTGTGTGTGTGTGTGTGGGAAAGTGTTCACACCCCTACAGAGCAGCAGAGACAGACTTGGTTATTAACCCTCTCCTGCCCTGCCAAGCCAAACTACTGCACAGACGGTTTTTAAAGGTCACACAGGTGCATTTTTGTTATGATAACTTGAGTACAATATTTGCAGATAAGCTTTTACAAAATTGATTATGGAAAGTAACTAAGTACATTTACTCAAGTACAATTTTGAGGTAGTTGAGAAATTTCCATTTACTCCATTACATTTCAGAGGAATTATGTTGTAGGGAATTGTTTTCTTTTAAATCCCTTTTTAATTTGATCTATTTATTGCTGGATTACGGAGCCCCCCTAGACCCCCTAGGAGAAAATTGTATTAATTCGTGCCCTCAAATTAGTAAAATAAAATAATCATAAAAAATAAAAATAACATTTTCTCCTAGGGGTCAAGGGGGGCTCCGTACTGGATTAATATTTTATTTTGAATAATTATTGTTGGGGGGGGGGGGGGATTCACAAGCTACCTAGCAGATAAAGTAGTTCAAATTAGCCCCACCATAACCAGCTTCAACATTAAAGTGATGTACACATTAATGCATCTATAGTTATAATCCAATAATATAATAAACATTACTCTGAAATGGACCTGCTGCATGGGCCTACTATGACCTACTGCATAATAAGTAGTTTTACTTACAGTAATTACAGAATACTTGACTTGTATATAGACGTTTTATTTGATTTCTTATTTTATTGTTGATCATTGGTGCTTTTTATATATAATATTTATATATACGTACACCTATCTTATCACTACTAGTGTACATACCAGTCCTGTCTATTCCTTACCATAGCTATTATTTCTATTTCTGTGTAGTACATTTAGAGAGACGCATAAAACCGGAGTCAAATTCCTTGTATGTATGTAGTTGGCAAATAAAGGTGATTCTGATTTGACTTCTAGCCCTTTAAGTATATTTTGATGCCACTACTTTTGCACTTTTCTTTTAATTTGATGATCACATAAAGACAATTTGGGGTATGTTGAGAAAGTGTTTTGTAATTGTGAGAAAATAAAGCTTTTTAGACCACAAAATAAATATTCTTTGCTCATGAGAAAACACAACATTATAAAAATATTTACATCCATTGCCTGTCCAGACCCAGCCAGCCACGGAAACATAATGCAAATGATACCAGATGATGATAAACCGCTTGTTGATAATAAGCTGCTGCAGGGAAAACCCAACACAAATGTTTTAGACTGCCTTTTTAAATGATCCATTGTAAGCCATGCTAAATTACTGTTTACCACCAGGCCTTGAAATAAACTGGGACTCAATATATTAAGTGGAAAGTATGGGGAGAATGCCCACACAGGGACACATGGGAGCTTTTTGCCTATAAACAACCCGTAACCACACACACATTTCCTGTGCCACACAATCCTCCTTTTCACCATTTGCCCAGTGTAAAGGAGAGAGAGAGAGAGAGAGAGCACTGGGGAGGAGGTTTAGGCAGGTTAAGGCTACACCAGGTAGATTAATTTACCTTCACAGACGAGATCTTTATGCAGACCTGAAGATAATCATGTTAAGACAGGTTTAACTGTCCAAACAGAAAACAAAAGGGTGAGGTTACATAACAGCTCTCCAGTTTTCTTTGATGAGACATGTTAGTTGTTGGTTCTGTTTTTGCGGTGTGTTGTGTCGTGTTGAACTAAACCGGACATGCAGGTAGTTGGAAGTTATCTGTTCAAGGCTGCCGGCTATCAAATTATTGAGGGTATGTATATCTGTGGCTATAAATGAAAGTCTCACCCTTGCTCCCGGGCATCATACTCAGGGAGAACATGAGTGGAGTTACACTGGATGTTTTGATCGAGTGGAAAGCTCTTCTGAACCTCATGATTTCCCAATAGGTATTTCTGGTATTTCGGTACGTTTGAAGTGGTTACCTTTACTTTAAAATGAGAGAAATACATTATCATTCAAGCAGAGGTTCCAAGTAGCTGCTCAATAAGTGATACAATTTACATCAGAAATCACCACATCCTTACAATGTCATTACATTTTGCATGATTTGAAAGGAAAGCTGAAACAATTAGTCGATTAGCTGATAGACAGAAGATTATTTGGCAACTATTTTGATAAACGATTAATAGTTTTAGTAAATATTCAAACAAAAATGCCAAACAATCTCTGGCTCAAGCTTCTCGAATGTGAGGATTTGCTGCTGTCCTTTATCATGTGTGACAGTAAACTGAATCTCTTTGTGTTTTAGACTGTTAGGTAAGAAAAAACAAGCACATTTAAGACAACAGTAAGAAACTGTGATTTTTCACACTATTTTCTGACATTTTATAGAGCAAGCAATTGATTAATGGAGGAAATAATCCGCAGATTATTTGATAATAAAAATATCAGTTTGTCGCAGCAGCCCTTTATATTTCTATCAGTAAAGACAAGGAACAAAGAGGATTACATCGCTTTTGAAGTCTTCAAAATAAACAGTAGTGTCCTTTATTTCAAACTAAATGGTGGAAATCCATAACAATTCATTTCTGAGGTACAATATAGCACATATATACATGAAAACACAATGCTACAACTTGAAACGGTTTGACCTGGTATGCTATTCACAACAGCACAATATATGTTGGATCTACATGAGCGCGAACGAACAGCTCAACTTAACCATTCCCCTAAAACGTCAAGGACACAACGTAGCAGTGTAATATTTGGGCTAATTTACGTCAGTGAACCAGGAGGATGAAAGAGACATTTCTTTTGCCTCCCTTTTTCTGTACGTCCCCTCCAGAAACTGCCCATCTCTCCTAAAATAACCTGCTGCATAGACCTTTGAACATTTCACAGGGCTGATGATTTGAGGCCTGTAGTATCCACGGAAATGGAACGACATTTTTCTTGAAGTCCATAATTACCATGCTAGTCGGGACAGAGCAGTATAGGCTGGGGCACACAATGTCACTCGGGAGAGCTGCATCTAATTAAACACTGGAAAAAAAAAACTATAATTACAACTTTTCAGGAGTACGGGAGACCTCACCCATGTTTCATGTTCTCCCTATCTGAACTGAAAGCTCACCCAAGTAACAAGCACATCTGCCTTCAGCGCTGGACTCGCAACTGCAAACCCACAATCAGTCCCGACCTCAGGACCACTCCCTGCTGGGGCAGGACTCAACGTGGTCATTTGCAACAATATGGACCACCTTTGGAGGAGACCGACAGTACGTTTCTTGTTCGACTCGAAATAAATTTACAAAATGAGTCCGTTACTATTTTTGGAGTGTCTTTTTGACTGGCCTTTTCGGGTTGCAGAGATCAGAGTTGACGAATTATTGGCACTGCTCTAAAACACTGAGCTGGGACGTCGCGTACCTGAGGGCGTGCCAAGTAGTGGGAGGTAGAAAAACGTACTGAACGTATCGATCGGGTGAAAACTGTCAAGCGTTGAGTTATATCTGTTTTAAAGAGGACCTATTGTGTGTATTTTCAGGCGATCAGATAGAACACGTTTACATGCTTTAATGTTCTAAAAACGCTTTATTTTTCTCATAGCGGCTGTCTCTTTTCACCCTTTGTCTGAAACGCTTTGTTTGAGCTCCGCTGTTTGAGGGAATGCCAAACCAGCCAGTAGGCAGGTAGACATCAGACCGGCAAATACAGGTACTTCGCAAAAACTCAAGGCCGCGCCCCCTTTTTGGGAGATAGGAAACCGAAGATCCCATAGACTTCAATGCTATTTGACGTATGTTTGGATTGTAATTTTGACAAATTCGTATGCATTCATCTCTTGTTAAACAAACGTTTGATTCATACACGTCTAATGCCTGAACTGTTTGATCTATTGGCGGAGATTTAGTTGGAGACGACGGTCTGATGCTGCTATAACGTTAATGAAGAATGTACTGCAGCAGCCTCCCACTCAAGTAACTGTCACCAGCATCATTTAGTAATTTACCACACTGACAGTGAATATTCACTTATCGTATGTGCCTCAAATCTCAGTGTGAAAGCCTCGGTTAACCCGCTACACAACAGTCATTTTCTCTCCTGTGACAGCGAGTTTCTTTCCCCCAAAAGGGAGCACAGCCTCGGTGATGACGCCATGCTGGTCTGGTCTACAGCTCGGAGCCATAGGGCCCCTCAATTATATCTTTTTTAGGACACGGCAGGGGAACAAATCAGAGATCAACGTTTTGGGATTTGTTGTTGGTGCAACCAACTACACAGAAACTCTTGGGCATAGTGTTATTACTATTACCGGTTTGTTTAAAGTAGAAGTTTGGGGACATGTTTCAACTTCGTCTCTTTACGCTGTTACCGTCTAGGAGGGACAACACAGGATTGTTTTCCCCCAAAAGGGGGCGTGGTCATGCAAGCCTAAACCAGATGACGTATTGCCGGTCTGATGTATTATGTGGAAGAAAAGGCAGGACTTCAATCAAGGCGTTTCAGGCAGTTCAGGAGCAGTGTTTCTGTGGGGGAGATTAACTCCATTTGGCGTGGGGCTTTGTAACTTTGCAGACCTTTTACATGCACAAAAAAAAACGATATAACACACTAAAGGAAAAGGAAAAAGCACAAAGGCATAATAAGTCCTCTTTAAAGCACATTTATTTTATCTGCCTTATAAATCAAAAGTTCCTTTTTAGGCTTTTCAGCAATATTTAGCTAATGCATCCATCTTTATTTATCAGCTTTGCGTTCTAGTTGGTGGCAGCTTGCTACAAAGTTTGAGCCGTTTCTTTTGGTGGTTTATATTGCATGCATGACGTCAAAAACATAAATGCCACTTAAATAGGTACAAAATAAGACACACCGAGAGAAAGATCAATCTTTGAAAGTCATTTAACTAATACTGAACACGTTCCCTGTTCGGTTCACAAGAACACCACGTAACAGTAAATACTTTTATATACATATGTACAAGAAGTAGGATGCAGTGTTGATGACCGTTCTTTTTGAGTAGTTTTAAGGCTAAAGATAAGGTGTATGTAAAAAAAGTGTGCTACATCACTGAAGAGGAACCAGCTCAGGTTGGTTTGCTCTGCACGCTGACATGCTCGGCTTGTGACGCACGCTAGCTTTACAGTAAAGGTCAGGATGTTAAAATACTTGTCTGTAAGATCACTCAAGTCCCGCCTACCAGCGCACACACTACAACACTGCTTCTCTTCTACGAGTCAGTCCACATGTACATTTCTCAACATTACATTTTATTTACTATTAATCTCAGCAGTGTAAATATTCTGTACAAAACAACTCCTATTCACTTTGGTAGAACTTCTTGACTGATACCTCAAGGAATAAAAAAAAAAATAAAAAAATCACTTTGTCCCTGAAAAATGTTTAGATTCAGCATGTTTTTGGGTAGTCTAAATCTGAATATGGTTGATGGGTATGATTGAGAGAAAAAAAACAGACCTTTAGGAGTTTCCTCAGTGTGCTGATCAAGACAGCTGTCAGCTGTATAAGAAAAGGTTCATTGTCACTCATCCAGCATTTAGCTCATCTGACTGCACCTGAATCTTGAGCACAGTTGATGCTTTTCCCCATTCAATGAAGAGTTGTCAGAGAAGCATGCAAGAGCGCAGATACTCAGGCTTCACTTTAGCATACATACAGTATGAGTTAACATCAACAGCGTCAAACAGGATGCATATTAGAGCAAAAAACGTTGGTCCGAGTGTGATTAAGAAGCGGTGTCAAGATGCAACTCTAGATAACACAAAATACTGAATCTGGAAACCATGTGGCTGTATGTGAACAACACAGTCAGATGAACTGTACAAATTAAATCATATAACTAGGTGACACAACACACCACGAACTGCTAGCTCCTTCTTTATAACAGAACTGCACAAAAGAGGAATGTGGGTCAAGAGGGGCTTGACCTCACAGCCCAGTGAAAGAGTGATTCACTCTCACTATGAGGTTTCTCGTTCTGGTTGTAGAGTCTGGAATGTGAGACTGTGCTCATCTGTTGAATACTGGGGGTTTACAATAGGCTAGATCCAATGGAAGGGGGCAGTAATGCTCCAAGCCCCAATCAAATATTATTCCAAACCTTCTGACCCCTTGAGTGTGATCTGTGCTCAGCTGTCCCCCCTCCCTGGAAGTGTCAACCGGTAGTCAGCTCAGATCTTCTTCGACTTACGGCCCAGGTGGTAGTAGTAAGCCATGGCGACCACCAGGAAGAGCACCCGACTGAGGAGCAGCAGTATGGCAGCGTAGGGTAGGATGCCAATCTCCATTAAGGTGATGGATGTCACTGAAAACCACAGAGCAACATTTAGTACTTGAAATATTACTTTTATTAAGAAAAAGGCACATTGAGACGCATCGCCAGCAAAACACGTCGCCAGTAAAACCATTGTTTTCCTATGGTACGGCACACCTATCGTGCAAGGCTCTCTTGCACTGCGTGCTGCGTTTTTCTAACGGCATAATAGCTATACTATAATAACTTTTCAGCGCCAGGCGCGGAGTCGCACCGCTCGACAATGTCAAACTTGGTCCAGGCAGACAATCAAATCAAGCAAGAGGCGGGCTTTACTACTTTACCACTTCCTTCCTGTTTTGATGCCGGTAGATGTGGTAGCAAAGAATTGTGTGTTGAACAATAAAATGTTGTAAATATAATTAGCGTTTTCAGTCCAAAATGGCAGCAGCAGCTCTTGTCAAAAAACACCAGAGTTTCGTCTCTATACTCTTTGGTGGTAGGGCTAGCTAGCTTGTTAGCTGTTGGACTGTGAAAGGGAAGGGTGAATTCATATCTCATGTCATGATAGATTCATGTAGGCTACTATCTTTGTGTGTGTGAGAGAGAGAGAGAGAGAGAGAGAGAGAGAGAGAGAGAGAGAGAGAGAGAGAGAGAGAGAGAGAGAGAGAGAGAGAGAGAGAGAGAGAGAGAGAGAGAGAGAGAGAGAGAGAGAGAGAGAGAGAGAGAGAGAGAGAGAGAGAGAGAGAGAGAGAGAGAGAGAGAGAGAGAGAGAGAGAGAGAGAGAGAGAGAGATTGACCACATTTTAAACACATTTGATTGCCCAGTTGCAATTTCTTTCAAGTTTGTCTTAAAACAATACTTGAAAGCCCATATGTACATTGAAAGCGTTATTTGTCACGGCAATTGTCAGTCTGTGCTAGACAAATTAAGTAGGTATCATTCAAAGTTAGTCTTTTTAGTATAAAATTCCCTGGATGGTGTTTCCTTGCAGAGCTGGGTTGGAGGGTATGTACCACTAAGTAGGAATTTTGTGCTTCGAAGAAACCAACTTGATTTGAGTAACCAACTGGTGAAGCCTCACATTAGCTCCAGCTGACCTTTAGAAGTATTTTTACCAAAGAAACAGGACTGTGAAATTTGTCCCTCATCACTTGTATTGCAATTGCTCTAGGAAGGGGTCCCTTCGGGTCCAGTATGGACAGGAGGAATTGTTATAGAGACAAAAAGCTGTTTCTATGTACATATAGGGATGTGAGACTTGAAAATGTGTGAACCTCTCCTTTAATATAATGCAAGGCTGTGACTCCACACTCTGGACACAAGAGGGCAGTATCGACACATTTCCAATATTCTTTGGTAAAATCAATTCTGACTAATGGTTTGGCTCAACTCTGACACTGACAGGTGAGATAGTGATTGTAACAGCTAGGGACAAAAAGACATAAACAGAGCTGTAAAACAATGTATTGGAGGAATTTAAATCACCAAGAAACTGGACAGCAAAGTAGCAGGCTTCACTGAGCAGAGTCCACTGGATGATGATCTTCTCCGATGTGTAGAGACAGTTCCACATGATAGTGGCCAGGCCTGGAAAAAGATATGATAAAAGGAAATATATAGGTTCAAGGGCATGGGAATGAAAACAGAAAAAAAGAGGAAGCTCAGGAGAGAAGACTCCTACACGTCCAAGAGCGAATCCACTAACTAACTAAACTACTATGAGAACAATTTACTCGCAGCTGTAATCTGTGATGCAATGTGCACACGCTGATAAGTGGCCTATTGATGATCCGTTGAATGCTCTGACTCATTGATTCTGATAAAAGCCTGCGCTCGATCATTTCATTCCCTGCCATTCCTCCGGTTAATTTTCCTGTATTTCACTCCCACCCACCCACACCAGTGAGGCGATGGAAATGAGAAAGGGTGGGCAGATAGGTGGGAGGGCTGATGGACTGTATCCTCTCCCTGCCAGCTTCCATCTGTGTGGCAGATGAGAACCCATCAATCGCCCCCTTTACCGCCCCTTGTCCTGGAAGACAACCTCCTTTTTCTTCGCTAATCCCCACAGGCCCGGCTGACATTTATAATAAAGATACCCCTCTTTTGTTGGCCTTATGAGACTGAGAGCTGGTTCAGTCATATGTTGCTCCACAGTGCCATGTGTTTAAAGTCTCTCTCCATCACACAATGCAGTAATCATCCAGAGGGTTATTTTTGTTTCGTTCAGATTCATCAAGATGTGCGTACAATGTGTTAAAAGTGCAGTATGAGGTTTCTCCTTAGTATTTCCATAAATGTCTTGTGAGGGAGGAGGGGGGAACACATTAGATGAAATATTTTCTGCTCCTATGTCTATATAAGGCCCCGGTGCCGACGTTCTGACATATGTTATGGCCTGACTGTGTATATGATATATATATATATGATATATGCTAAGTCTTTGCTCTCACTAGGGCTGCACAATTAATCGAATATTAATCGTGATCACGATTTTGGCTTCCCACAATTAAATGAACATGATCGACTGCGATATTGACGTTTAAAATGCGTGCTCCGCTCATAGAAAACTGCTGCATGAATCAAGCGCTTCCTAAACTAACAGCTAGAGATGCTCCGTCAATCAGCAGCCGATTGAAGCCTGACGGTTTTCAGCAGTCTCATACAGTGTATATTTTTTGCCCGTCAGACACACATGTGCTGCCCTCGCATGATGGTTTTACGTCGGCACACAGCGGCACAGTCAGTAACGTCACAACACACAACTGCAAGTCCAAAATAAGCTGTGGAGGAACAACATTAAAACATTTGGAAAAACTATCTTAATCAGACACTTATTAGATTGCAATTCATTCCCATGATGCTGCTCAGAGTAATCACAGTGAGCGGCTTGTCTGCCCACAGCACATTATCGTGCATTCAAGCTCCACTCCGTAAAATAAGTATTGTGCGATGGTAGATTATAACACTATCTTGATGCGTTGGAGAGAAACTTCAGTTGTCCAGTTGTTTGAGGGAGATGTTTTCACAGTGATATAACATAGATAATAGAGAGGGAATTATGACCTGTTTAACTTCTTAACACTACTTCTAAGCAGCTTCTAGTATATAATTAAAACTACTAATTCCAAGATTTTACAATAATTTATTTCCTAATCATTTGAATTTTGTGTTTTTTTATGCAAATAACCACTATAGGTGACAATAACAAAGTAAAAGGACAACATTTTTTGACGGTTGTAATGTAGCACAACATGGAAGTGAAAGCAGCGCTCTGGTTATTTAAATGTGAATTTACGATAAAAATATTTTGTGCCTAAAATCTATGAATAATCGTGATCTCAATATTGATCGAAATAATCGTGATTAGCATTTTGGCCATAATTGTGCAGCCCTAGTTCTCCGCCTTCTTTATTTCCCTGCTTATTTTCATATCAAGGAGCAACCTGTGTTACCTGCCTCTCTGCTACAGTCACACTGCGCCTCTTCACAGAGCAATCACAAACCTCTGATCACTAACTGAGTGACTGACTCACTGACTTGCCTGCAATTAAAATAATCGCAAATGCCAGAATTGACTGGCATATTTATGAGCATCGATTGTCTCCTTGTGATGGCGTGGCACAGAAGAGCAATGTACAGGAATACACTGCCTTCTTTTGAATTCCAGGCCAACCCACACACACAATCATACAGTACATACACTGTCCTGCCATCCCTCACTGTGTTCCCATCGGATTTAGATCTGATATATGAAGCCACAGAGGCGTCTGGAAGCTTTTGCTGTGAGCATTCTGGAGAATTGGTCTCTGTACTCCTGTCAAGTCCTCACAGTGAACTGTAACTGAATCAAATTACACAGCCTCGGCTTGTAGCCTAAAGGGATGATTTTGCGGCACGAAGAGAGCTTTTTTGTACGTCATCTGAATGTGCATGTGCGAACTGTAATGAACGCATTGTCACAAAAGACCGCGTGCAGTTGGCCAGTGTACATTTTTGTGAACGGTTATAAATAAATTTTAAAAATGCTGCGTGTCAGCGCGGTGAATGCACTCCCACATGCATAGCTGCGGTATGTTCTCTATGTTCTCTGTTCTATGCATGAATAGGAGTGAAGACTTACTAAGCAGCGCTCCTCCATAAAGGCGAACGGAGAGGCTAGTCGTGGAGAGCTCCTCCTCAAAAACAACCTCATATAGCTGGTTGGGAAACAGCAGGGCCTGTGTAGGAAAACAAAAGCACAACACAACTCTGTCATATCAACACAACAGCATTCTGTTCTCCCCAAATGCCCCCAAAATGCAGCAGCATTGACAAAGTCTCCCTGTCTGTGAGTTAGAATCACTGCGTATGACCTCAACACTGACGACACTGAGCATTTAGCCGCTATAGCCGACAATGATGGAGCTGTTTCTCCAGATGTCCCTCACTGATAAGTTGGGGAAGACTCTACAAGAACTCACTGCTGGGTTCGCACAACAGGACTTCTCCTATTTTGACAAGGAGTGATTTTTCTCCTTCAGTAACTGTACAAAAGTCTCTATACTGATAGAGACTATAACAATTGAATGACTTTTTACGGTGCTTTCACAAGCTATAGTCCGTTTGGACGAAGGAAGGAGGTTAATTAACGCTCCAAACATGCGCTGAATTTTGGCGAGGAAAAACTGTCATGGCCATTTTCAAAGGGGTCCCTTGACCTCTGACCTCAAGATATGTGAATGAACATGGGTTCTATGGCTACCCATGAGTCTCCCCTTTACAGACATGCCCACTTTATGATAATGACATGCAGTTTGGGGCAAGTCATGGTCAAGTCAGCACACGGACAGCTGTTGTTGCCTGTTGGGCTTGAGTTTCATGTTATGATTTGAGCATATTTTTTTAATGGTAAATGCAGTACCTGTGAGGGTTTCTGGACAATATTTCTCAATGATTTGTGTTGTTAAGTGATTGCTAATAATAAATATAAACATACATTTATAAGCAAGCATATTTTCCCACTCCCATGTTAATAAGAGTATTTAATACTTGACAAAGCTCCCTTTAACAGATAAAAAATGTGCAATAAATTTGCGATTAATCGCGACTAACTATGGACAATCATGCGATTAATCGTGATTAAATATTTTAATCGTTTGACAGCCCTAATATATTGCTGTCGAAGTGTTTTAATTTTGACTCGGCACTGATCTACTGTGTGCACAAATCCCTTCTCCTTCAGTTTATCTCGAATGACTTTTCAGTATGAACAAACTTCACTATTTTTGTGGACTTTATTTAGCATATTCTGTATGTTCTCTATGGCCCAGATGTCAATCACACATCGGACTTCTGCAGAAGTCCAGGTCAGTCCTCTCCCACTCGTGTTAACCTGTCGTTTACCTGTGTCCATCTCAACAAACGCCCGCACAGGCAGCCTGCGTTTTGGTTCGTTTTGGAGATGGTCCGAGAACACCTCTTGCAAGCGCCAGAGTACGATTACTGCGTTCACAACCGCCCAAACGAACCGCACCAGATATCAATTAAGACAGAGTAAATGTTGGCGTGTGAAAGCGCCCTCAGTCATGAATGTGAAACAACTCCTTCACTGTAATGATGATTTAAGCAACACTTACCATCAAGGCCATAACTGTGAAACCCACTGCAGAGCTGAGTATCCACACCCTGAGAATAGAGAGACATTACATGACGTACTGTATCCTTCCTGTAAGCCATACTGGTTGTGCATTTGTTTTCTCAGAGTTTACAAGATGTTGAACTTCACTGGAAGTGACACACAGATGACCTCACACGGTCTGCTGTGTTAACTGTGAGCTGGTCTGAGCAGCTGAAATCTCACCTCAGCCCGGTGGGCTCTCGCATCGCAAACTTCATCTCGTTTCCGAGCATCTGACTGATCTGTGAGCGAACAAGGCGAGACAAAAGAAAGAGGAAATGAGTTGTGTGGTAGGGAAATATAAAAGCAATCATGTCATCTTAACAGATATATATTATGACAGCCTTCAACAAAGCACCACATAACCAAGAATAAAGTGCTCTCCATGGAGGTGCGTTTCATGTTGCCAACTCTGTAGCTATACTGCTACTGGAAAGAAGCACATTAAACAAAACGGTGGAGAGAAAAGGAGAGAGGCTTAGCATCAATAAGCACCTATTAAAATATTGATTAGAGACTGTAAATGTCTTCACTCCCTTAATCACCCCAGGACGATTAAGAGGGCATGTCATCACAACATATTACAGTGAATTCTGCATGAATAACCAACTACCAAGTCCATGCCAGAAGAAAAACCTTATTTGCTATAATTAACTTAATCCTAGCAACAGGAGTACCACGCAAAACTCAATTTATAATCCTGAGAGCCCGAAGCATTTAGTGGGAGAATATTTTTAACAAATTGAAAGCATTTTTTTATTCCTGTTGAGTAGAAAAACAGTTAATATTTCATGAAATGTCACAGAGAATGAATCTCATCCCGCAGCCATATTGAGGAGACACACTCGAGCGTTTCCCTGGTGATATCTGTTAGGATAAACATCTCTTATCACGGATGCAGGAATATGCTGGAATGCTAATAACTGGCAATTGTTTTTCCAACTCTGGCATTAATATATTCATGTGAACCCCTCAGAAAATACACAAACGAGGCATGCAAGCATCCTCTGTTTAGTCTGATATTACCAGCATCTTAATATTCTTCTACAACTATCGAAGGGCTTGTATGACGCAGTAATGAAACAATTAGTTCATTAAATCATTAGTCGATATACAGAAAATGTATCGACGACACGTGCGATAATCATTAAAGTCATTTTGTCATAAAATGACAAACATTTACTGGTTCCAACTTCTACTGAAAAATGGGAGATTTTCTGCTTTTGTGCGTTTTGTCACCTTGAATATCTTTCAGACTGTTGGTTGGACAAAACAAGCAATTTGAAGACCTTGGGAACTGGGAAATCATGATGGGCATTTTTTCACAATTTGAATTTTGTAGACTAAAAAATGTAATAGATTAATGAAAAAAATATTCAGCAGGTAAATTGAAAATGGCAAGAATCACAATGCTGAGGTGCTGCAGCTCTAAAGGGACTCTTCTTCACCTACTCTGGGAATGTCCCATGATTCAGAACTACTGGTAAAAGGTTCATGGATGTATAAAAAACATTACTCGCACCAATTTGAGCTCTGCTAAATGTTCTCAGTGAAATGACATGTGGATCACTTTATCCTGTACAGATTGTAAAGCCCCCTGAGGCAAATTTGTGATTTTGGGCTATACAAATAAAATTGACTTGACATGTCACTGTGGAGCCACAGGCTTTATTCAGACCAGTATAATGGTGGGAAAGCAAATTATTATGAGAAACTGGAGGAACCCAGGTGATCCCTCTTTTCAGGAGTGGTTCAGAGTGGTTGGCCAAAGTGGCATCATACGAACAAATTTCTTTCAGCTCGAAGGACAGGACTGAGAAATATGTGGCGAAGTGGGGAGACTACTTGGAATACATTGTTAATGTGGAAAGATCTTGAAGTAAAGCACACACAATCACACAATACTCACATACACAGAACACATACACACTCTTCATGTGTCTGAGAATTAATTGGTTGCTTTTTGGATATTTTATTATTAATTCTTATTATTCTTATTTGTATCATTCTTATTCTTACTATTTTGCATATAAGAGTCATTTGGTTTGTTGACCAAAATGTGACAATGTTTATGAAAAAATTAAATAAAATACTAATTACAAAAAAAAAGAAAATGACAAGAATCCTGCACTATATGCAAAAGAGCAAGATCTCTAGAAACAGCGAAAATCAGTGGGCTAAAGCTCCATACAGTATGCAATGTGTACACTGCATTTCTCTGCAAATTATCTAAAATGCAAAGAGACAATCTATGTGTATCTGTGTGTATACTGTACATGTCTGTAAATAAGGTGGTTTAGAGAGCAAGAGCAGCTCAGAAATGTTGCTGAGAAATTTAGATTTAGTTTTTTAATCGAAAAAATGTAAAAAAAAAAAAAAAAAAAAAAAAGGACATGGAGGTAAACAAACTGCCCCATATAAACCACACAGAGGGCTAGAGAGAAAATAAGCTTGGTGTTCTGCCTGAACAGACAGTAACCCATAGAGAAATTACATAAATAATAATAAATTGTTTGTTGGCTGTGAAGTTGTATTCCTTCCTCCAAAGCCTTCAGGTCTCATCACAACCCCCCTAAAATCAATGAGTTCCCTTCATCATTAAACATATCTCCCCTCAAAAACGGTTCTTGTGTTGCAGCGATACGCTGAACGATGAAAACCACTAAAGCAGAGAAGATGAATTATTTTCTGGCTAGCGGTGTTTAGAGCGAACTCACTATCAATCGGAGAGTAGTTTTCTGCTCGATGCTCCTGTGAAATGTCAGAGTGAATGAAACAAAATGATTCATGTCGTATACTAGAAAGATCGAGTCAAGGGGTTTTCAAGGGTTTTGCCTCCTACCATTCCCAACCATGTACTGTTAAGTGTTACTGAGCAGCGGCATCAGGAACACAACTGTATTCCATCCATTTGCTCCATCAAAACATGTCCTGAGCAGTCACAAAGTAATGTGTGTATTCAGATTACTTTCTTGTTGTAACGAGTAACATAACGCCTTACTTTGCAATTCAAGTAATCAGTTATTTGGTTACGTTTTCAAATAAGCAATCCGTTACAAGAACATCACAGTGATATGCAAATTGTGGGGGACAAGCGTCTGTCAGCTGCAAAGAACTCTTCTAGGGGCGGCTGTGGCTCAGACGTAGAGCGGGTCGCCCACCAATCGGAAGGTCGGCGGTTTGATCCCATGTCGAAGTATCCTTGAGCAAGATACTAAACCCCAAATTGCTTCCGAAGGATGTGCCATCGGTGTGTGAATGAGTATTTAGATTAGATCCTGATGGGCAGGTTGTATGGCAGCCTCTGCCATCAGTGTATGAATGTGTGTGTGAATGAGTGAATGCTGACATGTAGTGTAAAGTGCTTTGAGTGGTCGGAAGACTAGAAAGGCACTATATAAACGCAGTCCATTTACCATTTACTTCAGATTTGAAGAAGCACCTGCATACACACAGCTCCACAACTCTGGTGGGTGGCGAGGCGCAGCGAGGAGGAGAATGATGCCGGTGCTACAGCTCCGAAACAGCAACAGCTTTCGGCAGTCACTCCCAGGGAAATTAACAAGCTTGTAGCTGGTTATGTGGTGGAGGAGATGCTATCGATATAAACTGTAGAGTCTTCATCTTACCGTAAGAACAGTAATAAAATCCCTAGACGTGTAACATGGAGGGAACAGTGCCTGGCAGAAAAAAAACATTTGCTAGCTACCTCCATATAATAAAGAGCTGTTATTCCTGCCTGCAGAGTTACTGATACCGTAGACGAGGCTTTGCAATGATGGTAGAGTCAATACATTCAAAAAAGCAAAAGTACACTTTTCTCAGTAGTAACGCTATAATGTAACAAGTTACTTTTAAAAGTAACATTACTTAACACTGGTCATGAGAAATATCCTCATGAATTTAATAGAGTTTAAGGTCTAGAATATGATATGTTATGACGATATCAATGAGACCTAAAACTTGCAGAAGTTACTTGCAAAGCAAGTTTATCATGTTGCTGTTTTGCACATTTCTGTTATCCACATTACTTATTCCAAGCACAAATTGAGTGATACTAATGGCCTCTTAAGCTTTGTAGAACTAACATTTTATGATGTCTAAAAGAGAAGAGAGGAAGATATGAAAAGATTTAATGTGCCGTAAATGAAATGGAAAAAAAGGAACTCTTTGTGCTACTGATTTTTTTTTAGTTTCTTAAACGTTTCCTCTCGCCCGTGGCTGCTGCAGCTTCGATGTCAGAGCAGAGCCCTTAAGAAAAGACACTCTTGAAGTTCCTAAAAATATTAAGATAAAGAGTTACACCCATGACATCTGTCATTGCACTGCAGCTGAAGTGCCTGTACATGCATCCGTCTGTGCCAGCTGTGATCACGTGACCAGGGGAATCAGCCTTCCTGTGCCATGGTTTCAGGGGCTGTTTTTGACAGGAACACATAAATATTCATGACTGGCATGAGAAATACTCAAAGGGGAAATGAGCATCAACTGATTGGCTTGGGGTGGAATAGAGCGGAAGGGAGTTGGGGAGAGAGAGAGGAAGAAACAGGAAAAAGGAAGAAATGCACAATGCTGTTTGTGGAGAGAGACGCTTGATCACAGCTGCTATGGTCCGACCTCGTCATCAGTCACTCAGTCAGCTACAATCAGTAAAGAAAGGGCAGCCTGTCTGCCGGAGAGCATGACAAATATTCAGGAGTAGTAGAAGAATCTCCTAATCCCCAAACTAAAATGGTGCTTCTCTTCCTATGGATGTTGCCAGTTTGTGCAGTCACATTAAGAAGATAGTGATCACCACCTCTTATGTCTCAGTGGAAATCCTCTGGGATGAAAAATATACACAAAACATTATGGTACATCTTATCTATGAAGGCCTGGGCTCAAACTTGAATGTTACTTCTTGACTGTTGCACTAACGTAGCGTACCAGTGGGTTAAAACGGCCGAAGGGCAAATATTTCTTGGCACAGTCGCACTCAAATATGGTAGCACAAATACAAAGCCTCTCTCTCTGTCTCTCTCTCACTGAAGTATAAGTAATAGGAACCGTATTCTTATCTCTAAGCAGTAAAAGAGGCAGGAAGAGACAGTCAGCGGACCACAGGGGCACTTCCCTCCTTTGTTTACAGGGACCACAGATAAAGTTTCCCCACCAAACCAACTCTCTTAGATCCCATGGGTGTCACAAATGCTTGTGGCAAGGATAAATAGAACAACTCAAGAGTAACAGCACAATGCAGCACATTGTAAGAGCAACCATTTATTTCTAAATTAGGGCCAATGCCACAGTTAAATCAAGCGGCATCCTCCGGTGCTGAGAAATGAAACCAACACTTGAGGCGGGCTCCAAAAGTAAGTCAATCCCCAAAGACCCCCGTGTTAAAAGCAGAAAGCCTTAGTTTACAGCCTGGTACAAAAAACGGTTTTGGTCTCTATAGCTAATTTCCCCGTTCATGACAACTTTACGAGGGTGAATTTTTATATAACTCACCCGTTTAAATTATATTAAGGCTTAAAATTAGTATGTAATGACTGCATTGTCGCTTTGAGTGACAGGTGGGTGCCGTACCAGGTCGCTAGCTGCTTGCTGTCTGCTCTGCTGCGTCACCGGGGCCCGCCTCAGCTCCACCGACGATCCACCTCTTTTCCCATTTTTGGATTAGCCGTGACTTACGCCCGGGCCACACTGGGCACGTCAGCAGCGCGCGGCGGCTGCCTCGCTGAAATGCTGCGTCTCTCACGCAAGTTGTGTCCACGCCAGCAGCGTTTCTACTACTGCCAGCAGTTTCTTTCTACATAGACTTTGCCTCTCATAATGGCCATTTCATTTAATTATAAATGTCATTTATATTCATATTAGACAGAAAAAGGTTAAGAAGCGTGTGTCCATTTGTACATAACAGTAATTATCCACAATTAAAAGCCAATACTTATTAATTAATTGAGCCCTGCAAGTCACTGCATTTTCCACAACACTCCTGCAAATATTTCAGAATAAAAGCCTCATGTTAACAAATGAAGGAATTCCACAGAAAAAATGCTAGAGGGCTTTTATTTTGAAACAGAACTAGGAAGTGGTGAGTTAAAAATAAATCTATATTTCTTTCTATGTCTGTGTCAAAAGATAATTTTCACTGACTGTGACATTCTACAGATGTCTAGACATCGAAACTGTAGTAATGTTGCTGGTATGATGTCAATACACTATCAAAAGATAATTTCACTGTCTATTTTTAATGTGAACTGCGTGCGGCACGTGGAAAAAATAGGAGAGACATCGAATCTCTAGCAGAGACGCAGCCGAGCCGCAGCCGAGCCGCAACTGAGCCGCGCTGCTCGCGTCGGCTGTGTGGCTGCTCTAACCTGTTAACATGGGCGCCGAAATAAAAAAAACAACAGCTCCCGCAGCCGCCACGCGCCGCTGACGTTCCCAGTGTTGCTCGGGCCTTAAGCTGTGTCGCCACTGCCAAGACGGTGACGGACGGAGCCACCCACTCTGAGCTTCAAAATGGCTCTTCATAAACCTATGGGTGACGTCACGGAGACTACGTCCATATTTTATATAGTATATGAGTTAAATAGGGAAACCTACTATTCAAAACAGCTTTATACCACTGTACCATAGACCACATTAGCCAAAGTGTTGTGTTACTGTACTGTTGCTGGATCAACATCCAAATCATTCATCCAGTATCTAACAATCAATAATCCTTTGCAAATCAAATAATCTTTATTGGCCTGGATGTTGAGGCCTTAAGTGCGTCTCTTTCTCCATCAGTGCGCCTTGTGAGAGGGATCTGAGTGACAGATGTCTGGGTTAGGCTCCTTGCTAAAACATTGAGAGAGAAAACAAACACTCAGAAGGGCTGAGAAAAGGGGGGGTGACATCTCATCACAAGCTATCAACCACCACCGTATGCCTGCTCCCTTCTGTTCTGTTCCCTTCTCCCACTTGCCTGATTAATATTTCAGTGAGGAACAGTCAGCTCTGCTCATTCGAATGCAATCTGATAAAAAAATATAATAATCATTGGATATTGGAGCCCTCTGAAACGGAACAAGACATTATTGTCAGTCTGCAACTGTGCAGCATGAATATATAGATGTTTTGTTCCTGGTATGGACCGGCATGTGTGCTGTTGCGTTTTGGTATACACTGTCTATATGAGTGTGCAAATACATGCGAGGCAGGAACATAATACATGAGATGCAAGAGGCAGGGAGTCTCTCAGGGGAGACAGTCACATCTCATTGGAGCTGCGGGAGCTCATGGGATTACGTGATCTAGATTCACTGAAGCACAATGCACACAACGGGACGCTATGAGAGTGATGAGACAATTAGCGGCCCGTTGTGGCTTTTAAAAGGAATCCATAGCTCCGCTCAGAGTTAATGAATGCATCTGTGGTTGAGTGCCATTTTTGTTTGTGCATTGCTGCAATTTTATCCATTTGACTGATGACGGTTTAACACATGGTGCTTACATTTATAACCGAGTTGATTGTTGTGGTAATGTGCTGGCTATTTGCCTTTGCTGTCTGCACCAGTGCTCACATAGAGTGCTACAGGAATGAGTCCTAAAATCTTGAAATGAGTTTTAGCAAATCCGGTTCCCTGGTCTCAAAGTCGATGGAATTTTAGTTATATGCCTGAAGTAAGGTCTGTGGTAAACACAAGCTTAAGAGATTTAACGTTTTGTTCTACGACATAAAATACATCAATAAATACCCCACTAGTGAATTTTGAAGCCTTTATGTGTCTTAAAAAAAAGGCAGTTGTGGCTAAATGAGACTACTAAACGTCATCGCTCCGACTCGTACGCCTTTACAGCCTCGTTGTGTATACTCGCGCTCATGGACCGTGGTGTAGTTCGTTTATAGCCTAGCTTTTTCCTCCTTGTTATTGCATTCACACTTCAAAAATCATAGAGTAGTGTTCATTTGTGAAGATTAACTTGCTGAACAAAATGTGTAAAAGTATCCTAAACGTTTGTTTGCCACAGAGCTTATTTTCTGCAATAATCCCCCCCAAAAATTGAAAAACCCCATTGGCTATTTGTCGAGGGAACCACGGCGATGCTAACTTTCTGGTTGGCCTACAAAAATACGTCATCCCTGGAGCACTCTATTGAATAAAAATGACACAAATAAAGGAATCACGTGACTTAATCTGACCTTCGAGCGGTGCACTTCGCCCTCATCATCCTCGCCACCAACTCCAAGGATTTTCCGGCTCTTCAGACGGCTTATCAGGTCCGTCTGGCTGTGCTTCTTCATCAGAGGAGGGTGAGGTTTAGTCGCCATGGTGCACACACCTGACAGAGAAGTGGAAAGAGAGGTACACGGTTGGAGACGTTCAGAAGGAAAGCAGTGCGTGTGGTAGTATTGATGGGAGATACAAATGAATAAATGGAATAGAGGAAGACGAGGAGACAAGACGGGTAAAAAAGAAAATAATTAAAGTATGAATTTTATATGAGAAACATCAGTGGAGCTTTTCCTCTGTTATTACCCCTCGCTCTGAAGAAGACACTTCCCTACAGCACAGGCAGCGAGAGGTATCTACCAATCTACCAATAATCCCCTTGAGGACTTGTCTTATGCAACGCAATTACATAACACGGGTCCAGCAAATATAATACACGCAACCCATAAGACCTTCCTCTTAAGTCAGACAGGAGGCAGAGGCCAGGTGTCCTCAAGGTCTGCCGGGAGGCCAACAGACTCAGGTGCCTGTTCAAAGAGCCAATAGATCTGATCGTGACACAGGCTACTGCTGTACACACACACACACACACACACACACACACACACACGTAAATGGAGCTGGGCTTTCTGAGGACTGAGGGTCTCACTGTCCATATCCGCCTGTATTGTCCACGCAGAAATATGCCCTAACTTTTTGCTACAGATACATTTATGATTCATTTTAAATGTATACTCCATGTCCCAACAATCTTATTTCTCTCATTTTCTTTAGTTTTGCAGTTTCCTGCTTTAAGCTCTCAGCGGGACTTATTTTTATCCCCACATGCTGCTGAGATTAAAACAGACTAAAGCTACACTGCTGCACAGCCAGCCAGCTTTATTAGTTTTTCAAGTAATATAAAATGTATTTTACAAACAAGAAATTTGTGAAAAAAGAACTCTGCTTACCCTTTATATTCAGAAAGTATGCTGCATGTTTTTAAACATTAAAGCTGCAGTGGTTAGAAAGGGAGCAAATGTGATTAGAAAAAGTTATTTTTATAAAACGGTCACTATATCCTGACAGTAGTGCACGAGACAGGTAATCTGAAAAAAATCATGCGACTCTTCCGATGCTCCTAAAGACATCTGCAAGATTTCACAGACCGGAGGAAAACAACCAATCAGAGGCGAGCTGGAGCCTGCTGTCCAGCTGCTGTCTCTGAGCAGCTGTTAATCACTCGCGAACTCCGATCAAACGGTCAAACTAGGCAGTCCTGATCAAATATGAATCAATATTCCGTTACTGTAGTCTCTATTTCTCTCCTCAAATGTTTTCAGAAACATCTTGTGGTGTACCGTCTAGCTCTAAAATGAGAAAGTTTGTGACCCGGCTGTTATGTTGAGATCAGTTGAGGATATACCAAGCACCGCCCACCAGCTGGAGCACAGCCAATAGAAACGCTCTCTCTCTGAAATGACCTGTGATTGGCCAAAGTCTCCCGTCACAGGCTCGATTATTTAAAGCCTGAAAACAGAGCCATGAGGAGGTGCAGAAGTCTAGTTTTCTCTCAGAACACTTGAATTACAATATGCTGAAAGGTTATTATGGAATGTTTTCCCAATGATGCCAAAAACGTTCTGCCTACTACAGGTTTAACGATAAAGTTGTGATTCCTGCATTCTCCTGCATCCGTTTTAGTAGTAGTGGTATTCCAGTATTTTTTATTAATATTTTACAGTAGACGTCTGGTCTTTTTAATTTGTTTAATGAATATAGCCCATTATTACCATCAACAATTACAATTTCTAATCTACACTCTCAGACAATCACTTCTTCAGAATCAGAAATATTTGCCAAGTACGTGTGCACATACAGGGAAATTGACTCAGGTTTTTTTTCATCTTTCTCAATGTACTTACACAGAAATAACAGCTAGGAACAAGGACAACAAAGCTGGACAAATAAAGGCAAAGAATAGACAGGACTGTTATGTACACAAGTATGTGAAACAAATAGGTTTATAAATATATAAACATATATAAAAAGCACCAATAGCCAACAATAAAATAAAAATGTCTATTTACAAGTGTGCTGTAAGTTGTAAAAAATATTAATAGTGCAAAGAAATAAATATTGAATGGGTATGCATGAACTGGATGATTATGTACAATATCTACATGTAACTATCTATATACTATACAGCGTGTTTTATAATAACAGTGACAGATGATATGTACATATATAAAAATATGTATGTTAATGTTCAATGCATAGAACTTTAAATAACTGTAAATGACAAACCTTAACATGCCATTTATTTTTCTGTCTATGTTGGCTGCTAACTGTGATACACTAGTGTGGTGCTATTGATCAGTGTTAATGAATAGTGCCTGTGGATTCAATTGGGAAAAACAATAGTCAAGTCAAGAGAGATCATCATCGACATCGACTCAACCTCCACCATGGTTCAACTGGAGGCAAAAAGGCATGGACAAACATGTGTGCACACGCAAACAATGGGTAGGCCTGACTCAAAATGCATGGCTACTCCACGGGGCAATTTTCTAGAGAAGTAAAACAAGAGGGATCAGTGAACTACTCTCTCGAGGACGAGGACACCACCGCAAACGGAGAGCTTTGTCCCCAGGAAAGGGGAAAAAAAACAATCAGTGCCTCCAGGAAACAACACAAAGTGCTCCCTTTTCCACCAATTAGGAAGTGTGTCATCACAGTGAGAGCCACATGGTAGGCATCAAGTAAATATAAACAAACACTGTTGGTTTTCTTACAGAGGCCAAGCTGCACAGCTAGAGTGGACAAAATATCATGAACACCTAACGTGCTAAAGCTCTCCAATACAATAACCCAGCGGGCAAATTTTGTGGGATATATTCCAGTTTAGTGATAGCTCAGTCAGAGAGGTGTTGATTCAAAATCAATTTTAAAGGGATAGTTCGGGTGTTTTGAAGTAGGGTTGTATGAGGAACTTATCCATAGTAGGTGTATTACCTACAGTAGATATACTGATACCTACAGTAGATACTTCGGAGCAAAGCAATACAGTGCTGTGGACGGGGACGGCAGAAAAATGTATTTTAGCCACCTAAAAGAAAGGCTCACCTAAAAAAAAAAAAAAATCAATATACGTTTAAGTATACGCTATATGTAGAATATTTTCACCGCTTTATCTTGGCGTCAGACAGCCCTTTCCTTCTCCTTTCTGATGGGTAACTGTACTGAAAGTGAAACTTATCTTTTCTCTTTCCAAAGCTAGCAAAACAGATGACAAAAACAGTATAGATACGTTTCACTTTCAGCTCGCAGTCGAAAATTATTCTAAATATAGCGTACACTCGATTTTTTTTTAGGTTTCTGCCATCCTGTGCCAACCCCACTTCAAAACACACATTCCTTTCATTTCTGAGGCTGTACAGTTTTATTGGATGTTGTATTGGAATTTATGCTGAAACAATTAGTCGATTACTTCATTTTCATTGTTTAATTTGTCATAATTTTTCCAACTGCTCAATCAATTTAGTCATCAGTAAAAATTACTAAGCACTTGCTGGCTCAAGTGTCTCAAATGTGATGATTTGCAGCTTCTCTTTGTGCAATTGGAAGACATCACCGTGGCTACATAATTAAGTTACATATAAACAAACTTAACTGACAATGAAATAAAAATGCAGAGATACTTAGTCAGCATTACACTGTAAGTCTTCCTAAAACTTTGTTCTCCTCACCCCCCCACTTCCTTCTTTGTTGTGTTTGGCCTGAACAGACAGGTGGGAAGTAAAAAGGGTGCTAATTTGAGCACATTTCTGTCTGCGATACGTATGACAACTGGGCTTAACAACATTCCCTTGCATTGGCATGCATACAGACATAGAAGGTGAAGGTTACACAGCATGTGTGTTCAGGCCTCTGTTGTCAAACATTCCTCTTGGACTCCCACACAGCGCATGAGGCACTACTTTCCCTTTTCTCTAATTATCAGAAGGAGAGGCACCACAGAATGAAGAAAGAAAGGAAACTTCAGGCAAACCTATTTCTCACAACTGTGACGGGGAATCTGATGATAGGCCTGTGTTCAAGGGCTGAACCTCACAGGAAAAAAATAAGATAGTATTTTTGCATCGTCTTTTGCAATTTTAACCAGATATATAATATGCAGTCTTAAAATTTGGTAGCTCAATTTGCAAAAAAACATCTTTCCTCTTCTTCGCTAAATGTTAAGTTTGATGCGAAAATACATGTGAGCTTGTTTTTTAATGCTCAATGAATCAGTGCACTCTCAGATTGATTGTGATGAGACATTTGCTTCAGGCTAAATTATTTTAATTATCACACGAAATAGGCTGTCTATTAGATGAGTCACTAGAGCAAACTTTACCCAGTTTGCTTTATTAAATGCATCCTTTTTAATGTGATTACTGCAAGTGCATTCATTGCTATATCAATGCTAAAACAATATATTCTTCAGCCCTACCGTCTACCTTCAAATCCTCATTTCATGCATATAAAAGCGACCGCTTCTACAACCTCTCGATTCACAGAAAGGTAAACAAGTAAATTATCCTCTCTGCTTTCATCGCCACATAACGGCGCTTGTCTGAGGCGCAAAGAGAAAGCAGCCATTGCATTACATCGCTGTAAATGATGCAGAGCTACAGCAATGGCATTGTGGCCCCCTGAATGTTGATCTGCTCCACCGCCATCAAAACCGAAAGATGAAGGAGTAAATAAGACACACCTCACTGCATGCACTGGTAAGTCACACATCTCTCCACACATGAAATGCCATTGCATGTCTCTCCATTCTCCTTAGCAGTGCTCCATGACTTGCCAGCGTAATGCTGATGCAGTTGCCTAGCAACTGATGGACCAATCGCTTCTTAATTATTGAAAGCACCTTAACGATTGAAACCACCTTTGATGATGAGGTCTCTGCTGAGCGCCACCAGTGACTCCGCTGTCATTCTCCTTGCTGTCGTAGGTCCTATTTTAGGATAAATGAAGAGACTTTGATCTGTGTTCAACTGGAGAGAGGACATGCTTTCCTAATGAGCGGCTCCTTGTCAGCATGAAAGACTTTAAGAAGGACTACTTTGTGCTGTATGCAATCTCACTCCTTCAGAAAGGCAACGTACATATTTACTTGAGTTGTGAACCAAACCGCATCTCACCTGGATGATAAAAACGGGGTCAACGTGAAGATGAGAACAAGCTACGAGTTGTGTAAAACAATGAATTATTGAGTGAGCTGGACCGGATGAATAAGGAGAAGCTGAATTTAAAAGCAGATCAACTGAGGCAGCAGTCCATTTTTTCAGGCACCCTAGAGTAAAACTTCAACATTCACAGAAAATATATCGAGAAGAGATGCTGCAGATCGAGTAGATAGGTGTGCAAAGGACTAGGAGCTGCCTACAAGGGTGGTTTGGTTTGTTATTACAGTATAGCTTTAATTGGCTTACAGCCCTATTGACAAAATCCTGATATCTCTACAGCGATACACGAAGAGGTGTTTTTTTTCCCAGTGAGAGCACAAGTGTTCATGCAATGTTAAAGCAACTCTACAATAATACTTCAGTACGGTTGTTGCTATACATTATAGAGCACAGAATCCTGTCCATCCGGGTGGTCTCTCTACTAAGAAAAAAAATCGATTCACTTATGTATTGCAACAATAAGCAGTAGAAGTAGAAAACAGTGGAGGGTCTGCATGGATACAACCTGCACCCTCACATGTTAAATCCAAAGTATGGCAAACACTACACATACAGTAAAGTATGGAAACACTTTGGGTTTCACGCCTTGCCAGGAAAAGCAGAGCTAGACATCATGGCTAAAGCTGCATGCTAACTCTGTCATGGACAAGTAGTGCTATCCTATTGCGGTAACTTGTGGTCAAGCCAGCCGTCACTCGCATCACAGCTCACTACAACTGCAGCGCACCCATATACTGACATTTATGTTAAATGCAGGGTAATGTTTTTATTCTTTGATTTTTGGGTTGGTGGAAAAAAAATAATTATTCCAGACAGTGACTGATATATTTGACTTCAGGACAATTTTACTACATACATGCTGAAAATTAAACATTTTTACTGTATTTATTTAGATATTTTCTAAAGTAAAAGTCCCTAGAAGTGTATGATTCAACTTTTTCCCATGGTCTAGTGTTAAAAAGGTTAACAAAAATAAATCGTAATATCGAATCGGCATCCAAGTATTGTGATAGTATTGAAGCGGGAGATAGGTGTATCGTCCCAGCCCTACTTCCTATGCCACCCTAAAGTTTTGTTTCTAATTAGCCTTTGATGCATTCAATAAATTTACCTTGAAATATAAATGATGTGTAATATGGGTGGGTGTCCTTTTTATACAAGGTCTAAAAACATTATAAATAACAACGCCTCCGTGTTCCAGTGCCTCTGTGGAACCATTTAACGAAGACGCATTAAATTAAATTAATGTAAAGTGTTAAAATGTTTTGTCATTACTGATGAGACCAGACGAATGGCAGGTGAAATCATAATTTAAGACGCAATCATATGAAAAGCACCAAGCATTTAAAACTTTGCCAGCATCCAAAAACCTCCAGAGGACTTCTCATCTCAGCATCAGTGCCGTGTTATAATAGGGATCATTCTCTAGAAGACATAGCTATTCCTGGAGGGAATGCTATTTCTATTCTGGAAATCCAATTTCCCATTTTAAGCATATATTAGTTGAAAGAATTTAAAAGATGTGGTAAATTAAACCCCCCCCCCCCCCCCGACTAAAATTGAACACACCCACGCAACAGGGTAAAAAAAGGTATATCCGCAGATTCCTCAAAAGCATTGCATGCGTGACGATGACATGTGTATAATACCCTCAAGGAGGCCTCGAGAGGAAGTTATATCAGCGATATATGCTGGGAAGCCTGCTATTGATGCAGTCGGAAGAGATGGTGTTTCTTTGACTTTCTGTGATTGTGCATGTCTTTGAAGAATATCAATGCATTTACCTCCCAGTGGGATAAACAAAGAGAGGGAACATCGTCTTATCACAGAATCAATCAGTGTGTGTGAGGAAGTGGCCGGTCAGTCCGCCTGGAGTCTAGAACCGACTGAAACCTGAGAGTTGAGTACCAGCAATAATGGTAACAAACAATAATCTCTCCGTTCCTTTTTGTGACAGAACATGTGCTGTGGAAATGAAAAGCTGCTAAACATAGGAGGAAGATATTGTGGGAAAAGGTGCGAACTCCCTGAGAGATGTCTGGTTAGCGACAAGAAAGACGTTCTGTAAAAAATAATTATATCATAGGAACAAAGCGGTGTGTGGGAGCGGAGGGCCAAATGTGAACAAATGCGTTACTCAAAATAAGAAAGCAGACTGTACAGCTTGCTCGTCTCCTCCTCTTTTCCATAAATAACCTGAGACACAGTTGCCCAGTAGCCTCTATATCCCCTCACCACCATGTTTGGGATATCTAGCAGTATCATATAGTGCATCGTATAGTGCCAGGAGTATATGATGCACACAACAACACCTCTCTATTCAACAGACTCCAGAAACAAGAGCGAGCAGTTCATCATCAATGAAATGTCTGTCTCTTGGGAATAATTCACTGACCATAGTGAATGTGTTACCTCTCGTGGTTAGTGTTAATGGTATGGATTTCTCATTGCCCTGAGGAATACTGGAGCTTCAGCACAGTATAACTTTAAGCTGAGGACAGGAAGATCCAGCCTCCCGCAGTCTGAAGGAATAAGATCAAGCATCATTGACCCTTATGGATTACAGATGTTCAAATGGTGTTAAGAGTTGTTTGTTTGTGTTGTCTTACTGGTGCAACAGATTAAGCCGCCTCCACTGACCCTGGAGGTTGGAAATGTAAACCAGGAAGAGGAATCTGGAGATGTGGAGAACTACTTTATAGCCATTAAATATGGGACAGGTATCTATGAGGCCCAGAGGATGAATCCTTCTGACATTTCCTCACCATCAGGTCAAATGTTTCACTTATCCAGTCAAATATCTCTACATCTACAAGATGGATTGGCACAGATTTTGGTTCAGACATTCCTGGTTCCCAGACGTTGCATCATGCTGGCTTTGGTGATGCTCTCATGTAGTGCCACCAGGAGGTTGACAGACGGTCAGGAAGGTACCACCTCCGCCTCATTTTTGAGCCAGGAAAAACCCTGTTTTGTCATTATTGTATAAATCAACTCCACAACATTTCTACACATTTTACCTAAACAACAAAAGGTGTGAAGGGGCTAATGGAAGGCTGTTAATGTGTGCTGCTGGTGTGAATTAACAGTCAATTTAGACTGCGAGGGGTGAATGGACCTTATTATAGCTTCAACGAAGTCATTACAGCTCCAAAGAGGAGTTGATTAAAACACTGTGAGGCACATACAAGGTGTTGACACCTGGGCTGTTACTGTATATCCTGACACAGCTAGTGATGGTGTATCATGGTGTGTGCTGTATAGTGTATGACTTAGCGTTTTGTTTTGTCTTGTTAATTTGTCTACCGGCAAGAGTGGACGAGATATTCGCATATTCTGTTATTATTTTTATTGTTTTGTAAATGTGCTTTTTTATGTGCTATTAAATAAATCAAATCAGTAACAGGATTTACAATATGTCAGAAAATGTAGCCTCAAATTTTACCATCAATCAACACCCCTCTGACACAGTCAGAAATAAAATGAACACTGTAAGTATTTGTTGCAATTATACTGTAATGAACATTAGATTGTGCAGGTGTTCAAAATATTGTGGCAACCTCCTGTGTTTGCCAGATGAATTGTGCAATCAGAAACAAAAACACAGGAGACAAAAACCCGAGCACTTCAGGGGCAACAAAACTACTGACACATGACAAGTCTTAGATTGTGTCTTTTCTCTTCATGTGGCCTGCGTGATCACACATTTGACACCTTCAGTCGACTGTGACATTGGTACAGCTCAGTCGAGGGAAGGCACTGGTAACACATTATGTCGTGTAGGTGGCGAGATTGATCCTGTAGATGTATGCAGCCATCCCGGGGTGTTAAAAGCCAGATCATTTTCTTCAAACCAGCTAAAGTAATGGTTTCCCTGCCTAACAGATGCTAGCTCTGATGTGGTGGAAATTACAAATGAGGTTCAGTTGTGGAAAAAGGGGCAGAGAACACAGATGAACACAGAAAGCAGTGCTTATGACAGCTGGTGATAAACAAAGGACAATGGAGAAGGCAGTGAATTCCTGTCTTGAGTCAGAACAGGCCACCAATGCATACCCTGGAAACTGTACTCCGTCCAACACAGAGAAGATCTGTACACGCAGTCAGTCTGAGGAGAAAACTGCTCCTCAGCTACCATCAATGGATTATTGTGCTGAGTCCAACAGATTAATGCTGTTAAATCATCCAGGGACACTTACCAGGGAATGAACTAGTCCTAACGATTCCTGGGATTTGGAGTTTCCCTGCCTAATATTCAGTTATTACATCACACTGCAGCAAGGGAAATTACCCTTTCGTTTGCTGGCTTACTCCAACGTGATTATGTAAGAGTGTTCCTAGAGTTTCACTGAAGATCTTTTGGGAATTATAATTACATACAAAGCCGAGCGTCCCAGTAGTCATTGTCACTGTAATGAGATGTTACTACCACATCTGTTAGGGCGAGGTCTTTAACTAGGGATCCTCATATCAAACATAACTGAATGCTACATGACTACCCTCCTTATAAGGTGAGACATCCATCATTAATGTGCATTTCTGAACAACAATTTCAAGCATGTCCTATGAACTCAGCTGTCGGGTTTGTGGATAATGACTGAGTTCAAATAACAGCGGTCCAGCTGTGTCTCAGTGGAGAGGCAGCCCTCCATCCCTCCTCCTCTGTGCACTACAACTACTCATTCATGAATCAATTACAAGAAGAAAAAAAAGGACTGTAATACATTATTTTTTTGCAATGCCTGGTTTCAGCACAGTTGTGAAACCTTAACCTAAACTCTTTTAGACACACTGTACATGGAATTAAAGAAACTCACCAGCCTCACCTCAAATTAAGGCTACCAACAACCCATAATGCAACACTCTCCAGTAACAGGCTCACTCTGTAGGAGCAAATTAAATGCTGTGAATATGTAAATGTCCAGCCCCCAAATATAATACAACCCCCACTTGTTCAAATGTAATTTCCAGAAAAAAAAACAACTTATTTTATATCTGTCAATACCACAATAACAATAACATTCAGGGACTGTTTGACAGCTCTAACCCGCGAACACAATGTATAATTTAATGGTGTGTAAGACAGACGGGTGGTTTATTTTTACAATCTCTGACATAGGGCCCCATGTGGGGTAAGGTATTGAGGGGGCGGGGACGGGGGCTCTAGTAGTATGAAATCACTGAGGCCTGCCAGTGATTGCTTGGTGTTTCTATCTATGGAGCCATCTTGACAAGGCAGACTCGCTGTGAAGCCAACGCAGAAGCAGCAAAGACGGGGTGAGGTAAAGCAGAGCTGACACTTAGTGTACACGCGCAGCTGGGAGGTGAATGATCTCCTCCAAGGAGCAAAGCCATCAGAGCTCAGCGGGGATCCATCACACATGGAGAAAAGAAGACGAGAACGAGGTCCTGTCTTCAAACGGACACACCAGCAAAGCTGACACAAAGCTCTGTCTCTGCTGCACTGTGAGACACTGAGAAACAGCCAACCAGTAATTATTACTACTACTCATATATAATTATTATTATTATCACACTTACGCAGTGACTAACAGTTAGGGTAAGTGTTGATTTCCTCACCTCTTCAGCTGCTTATTATTGCACTGACAATATGATTTTAAGATATGTGGTAATTACAAGGGGAGGACATGTTAGAGAGCAGATGTTCTGTTTCATTATTGTAATGAAACATTAACTAAATCTGCAAAGCTTTCACAGAGGGTTTCATTTTCTTAATTGTGCCAAAGCTGAAAAAAGCAATGAAATGTCATGACCATTCAAATTTAACTATGGTTGCGTCCAGATTCCATACTAACATGCTAGTTTGATTTTTTTAGTATGTCCGAAATGTTAGTATGAAACCAATACAGTAGTATGTCAATCGCATATTATTTCCGGTGAGATATTACAGTAGGCAAACGCTGTACACTATGGCGGCATAAATATCCCACAATGCAATGCGGTAGTGACGGCAACGTTCTTAACAGATGTTGATGGACAGCTCTGTAATGTCAATCACGCTTCATTTGTAGTGTAAGTATAAGATTTCACTTTGCTTTAGGTGTAATATATATTTTAATTTCATTCTGACTTTGATTCTCACAAATCATCGTTTGGTCACATGAGGTTGGCACGGGTTACCATGGTTACGCGTCTTTGTCTCAGGAAGTGACAACTTAAATAACAGTCAGTAAGTGCGTCCGAAAAGATCCATTCTACTATTTATTCAAACAAAAGTATGTTGAAGGACAGCACACATGTTGGGTATGTAGTGCGTAGTATGTGATTTCAGACGCAGCCTATATGGTCTTTTTAGAGGCTGTAGTTTGTGGTGCTTTTGAACTGTATTGCATTACATAGAGAGATGTTTATTTAGCCTACACTCATTGATATACTGTAAAACGTGAGGACAAAATAACAGAAACACCTGTCTTTAATAACGCACTACAATTCAACAGCAACACAAACTGCAGCCTCCAAAATTACCACACAGTTGAATTGAAACTTCTCTCAAAATGTTTCAACAAAATCTGAACATTATAACGTTCATTAAGGAAGGACTTATTGCAGGACTTTTGTATTAGACTGTACTAGTTTTGGCTACTTACCTAATAAACTGATAAGTGAGTGTACAGCTCTGTAGGGTTAAGTCAGAAAAAAAATGAAATGAAGTGGAGTCACAGGTAGCTAGCCGGAAATACCAGATGTCAAACACTTGTTGTCCAGGGTAACTGTTAGCCAAGACTAATTAAAAGATCTAACGAGGCAGGACTTTAATGACGCACAACTCTGTGCACCCAATTATTTTCCCCTTAAGACTGCTGCAGGAGATTTTTAAGCATTTCACCACACAACACACCATCACAGTAAAAGGGCTTGTGTTACTGCACTTTGTGGATTAAGGTGAATTATTACTTGCGTAACAGACAGAGTGGAGTCATTTAAAGTGCTGTGAAATTAATTTTGCTTGGGAGAATAACAACATTATTATTATGGTTATGGGGTTGTTTTGTATCTACAATCTGAGTAACTGTTTAATAAGTAGTTTGCAAAGGGTAATGATCAGTAATGGTGACATTTTTAAATCACAGCAGTGTTTCCCCTGCTGCGCCGCTGCTAAATGATTAGCGTCGCTGCTATATAAAAATGTCCCCAAACGCAATAAACTGGCTCTCTCTACTTTAAGAAGCCAGAGTTGGGAACGAGTGAGGATTATAAGTTGAACACCCCCATACATTGCAAATGTCTGTTATTGGTCGTTCGAAAGCGTAGTTTGGCGGAAACGAAGGTTCCGCTGTCGGCCTTGCTTCCTTTCTATTACAAGTTCAGCGAAGACATAGAGACGAAGGGGAACATGACACGTACGGGGGGGTGGTCCCGGGGTAGAAACACCAGTAGTAAATATCGAATCAAATTCACGGTTTATTAATGAATGGAACGTTAGGCCTATGCCTAGATGGTGTGGGTTCATACTAGGCTATGTTTTCTGTTATCATTTAATTAGCTAAACTAAATTTGTTTGTAATGTGGCAACAGCTAATAGTGTTTGCTACTTCAGCAATTAACTAACATTAGGGACATTACATTTCATATATTATCAACTGTCAATAATGTCAAACTTTTCTCAACATTCTCATCATATATCTAGCAGAAATTCAAACATAGTTCAACTTGTGTGTTAATTTTATTCATTTGTCATTTTTGGCCAATGTTGACAGATCTACATAGCACACATTTTTTCTCAAATGTGATCACTGTAAATCTCTGTACATTAAGCTTGTTGGTCAAATTAGATATTTTAGAATTTTCAGAGGAGTTTGGTTAACTGGTTGATAAGGAAAAGAAAGGCTGATGATGGTCGTGATGAAGCTGAGGTTAGTTCGATAAGGCGAGGCGGTGTGAAATGTGAAAAGGCCTAGCAGGAGTTATTTGATTTAATTTTTGTAGGTTGCTTAATTAAGTACTTTACTTCATGTATTCCATTATTAGACAGGACGAGGTAGTACAGGTGAGACAGGAAAGTATGGAAAGAGACGTGAGAGGAGGACACGAGAGAGAGGAAAGATGCAGAATAGGAGGGTATATGAGAGAGGAGAAGGAGAGGAAAGAAGTCTAGAAGCATTTTAATCAAACATAATTCAACATCTACAACTTTACAAATGTGTTTCCAAAGCGCTTCTTGTGTCAGCGAACGAGCTAAAGATCTTCCGACAGCGCAAAATAAAACTCATGCACAGAATCCCAGGGGAAACACTGCACAGCAGGTGGCAGATTGGAGTTTATAAATGGTGGTATCAAAAATAGGCACTTCTCAGTTTCATACTCAACAAATAATTTTTTTTTTTGTAGATTCCTGGGGCTAGTATGGTTAGAAACAGGATCGAAATGTTTGTTTTAAAACTAACAATTGAGATTGTATACTACTATCATTCCAGTTTGGCAGGTAGATTTTCGGATTTACAACCCACTATGCCCTGTAGATAAAAGCATATTTTCCTTCCCTTTTCAGGAAAGATTAAGAGAAACACAATATGAAGGAAGCTCTGCACATAAACCTTGGGGCTGTAGAGGTGTACAGCAGGTTTCATTTGAGAGATGAAGGGGAGAACTGTACACCTGGTCCGGGTTTCTCACATAAAACCTGGGCCTCAGGGTATGATGAATATTGATACACCAATACTATATGACTCCAAGCACTACACATATTTTTTAGAGCAGGAATAGCAAGCAAAACCATGCTGGTCCTCTATCAAGCTCACTGTCTTTTTATGCCATCTTTCCAAAGTTCCTGTTTTCATTCTTCTGCTTCTCTGAGCTTGTTGACCGTTTAAAAAAAAAAAAAAAAAAAAAAAACTAAAAAGGGAATTTGATAATCTGCAATTTGTAAAAGTGGAGCAGACATGTTTCTGTGCTCCTAGGGAAACCCATAGAGCTGGGGACAATTACTTCTCCCCCCATCAATGAGTGAGTGTTAAAGCAAATGAAAGAGCTTTCTGGCTGCCCACCTCCTGGAGCCCCCCGACTGAACAGCAGTAAAATAGAAATACCTTCTCTTAATGAATGTTCAAGTAATGCAATAATTAATATCTGCTACCACGGACAACTGTTTTTTTTCCTCTTTGACAATAAACAAAACAATGTTAATAGCACAGATGACTCAGACTCTCATGACACTCAAGGTGCCACAATATGACTATTTCAAGCCTTCCACTTGTTCCCTCCTTGCACAGCTTGTCTTGCTTGTTGAAGCATTACCTGGTTGCTAGGCAGCCCTGCTGGATGACGAAGACTACTCATTTGAGGGCTCAATCTGCGTCACTAAAGGATCTCTTCACGTGGAAGTAATTGCTAGGTAAAGGTCAAAAGGATATACTTAAAATATCCTACATGTTGTCATTTATATTGCCATCTATCAACATGTAGTTCATTTCATTAAATATTTGCTTTGTCATCTCACTTCCTCTCCTGAACATGTGTAAGAGAACTGGTCGTATACCGGTTATCATATGCTCATCATTCCAGGCACGATGGTGGTAATGGATGCACACACACACACACGGGGTCGCACAGCAATAAGCACACTTCTATTGGCTATAAAGTTCAATGAGCCAAGAAGAGGATTCAACCGTAACAACCAACAACATCCACACTAGTGTGTGTCGGTGCCGGTCAGCTTTTCCAGTATTAGCCCAGAAGCACACAAGACCAAGAACAACAACTTCCATCTTGTTGTCACACACTTGAAGATTGGGCAACAACGTGGGCTCACTCTCTACATGATAAGTGACTGTGTATACATAACAAAGGATCAGCATTCAGAGGAAAACTCTGTAGCTTACATTCTAACGTTACAGCGATGACATACTGTATATACAAACACAGTAAAAGAGAGAGAGGGAGATGTTTTTGTTAGACTAGTGTTATTGATCCACCAAACACTGTTTAGGGCCCTATGATTTCCGTGATGCGGAAAACACGGACGGAATCGCAGAATCGGATGATAAAAATGGAATCAGCTGTAAAACACGGAATAGCGTGGAATTTGCCAAAATGTGGATACAATTTATGAAAATTGGGGGTTTCCTCTGCCGTTATAAGTGGAACAGCACCTAAGCCGACTGAACAGAAAAAACTATGCTGCTATGTTTTGGTTTCATTTACTGGCACGCTGCCTTCGTTCTCTGCTCTGTGTCAGTGTTTCACCGAGAGCGAGCTCTCACACGCACGCACACATTCATGTCGAAGAGGCCCTCTCAGACGACTAGTGTAGTTCACACTTCACGACTTTAGCCCTGATTTTCCACTCGCCAACAGTTTTGGGAGCTTCCCGACAAAAGAGCCCCACATCTGAGGCAAATTGGGATTTGCGCTGGCTCGGCTCTCTACTTAAAGACGTGAGCCGAGAGGCTCGCCGATGCATCACGTAGCAGGTAAATGTCTGACCTGTCAGGGAGCTACAGCCAATGACAGCGCAAGACATGGGTTGAGGGGAAACGTAGGCGAGGGGTCACCTGTTGGTCATCCAAAAAGCTGTGGAATTTGACACTAACTGCTAAATTTAGAGCACTTTAATTTACAAAAGGATGGAAAGTTTTGTTTTATAGCTGTATTGAAGCACTTTCATTGATAAAATGTTTGCAATGTTGTGTTACATCAAATTCATTGATATTCATCACATTTTGAATATGTTCTTATGAATTGTTGAAATTTTATTAATCCACCACACGATAAGACACTTTTTCTGATGAAAAAATATGCTTGAATCCAAAAACACAGAATTCAGAAAAATTAAAACGGAAAACACAAAATTTGGGAAAAAATAAACCGAAATCTTGAAATAAGTAAAACGGATTTCATAGGGCCCTAATTGTTATTTTGTTCACCTCTTCGTTTAATGGTTATAGCAATGTCCAACTGATTTTTAAATTACTTTATAATGACTGAATTTCAAAGTTGTGTGTTCCCAGAGCAACAAGGGCTGAGGTTACACTTGTCTTTTCAATGCGACTTTCGTCATCAGATCATGCCACGCATTAAATGTCAATTCTGTACATCTGAGATCGGATCTTGCTCGCATTGGGATCCGATCAGCCAGACCACAAGCCGAGATGGCCTGGCTTGCATTAAGTTCGGATCTCAGTTAGGTGTTGACAGCGTGTGGGCACAAACTGGACAATTTATCAAACATAGGTCTCATCTTCCCCCCGCATGGGAGTTCTTTTCCCGAGCGAGAGCAAAGGGAGGAGAGGAGGACAACAGGGGCTGCAGGTGCACAGCTGAGACCTGCTGTCTGAGCCGTGTTAAGTTACTGCTGATGAAAACACAACATTTCCTGATTTTGCGGCTTCAAAATAAAAAAAACTTTGAAATAACAAAATAACGGGGGACTTTTATTGTGAAGAATTTCTAGAAAATGAAATGTGTTTATCACCAAATTAACGGAGCTTTGATAGCAGCTATTCTTCAATAAAACAAGTCTACTTAGACTACAGGGAGGAAGAGTAAGTAGCAAAAATAGCGGGAGACATTTATTGTGAAGAATTTATAGGAAATGAAATGCGTTTATCCAGCATCTTACAGCCGCTTCTTTGACCACGAAATATATCCGATCACTATCTGATCAGGCAGGTCGCACTGAAGTGTCGAGTGTGGACACTGGACACATACTGTATATACGGACACAGCTGAGGTCCCAATGCGGCGCATCCCATTACAAAAGTCGCATCAAAAAGACAAGCATAACAACGGCCAAGGATTGATGATGTTGACATCTAATTTGCCGGTTGGTCAGTGTGACAAATCACCTTGTTTTACAGCCCACACTACAAGAGCAATAAAGAAAAGATAAAAAACAAAGGGACAGCAATTAACATGGGTGTGCTACCTCCCTCAGACTTCGCAAACAACAAAGCTAGTAATGACTTTGGCTGGGTCAACTAAATCATCTGTGATATTATAGAGTTTGTTATCAACTTTAATGGCTTCAGAGACAGAGGGGTCCAGAATAACCCTGAAAAAGAAAGCTTTATGGCCATCATTTTGTCACAAACACCGAGTAGTGCAGCAATGTCACATACTGCTCTCCTTTCTACTGCGTGTTTATGTCTGAGCTACTGCAGCAGGTGTGTTGTGCTGCTAATTTCTTGTGATCCTCTACTTTGCACATCACAGTGGTTTGCTCAATTGATAAGACATTGCTGCTTTTTTTCTCTACTGACTCAGGACTCACCTGTAGGAAAAGCGTTGATATCAGTGCCTGTACAATACATGAATTTTAGTGCTGATACTGAACCAAAACGTTTTTCCATTCCTTAGTTTGGGGAATATAAACATGTTTAAATTTTTCTAATTTTCTATTTTTTTTTTATCAAAATCTGCTCAGTGAATCATTGCTAAATGTAGAACCTTGCTTAAATAAAATCTTTAGTTAGAAAATGTAAATCAGGAAGTATTTGATAATAAGTAAACAAGCATTAGATCATGTTCAGACAGACAGCAGATAGTCATAATATTATAGACAATTAATTATGACTGAAGATAGCTAAATAGGTAGCTAATCGATTGATTACAGTACTTATAAACTTCACAAGAATCAAGCGAAATTTTGGGCCGATTCCCCCCTCCCGACAATCGTCAGCAAAGTCCCTATTCCTGTGGTGTGAGGTATGTTAGGAGCTTTTTACATCCCCTGATCGGCTCGGAAGTCCATCCTGGACGCACGGATTTCAAATTGCAAGTATCAAACATGTTCAATATTTACAATCGGATATCCTGGACAGCCGATGACGCAGTCACATAGGAAAGAACGATAGCCAATCGGGAACCAAGGTGGAAGGACCACTGCAGTCATGGCGGCTACGGCTAACGGAAAACACAGAGCATACAGTAGTCCTCTGAAATAGAGGACCACCTTATTGATTTGCGGCATCAACACAAGTGTATATTTAACGTCACTCCATGACTTAATCCATATTTTTTTCTTTTTTCTTTGTGAATTTTCAGTACAAAGTAGTGCAAAAACTAACATCGCTAATTCGCCCGTCATCCGCCATGTTTGTTTACACTGTAGACATGTTTTTGATCGCGAGAGATTTTGCGTGATTTCCAGTTTTGAGAGTCAGGGCTCATGATGGTTATTCATGAATGGAATCCGTTAGTGTGTGGTGTGCTGTTTTGGCCAAATCATTGCTCACCACACACTATAGGAACAAAACTGTTAAATTAAACATAAAGTTGTTATATTTATTTTACACATAGTGCAAAAACATACATTCATATTAATTCATTGCCGTAGGTCAGGGTTAGGATGTATTCTCTAGTGAGTCCTATTCTATCAGAGACCATCCTTGTCTCCAAGCTTATAGCTATCCCTCTGTCTATGACAAAGAATCTAATTTCAGCATTTCGTCAGACTGTCATTGTTTCTGTGTTACTCGGCTCTGACGCAATGACAGAAACACCTAAATCAATTCCCCCCCATCAGTAAGCAGAGCACCTTCCACAAACAGTGCAACACACACAGCTGCACCCATACCAACACAGGCACATACCATTTTTGTTACTATTCAGACTCTATGATTGGTTTGTCCATCATTCTCCCACACTGCAGACGGAGTGCAAATAATAAAGGTTATCTGTGACAGAAAATCAATACTTAGACCATTACACGTTACAGCCTCACGAAAAGTTCAAGCTTCCTCTTGTGTGCAAAAAATACAGGGCATTCTTTAAAAACCGCAAAGTATCTCTTAAAAGCATGCCATTAAACATCAGCATGCGCAGGTAACACAGCAATGGCAGTCTTAGTTTGTTGGTGGACAGCAATGTGTTGTGCAAAATAATCCGGTGACAGACAACACAATTCTAGTAATTTCCTTTGAGAAGTCATTACATGTCTTCTTGGAAATGTTATGTGCTTGTTCAGGAGGTGGAACGGGGCATACAGCTCAGCAGGAGTAGTAGACACTTTGCAAGTAGGCAGACAGGCCTACGTAAAGTCTTTGTTCGTCTAGGCGTTTGGGGCAGAAGCATCAAATGCATTTAAGCCATATTAGACTACCAGAAAAAGGTCAGACAGCTTGTCACTAAAATCGTTGCTCAACAGCCCACAGCAGCAGCAATCTGTGAAGTCCTGAAGCTAATTGGATCGGTTTTCACTCTCTCAGAGGGGATAAAAGAATAAAAAGTAAGGCCATGGCATTAACCCTGCCGCTGAATAATGTGTTTGTGTTCATGTACTTTCCATAGGTACAACTTTGACATTGCCAATTATCGTCCAGAAAAAGGTTTTCTACCACAGGGCCATTACTGCTAATATTTGTCACACTCTATATTGTTAACTCATCTTCACATATGCCAAAGACGCCCCTTGGTAAATGCGAATACACCCACGCAGCTTGCTAATCAGGTTTTTACCGAGCACCACAAATGCCATGAGGGCTCAGCTGAGTTTACACAGAAACAAATGAGGGAATCAACCTTAGCCAGTGGCAAATCAATGGCTGCACAGGAGGGCTCATGATCAAGCATGATGAGGTAAATATCTAATCGGTGAAAAAAGGTTGCATTTGTCTCCTGGCCTTATTAGCTTCAGTTTATTCCCTCGGCCAGAGCCTGTTTGTGACTGCATGGTTTTAATCTATTTAGAAGAAAATTAAACTTTTCAATAGCAAGAGGTTGCTCACTTCTCTGCCTCATTAATGTCAGAAATCCTGTCAGAACCAGCAGTCATCCAAATAAAACAACAGATGTAAAACACTATTAAGGCTGGGCAATATAGCTATGAAAAGCATTGTAGTAATACAGTTATTTTTTTCAAATATTTATTCATATATGGCAAATGTTAGCAAAATGAAAGATGCATGTTCAATGTAATTAATTCTCTCCACTGCATTAGATAAAGTAAAATGTTTCACTAATTTAAATAAGTATTTTAAATAAAAAAATTAAAAAAATGTAATTCATGCTTAAGCTTACAAACTTTAATAAATAAGTTTGTAAGCTTTTAATTAAAAATTGCTACGAATTATTAATTTGGACAATAGAATTTTGTAAAACAACAAAACAATATGATCATATCAATATCAAGATATATTAATTGAGAAAATAATCAACAGATTAATCGACAATAATCATTAGTTGCAGCCCTACATTCTATAGGTAAGAATAACCAATATTGTCTAAACACAAAAATAGTACGTGATGGACCATGCAATATCCCAAATCCCAAAAAGCAGGGTTTCCAATAGGAAATTGGTTTGCAGAGGTGGAAAAGCAAACTTTAGCCTGATGTCGTATCTGCACTGCAGCAGTGATTTTTTTTTCTCACTCATCAGCACCTGATTGTGACCAATTGGTTTGTCATGTAATGTGATTGATCAATCACACGCTGAATCAGACAAATTAGACAGACTTGTCTCATCTGATCATCAATGCTGTTACTAAATAACGGTTTAAACAATCTTCTCACTCACTAAAGATGTGGCCTTTGTGGCTCCTCCATTATAAAATGTTTTGGGAAACCCTATAAGGTATTGCTGCACAATGTCGAACAAAGGTCGGGCCAAGTTGGACCAGTAGCAGCTGACAAACACGGCTGCTACTGAATGTATTTTTCAACCATATTTGACAGTTTGCACAAACTTCTGGTTTTGTTTTTTTTGTCTGCTTCGTTGCAGCTCTATATTACTTAAATAATCACATTTTTCAAAATACGATAAGATATTACCCAAATCAGTAGTTTTTCATCACAATCACAGTGTAGCAACCTCTAGATGAACCCGGCACGTTAAGTGATCAATAATGCAGTACACTAGCAACACTGGTTGTCAGTTAAGTGGGAACCAAATGTTCAGTGATGAATTGCTGCTGTTAAAAATGGAATCAGTGATTGAATGAAAAAGACAGAAAGCCTGTAGGATAGGGATTAAGCAACCTGCAAAGGGATGTCTCTGAGGCTATAAGGTGAACCTATGGAGAGATAAAGCTGCCGCCTCAGCTCTTAACATTTAGCAGCTGAATATATTTTCATTTCTTTCATCATACTCTCAGAGTTGAGTCCTGCCAGTAAAAGGTTGCCAGGAGGTCAGCTAACTAGACATGCTACTATGCACGTGTTGAAAATGTTAGACGTGATGTATGAGTGCTGCTCAGGAGAACTGACGGGTGACTTTGTCCAAATGGCAAGGGGGGAAATGTGAAACCATATTAAAAAAACTTAAAGCACACACAAACACACACACACACACACACACACACACACACACACATATAAGCAGCCAAAAACAATCACAATACTCCACTGTGAGCACGAATACATATATACAGACCCCAAACAACCAGTCTCCACAGCATAGCTCTCTAGACAGCTGACCAGCACAGACGGGTATAGTCCTCATTTCGGGTGACTGTAGGCCTTTTACCACAGACATAACAATTACTAGGGCTGGGACGATTCACCTATCTCCCGATTCGATACCATCATGATACTTGGGTGCCGTTTTGAAATGTACTGCGATTTTTAAGTATTGCGATTCTACAAGTATTTCGATTCGATATTATGATTTATTGCGATTTTTGTTAACTTTTTAACACTAGACCATGGGAAAAAGTTGAATCATACATTTTTAGGGACTTTTACTTTGAAAAATCTCTAAATTAATACAGTAAAAATGTTTGGTTTTCAGCCTGTATGTAGTCAAAGATGTCCTGAGGTCAAATATATCAGGTATTGTCAGGAATTAAGGACATTTCTCTCACAAATTAGTGGTATTTTCTTTTAACTTTATAAGGGACATGTAATGTTTTATACTTCTGGTGAATATAATCCAATCAATCTTATTTCCATATATGTATTTTGCATTTAGACTTTGTTAACACCTTATTTTGACGTAGTCACATGCGTATATTTCTGCTAAGTTCGCCAAGTGCATCGCTAGCTCTTACCGTCAGCTCCGTTCTCTTTAAACATCCATGGTCGGCTCCATCGGGGCCGTTTGAATGCATATAATGTCAGTATATAGGTGCTCTACAGTTGTAGCATCGGCCGATTTGACCACAGAGAAGAGAGTGACGGCTGGCTTGACAGCACGTTACCACAATACGATAACATTTGCTGTCCATGACAGAGTTAGCATGCAGCTTTAGTCATGATGTCTAGCTCTGCTTTTCCTGGCAATGTATGAAACCCAAAGTGTTTCCATACTTTACTGTATGTGTAGTGTTTACTACTTTGGATTTAACATGTGAGGGTACAGGTCGTATCCATATGGACCCTCCGCCGTTTTCTACTTTTACTTTTCAGCTCGCTGCAGCCGGCTGCGGTTTGTTTTGGTTGACGGATATGGAACGGATATGATGTCACGTAACTGAGACTACAACAATACAAGCGGTAACTTCCTTCTACCTCCGCATAGACTCAAATGAAGCAAATATATCGATTCTGACATTAAAAAATTGATTTCAAAATCGTAAAATAAAAAAAAAATTGCAATACATAGGTGATTTTTTCCCCACCCTTATCAATTACTAAACAATTATAAATCAGTGAAACAAAAAACGTTTACTTACTGAATACAGATACGATGTGGAGTTTGCTCCTAACCCCAATTAGAGAAGATGATGCTGCTGCTGGCACTATTCCACTCTTCCAAATGTCCTGCGGTGTCCCGAAAAGTATACCTGTCAATTGAAAATTATAACATATGTTTTAAAATGAATTCCTTTAAAACGTCTTTAGCAAATTATAAAGACCAGAGAAGTCCCATAAAACCCCCAGGAATAATTTGAGCAAACAAAAGAGGATGCAAGCAAGTCAAACAAGCACCGAATGTTGTACAACATCACAATATGAAGTAAAGGGATCATCAAATATAATGAATCCAAAATGAGATTTTCTGAGTTTATGCGGACAGCTGGAAACACCTGAGGGAAATGACTTGCCAAATATACACAGAAATGATGTCCACAGTGTTTTGACACCACTCAACAGTGGAATTGCTTTTCTCTCTTCCCCAGATGTAATCAATGAGTTGAGCAGCCTGTCACTGCCATAAAACGGCAAAGTCTTAAAAGCAACATATGGTCTTGGCTCGTCTAATCTTGTCCACTGGAAATAAACAGAGGCACATCTGCTGTAGTCTCATTATTGAAGCTTATGGCGGACTCACGGTCACACCAGGCAGTAGAAATTAAAAGCAAAGATACCAAGAAGAAAGCCACCCTCATTGGCAGAAAAAAATATTACTGGTACACAGTAGTCCCTGGTAACAGACCAGAAGTCAGTGCAGAAAGATGCAACTAAATATAGCTAAGCACCGTTTTGCTGAGGTAAATCATGTGCTGCTATTTTAAGAATGCATCTAAAGCGACAATTACAAAAACGAGTAGAAGAGATCCACATTGAGAGCTGTGACTGTAAAACATGCACAACCCTCCCATCCTCTGAGTATCAAAAATATAGTAGAAAAAAACAAAGTCTTGAGGCAAAGATCCTTAACAGCCACTGTTTAGAGAGAAATCACTTTGTGCTACTGTATTTAATCCATCAGGGACAAGTGCCTCAGGCTGTATAAATACTACCCTCACACTTTCAGTGGCCTGCAAATGCACATGTGTACAGCAACAACAACTAAAAACAACCATTAAAATTACAATACTTACAGTTTGTTATGTAATTGGTGTACTGTATTGTGAATGGAAGCGTTAATTAATCACTGAGGAGTTAAAACATAAAAAAGGGGACACCATCTGCTTTGGCTACCCAGAATGCAGCATACCAAGACTGTGTGAAGGACCTGTGGGACTCAGGCCCCCAGGAAGTGCGCCGGTCGTCGATCCCAACTTTCGTAGTGGTCAAACGGTGGTACTGCAACTTCCGTGACAGTCACGTGACGCATTGGGCCCAAAAAGACTTTTTCCCATAGACTTACATTGGGAAAGAGACGTCTGTAACTCAGCGGATAATTTTTTTTTGAGGTGAATCAACTTCCCAGTACGAACACTCTAATAGTCCTTATTTAAAAATATTATGTTTTTAAAGTTGTAAAATGAACTAATAGCCGAATCTAGAGTTATTTCCCTTCCTCCGTTCATTTGAATGAGACCCAGACCGAGGCTGGAGCGCAATCCGTGACGAAGTCATCATTACGTCATGGTGCGCGAAGGCGCCGCAAGTTGTCGCGGCGCTTGATCGTGCGCCTTTCATTTCAACATGGATGCCTTCGTGGGAAGACTAGCCAAGCAGGTTCGTCTGTAGAGACATCTCTTCGACTGTATATTGAGACACCACAGGGACAGTCAAATACTTGGAAAGAAATAGGCAACACACCAGGGAAAGAAGAGGCTTTTTGCCGCAGGCTGTGAAAGAATATGAGAGATTGTTTTGTAAAAGCTAAAAAAAAGGTCTCACGGAAAGAGTGGCGACCCGAGGGGAAGCACCGAGAGACAGAAAATAATTTTGACTGGGAGGTAAGAGACAGTAATAATTAAAGTACACAAATACAATGTTTGGCGGTACGTCGGTGTTTAATACTGTTGCCAGGCAGTGCACTCCAAGTACCCGGATGTTGTACTCAAAATGGTCAAAACGTTGAGTGTGGAACACTGGACGCTTCTCACCCTCAACGGTCGCTATCTTTGCTACGAGGCTGATGGGGATGAGCCACCAACCTATTTTAAACTTTTGAACTTTACAAATTTAAATTATACCTGTGTTTTTTTTCATTAAGTACCACTATACTGTAGTCAGATAGAAGCCATTATTTGGTTAATTTATGTGTCTGAATTGAATTACTGCTGATACGGTGTGATGTCCGTGGCTGACTATCACCAGCTGATCTACCGAGCTTCCGGTGAGTGCACAACAGCCGTGTGCGATCTGAGACAACACTACCCTGTCAAAATTCACGCACTACGCAAGTAAGTACATAGTGTGCACAGTGTACTACATGGAAGTGTGGAGTCACAGCTCAGGTTAACTTGCTATCCAGTGGTGGGGTGCACGGGGACACATTCAAAACTTGCAAAGAGAAATGATTTTCACTTGGTTTTGTGGTAAATACAGTACTATTATTTCCACCAACAGTGCCCCCGCAGTGAATCTGTGCCCTTGAAAAGGGAGGTCATACCATAATGTAATATTTCTATTGGTCAGACAGTTGTAAGACAGTTTGTACCACCTCTAGGTGACACAGAGAGCCGTGCTGTTGTTCTGCATGAGAGCCATTAGTGAGAATAACTTGCAACTGGAGGGTTGGCTGAGGCGACAATATCCCCCAGTTACAAGCGTTCATGGAGAAAGAAAACAGTCTGAAAAGGTCACCATCAGGCCAGATCTGACCCAATTACCAGAGCCACTTCTTCTGCATTAAGAAAGTAGAGTGCTACTGCGTTAACAGTGAAAATATCTAATGGTTTGCTTTGGTTAAAAAGCAGATGATGGCTACATTAGCACAGCCGCAGTAGTCTTCAACCAGACGTGTACTGCTGCCCGCTCCACATTCATTTTATACATTTTCCACAAAGCTAAAAACTTGGTCACCATAGGCACAAGGAACAGAGAAGGAAGCCCCGTCTCATCTTTCCTGTTTCCTCATCACAAGGCGATTAGAGAAAAATTGTGCGACTGCTGCCATGGGAATAAGGCTGGATTCATGAAAACGACCAAATAAGCAATTTAAAAGGCTTCATGCTGAGGGGTAATAATAGCCCCCCTCTGTCTACATATTCCACGTCACTTTTTTTTTTTTTTCATTTTAAGATATAAGGAATGCAATAGCCACCATGTCGCATCCCTCATGTTATGGGCTTCTGTTTGACCCAAGCCAGCATCCTGGGTTAGCTTTTGTTGTGTGTTGAAATGTTTGAAGCATTACAAACGTGGGCATGTCGATGCACAGCAAGCATGCATAAAGCAGCGGTGTCATTCTGAAGGTAAAATAAATCATTGTCTGTCCTTCCTTCTAAAACAAATTCAGTAGTTGGTAGGGCTGGGACTATACGCCTATCTCCCGATTCAATACTATCACGATACTTGGGTGCCGATTCGATATGTATTGCGATTTTTAAGCATTGCAATTCAATAATATGGTTTATTGTGATTTTTGTTAACCATTTTAACACTAGACCATGGGAAAAAGTTGAATCATACACTTCTAGGGACTTTTACTTTAGAAAATATCTAAATTAATACAGTAAAAAAGTATGTAGTCAGAGATGTCCTAAAGTCAAATATATCAGTCATTGTCAGGCATTATATATAATTTTTTTTTTTTCCAGCAACCCAAAAGTCAAAGAATTTAGACATTTCCCTCATAAATTGGTGGTATTTTCTTTTTAATTTATAAAGGACATGTAATGTTTTGTACTTCTGGTGAATATATTCCAATCAATCTTATTTCCGCATATGTATTTTGTATATACAGTTCCCTTTGTTAACACCATATTTTGAAAACCGGACATAGTCACACGTGTATACTTCCGCTTACCTCACCAAGTGCGTCGCTTGCTCTCCCGTCAGGTCCGGTCTCTTTATACATCAATGGTTAGCTCCATCGGGGCCGTTTGAATGCATTTAACATAAATATCAGTATATGGGTGCTCTACAGTTGTTGCGTCAGCTGATTTGACCACAGAGAAGAGAGTGACGGCTGGCTTGACCGCACATTACCGCAATACGATAACGTTTCCTGTCCATGACAGAGTTAGCATGCAGCTTTAGCCATGATGTCTCGCTCTGCTTTTAGACTCAAATGAAGCAAATATATCGATTCTGGGATTAAAAAAATCTATTTCAAAATCGTAAAAAAAAAACCAACCTCCAAACCCTCGTAGTTGAAGGTTGGAATAAGTTACATTTCAGTCCTCCAATGAAGAATCATAACAGGAAAAAGGATTGATACTTTCCCTGCAGACTGCTGAACTGTAAGATATAGCTCAGTTCATAACACTGACAACATGACAGTGCTGCAGCATTGCTGAACTGCACTTGGGACAAGTCTTGACACACCAAACACTGGCCTGACCTGTGAGGTGTTAAGCACACTTTTACACAGCATGATCTATCTCTCCCAAGAAAAACAACACCTCATTACCTTTGCAGTCAGTCTCATTTGATCACTGCACTTAATCTTAATTACAATTTCAGGGGAAAGTATAAATAAGGGCTGTCAACGTTAAAGGGACTATATGTAACTTCTTACACGTATAAATAATACCGGGTCGGTACGCGAGCGCGCAGACTCAACACAAACTACACGGAAGCACCAAAACTGCAAAGTTATATCTAGTGAAGCGCCCGTCTTGCAAAACAGTGTTGGCTCTTCCTGTTTCGCCCACCCCAGCTGCGGTCGGAGGACGCGGGGGAGACCGTAACTTTTGTCTCCAGGGCTGGAGCCTCTGCTCTGCTCCAGCCTGCTCCTGCTGCCTGCTTGCACACCGCGCTCGTTCTCACCCGCTCGGCTCGCTCAAACTCCACGTGCACGTGGACGTTTGTGCAGAAATAAATGCTGCCGCTCCTCCAGACCAACAGATGTTTCCCGTGTCTTGTGAAGTGACGGGGCTCCGCAGCCAGTTATGTTATCATGTCTGACCGGGTGTCGGTGTTCCCTCCGGGTCGGGATCGCTGAAGCAGGAAAAGCCAACACTAGGATCAGCATCGATTCATGGAGAGACCTTCCTCTGGTCAGCCAACATTACTGCCAAGCAGGTGAAATATAGAGTGATATTGTGGTTTAGCTGATGTGTGTCGCCCCACTGTTTAGACCAGTGCTCGTTCATGTCTATGTAGAGCGAGCATAAGTGCGAGCACGAGCAACAGGACGCTGACTTTCGTTGACATTGTAGCCACAGGTGTCGCTGTTAACAAGCAATTTCTGATTCTAAAATAGAGTCCCTTTAACGCGATAAAAATGTGTTAACGCAAATTCGTTTTAACGCCACTAATTTCTTTAACGCATTAACGCAATTGATCTTTCGGAGGTTGTAGCGGGCTCAGTTTTAAAGCTAGAGTGAAGAGACTGGCATCATATGAAGAAAACTTAAGCAATCCATTGGTACCAACCATGTCACACTAGCTTGTCGCGAAGGAGGTTAAATAACGCTCCCCAGTTACGCTAAATTTTAGTGAGGAAAAACTTTCATGGCCATTTTCAAAGGGGTCCCTTGACCTGAAAATGGGTTCTATGGGTACCCACGAGTCTCCCCTTTACAAATATTCCCTCTTTATGATAATCATATGCAGTTTGGGGCAAGTCATAGTCAAGTTAGCACACTGACACACTGACAGCTGTTGATGCCTGTTGGGCTCGAGTTTGCACTGTTATGATTTGAGCATATTTTTTATGCTAAATGCAGTACCTGTGAGGGTTTCAGGACAATATTCGTCATTGTTTTGAGCTGTTAATTGATTCCAATAATAAATATAAACATACATTTGCATAAAGCAAGCATATTTGCCCACTCCCATGTTGATAACAGGATTAAATACTTGACAAATCTCCCTTTATAGCTGCAGTATGCGATATTGGCGCAAATATGATTTAAAAAAGTTATTTTTTGAAAACGGCCGCTATATCGTGACAGTAGTACATGAAACAGGTAACCTGAAAAAAATCATGGTCCTCTGTGTCCTACTGTGTCCTCCGGTGCTCATAACGCCATCTGAAGGATTTCACTTACCGGAGGAAAACAAGGTCCGCTGTCCAGCTGCCGTCTATGAGAGCCGGCTGTCAATCACTCGCGATTTCCGACCAAACGGTCAAACTAGGCAGCGCTGATCAAATATGAATCAATATTCTGTTACTGTAATGACTATTTCTCGCCTCAAATGTTCTCAGAATCATCTTGTATTGTACTGTTTAGCTGTAAAATGAGAAAGTTTGTGACTCGGCCGCCATTATTGATGGAAGCCAAGTTCTGGTCACATGACCGCAGCACAGCCAATAGGAACCGCTCTCTCTCTCTGAAATGACCTGTGATTAGCCAACATCTGCCATCACGGGCTAGATTTTTTTAAAGCCTGAAAACAGAGCCATGAGGAGGAGCAGAAGTCTAGTTTTCTCTCAGACCACTTGAATTACAATATGCTGAAAGGTTATTATTGAATTATGCCAAAAAATTGTTGCCTACTGCCACTTTAAGGTACATTTCGAACATATATATATATATATATATATATATATATATAAAAATGTGTGATTAATTATCGATTAACCGCGACTAACTATGGACAATCATGCGATTAATCGCGATTAAATATTTTAAATCGATTGACAGTCCTAGAATAAATATGACAAAAACTCCTTGCAATTCTAAATAACCCTTACAGCACACTACAGTGTATGTCTCCCCTCTTCCTTGTGATTAACACAGCTGGTGACGTTACATGACCTTTTCTCACAGGTGCTGCCCTAATTGGGCAGTTTCTATCACTTGAACACCGACATTTTGGCTCCAACTGCCCAACCACACCAGTTTAACCCACTTTCACCTATTGAGCAGTCAACACCTCGTGTTTGAAAACGTGTTAACCTGTTTAAAATGTATAAATGAAAATATAAAAATGAAAAGCTCAGCTCTCTCTTCTGTCTCATTTTGAATAATGAGGGTACTCCTAAGGTTAACCTTTGGCAGCTGAATAACTCCACAGTCACTGGGTGGAGCAGCTGAGCCTTTAACACGGTTATGCAGCTAAACGATAAGAAACAAAATGAAGGTTCATGTTCTGTTGAAGAAGAGCTTTTTTATCTTAACGTTACCTGCCGTTTGATACGAAGGTAAAACAAAATGTTGTTTCTTTAACGGGCTTATTTGACAGAGCACGCTCAACTTCGCCTCCCCAGCTTTTCTAATGTTACCAACAATTCACACAAACTAATGCTACGACAAAACAACTTAACAGGCAGATTTAATTAAACATATCTAAGAGAAACAGTCGATATTAACTCTCCGACTTAAATTCAAAAAATTCAAAAACTCAAGCTAGCGGTTAACTCTCCCAAGACGTTGACAGATAACGTTACAAAACAGAAGCTTGAAGACTGTTAAAGTACAACAGGAGTTCGAGTGAAAGACATTAGTAAAGGTGTTTTTAAAAGCACAGATAATATGTGTGTAACTCACAGCAGAGAGCGGGATGGTGTCCAGAGTTTGCTTCAGAGAGTGAGGTTAGTCGTTATAAGAGTGATTGAGCAGAGTAGATAGTGAGGAGGCTCATCTCATCTCAGCGCAGCGCTCCGTGCTTTCACTAAACCCCGGAGCAGCGCGAGGGAGCAAACAATCCACATTACCGTAATAACCTGCACTCACACCAGGGCGCACTTTAGATTCTCTCTACCGTAATACATAGACTAGCAGTAGACCATAGAAATGCTAATTTCAAAAACAAAAACTCTAGATTCACAGGCAGTATATTTGACTTAAGTAAAAGTAGCAATACCACAGTGTTGAAATACTCTGTCAACAAGTAAAAGTCATGCATTCAAAATCTTAAAGCATTAAGTGTTAAGTATTAGCATCAAAATATCCTTAAACACCATCTAAAAGTACTCATTATGCAGAATGGCCCATTTCAGAATAATGTATATAATATCACTGGATTATGATCACTAATGCATTACATCACTCTAATGTTGCAGCTGATAAAGGTGGGGCAAATTTCTACTACTTTATATACGGCCGGGTAGCTTAATCCATAATGCATCATAAATTATTACTTGAAATATGTTGTATTAATAATCTGAATCTGCAAAGTAACTAGTAACTCATGTTGTCAAATAAATGTAGTGGAGTAAAAAGTACAATATATGCCTCTGAGTGTAAAGTAGCATTAACTGGAAATACTCAAGTAAGGTAGCCTACAAGTACCTCAAACTTGTATGGGGTCTGCGATTTATCCAGTATACACTTTTTGTTATATTGGTTGAAATGGTCTTTACACCCCTACAGCAATACGTTTCTTATGAGCACTGAAAAAAGACCGGAAAAGATCCGTCATCTGTAGCTGCTGTAATCCTGTAAAAACGTCTACCAGTCAGTAAAAATGGTCCCGGTTGTAAGGAACCAATCAGATGCCTCCCTGCCTCCCTGCTCGTACTCTAGCCTCAGCGTGCACCAGCGTGAACTCAAAGCGCGTGTCCGCCGCACGTTCACTGGAGAGTGGAAGAGAAAACTCAGCTCTTAAAACACCGGACAACGAGAACGAACTCGTACCACTATTACCATATTATCGAAAAATACAACTTTGATTTAGTTGTTTATGTTCTGTTAGTTTACTTTATAAGATACTGCAGGTTTAAACTATTTATTCTAACAGCTCAAAGTGAAGTCAGACAAACAGGATTATCAACGAGGGGAGACGGCGGATAGAAAACATTGCCGAACAAAATTTACGTTACTCAAACTGCTTTTTCAGTTACAGAAACAAACGAGTGGACTGATCTCCCTCCAGATATTAGAGTAATGTTAAAAAGGGTCGTGTTGTCTCAGCAGGTATCTCTCTCTTTCCCTCGCCACTCTGCTGCTCTGTGGCCGGCTCTCCAGCGAGCTGCTGCCCCCTCCCCCCCGTCAACAAGGAAATAAAGCCCCTCGTCTACGAGACCGGTCTCTTGAGAGAGCTCCAGCTCATAGCGGGGTCTGTGTGAGTGAATGCCCGGGTGGAGAGGTGGCGATCTCGGCAGGAGCTAGCTAGCTGTGCCGGCAGTTTGTGGAGCTTCTAAACTCCAACAACAGTGGAGAAAATGTTTGATTCGCCATCTAACATCGTAAAACTGTCAATATTCTAAATCTACACCGTTGATTTCTCGCCTCAACATTTTTCAGAAGTGAATTTAGTGATGAAATAGCTACGAAAAATGTGAAGTAGTTACGATGCGGCGGTGCTCGTGCATGTGTGTGGGGGGCGTTGCCTTATAAGGAGTTTCGAGGGGAGGGGGGGGCTTAGACGGAGCTCCTGAGGCGATGCGACTTTCAAATTATGCTAGTTTTCCAAGATCGCAGACCCCAGCTACAGTACTTGAATAAATGTAGACTACTTAGCAACAATCCACCACTGACATTTACAGGTTTCTCACTGTCAGTGTGCACCTTGTACCTATATTCACAGTAAATCCTTGCAGTAACTGTCATGTAAATAACTAAATGCACTACAATGCAATACAATTAAGGATCATTATGGGTAGTGGTAAAGATAGGCAAGGTTAAAAGGTTACATCTAGGCCTACATCTACGTGAATTAAGCACTGATTGTAAGCACCACCCGGCCAACATTCTCACTGACACAAATCAAACACACCCATGATGCACAGGTCAACAGGTGCATTCTGGGGCTTACTAGCTAAAATCTACTAATAGCTAAAATGCATGTGGAGGGCTGACTGGTTATATTCAGCATTGAGGATGAATTAACGAGCAGAGAAGTTGAACCTGGATCAACATCGAGGTGCACAAGACAGAACAACATCCAGACAGGTGAGTACAGCAACAAACTTCACTGATCAGAAAGGTGCACAACCTTTGCATGCTCTGTTTTTGCTTTAATGTGTGCGCTTGTGTGCTGTAGCTGCTGTGGAGTTTATATTGTGTTTATAATTCTCTGTGCTGGCTCCCATGTTGATGCTTAATTCTGCTGTTAAACAGATTATTTAGCCTCGTTGCACCCGCCGAGGTGGCAGTACAGTAGCTCTTTTTGTTTATTGTTGGTCATTTTTGTGGTCATCTTTTCTGATTAATTGCTCTAAGGCTACACTGAGTAAGATTGTTGTTTATTTATAATTGTAATCAGTTGTATGCACATGCTGCAAATGTCCCTTTTTTTTTTTCAAACAATATTTTTATTATGCTTTTAAAAACAAACACAGACAAAATCAACAATACATCAACACACAGTGGCCACAAGAAAAGAAAAGAAAAAAGAAAGAAAACAAAACAAAATAAATAAAAGTCAGGAAATAAATATCTCGCTTTACGACCCAAAAATGTCACTTTGGGAATTTTCAATATATCTGTCAGACCCTTTAGTACAATATTTGTAAGTCTTTTACCAGCATATTTAAAAAGGGATAGACTATTGTTGGTTGTTTGGACATAAGGGCTTGGTGGTGCAGTTCACACTCCACTCAGGGATGGTGTGATATTGTTGCACTAGTGTTTATATTGACATGTTTGTGCATTTTATAGCCCTAAATGTGTTTTTTAATATGATAAATCTATTGTATAACATTATTACCATCATATACAGTACACTTTTATTTCTACTTTATTGATATTTCTAGTAAGTAAGAGCAATTTTACAGTTACAATATTTTAGTAGGCCTTCTCTTTCCATCGGTTTTTACTTCATTATATTTATCTGACATGATAAGCTTATAAAATACAATGCATTGTTCAAGATTAAATCAGTCCAAACCAGATTTTTTTCTTTTTAAAAGCAGGGTCTATTTGAGGCCCCTTGTCATGTTTCAGATGTCTATGAGTTGTGAGAAGTTCAATTAACTGTGATACAATACCTTGAAAAATATTGATATTCAATACCATTTCCGAAACCACAGGGAAAAATTGACACAACATTGAGGGCCTTCAAATTTTAGATCTTTATTAAAAGATAAATAGTGGTGTGTGTGTGTGTGTGTGTGTGTGTGTGTGTGTGTGTGTGTGTGTGTGTGTGTGTGTGTTTGTGTGTGTGTGTGTGTGTGTGTACAACGTCTAAAATGAGTATAAAAAATAGTTGGTGGCCCACAGAGGTAAAAAAACAAAAAAAATCACAAAGGTAAAGATGATAGAAAACTCAAAACAATTGCAAATGTGTGTGTCAGAATTTAGTTTTTTTGTTTTCTTCTTTTATACCCCATTAATCATTTCTCAAATCCCCTTAGACTTATCTTGTGAGCCTTTGGCAGAGATTTGACCCCCGGGCTGGGAACTACTAAAATAAACTAACTAACAGGCTAACAATAATGCTGCTCACTCACTGATGCAGTAAAAAAATGATATAATATATAATAACACCACAGTCGAAGGGTCCATATTTGGGCAGAACTTTTGATACTTACATTTTGCTGATAATTCAGGACTTTGACCTGTAATGGAGAATTTCTACTTTGTTTTACATTTGCTTAACTAAGGATCTTTTTTTCCCACTATTGTTGTACAAGAAGACAAACATCTCAATAAAACAAAGGCATGTTCATTCAGAACTCTTGTAGGAACGCCCCTGACCTGTCTGGCAACAACATGCCATCGAACCTTGATATCCTTACTTCTTACTCTACACAGAATATTTTGGCATGATGCAATCCCCTTAATGTCTCTGTCTAACTCTTGTGTGTCCCCCTTTTCCTCTGACCAAACCATAGTCAAGTCAAGTCGGTTTATTTACATAGTACATTTAAAAACAACAGGAGTTGACCCAAAGTGCTTTCCAATAGAGGCGGATGGGTTAGGATCTGCCTCAGTACCGGTATGTATAGTTAAAGACATTGATCTATGAACGTCCAGTTGTCCCTTTCTGCTTCAAATTCAGGAAGTATGGTTCATGAAGTAAAACTCAGTATCACCCCTGTAGTGTAAATATATTTCAGAACTTGATGTAAACTCAAATTGAATACATGTGATAGGTTGCAGTAAAATTTGAGGATTTATGCTACCAACATAATTTAAAGATCCATCCATTATCAATACTTTTTATGACAGTTCCACATTACTGAAATGTATTAAACATTTATGTAAAGTTTTTTTGTGAATATTTACACAATGAACATGATGAAAAAAGCATGAAAGCTATGAGAAATCCATATAATGTTGTGAGGAAAGACACGGTGGTTTGAGAATCTTCATCTTTATTCACTGATTGCGACTGAGAAAAACTGTGAGAATCACTGCAGGCATCAATCTCTCAGCAATTTGCTTCTACTCAGAGGTAATGGCTTGAATGTGTCACTCACTCCTTTTCAGAAAACATATGATAGCCCTGAGGTGCAAAACGTCCTGTACATACCTGAGTGAATAGATACCGGTGCATATTACCTGTGTATATTTAGATTAATTGCATAGCACCGTTACAGCATGTACGAATTATTCTATGTATATAGAGTTATAATATGGTCCTAGTTCTTTCTATCTATCTGTTCAGAAAACAAATGAACAGCTGGTGGAATAAGCTGCTCCTGCTTCTGTAATATCTGCCCGGTATTTCAACATCCTTTCTTAATATTGCAGAACAGTTACAATTTAACAGCCTTCTATTTCCACACTTTGTCTTCAGAGCCCGAGTGGAGAAAGGCAGGGTTATTTGTGTTTAATTGCCTTTGTAACAGCATCAAGGATGTTCATGTAGGTGCTAATAAAACAAGCTCCCCCAGCTTTGAACAGAGGTGCTGAATTAGTGTTGGAGAAAACCTCTGAGGATGTGCTGGCAGAAGCAAAATGAAAGGTGTGGGAGGGTAAAGGTGCACGGAGGTTGGCAGCATGCTGCAGGATGGAGTAGCACACGTTGAATGAAACGGCTTCATGGTAACTCACCCTACACTCACAGTTCTCTGAAAAATATCACACAGGATGCTGCAGGTTCAAAACCAATGCTATTTTTCCCTCTACTATGTGACTCTGATCTATTTCGACACCATGACTGAATCGTAATTTTGTGATCTGATTTAGGCTTCTTTCATATATATATTTAGACCGTCGGTGACAGTATCACATTTATAATTTGCATGCCAGAATTTAGCAGTGACTCTTTGCTCAGACCGAGGGCAACTACGATGAAGGTGTTCAGTGGAGGGACGGTGAGGTGTTGTATAATTATTAGGAATGTTGCGTCAGTGCAGGCTGAACTAGCCGCTGCATGTTTAGTTTGACAGCCTGCAAAAACAGATGGCTGGTGATGAATGTGGCTGCTGCAGAAGTAAAGTAGCTCAAGACTTGAACAAACAAAGTGGTTTGATGAAATGTGAATTTTATATTAACTTAGATAATATTTTACACAATAAACCCAGCTATGAGCCAGTTGAGGACCGTGTGTGTGGGCTTTATTATCTTTGGTATTGTTCTTTTGCATATGTAGGTCAGTAAAGAAAGTGAGTCGGATGTTGGCCTCATTAAAAATCCTAATGTGAACACTCACAATAAAAAAGGATCAGAGCAGTAAAATCAGAACATATCCTTATTTGGTGTCAATTATCTAATAATATTCCTAAGTCAAGGAGCTTTGAAGGGACAGATTCTCTGACACAAAACAGATTCAACAGGGTGACCAGTGAATAAGTGATGATGTTACAGTACAGGCTGTTCTTTTACACCATTCGTAGCTATATCTACGAAAAGTAATGCACTGTAATTCATATATATCCCATGAAATCAATACGTATCTAATCCAGATAATCGTGTACCAGGAAGTATAAAGAGCGACAAACGCTGCGTAGGGAGGAGGTGGACGGCCGGGTAAAGAAACACCAGACTTTCACCCAGGAGATCGGTGTTCGTGTCTCGTGCGAGTCCAGAAGTAATCGTTGATTTATTTGTCACGTAACTTCTGTGCTTAAATAACAACACTTCCGGAGTTGTTTTAACCCAAACTACGATCTTTTCCTAAACCTAACTAAGTAGTTTTGTTGCCTAAACCTAACCAAGTAAATGGAAGTTTATTTAAAAATACTGGAGTGGAAATTGAGACGTTCATCACGTGTTGCTGGACATTCATAGGAAAACGCACAAAAAGTGAAGAATAACTTTTCAAGATAGCATATGAACCGTTGTATGAGGATACGTTGTACAGTAATATCTTCAGGTATGAATAATACAGCCAAACCTAAATATTACCAAGGAACTCCACTTCCAGTAGTTCATACATAATTTTTTTTTTTTTTACCTTTTAACATCTATTTTTACGCAACAGATGGGGCTTGTTGTAATTGATAATTTCAGTCATGGGAATAACCTATCAAAGGATATATAAGGAGAACATTTGAAATCAGGTCTGTGGTCATGCTTCAGTGGCATTTTCGCCCACCTGCATGATTATGACACCCACCCTTCAGCGGTTTATCAGGACGTCGGACATTCAAGGGAAACAGTGACATTTGAGAGGGAGCCATGATCGCAGTGGGTGGATGTTACAGGTGAGGAGTGGCAGCAAGGGGCAATTTGGTGAGAAAGGAATGGGTGGGAGGTTGGGTAGACGGTGTGAGAAGAGCACAATATGAGGGAGAAGACGTTCATTGGTTCAACATTTATTGTGGTCGAACGAGAGCAGTTCGCTCTCTTTTGCACCTCCAGTATGAGACGCTCTTGTACCGTAGAAGATAAATGGCCAGTTTCTTTTCCTGGTAGTGCTTTATAAATGTATTCTGAGGAGGTCTCTGTAACTGAAAGAGAGGGGCCAACCTGCATTCCTGTACAAATCACAGTGATGACTTCTTCTCCTGATATGCAAAACATCTAAAGAGTGAAGTGTAGACGGTGGAGCGTCCTGTACTGACAAGATTGTAGACTGAATTATGTTTGGGTGGATAGACATGAGGGATTGAGGAAGTAATGTTTTCACTTTTATTTTGTTTGTTATAACATTTTAGCCTGCAGACACGTAAACGTGCACATGTGCTGTGTGTGATTTGAGCAACGGACGAGAAAATATGGGCTCTAAGAAAGGGGCTGGTGAGTGGGAGGCACATGTGCTTTGTCTTCACCCACACTCAGACCTGTCAAACAAACAACACTCTTCTTCTTCCACCCCCAACCTGCAGCAACCAATCGGGTGTTCAATTACTGCGGATGAAGAGAGGGAACTATTAAAATCTATCTTGTGTACTCTCAGAGGTTTGTTGTGTAAGATGTCAAGGCAACGAATCCCTTTTCTCTAGTGAAACAAAAGAAAAAATTATTTCCTGTAATGCAAGGCCACTCAATTTCATCACCAACGACAGGATGACAGTGAGATCCAAATAATTTTTGTCTCGTTGCCCTTTAACAAAAGAATACAAATGGTTCTCCTTTAATATCCGCCGCAGATCAACTCCGCATACTAAACACACTCGTGGACCTCGGCGACACCAAGGTCTCGTTATCAGCTTCCTTACAGACATCCCACCTCTTCAGATAATCATGTAAGACAGCCCTTTAGGCATTAGTCTTAAATTCTCCCGCTGTGCTTCATCTCACGTCGAGTCCTCAGATTCCAGGATGTTTTTAAAGCGTGAGAAATCTCTGTCATATGGTAATCACATGGCCTTAGAAATGTATTAAAAATCTTATCCTCTTAAGACCCCCTTGCCTCAAGAATGCAGGATATGCTGTTTATGGGCAAGATTGGGATATTTGTTTCATTTGAAGGAATGGATTATTTAGGCTTGTTGCCAGCGGGCTGAGAAAACTGAAACCAGTCTTCACAACAGGAAGGCCGTGGGAAATCGAGGAGGACAGTGAGTGACTTCCTGGAAAAGAGCAAGAATCAGCCGATACTGACCACAGCCAATAATGACAGGTGAAAAGGTGTGTAGAGCAGACACTACACAACAGGAAGCAGAGAGGTGATTTCTGCAGAAGGCTGAACTTTTAAGCAAATGGAGGGGAGGTAGAGTGTTTTTTATTCTGTTCTCTCTGTTCTCTCTCGCCTCATGCAAGAACATTTTCAGATTGTACCTTGGGCTAGGGGTGGGAAAAAAATTGATTCACCTATGTGTCGCAATTTTTTTTTTTTACGATTTGGAAATCAATTTTTTTAATGCCAGAATCGATATATTTGCTCCAGTTGAGTCTGTGTGGAGGTAGAAGGAAGTTACCGCTTTTATTGTTGTAGTCTGAGTGACGTGACGTCATATCCGTTCCGTATCCGTCAACCAAAACAACCAGTCGGCCGACACGAGCCAGCTGTCACTCTCATCTCTGTGGTCAAATCAGCCGACGCTACACCTGTAGAGCTCCCATATACTGACATTTATGGTAAATGCATTCAAACGACCCCGATGGAGCTGACCATGGATGTATAAAGAGAACGGACCTGACGGGAGACAAACTTGGCAAAGTTAGTGCAAGGATACACATGTAACTACATCCGGTTGTCAAAATAAGGTGTTAACAAAGGGAACTGTATATACAACATGCATATATAGAAATAAGATTGAGGGATTATATTCACCAGAAGTATAAAATATTACATGTCCCTTATAAAGTAAAAAGAAAATGCCACTAATTTGTGAGGGAAATGTCTTTATTCTTTATAGATTTGGGTTGCTGTAAAAAAATGTAATAAATAATTTCTGACAGTGACTGATATATTTGACTTCAGGACATCTCTGACTACACACATTGCTGAAAATCAAACATTTTTACTGTAAGTAAAAGTCCCTTGAAGTGTATGATTCAACATTTTTCCCATGGTCTAGTGTTAACAAAAATCGCAATGTCGAATCGCAATACTTGTAGAATCACAATACTTAAAAATCGCAATACATATCGAATCGGCACCCAAGTATCGTGATAGTATTGAATCGGTGAATCGTCCCTGCCCTACCGTGGGCTTGTACGAGTGTGCCACGTCAGATTCAACAAACGCTCCTTACTTCAGACAACTCTGTAAATTACCTGCGTAAACATGATGAATGCCACTTGTGCGTAAATGAGCACTCGATCATGAGAATCGTTAATTAGCACGATTAATGTCCCAATGATACCATATAAGGCTACAGTACGTGTCCTGCCCCATTAATCTGTCTCTGCCAATATATCAGCACGCTGTCTAAAGACACGCTCTCTTCCAAGAGCCTGACGTGCATCCAAAAGAAGTAAGTCAGCCATGACGCACCTGGTTTCACTTCCTGTTGACCTTATTATATACAGAGACAAATTAACCTTCAATCAGTGCGTGGTTTTGCAGTTTGAGATGTTCATATTGATATTGTAGTGTTATACAATAGCATCAATAGCCAGTTTAAATTAATGATATTGTTAGGCTATATGAATATTTTGAATTATATTATAATTTAAATTGCAGAGTCAAACAGGATAATGTCAACAGAATTGTAGTGTAAGTGTAATTTATGTAGGATTTTCAAACACAAAATTGCTTCAAAGTAATGAAATATACAATCAATTAGTGAAAAACGTAGGTTTTGCATAACAGCAGACTAACTGCACACGACTCCTACGACGGGTCTAGACCATTCGGAAGTTGTGTTCGTACCCAAGAGAAATTCAAAATACGAGAAAATTGGTGAATGCGACAACTTCTCTTAAATTACTTGTACAAGTCACTTAAGAGCAAATCTGTTGGTGTGAGTGGTTCTTGCATGAGGCCCATTGTCCAAAATGGTGGTTATCCATAAAGTTGACCGTATCTAGAGTACAGCTGTCCTGGTGGCCGTCCCTTCTGTCACATGTAAACACAAAGATGTGGGTTGGAGAGGTAGGGGCGGGAGGGTGCATGATGATCAAAATTCAGCTGTGGTTTGGCTGTTTATATATCAGTGAGAATCTCCCACGAGGCTCAGCTATAGCCTAACGGTTGCCTGAAAGTGGAAGTAGGCAAAGGACAAGTGTTAAATGCAGTCTCTCTCTCTGCCCTCCACTCTGTCTGCTTATTGACCTGGCCTCCACCAGACCGGGCAAACGCGCAGCCAGTTAATCAATTCCTTGGCTCATCCTTTACTTTGAGATTAATCTTTATTTTCTTTATCCGATCCTGGAGAGAATTAGAGAGCCCATTAATCCAATAATAATCAGGGAACAAACTGAATTACTTTTCCACTGAATAACTTCCACAAAAAGTGCGGAACGACGAGAGACAAGAAAACAGAAGCAGGTCTTTGTGGTACACAGTCGAGGTGTTTGTCTGTAAGAAAAGCACTTTGCAGATCTGCCTCCTGATTGCATAAATGGGTATATTCAAAAAGATTAAGCAAATGGAAATATTCTTTTGAAGGAGCTCTCTGAGGCTTTCGCACATTGTGCTTCTACGTGGGATCCGGCTAAATATTTAGCACCTAAAGCTGTTGTTCTTATGGAAACAATGTTGCGTCCCCTCTTTCTAGTATAATTAAATTTCCTCTTTGTCTCAGCCAGGAGCTATTTTGAGAACCTGGCTCTTATTTGTTCCAAGCAGGAGAAAATCATTAACCCAAACACAGGCTTAATTCAGATTTGAGGGCATTGCACCTCCAAGTTTTGACAACAGAGGCTGAGTAGTTGATTAAAAGGAGCCAAATCAGATTTTATTTGATTTATGAAACATGAATGTTTCACAAGCTGAGCAATGCCCCAGGGGTGTTTACGGAAGAACGAAATAAAAACATATAGGAGAAATTGAAGCTTTAATGTAAGGCGCCAACATTAGAAATGCTAATGACTTAATTAAAAAAGATAAATTCTAATGAATTCAAAGGAGGTGCTGACTGTTGCTTCAGCTGAGTAAATGCAAGACTGTACGCTTGGAAAACAGCAACAGTGTTTGAACCTTTTTAAACCAATAAATGCAAGTGTAATTGATCAAAACCTCTCCTATAACACCTGCATCCAGGGTCTGAAGTTAGAGCGTTTGTTTTGGTCTTAGTCATCTAAGATTTCGTTGGTTGAATAAATAGCTCAGCGCGTAGTGAGTGTGTGGTGGAGTGAGTGAAAAACAGTCACGGTTGTTGATGCGCTCAGAGCAGACAGGTGTTGGCGATCGTTGCACAGATGACATTAACAGTAAAGTTGTCTAGTGTTAGTAAATGAACAGTGTAGGTTTCAGTTTGTCCATGAATAAACACTGAAGCTCCTCAAGACCCAAGCAAAGTTCCCATGTCTTGCTTCAAAACATTACAACAGTGAATAATATTTCTGGTTCTTTGTTGTCCCAGGCTAAATATTTTCTGTATGAATTTAAACGTATTGTAGAGCTGCAATGATTAATTGATTAATCGATTAGTTGTCAATTATTGTATTAAGGGACCATTTGTAACTTATCACGCGCATAAATCATAACGGGTCGGAATCCCATGCGCGCTCGCGTGTGGGTACGCGCTGCTCCTGCTGCCTGCTTGCACACCGCGCTCGTTCTCACCCCCTCGGCTCGCTCCAACTCCACGTGCACGCGCGCACACTGCAGAAGAGTTAGTTTAGCTCTGAGAATATCTAGGGAATGTGCAGTGGACGTTTTTGCAGAAATAAATGCTGCAGCTCCTCCAGACTCTCTCCCCCCCCCCCCGACCGGGTGTCGGTGTCTCCCCCCCCCGTTCCCTCCGCGGTCGGCAGGCTGAGAAAGGAAAAGCCAACACTAGTATCAGCATTGTGGAGAGACCTTAGTCTGGTCAGCTAACATTACTGCCAAGCAGGTGAAATATAGAGTGATATTGTGTGTTAGCTGACGTGTGTCGCCTCACTGTTTAGACCGGTGCTCGTTCATGTCAATGTAGCGCGAGCACAAGCGCGAGCGCGAGCAACAGGACGCTGACTTTCGTTGACATTGCGGCCACAGGTGTCGCTGTGAACAAGCAATTTCTGATTCTTACATATAGCCCCTTTAATCGGCAACTATTTTGATTATTAATTAATCGCTTTGAGTCATTTTTTAAGAAAGAAAAGTCCAAATTCTCTGATTCCAGCTTCTTAAATGTGAATATTTTCTCGTTTCTTTACTCCTCTGTGACAGTAAACTGAATATCTATGAGTTGTGGACAAAACAAGACATTTGAGGACGACATCTTGGGCTTTGGGAAACACTGATCGACATTTTTCACCATTTTCTGACATTTAATAGACCAAACAACTAATTGATTAATCAAGAAAATAATCGTCAGATTAATCAACAATGAAAATAATGTTTAGTTGCAGCCCTAATTTGTTGATAGTATATTTTTGCATGTAGGCACGTGCATGTGTACCCTTCCACCCCCAAAAAATAGGGCTCTCCCGAAAGCCACGGTGTAATTCAAACACTGGAATTTACCGTGCATGTTATGTTTTTTGTGTAAATATATCAAACATCCATTTCATTAAATTATGTCTAAATGACCTAAATGTTATTTCTTTATTTAGTGCATAGATTTCAAACGTGGCAGACAAACACAAAACTTTCCTGCCACAGTGGCAGGCAGTGAAAACATGCAAAGATTTATGTAAGACCCTATTATGCTCATTTTCAGGTTCATACTTGTTTGGGTTTCTACTAGAACATGTTTACATGCTTCAATGCTTCAACACTTTACTTCTCTCATACCGGCTGTGCTGCAGCACCTCTTTTCACCCTCTGTCTGAAACACTCAGCTGGCCCACTCTGCTGTGATTGGTCAACCGAACCAAACTCTTCTGACTCCACTCCAGCCCCACTCTAACTAACTTTGTTTGAGGACGTGCCAAACTAGCCGTTATGCAGGTATTATGCAAATATGTTACTTGGTGACATAACCACATTACGGAAGAAGAGGCGGGACTTCAATCAAGGCGTTTCAATCAGTTCAGGAGCAGTGTTTCTGTGGGGGGAGAGTAACCCCCTTTTGGCGTGGACTTTGGGCTTTGTAACTTTGCAGACCTTCTACATGCACAAAACAACTATATAACACACTAAAGGAAAGGGAAAAAGCACAAAAGCATAGTAGGTCCTCTTTAATTACAGTCCCTGCCTACAGCTATGTGATATATAGAAGAAGAAAGGCACTTCCCCGGGGGGGAAATTCAATTCCACAGTACCAATACCACAGATGTACAGTATTTCCCTCTGGATCAACACACTCTTCACCCGCTAGGATGGATATTTGACTTCCTGCTTCCTTCTTGTTACATGATATTTAATCTTTAAGGAATAAAACTGCTCAGTGTAAGAGGTAAATAATTTTATCGCTGATGTGGGCCAGCTTCTCCCCTCCATCGATGAGCACTGCTGCATGCGCCAAAAACTGAACTCTATTTAAATATTTTATAAGAGCACTTTTGTTTTGCTGGTACAACACAGACTTGGAGCGTTTAATGAGATATTTATAAGGTATAGTAGCGGGAAATATCCCGACTTTTTATAGAGCTGCATGTCCTCACAATATGACTTCCATCTGCGTCTAGTGGCCAATAATTTTTATATTGAAGGGCTGAGAATCACAGAGTAAATCATGATATGATCACAATATTTACCTTGAGCTGACAGTAGCATCACTATAATGGCAATTCTACCATATGCAATACCTCCTGAATTACCTTTCCACTGAATAACTTCCACAAAAAGTGAATGATAAGTGACAAGAAAACAGAAGCAGGTCTTTGTGGTACACAGTCGAGGTGTTGTCTGTAAGAAAAGCACTTTGCAGATCTGCCTTCTGATTGCATAAATGGGTATATTCAAAAAGATTAAGCAAATGGAAATAGTCTTTTGAAGGAGCTGAGTTGACAGTAGCATCCTTATAATGGGAATTCTACCATATGCCTTACCTCACAGCCAACCTTAGCAAGTCTATTAAACTATACTGTGTAAGAAAATGCAGATAATCTTTTAGCAGCATGTTGTGAGCATGTTAGCAAGCTGATGTTAGCGTTCAGTTTAAAGCACCACTGCGCCAAAGTACAGCTTTACATCATTCTTTAGCACTGACCTAACTTAGCTTTAAGCTGCCTTTTAACTCCTACACTCACACAGCAAAGAGCTGGTACTCGGCAGCTTCACCTTGACATAGCTGCAGACTGTTAGCCTTGTTATTAACACACACTCCATTAATGCATCATTTCAATATCAAACAGCTATTATCTGCTAAAAGGCTGAACTGTCAACAAGCAAACGAGCTCAGAGAGAAAATGTGTGCAGGAAAGGAAGTAAAATACTGTCCCTCTGCCTCAGTAATGCAACAGAAAGTATTACTAGTGCTATTAGTATTGCACACGTATCATTTTGTTATCAATATACAGTAATTTGTGCCAAAGGTTGGGTAAGCATTGCTCTAGAAGTCCAGTATTCATGTTAGATAATGTTTTGACCTATCATGAGGCCCTGTAGCTCATAGTCCCCCATGAGGGACTGTGAGCTGTTTTTCTCCTAAATCTACTCTTCCAGTCCCTCCCTGCCTTTGGCTGCCCTGCATCATGCCTGTTCAATATTGCTTGTTGCCTGACTCGTTCAACAACAATCGAATACCCATCTTTTTTTCCTTTTTGCATCCAGTGAGTTTACTTCTAAGTGCTTGCTCTCAGTAGATGCTACTAGACACGTCAGCACTTGTTTGGGACTGGCTTTATTTTATTTACCCTGACAGAATGTGCCGTAGTGAAGTTATACCTGAATAACCTGAATATAAAGGACACGTTGGGTCCTAGCCTGTCCAGTTAGTAAGATTTTGGGAAGGTGGAAGCACATCATAAACTGCTCCTATAGTTTGAATCTAATCCTGTCTGCTTGCACGCCCCACACTTCCCTCCAGCTTGCCTCTGAATCTCCTCAACAACCAGTTTCCTCCGGCCAACTGCTGTTGCTTTACTCCATGTAGGCTGTGCTATGCTTACTTTAATATATGTAACAATATATCATGATTATGGCTGTCAAAGTTAACGAGGAAAAACTGTCATGGCCATTTGCAAAGGGTTCCCTTGACCTCTGACCTCAAGATATGTGAATGAAAATGGGATCTGTGGGTACCCACGAGTCTCCCCTTTACAGACATGCCCACTTTATGATAATCACATGCAGTTTTGAGTTAAGTCAGCACACTGACACACTGACAGCTGTTGTTGCCTGTTGGGCTGCAGTTTGCCATGTTATGATTTGAGCATATATTCTTTATGCTAAATGCAGTACCTGTGAGGGTTTCTGGACAATATTCATCATTGTTTTGTGTTGTTAATTGATTTCCAATAATAAATATATACATACATTTGCATAAAGAAAGCATATTTGCCCACTCCCATGAATTAATGACATGTTGACACTCCCAAGCTTGACGAATCTCCCTTTAAGGTACATGTTGAACAGATAAAAAATATGCGATTGATCGTGATTAACTATGGACAATCATGCGATAATTTTAATGGATTGACAGCCCTAATCATGATATTTACTATCATTACCATTTTGGGAGAATACCTTTGAGACTGGGTAAAATTGTATATCATTTGGTGGGAAACATCTCGAGATATAAGTGTGCAGTAGAATGTGAAAAATATGTTAGAAAGGAGTCATTCTTGGTGACAGTGATAAAGGAGGAAGATTTACAATTCTTGGAGAGAAACTCTGGCCAGGTGATAGATTAGAGCTGAGACTGAGTGGGTGCACAGGGTGTTCTCCTCAAGGTCTGCACCCTTCCAAACACCCACACAACAGGACAAACAGGAAGAAGAAGAAAGAATGAACAAAGGACTTTTCTTTATGTCACTAATAAATTGGACAATTTTACTCCTAACCCCATGTCTAGACCGCAAACGTATCCGACACGTTTTCACTCGCGTGTCTGACGCAACAGATACGTTCTCATGTTAATCTATGCAGCTGTTTACACCGGCTCCGTGTAAACTTGCGTCTCAGCTGCGTCTCACGGGTGTAACCGTGACCTGAAGCGTTTAGTTAGGCTTGAGGTCTATTATTTTTTTTCGATAATATGCACATTAACGCGAGGTTGATGGCCAATAAACACGACTACTTTACCACATTACTACATAATTCAGGGTCTCATCATGATTTTATCCTTTAATTATTTAACTATTATAATACTATCTTTATTTTATCATTATACGACCTTGTTCTCTGGTTGTATTGTTTCCGATGGCATGTTTTCTCATTTATTGCTTTGTTTATTGATTCTGTTTTGAAAAGTGGTATAAAAATAAAGTTTTCTTCAAAATTTTTCTCTCTCAAACTTCATCAGCTGCGGGAGAACACTCATTGTTTAGTGTGAGATCATCATGTAGTGGTCAAAATAATTAGTGCCGGCCTTGCTCGGTCGCAACCTGTCGCAAATTAATCAAAAATAGATCTGGAATACTACATATTACAGGAAAACTGCACACTCCACAGAAAGTTTGGATGCTCTTTTGCTGCTCAACACTTAGAAATTTGCAGACGAGAAGGAACCGGTATAGTCTATACCGGTTCCTTCTTGTCCGCAAATTGACGTGACCCTGAAGCAACTGTCTATATCGTATAGACAGTTGCTTCAGGGTCACGTAAACGCTGTCGTGACGCTTGTGGTGTAGACATAGGGTAAATGTAACACAGTGATGATTATGGACCTGCATAGGACATGAAAAATTAGCTACTTTAATACATTACTTGAGGAAAAGTTTGTGTTGCTTCAGCTCAAAGAGTAAATAAACTCAAAAGCTGGCTATTTTTAGAGCAGGTGAATCACTTTAAGTCTGTATCAGGCCTTTAAGTGTGCATCAGGCACATCTCATGCCTTGATATCCAGCTGAGAGGTTTAGACAACGTCAGCTCATCAAAGACGTTCTCATATAAAGGCACACATTGATTTGTCCCGTATCCTGCTGACAGGCCGGTCATTGCATTGATGAGGAGAGAGAGAGGACTGAGAGTACAGTGTCTTTCTTTCCTCTCCGACAGGAGGTAAAATGAGACCCGGGCTGACACCCTTGAAGTCTCTGCTCTGCCTGCAGAAAATATGACCGCTCTCCAGCAAGCACTTAAAGAGGGCAGAATTTTTTCAGCATATTATAATTCAAGTGCTCTGAGAGATAACTAGACTTCTGCTCCTCCTCATGGCTCTGTTTTCAGGCTTTAAATAATCTAGCCTGTGACGGGAGACTTTGGCCAATCATAGCTCATTTCAGAGAGAGAGAGCGTTCCTATTGGCCGTATATTCAACTCTTTCATCTTACAGCTAAACAGTACACTACAAGATGTTTCTGAAAACATTTGAGATGAGAAATAGGCATTACAGTAACAGAATATTGATCAGCGCTGCCTAGTTTGATGATTTTTTTCAGATTACCTGTCTCATGCACTCATGTCAGGATATAGTGATAATTTTATCATTTTTTTTTTATTTAAATCATATTTGCTTCAATCTTGCCTACTGCTGCTTTAATCAGGAGATCACATCACCTCCATTATATGAAATACTGAAATTTGTCCCCCTAAATATTTGTGAGGACCTGACACGTCATCAGATCCTGAAAGAAAGCTATTGGCTACTGCTCTTGATGAGCACATCTGGACTGGTATTTGTCAGTGTAACAATCTGGAGGATGATCCAAGTTTCACTCACTTGTCTTTTGAAAACTGTTTTTTATAGTTTATTTGTTTGTGTCGCTGTGCGCTGGGTCCTAATTTCCACTTTGTGTTTGTTCTGTGTTTTACTGAACATCCAACATGTAGCTGCTGGTTAAAGAGAAATACACAGCGTTTGATCGTTCTTACAAAACAAACTCTTTTACGGACTTTGTTCCAGGTGTGTGCCCAGTTTGATAAAAACAGGAGACAGACTGACCTGTGAGACAATTGGCTCTACTTCAAGATTGTGTCAGACTGTCTGACCTGCCGATTCTGGTGTCTGACAGAAGATGTTGCCCTCGCTCTCTGGGGATAAAAGAAGGACAGCCAACTTCTCTTACACTTCCCTCCAGTGCTTTTCATTTGGAGCACTCTAAAAGCCAAAGGCAAAGTCGATGTAATCAGCCCCTTCCAAAATTTGACTGCAGTTATTTCAGACCAGCAATGTCTTTGTGTAAACCTTCACAGACAGGACTATGTCCCAGTTTTTTCAGTAAAAGTATGCTAAATTGATTTTCAAGTACTTGTTATTTTCTGTGGCTGTCTAGATTTAACACTAGGAAACTGGCAGTGAGACAGTAACTGTTGGAAAATTCAGACCTCTGTATCAAGAAATAATGTAGTAAAATGCACACAGCATACTCATGTTTACCAGTATTTTGGCTTTAGGAATGGCAATGTCGATGGTTGGTTGGTCGTGCCACCACTTTGATCCAGACTGAAATATCTCAACAAATATTGCTGAGATATTGTGCAGACATTCATGTTCCCCAGAGGATGAATCCTACTGACTTTGAGACACCAAAGTCTTTTGGTGACTTTTCCTCTGACGCCACCATGAGGTGAAATATCTCAATAACTATTCAAACCATTGGCGGAGCTTGTAATGCATCATCTTTGTTATAGAGTATCTTTGGTACAGTCTTGCATGGCCGTAGTCTTGTTTTATACTAAAATGTACCAAAAAGAAAATATGGTGAGTCAAACCTTTTCTTTACAATATAGCTGCTTGCTTTTGTTGTATTATTTGTGCAGAGCAGAATCAATATCTGACAGCAGTATCTAATTTGGGTACACAGCATGTAGCACATTTACAGCGCCTACACTGGAAGGTAGAACACTCTTCTGTATTGCAGCCTCTATTACAGTGTTTTGTCTAATAAGTGCTATGTGAAGTACGTTATTTTTACTTAAATACCCTGCGTAATGCATTCTAAAGCACTCAAGGTATTTCATGGACCATTGTGGCAAACACCACCTCCACACTTATCAAATTAGCCCTGAAGAAAAAACCTTTTGATTTGTCTGCAAAAACGACTGAAATCCGGTAACATTATTAGTATAAAGTTTGATGTTGTTACATTAGTCAGGCCCTACTTATTCTTTATAGAGCATCCAGTGAGGTCATTTTTAGTCATGCTCATGTAAGATAAGGATGCAGATGATAGGCAGAGATGGAGGGAAGTGTATTCGGGTGTGACCGCGCTGCCCTAGGGACACAGCCGTGTTCACATTTCGCCACGAGACTGAATCTAAGCTGTGAATAAATCATTCAAGTCAGCAAAAGCTCGGAGGAGACAAATGACAATGTGAGAGGAAGATAGGCAAAGTGAACTGTGGGAATTCATAATAATCCAAAGGAAAGTTATAGAGAAATAGCGAGAGCGCTTAAGATTTCATTTTCATGAGTGTGCTTCATTTGTGGGATTTGGGGACTCATCAGAAAATAGCACGGATCATATTTCAAGGTTTTTCCTCATAATATCTGCCATAAATAACAACCCTCATTACAAAGACAATGAAAGCACCCAATATAATAATGATTTGTAGCTTCTGAGACACATGGACCAAAGATGCCCTGACTGCAATGTGCGTTGATATTAGTGTTCATAAAAACGGCAATAACGTCATGATTCATACCGTATTTTTACCATCCACCGGCTCAAACAGCCACATACCAATTACCCTGAAAACCGAAAAGCCCCCCGTCTCCATCAGCGATAGAAAAACATTCCAGACAGCTGAAAGTAGGCCCAGGAGGAAGGCAGGGGGAAATGAAAATGTTGGACGATTACTCTGAGGATGCAATACAATACACTACCAAGAAGGCCCGATTGCACTGGTCTCGGGCCTGGTCGCTTCATCTCCCCGTCACTAAACTGCTGTGAGTGGAAATGCCAAACGTTTCCTCCCTCACAATGGTTCAGCGCCCGTGCATCCGCTCGGGGTCAAGAACTCTCCTGGCTGACATTTTGATGGTGTAGGTGGAAGATAAATCTGATGATACATCTCCCGGATTCCCCATTAACATTTAATCATATAATAAATTAATGTTAATTGTCTGGATTGTTTCATTTGTCACCAGCAGTAAAGAAGTCGACAGTGAGGCAGATTGTTGCATTGATCCTTTTAAGTGGCACTCTGAAATATTGTTAAACCAAATGCAAAATAACCTGTGACTGACTGCACATGCCAGACTGTGGAAATCAGTACCTGCAATATTCTACTGTTTGACTTCCAGTCATTCCTCTCCTTGGGAAGTGTTGGCTTGTTGATTCTCATGGGAGATGGCTGTACTCAACCGGGAGTTTCATCTTCACCTGTTATCATTTATGATTTTAGTATTTTTAAATGTTCTCTATACGATATCCAGAGAGTTAATATAGCATCAAACTAGGGATGCTAATTTTGAAAAAATGTTTTAACCGATAACCGACCCTCGTTAACCGATTATTAACCGTTAACCGACAAGATTTGTGCGTCGCATGCAGCGGTTCGCCAGCTGCAGTGTATGAGCACAACAGACAACTAAGTCCCCAGTTCACCCGTCCGGGAGAGTTAGCAGCCATGATGCTGCGTTCACTGTCGAGTACAAATGTAGCCACTTTCCCAGTAACTCTCCACCGCATCATTTAGTTTAGTTTAGCAGGTTGTCAGCTGTGTGTCTGCCCGGCGTAACGGTAGCGAGTGTCCGACAAACCGTGCGTGTATTTGTGCTACGTTAGCAGGTCTAGCGTTGCTGGTAGCTTTGTGCCCGCCATTGCTACACACATATGGTCTGTCAGCGCGGCGTAACGTCTGCGAATGTCCCACAGACCGTGTGTGTGTGGCGGCGGTGAATGTTGGTTCGTCGGTGGCGTTATAGTTGTGAACGTATGTGAACAGTGTAGGTACAGTTTATTTGTCGGTGAATAAATGCTACAACTCCTCAGCTCAAGCGAGCTCAAGAGACCCAAGCCAACTACCTGTATCTTGCAACGCGGGCTCAGACTCTCTTAAGGTGGGCTGTTAAGGTGGACCAGCTTTTCCCCTTTAAGTGACAAGCCACTCCTCTCAGTTTTGCTCAGCTTTTTAATTAATTATTAATATTTCTTTTAACCGTTTAACCGATAGCGTTAATCGGTTAAAATGCTTAATGTCGGTTAACATTTAAACGGTTAATTATTAACATCCCTACATCAAACCACTATTGTCTATGTAAAGATATAGAGGAGTAATGTCTACCTGAGCAGAGAATGAAGTCGCTCTCTCTGGGTATTGTAATCTGAGGTTCTCCTCGCTTTGTTGACATCGCCGTGCCGCCCGCCCTGTCTCTTAGTGCATGTTCGTGCAAGTGAGCGTGCCCCACTGGCTAGCTCATGGCCGCTGCTCTGCACTGTTCTCATACGGCAACACAGCTGATAATGCCCGTTTGCTGCGAGCCACTGGCTCAGCCACTGCCATGTTGAGAGCCGTGCGGAAGCAATAGAAATGCTCCCAATCTTGCATTTACTGTAGCACTGTTAAAGGTCCAGTGTGTAGGATCTGGCGGTATCTAGCGGTGAGGTGAGGAGATTGCAACCAACTGAAGCCTCTCCCGTGTGCCAAGCATGGCCGACGCGAAAACGCGAATGGCCCTCTCTAGAATCATTTGGAGCAGAGCCAGTAAGTGGAGTACGAGTATATGTGGGAAGTGAGTGGTGAAGCGAGAGAGAGCGGCGGCGACAGGAGCGAGTAACGTTATCGACTCCGGCCCAAGCAGGAAAAGTGAAGAGCCAGTGTTTAGCTTGTCCGTTCTGGGCTACCGTTGAAACATGGCGGTGCAACATGGCAGACTCCGTGAAGAGGACCTGCTCCCCATGTAGATATGAAGGACTCATTCTAAGGTAACGAAAACACGACGACTCTTATTATCAGGTGATTAAACGCTAAAGAAAATATACTTATGTTATTACATATATACATAATATTATATTCCATTTCGCCAATAGATCCTCTAATTGTTACACACTGGTCCTTGAAGACGTTTTTACTTTAATTATCTGCTTTTGTCCTGTTATGCTCCAACACCTTTTCAAGTTTTACATTAACCCACTTTTTAAGGAATAGTGTCAAATTTTGGGCTAATTTGCTTTCTTACTGAGAGATGGGTGAGAAGATCGATACCACTCTCATCTGTCTGCTAAACATGAAGTTACAGCCAGCCAGTTAGCTTGCCTTAGTATAAAGAATGGAAACGGGTACGAGAACAAAGCTCACTGATGAACACGTTATGTTTGTTTAATCCGTACAAAAAGGGAAGCGTAAAAAAGACAATTTGAAAATAAATATTTGAAAGACATAGTCGTCAATATGGACTAAACAGGCAAGATAGAGCGTGTTAATTAGTGAGTTTAAAGGCGCCAGTATAATCCATTATAATTGCTTGTCGAGTCAGTGTTGAAACCCCTGCCCCCCCCACACCTTTCAGATGTCAGATTTGGGGGGCTGTGTCCAACAATTCCTGTAATTTTCTAACCCACTTCACACAGCGAGTAACCAGCTGTGCAGAAGAGAGAAAATAAGCTGGGTTTGAACTTTTTCAAGCTCTCTTAATTCGTTATACAACTTTTTGTGGCACTTTTTGTGTGAACAATCGAATGCAACCCTATGAGAGACTGTCTGATAATGTGCCTGTTATCCCCATAACTAGCCTCCCATGATTCCCATGGAGTACTGTACATGAGTGGGAGAAGCTGTATATGATGAGGGTCACAGGAGTCATGGCTTTGACAGAAATAATGAACTCTACCATTCCCACTCTCAGCCAGAACACAACTAGTGAGACACAGCTAACCCTCACAGACATGATTAAGCTCACGCAGCAACACCGTGTCCTCGGCCGTCACGTTAAAGGCTTATCAATAGTTTTCTGGTGCTCCAAACAAAGACAACAATCTTTTGCAAATAACAGTCACTGTAGCATAATTTAGGGATTGTGTTTTTTAAAAAATAAAGCCACAGAAAGAAAAGATGGAATGACTCCAGCAGTGGAGGGGGCACTTTGCAAGCTTGAAACCCATCTTCCAAGTAGTAGAAGGCTTATTACTTATATTACAATGTGCTGCATTTAATAGATTCCCTATTTCAAAAGAAACGTGTTCAATTTGGAAGCTGGCATTTTCCCTCACTGCTGTCTATCAGGGGCTTTACTCACCAAACCTTTTCTTCTATATTGCCTTCCTTCATCAGGGAGGTTGTTTCTGGTTTCATTATGTAGAGTTCATTCATCAGTCATGTGAATTATAGATCCAGTCTCTTCCATTGCAGGTGCAGTGTGTAGCATTTCGGGGCATCTGTTAACAGAAATGGAATATAACATTCATAAGTATGTTTTCATTAGTGTATAATCACCTGACACTAAGAATCGTTGTGTTACCTTAGAATGAGTCCTTCATATCTACAGAGGGAGCGGGTCCTCTTCACGGAGTCCGCCATGTTTCTACAGTAGCCCAGAACGGACAAAACAAACACTGGCTCTAGAGAGAGACTTTCACGTTTTTACGCTACCTGAAGACCACCGTAGTTCTCGGACGCGCTTGTGAAACTGCGGTAACGTGAGCCGCAGAGTGCAAATCTGTGGTACCGCCAGCCGCCGTCTGACTTCCGTTGCTCCTAAAGTAGTGTTATTATGGTAAGAAGCGAGGCGAACGGCGTTACCACGATTTTGCACTCGGCGGCTCATGTTACCGCAGTCTTGGAAAGGGAGGAATGAGCGGAGGGGTACTCAGTTGGTTGCAATCTGCAACCACACCACTAGATGCCACCAAATCCCACACACTATACCTTTAAATAAATATATAGGTATTGTGAAGGTATTTTTGTCAAAGAGAGAGGGGGAGATTCAGGAAGTTGCATTTTGGATTTCTTTAACAAGGAGAGGGTTAAATGAGACAACGAAGCCATTTTTGTTGAATCCGGTGATATATATTTCTTCTCAAGAAACAGGAGGGTGTGTGTTGTTTAAATCTACTGTAGATTGCTTTTGAAATTAGTTTGAAATGGTTCCATAATTGTTTAGAGATGGAAGAGAATTGAGTCTGTGTTTTAAAAAAACTAGTTTAAAAATGAGGTTGAATGTGTACAGAAGAATTGTGATTCAACCTTTTATCCACTGATGGGTTGAGATGAAAAATGATCTTTGCTATAGAATATTCAGAAAAGTTGGTTGTAATATTGTATGTTTTTGTATTCATGGTCGTTGGGAAGACTTGTGTTTTATTTTTGCATTGCATTCTCAGTGCTTTGCACCTCACAGTGAGCACTCTCAAAGTCTGTGAGCAAGACACTGCATCCCAGCCAGCTCCTGAGGCTTTATCTGCCCCTGACCCTGTTCTCTGACCTTCCTGCAGAGAGTCCAAGTGAAGAGAGCAGAAGGACAGATATGGAAATAAATAAATGATGCTAAAGACACTGCAGATATTCTGAGAGATGGAGGCGGGGGGTACAGTATGAGGGATGGAGGAGGCGGAGACAGACAGGCACCATGCAGCTGACAATTGTGTTTGAAATAGATGCTGCTGCTATTTCCTCCTGATCTGAATGTGCTGACATGTTAATAGTTGAAGGGCAACGCTACTGAATAACAGACAATTAGACACAAATGGATGGAAGATATAATTGTATATCATTCAAGTGTTTAAATCCCACTGTATCAGGGTGCTTTAAGTTATTTTTATGCATTAAGAAATTACACATTTCTATGATTCACTTTAATCACATGAGACTGAGCAGCTGCACAGACAGATGTGAGATTTGGTTTTCATCATATTGGATTTTATCAATTCAGCGCTGGCTGACGGAGTCACTCATGAAAGTCATGAGGCATTTTTTAGTAGATTGATTTGCCTGAGGAAAGGTGGAGGAAAAGAATAGGCATGTCACTCAACAATAGGCCCATCATTACTTCTGTCTCAGATTTCCGTGGACCTTGCCAAGCCTGGCAGGTGACCGGGTGAGACATGCGAGACTCCCCGCTCACCTGAGCTCACCAGCCGTTGCCATGCCAACAGAGGATGTGGCCACAGGGCATGACGAGTGTGTGTATAGATTTGTGCCAACCCCTGGTAATACTTGGAGAGGCTGTGTCACTCTGACAGTGCTTCACAGAGCACATACTGTGCCGCGTCATTGAAAAGACACGTTGCAACTGTAGGTACAAATTAATCCAGTTTAAAGTTATTCATAGGCTAAACTGAATAAAATGTATCCTCCGTATGTCCATTATGTGATAGGTGCAAATTGGCTGAAGGGTCACTTGCTCATTTATTTTTTGCTTTGTCCCATTTTGCATGATTATTGGTTTAAAGTTATCAGATTGTTTTCTGTTTTTTTTTTTTTAAAAACAGGGATCCAACCAGATCTGTTCTTGGCAATCTTTGGTTGTTTTCAGATGACAAAGAATTAATGGGGGACATGGTTGCAGCCGCCCCAAAAATATACTCTTTAGATTAGATTAGAAATCCTTAAATTCTCACAGTTTTTAAATGGTTTTTTTTTCTCATTCAAACGGAACAGGAACATCTTTCAGGTGTTTGGGGGCCTTTGAATGACCCTACAGTGAAATTAAAGTCTTTCTTTTATCTATCAATGACTCTTCATCTGAAGGATTTAGAGGTAAAATACGCTGCTTAAACCACACTTGCTGTCTTTTTTGAAGGAAAATGTCACACAAATACAAGATAACGTCTTTTTTTAGCTGTGTCTTTAACCAGGACATGATGAGCTATATAAAGCTTTGGCTACACAGACAGTACTTCTTACTGGGATTAACAATATTGCTAGTTTAGTTTTTCTAATAGAATTTGTTGATAGTCAAAAAGATAAGTAACGACAGCCTCATTCTTTAACAGAGTATTACTTTTGGATGGATAAAATAAAGATGAAACAGACAGGCTGCTGCCATTAATAGATTTCAAACTCTCATTTTACAGGGGTGTGTAGATTAAAGCTGAAGTAGGCGAGATCGGTGCAAATATGATTAAAAAAGTTATTTTTATAAAACGGTCGCTATATCGTGACAGTAGTACATGAAACAGGTGACCTAAAAAAAAATCATGTTCCTCTGTGTACTCTGGTGCTCATGGGCTAGATTTTCTAAAGCCTGAAACAGAGCCATGATGAGGTGCAGAAGTCTAGTTTTCTCTAAGAACACTTGAATTACAATATGCTGAAAGGTTATTATGGAATTTTTGCCCTATGATACAAAAATATACTGCCTACTGCCACTTTAATATGTGTAAACTTAAGGACTTTAGCATCAATAAGTTGTTTTTAAAAAGGCTGGTAACTACTATATACTGTATCTGAAAGAAGATAAACAGTTGCAAATAACATGTTTGTTATGCATGAGCAGTAACATCTCAGCTGCCTGCTGAAAAGCTGGTAAAGTGGACTGCGTTCTGATTTCTGCCCTCTCTGGAGGAAGATGTCTTCCTGTCGTACTGCTAATGAGTATATGCCTCCTAATGAGCACAAAAACCTTAATTAGCATATATCCAATTACTTCATAGCTCAGGTTCCAGGCTCTAGTCAACATCGAGTGTGTGAATGGGAGCGGCTGAAAGTAAATGCTTGAATTGAACTATGCTTGGCGGTGTAGAGAAATTAAGCGAACACTGTCTTTCTGGTTAATTGATTGATTAGAAGTATTTGGGGTAATAAAGTGTTTGTAAAGTTTGCAAGCATAGATTAACTCTACAAATATCTTCCCTCAATAGAGGCTTTAGAAAATATATATCATTAATGTGTTATGTTTCAGTGTGGCTATTATATATATTTTTCTGGTCATGGGCTTTCACAGTGTTTTATTATACTGCTGGTTGTCTCTGACTGTTGTGGTCACGCCTCCTTTGTTGTGAGAGGCTGTTTCCTGGCGGTGCATTCACAGATTAATCCTATTATGGAATCATATATTCTCTTTCCTGGTTGGCAGTTGCCTCACCTGTATGTTTAAAACAGGCGTTACTGCTTGAGTGATTACGCTGCTGATGGCTTATAGCTGAAACCCGTTCATTTTTTTTTTTGCCCAGAATTAACTAAGAGAGACCCTCTATCTGATTTGTTTCTTCTGTAATCAAGAGTCATCTCTTTCTATATAAAGACAACAGCTCAATTTTGTGCCCCAGTATTATATTATCATTACATTCGAGTCACACACCCCCCTCATTTGCATAATGAGGCAGAAATGCATCAATGGTAAAGAAATGTATAAATAAAAGAATACAGAAATAAATAAGGGGTGAAATGCAAAGGTAAAATCATGCATAAATAAATAAATGCATAAATACATACATTTAAAAAATAAATTTAAAATAGATTAAAAATAAATACAAAAATAAATGAATAAATAAACAATGTATGCAAAAATAAAATACATTTAAAAGTTAATAAAAATAAATGCATAAATAAGTAAAAGTGAAAATTAAACAGAAGAGTAAATTAATAAGAGAATGAATACAAAGATAAATAAACAAAGAAGCAAATTAAAACAGAAATAGCAATTTATGTCACATTTTATCAATTAATTAATTTTATTTTTTTGCTACATTTAATGACATATTTATTTATTTATCAAGTCATTTATTTATTAATTTATTTTTGATTTGCCAGGTTCCGTCCTCCATACAGAACAGCTTTAACTGTTAAATGAAAAATGTTGGATGATTATTTCCAAAATATCAAATTCAAACATAAAGGCAATAATACATGAGAGGCACAACACGGGGCTATAAAGACAACTGATCATCTCTTGTTGGTCGACTATAAATGTGACATTTTACATGCTGAGAGACTCAAATCAGTGTCTGTGACTGACCTTGACTCAGGAGGTAATGTTACCAGGTTTTCACACGGAAGAATGCAAATTGAATTGGCTACCATTCCCAGCCCAGGAGCGACAGCAATCTGTGCTGCTCAGCCACTATTACTTCCACAAGAGACACAGAAAGAGGCTTTAATGTTCAGGAGTCTACATCAAATGGCGGCACATATCAAAATCTGAAACTGAACTCTGAGCAGTCTAACACAAGGTCAATGACCAATTAAAAAGCTTGCACTTAAGAAGAGTGACACTTTGTGGCATTAAGACGGCAGTTTCAAGTGGAAGGCTTGCCGTTTTCAAATCTCTGACCCCGGTAATTTAATGCCATTCCACTTTCCATCCAGACAACAATGAGCGGTAAAAGCATGTGGAAAGTGCTGCAAATGACACCCACTTTGACCCATTTACTGTACTGTTGAGTGCGAATCGACTGGAGGAGAAAGGCAATTCCTGCATGAACAAATGAGTTTAATGTAAAGACGATGAGTCTAGATTCCTTTTAATTAAGTATTGATTTCAAAAGCAAATAGCACCCTCTAGTACCTGACTTTCTACTCATTTTGTCTGTTTATTTGCCTTCGGGAACACCAGTAGAAAGGAACGATACATTACCGTAAATCAACGGATTATTAGAAGCTTACTGTCATCGTAATTCAAAGGCTTTTCAGCTGCAAGGCAAGGCAACATCCTCTGAGTAATTTATCACTGCACGCCGCTATGCCACTGACGTAGTCATTTAGGAGTTGATTCTTTGCATATCCCTCTGAGACACACGTAAGTAAGTGCACCACAGCAGCCGGTAGTAGGTAGGGGTGTCCTATTATGCAAGGACATGTTTGACAGGTAGACACTTGGCTGATATGGGAGACTCATGGGATCACTAATTAATCCCTTGATTTAGTGATGCCCCATTAGTAGCCAATGTAGCGGTCTAGAGCCCTCAATGCTTCCGTCACGTCCGTTTGATTCCTTAATAACTATCTGACACATTGTTCCCTGCCAACATATACTACAAGCTCTTAGCTCATTTAATTTAATGGTAGTCTGGAGAAGCTTGTAAGAGCCTGGCTGTGTTTGAGAAACCACTGGATGGACAGGGAGAGGAGAATTTAATTATCTCCCGCTCCCTCTCAGACATGTCTTGCGTCAACATATGTGCCGGCTGGGAAAGAGAAAAAGAAAGCAAAACCCACAGAGAGTTTCTGACTATGTTTGGATCAAGTGTGAAATTGTTGCCATGGTTGACTGGTGCACTTGCGTGGATTCAACTCTCTCAAGTGTCGGAAACTACGCCAGATAAAAGTCTGTCAGAGGAGGAAGCAGACATTTTGGTGAAATGACTTGTTAAACTATGAAAACTAGGGCTGTCAATCGATTCAAATATTTAATCACGATTAATCGCACATTTTTTTATCTGTTCAAAATGTACCTTAAAAGGGAGATTTGTCAAGTATTTAATCCTGTTATCAACATGGGAGTGGGCAATAATGCTTGATTTATGCAAATGTATGTATATATTTATTATTGGAATCAATTAACAACTCAAAACAATGACAAATATTATCCAGAAACCGTCACAGGTACTGCATTTAGCATGAAAAATATGCTCAGATCATAACATGGCAAACTGAAGCCCAACAGGCAACAACAGCTGTCAGTGAGTCAGTGTGCTGACTTGACTATGACTTGTCACAAAACTGCATGTGATTATCATAAAGTGGGCATGTGTGTAAAGAGGAGACTCGTGGGTACCCATAGAACCCATTTTCATTTACATATCTTGAGGTCAGAGGTCAAGGGACCCCTTTGAAAATGGCCATGCCAGTTTTTCCTCACCAAAATTTAGGCTTTGAGTTTGGAGCGTTATTTAGCCTCCTTTTCGATAACCTAGTATGATTCCTTTTGTTTTCAGGTTTCATATGATGCCTGTATCTTCACTCTAGCTTTAAAACCGAGCCCGCTCCAAACAAAAATTTGCAAGTTGCATTAATGCGTTAAAGAAATTAGTGCCGTTAAAACGCGTTATTATCGCGTTAACTTTGACAGCCCTAATGAAAATGTACTTGCGGGTGTTGTTGCTGCTCTTTACAAAGCTCTATCTCCCTGACCTCTCTTTCATGCAGTCCTTTTTGGTTATAGTACATTTACTACTGTCGACCCTGAGGATTTTAAGAAGTTTGGATCAAGCTTGATCCACAGCCAGCTGTCCCTGAACCGCTGGCATGCTGGTACTCTACCAATCATCCAGAAGGAGTTCATGTAAACACAACTTTGATCCCTCTCAATGACGTCAACCACACAGACCCCCAGTCAGAATAAATGAGCCTTAAGTTTGCTGAGAGGAGAGCAATTTCACAACAGTAGCGATCTGTGAGGCTTTGAGGAGTTTGTGCCAAAGACGGTGTTTGTTGTCGGTAAAGCTCGCATGCTGCGGGGGCAGTGAGAGTTCAAAGTTAGCACACCAACTGTCACCTGTTGGGGGGGAAACACACCACCCACTCACACACCTGTGTTTCTATTTAAACGCAAATAGGAGGAAGAAAGACAACAAGCAAGCTCTTGCTCTTGAAACTTTGCCCTTTTATTACTGTAAAAAGACGAAACACAAAGAACATTTTTAAAACATATTTAAAATGGAAATATCAACTTGTTCAATGATCTGCACGGATAACTCTCCTCCCATGTACAAACATTTGTTCTTTGACAATCTAAAATCCAAAACATATGAAAATTAAAATCCTGTTACAAAGAATATGCTGCGTGTATGGTTTATAATGAATGCCATTTCTGCTGTGACACAATTCCAGTAGTATCATGATATAAATGAATATAAAAAAAATCACATAGAGCATTATATACTATACAGTGCATAACTTTCATCCCCGAGATTTTTTTACAAATTCCAGTTTATTTTTAATGATGAAATGGTTTTCACATATAATAAGGCACAGCGCTTTCATTTATTCTGTACATTTTCATGCCAGTATTTGCATGATTTATGACTGAAACAGATCACAGATGGCCAGGTGTGTTTTAGACACAGACAAGGCTGGGTACAGAGGGTCAGTAAACTTGTGCTTGTAGGAATGCATTAAAGCTAGACTGCCCCCTGGTGTCACATTAAAGAATGATAAAATACCTTCCTCGAAGTCGAGGAACACTCCTACCCTCTGCAGCCCGTCTGCGTCCACGGGAACCGCCACCTTGTTGTGCAGAGCTTCCAATTTCTTCTTGTCGCAGGCCAGGCACCAGGAGTACGGGTTGAAGCCCAGACGAGAGTTGTCCTTTTGGCCTTTCCTCTCTATCTGACCCTCGCACAGCCCCACCTTCCAGCGGCCCTCGTCCACAGACACGTCCACCTCCCAGTACCAGCACCCCCCCTCCAGGGGACGGGAGGCCAGGACCTGTGGGAAGGAGCTGAAGCGGGCCTCTTGCTCGGTGTAGGCCTGCTGGGCTTCGCTGTAGGTCACCCGCCTGTTGTTATCAGATAGCTGCAGCTTGAGATGAGCTGTATCTGCGTCCAAGGAGGGGGCCGTGCCGTCTGTACACAGGAAGGGGAAATTAAAGAAGAATTTAGATGAGAAGTCTAATTGAACGTGACACCTTTGGGCCGACAGGATGCATTTAGTCTTTTGGTTCAATTAGCTGTGATTCATGAGTGAGCGGAAAGTAAACAGGTGTTCGTCTCACAGAGCAGTCTGTAGAGGTCTCTGTATTTGCCCGGCACAGTGATGACGACTGTGTCCAGTCGCTTCTCGGTCCACCTCTGCAGACACTTCAGCCGGGCCTGATCCACTTCCTCTGGAGCCTCGAACTGGTCCACAGAGCTCCCCATGCTACTAGCCCTGGTGAGGAAAGCAGAGGGACTATTAAAGTCTATTAAACTTCCTTATTCCTTAATGACCTCTAAAGGAGGCATACGGACAGTGGACAGCAGTACTTGTTGCAATAAAGAAAATAAGTAAAAAAAAAAAAAAATAAAGTCTATTAAACTTCCTTATTCCTTAATGACCTCTAAAGGAGGCATACGGACAGTGGACAGCAGTACTTGTTGCAATAAAGAAAATAAGTAAAAAAAAAATAAAAATACATAAACAAATATACAAATGAGCAAACGCTCTGGTATTCAGTAGGTACTTAAAAATAGCCATTATTATTTTAGCAAACTTAGGGTGCTTTCACAAGCCATAAGCGTTTGGTTAACGTGGTTGGCGTGAAATTGATACTTGGTTCGGTTTCACAGTGCACAAATTAAAGAAAACAAAAAATAAATAAATAATATGCTGAGGGGCGTGTACGAAGGAGCGAATTTGTCTTTTTCGTCTCGAGAGCCGCAACTTCTATGCAGGGAATCGCAGACTTTGACTTTTGGCTGTCAACGTTTTTTCACTTTAACTCGGCACTGATCTACTGTGCACACAAATCTCGAAGGACTATATAAACGTCACTATTTTTGTGGACTTTATTCAGCGTATTCTGTATATTCTCTTTGGCCCAGATGTCAAGCAAACATCGGACTTCTGCAGAAGTCCAGGTCAGTCCTCTCCCACTCATGTTAACCTGTCGTTTACCTGTGTCCATCTCAACAAATGCCCCCTTCGCTTGGACCAAAACAACCGATCGGTCTCGGACCGGTTGTTTTGGTTTGTACCAGAGTACGATTACTGCGTTCACAACCGCCCAAACGAGCCGCACCAGAGTTAGATTAAAATGTACTAAATGTTGGCTTGTGAAAGCACCCTTAGCGAGATTAGATAAAGCTTCTGTGACACACAAAAAAAAACATTATACAGCTACACCAACAGACTGCAGCGGTTATTACTGTAGTATAATGCCTGTCAACAAAATTTCCATTTATTTTTTACTTTTGATCTGTGCATAGCCTATCTTAAGGTAGCAGAAATGATGGCTTGTTCATAAAAACTGGAGACATAACTATTCAAGGGTTGGTGCACCAAAATATAAACACACAAACATTTTTTCCTCACTTACCTCTTGTGGTATCCAGCCATACAGATAGTTTTTTTTTTTATTTTGCCCAGGTTTTAAGATATCCATCTTTGTGCCACAATTACATTTTCTTTGTACTCACAGCACTACAATAATTTCACTTAAAAAAATTCAACAGCAAAATCTCTTTCCAGAATCAGTATCCCTGATTGTCTCTGGATAATCCACAGGACACATTGTCAACAGATTTCATAGGGACTATTTCTACTGAAGAAAAGTAGTTCCAGGCAAAACTGTTCACATCAAGGTCTGTGGATTATCCAGAGTTACAGGCGCACTGATTCTTTAAAGGCACGCTCAATGTAATTCTTAAATGCTGTCAGCACCAAAAACTAAATCGATTAAACAAATATTGGGAGTGGAGGCAGAGACAGATGTCTCAAAACCTTGACACTTACATCTGCATGGCTGTACACCACTAGAGGAATGTGAGAAAATATGTTTTTGTTATAAGGTTGAACCGACCCTGAAGGACCTTCATAAAATGTTCATACAGGCTATACATACTGAAGCTATGCTTTGTTGCTAGCACATTTAGCTACAGTATTGGCATCTTCAACAAATCACCTCTTTACATACAACTAGGTCAAAGAGGAGAGGAATTCACTTACAGTTGGGCTACCTTGCTGTATTCCTGTCATGTGAGAAAGAAGAAAAAGACTTGTATTAGAGTTCATAAGCCAACAGTAGATCTGGTATTTTACCATCAAACAAACGGGCTCTTCTCCTAACATCCAACACACCATAATGAAGACCTGGTCCTGAATGCGTTTGTCTCCCTTGGCATCAGCCAGCCCCTCCAGGGTGTGGAGGCCCTGCTGGATGGACTGCAGGGAGCTCCGGAGGTGGCCGAGTTTCTCCTCTAGTCCCCCCAGAACCCTCTTCTCCTCCTTCGTCACACACTGAAGAGCCGATTGCTCCTCCTGCTCCAGGGCCTCTCTGATGGCTCCGTACTGCTGCTGCACCCCGGCTCGAGCTTCACTTAAAACCTCCTACACAGAGACAATGTTAATCAACGTCACGTAATGCAACAACTCTCCATTCCTAAAAGGCTCTTCTCATTGAAGTTAAGAGGACTCTGATGTCCAGTTATTGGTCTACCATGCAATCAAGAGGAAAGAAATGTGAAAATCTGAATTTAAGATTATATTTTCTCAATCAATATGAACTTCAAACCAACTTTAAATAGTAAAACATTTAAATATCGCTTATGTATGTCATGAATCTGACTTTTATTAATCTTGAATGTGTAAATAACTACATGCCATGTATCTACCATGTATCAACCTAAAAATATATATTGATAAAGGAATCGTTTTTGGACCTTTTTAAAACAAATTGAACTCTTCTCTAATTTAAGGATTAATCGTATAAGGAGGACAAGTCTACCAAGTCTGATATGAAACCTGTGCGCAGTACACGACTGTAGAAAGTCATGTGTTTGTGAGAACAAACGGTGCTGTAGTTTATCAGTACAATGTTCATGTCATGTCCTTTTTGTAAAAGAATTACTGTTATTACTGGTCGTAATAACATTTTAAATGGTGAACAAATATAATTAATAAAACATTATTTAAAAATTTTGAATCTACTCTTGATTTACATAATATGATTTTACGGGGCAAACATTTCCGGAAGAATTAAATGTTCAGACGAAGGCCGTGATATGTGTAAATAATTAAATAATCATTTAACTACAGGAAGTTTCTCTCTTAAATCTTTTTGGACGTAACCTATAGTAACAATAATCGCCCAAAATTATGTAAAATTTCATATTTTTAAGTCACAAACCTTCACATTTTCTTGGGGGAGTCCCCCCAAATCCAATATCTCCTAGTAGTAAATCTTTTATTGACTATAGAAATTCAGAATGAAATAATGATTGCTGATACCGGCCCATATAGTCTGAAGAAGAGCATCTGCTTGAACTATCACTAACTAAGATGTGCCAATAAATTGCACTTAAAGGGAGGTACAGTGTGCAGACCTTCTTCTACATTTTTCATTGCCGTCTTCTACTGGTCCAGGACCGGCCTACTGTGGTTTTGGATGTGCGCGACCCCTTTGCATTGTTTGATACTGGCCCATACACATGCCAACATGTGGCACCTGTTTTTTCCCACATCAAGTACTCGATTTAGGGAGAACTATGGAGCTAACTCTCTTACTTTGAAGGTCTCTTTCTTCTGTGTGAGTTCAGTCACTCTGCTCTTCACTTCCTGTTCAGACTCCTGCAGTTGCTTGATTTCCTCTTTTAGGTTCCCCTGGAGGAAAAACATGCACAAAGATTAAAAGAAAAAAAGAAAATCACTTGTATTTATTGTTATGGCTATGTTTGCATCTATCTCAGCTTGAACCACAACTACTGTGTATGTGGTGCTGTAAAGTCCCCACTCACCCTGAGCTCTCTCTCTGCCTCCCTGATGCTGATGCAGGCGTGGTCGCGGTGCGAGCCGATGACGGTACACACCGTGCACACACACACTCCACACTGCCGACAGTAGATGCGGTTCATCTCCTGGTGCTCCTGGCACCTCCAGGGAGAAAAATCCTCCATGGGAGGAACCAGGGTGTGATTCTGGAAGACGGGGGAGTCCAGGTGGGGACGCAGGTGCTCTGAACACATGGAAGCTCCGCACACCAGACAGGTCTTCACAGCGGATTGACACCTAGCTTTAGGGCAATAATGGCAGGGCACAGGGCTGGCATTTTTGCTCTCTGACCCCGGGAAGACGCCGATACAACTTGGGGATCCTGGAGAATCGGCGGGATGTTTGGTGGATATCAGGGGAGACTTGCCTTTACCGGGAGTCGAGGCCCCAGGAAAGGTATCGGAGTTGACAGATGTGGCAGGTTTTTTTGGCGATGCATGAATTCCAGGTGCAGGGGCATCACACATATCTACTTCATTGGATGTGTCGGAGTCATCCAATGAGATGACTTCCTCTGATTCACGCTGGTTCTGCTGGATTGAGATGCCTTCATGTGGCACATCACTTGCATGTACTGCCTTACTGTCGGAGTTCTCACTGGAGGATGTGCCATCACCACGCTCAGACTGTGTAGGTTCTGGGTGCACTGCTTTCTTGGATGTCTCCACACTTGTAGACTGCCCAGGTTTATCTGAGAAGGAAGTGGTGGCAGTCTCGGTGTCATTGGACCGCTCACGGGGAGACGTCACAGTTGATCGCTTTGTGTCAGGTTGTTCTTGTACAGGTGTGCTGGCTTTTCTCTTCCCGAGAAGTCGGCTGCTGAGTGAGGGCCTCCGCAGTGTGGAGTCAAATGGATTTTGTTCATCATTACTCGATGTGCCTTTAAAAATAGAATACAAACAAAGCAAAGCTGGTCAGAGGGAAGGTTGACTTTGCACTTTTACACCAATACTTCACAAAAACACCTGCAAGCTGCCGTCTGGCCGGCACAACTGCGCTCAACTTTTACTGCCCACTGAGCAGTTCCACTTTAGGCAATTCAAGCAGTGACTATCTAGCTCGATTGTACTTTTGTGAGTTATTATGTCGCCTTCTAAGCTCACCTAGGAAAGCTGTCACCGAGTTGGAGACCTGCCATAACTGACTGACATGTCACTAACTGGTAGTAAAAACTAGGGCTGCACACTTAATCAAATTTTATCGAAATCGCAATATGGTCTGCAATTCTCAAATCGCAGGAGACACAATATTTGTTAAAGGTAAAATGTGTCAAAATACCATTTTAAATGAAATATTGTGATGCTGCAGATATGTCCTCTGGCCCACATATCATATTCTACAGACTTAAGAAAACATCTTTGTTTGGTATAGATCACCGCAAAAATCCCACCATAATCATTTTTAATGATTTTCAATGAAAATGAGAATAATGATGTAAAAATGATCATTCCCTCTCATATTGCAAATCATATCGCAATTGCAATATCAGTCAAAATAATCACGATTAGATATTTTTTCAAAACCATTCAGCCCTGGTAAAAACACTTATTAAACTCACTTATTGATGATATTTGCCTAAGAAACTGTATTTACTGTGGTTTGGTCATGTCATGGCTGATGCCTGATCTACTTATTAGGGTCAGTATCAACACAAATACTGATCCTGGATATGCATCCTGACAACAATTTAAACTTCAATGACTGTTAGTGTAATTGTTATTTAAAGTCACAGCTTGAATCCCTGTTGCATCAGTCATAAGTTAAGCAGTGAAACACACACAGATTATATCTAAAAGAAGAAATGCTGGCTCAGTGATTGGCCCTACCCCAGACTCACTTGGGGTCACTGCAGAAAAGAAAACAAGGGTGAAATTAAAAATGGTTTTGTGTTTTGAAGGCCACCAAGTCTTTATGGTTGGTTGTCGTTATTAGTTTATTTGGTGGCAAATGAGTTTCCCCAATTGGAATAATAAAGCTTTTAGTGCTGTCCTGAAGCTTTGATGAGAAATATTCAAAGCTATTCGAATCTTCGCGGCAGGCTGACGTGTTCTTTTGTCTGTCTGTCTCCATCTCCCTGTTTCAGTGCCACACCACTGTACACACACACACACCTCTACACACAACAAACAGCGATATACTTCTGAGAATAACTAATATTAATGTTGATTATGAATAATACTGTAGGTTTATTCCTAATTCTATGAGCTATTTGGGGATTTATACATTATTATTACATATAAAAAATTTAATTTAAAAAAAACAAAGCATTCGAATAGTGATTTAGAGGTCGATTGCCATGGCAATGGTCTAAGCTTCGAAACATCGAAGCATTCGGGTCAGCCCTAAAAGCTTTCTAATCTAATCTTATGCTAAAAACAGGAAAACTCCATACTTATGATCACGTCAGAAATCAATCAGACCTTTACCCTCATTGGCTATTAGTTTAAGAAAACCACACAGTTATTTTGATTAGATTAAGAATCTGACCTCTGACCCCTGACACTGTAAACAAACATAGCAACCTGCACTATTATTTTCTGGTGAGGAAGTCAAAGCTATTATCATTTTTATTAGGGTGCTAAAATAATAAATATTCAAGCAGCTAGCTAAGGGATAACTTTGGTAGCATTAGCACCACCTAAAATAACAAATAACGTAAGTAAAGTTACGTTACGTTAACGTCTGTTCAACGGGGACGTGCCAGTTTGAACTAGCGTCAACGTCTACCGAACGTAGAGAGAGAGTCCACTGACGTCAGCTAGCTAGGTTAGCTAGCGTTAGCCACTCCTTCAATGGTGTTACGTGTTATTCAGTAGTTGCCCCGGTAACGAGCCCCACTGTAACACAGCTAGTTGTAATAACTGTAACGTTACCTGCAGTGCTGCGGTGCTGAGGCCATCGACTGCTGGTGTAAGACCGCTTGCTCTCAAACGGCAGAGTCTGGTACACCGTGTCGCACCTCCACTCCGGGCAGCGGTACGGCCCGTTCGGGGTGACGCTCCACAAGTCCCCGATGCACCGCTGGCAGAACCGGTGGTTACATTTCAGAGTGACGGGGTCCCGGGTCAGCTCGTTGCACAGGGGACAACTCGCCGGAGTGTCTAACGACGCTCCCATTTTGTTTCGGCTGGATGTTTAGTTTCTGTTTCCGGGATGTGAAGCAGCAGAGGCGGAGCTAAAAGGTTTGAATCCCGCTCCCCCTCCCGGAAGTTGCGTGTTTTAAAGGTACAGTACATGGATTATTATCATGGATGTATTGTTTATTATCAGTGGTGGAGGAAGTATTTGGATCTTTTACTAAAAGTACAACACATACTTTAAAAATACCCCACAACAAGTAAAAGTTCAGTATTCAAGTAAAGTAAAGGTACAGAAGTATTGGCAACAAAATGTACTTAAAGTGGCAGTAGGCAACAATTTTTTGGCATAATTTGGCAAAAATTCCATAATAACCTTTCAGCATATTGTAATTCAAGTGGTCTGAGAGAAAACTAGACTTCTGCTCCTCATCATGTCTCTGTTTTCAGGCTTTAGAAAAATCTAGCCCGTGACGGCAGATTTTGACCAATCACAGGTCATTTCAGAGAGAGAGAGAGCGTTCCTATTGGCTGTGCTCCGGTCATGTGACCAGAACTTGACTTCCTTCAACAGATGTTACAATGGCGGCTGCATCACAAACTTTCTCATTTTACAGCTAAACAGTAACTACAAGATGATTCTGAAAACATTTGAGGCGAGAAATAGGCATTACAGTAACAGAATATTGATTCATATTTGATCAGCGCTGCCTAGTTTGACCGTTTGGTCGGAGTTCGCGAGTGATTAACAGCCGGCTCTCATAGACGGCAGCTGGGCAGCGGACCTTGTTTTCCTCCGGTAAGTGAAATCCTTCAGATGCCGTTAGGAGCACCGGAGGACACAGAAGGACACAGAGGAACATGACTTTTTTCAGGTTACCTGTTTCATGTACTACTGTCACGATATAGCGGCCGTTTTCTAAAAATAACTTTTTTAAATCATATTTGCGCCAATATCGCATACTGCAGCTTTAAAACATAAAAAACTGCATCATGCAGGGTCGTTTTTTGGTAGTTTAATCTATGCATCATCATTTATAGACTGCTCATACTTTTGTGAATTAAATATTAATATGAAAAGTAACTAGTATCTGCAGCTGTACGTCGAATTCACACCAGAGCAGCGGTGAAGTGCGGCCTGCGGCGAGCTGCCATGCAATGTGTATATGAAAAGCTGCGGCGGCTGCTCCCGAGCTCAGCGAGCTGCGGTCGTTTGATTCTGCTGCGAACTGAGACCAAACAAGAGTTGAGAAAAGTTTAACTTTTAGCGGAAAAGTGCGGCCAGAGAGGACCCAAAGCCAATCAGTAAACATATCCTATGTACGACGGAGTATTAGGGCCACATTGAGGAAAAAAAATATATCGGAGATTTCGAGAATAAAGTCATAGGTTTACGAGAAAAGGAAGTTGTAATATTATGAGAATAAAGTCAGAAGTTTTACGAGAAAAAAAGTTGTATTAGGAGAATAAAGTCATAATTTTAAGAGAAAAAAGTCGTAGTATTATGATAATAAAATCGTAATATTATAAAGTAGTAATTTTACGTGTTCTTTTAGAGGGGAAATAGAGCAACGTGGCGTCTGTGTGAAAATGAGGAATGTGAAGCATCTTGTGAAGTTATACTTAAGTATAGGTTTCACAAATAGCAAAATACTTCATCTTTTGGCACATCAGCACCACATTATCACAAGTATCAGGACCTTGAAAAGATTGTGCAAGATACTGCATTTATTCCGAAGAAAGAACCACACGGACCTAGGAGAAATTGCCTCTTTTGCGGAAGAGGAGATTATTTCTTTTCTTGTAAACTTATGACTTTAGTCTCGTAATATTACGACTTTTTTTCTCGTAAAGTTAGGACTTTATTCTCGTAATATTACGACTTTATTCTCGTAATATTACGACTTTTTTTTCTTGAAATAGTATGACTTTATTCTCATTAAATTAATACTTAAATACTCCGTCGTACCTGTGACCTATGTTACAAAGAATTTCTTCCCCCCTGAAACACATGATTACGCCTTCCGGCCGCAGAAAAGTCTAATTATTGCGGCGAGCTGCACTTCGCCGCTGCCTGGTGTGAATTCGGCGTTAGAAAAAAAATGTAGTGGAGCACAGAGCTCGATTTTTCCCTCTGAAATTAAGTCAAGTTGAAGGAAAAAGTACTATAAAATGGAAATGCACAAGTAAAGTATAAGTACCTCCAAAAGTAAAGTACTTGATTAAACATACTTAGTTATTTCCACCACTGTTTATAATATTAACACATCAGTGGTGGAAGTACTGCTCAGATCCTTAAGTAAAAGTGGCAAAACTACAATGTAAAAAAATACTTGTACAACTGGAACAATAGTTAACCGACTAATCAATTTATCAAATAATGATTTCAGCTCTATTGTTAATTTTACATGTTAGAGCGGGACATGTTATGCCTTTATCATTCTTAGAAGTTCAGTATATGGACGTTGGTGACCTCAAATAAATCCCTGCATAGCTTTGCCAGACTGAGCATGTCACGATAACTGAAAGCACCTGAGTGGATGCGCTGAGCTGTTATTATTATTCCATAATAATGCTTCATATTCTGTAAGTCAATCATGCAAAATCAAAGTAACTGCTATAGTTTTTAAATAAATGCAGCTGAGTAAAAAGTACAATGTGTGAGTAGAAGCACAAAATGCAAATGCTCATGTAAAGTACCTCAAAATTGTATTTCAACCAAAAATTTCATCCATCATAGGTTTTATTATGTGATCGGTTGACTTTTTACTTTCATTATTGTGTGAGGACACTGATGAACTCCACTGGTGTTTCTGTTTTCACAATAAAAATTTTTGTCACAATAATGCCAGAGCTGCTGGAATTTTCATCATCTTTTCCCTGTACCAGAGCTCAACTTCTTCTTAAAGGTTTCCCCCGGTATCCATTTGTATCATGACTCATCATTTTGTCCCTATTTTACGTTTAGTAATTGTGATTTAAAACAGAATTGCATAACTGTTTCTACCATAAAAGAGCTGATAACTATTATTGTACCAAGAATGAAATCTCATCTCAAAATGCTGCCAACGTTTTATGCACTCACTCATTGTGCTGCCAAATGAAATGCGATGAAATAAAATGTAAGTTATTCCTCATGTCACCCCCTGGATACCCCAAAGGACTCCCATGAGCACCATGAACCCCACACAGCCAATCAGCCATAAACCAGTCCTGACAGTATTGAGTGCTATTAAGCTTCTAACTGTTCTTTTCTATTCCCGATGACGAAGCCATGAGAGCTGCAAGAATAAACTGTTGCTGTTGTGCCTTAAAGCATCAGCTGCAAACAATAATGACTAAATGTGGTATTTTCTTATTTCCCTTCATGTTTGTCTCCCCACAACATTCTTGTCTTTATGGTGGTCCAGACATGTGACTTGGATTAAAAAAGGCTATTGTGTCTTGTGAGTGAGAGGTTAATCTTTCATAATCTCAAAGAAGTTTTATCTCTCAAAGAGACTGCGTTTTCTTGCTTGTGTTGCCTGAAAATATGATGTGAGAGTTGTGGCCTATCACCAAACAGTTATATTTACATTTTGTGCTCTGACTTTTGAATATAATCATAGAAATTGAAAGTTAGCATTAAAGGAATAGTGTGTAACATTTTTGGGGGATCTTTTAGCAGAAATGAAATATTATATTCATAACTATGTTTTCATTAGTGTATAATCACCTGAAACTAAGAATCATGTTTTTGTTAGCTTAGAATGAGCCCTTCATATCTACATAAGGATGGGGTCCTCTTCACAGAGTTATTTCCTGCTATATACCTTCTAAAACAGAAGGACTTAGCATGGTGATGTTTGCATGTTTACATCATTTATGACCCTTTACAACTACTTTCTCTACAATATGACAACAGACCAATGTCTAAACTGTCAAATTTCCCACCCAATGGCCACATTTGGCCCTTTAAAGGGGTACTCCAGCAATTTTGTATCTCATTCCGTAAAGATGGGCGACTTGCAAGAGACAGATTTTAAAGAAGGTGGTCAAAATTGATTCAGCAGAGGCTGAGATATTCTGACTTTTAGTCCCTAGTATGGGTCAAACTCCAGAAACATGGCTGTGCATTCCAATACCCATACTATCATACTATTTAGTATGCCAGAAAAAGATTTAGTGTGTCCCAATAGTATGTCAATTGAAGTATGCCAAAAATACCAGGATGTTGTCACATTTTGCAGTATGCAAGCCAGCATGCTTTTCTGGTTATTCTGACCCACAATCCTCTGCACAGTGGATATATGAGCAAGAGGGTCAAAGTTCAAGGCACAAGGTTATGACAAAGTAGTATGACCCTATTGTATGCATACTGCATGTAACATTACATATTTTATAAGGGCGGCTGCAGTATGTACTTAAAGTAAAAAGAAAAAGTATGTGATTTTGAACGTAGCCTGCAGCCCACATTTCCCATAATGCAACTCGATAGAGCCACAGATGACACTATACAACTGCCTTCACAGGCTGAGTAGTACTAACCATAACCAGTAAAAAAATGAACAACACAACAGTTTTACAGTGAAAACCTTTATTAAGTGTTCATATATTCTTAAAGGAATCTCTTTAATTGCTCTATGTTAACCTCCTCCATATTTGCTAATTGTTTGGTATCTATAGAATATCTATTTACACAGGAACATTATCCACAGGTGACGCTGGGACAGGCCTTAACACTAATCCATTACCACTAGAGTTCACTCCTCAGGCACACCAGTCACTATACATAATACTCCATCATGTTACCCTGTATGTCCCAACAAAACAAAGCGAGAAAAAGGGAGTCAAAGAGAGAAAAACAGAATGAGAGAGAGCTGGAGACAAAGACAGAGACAGACAGATTTAGCTACACAACAGGACAGTTGTGTGTATGAGGCTGGCATATTGGTTCTTTAGGCCAACTATTGCACACAACACATTCACACCAACACTCACATATGTGCGTGCACCATAGACTGTACATGTAGATGGACGACGCGTCTCCACTTCCTCCCGCTGTACAAAAGTGAAGCCAAAATATCCCGGAAACGGGAGCTGCCATCTTGATATTTTGACGTCATTTGGAGCCAGAGTGTGTGCAGTAGTGATCCGCGGAATCCAGGTCCCGCCCACACACCCGCCGAGCCAATCACAAGCGGAGAACGGCCACAGCTTGCTAGCATGAGCCACCTAGCTGCTACGTTACCACCATGGTAGCTGTTCGGCTAGAAAGACTCATCTAACCATAATCTCTCTATAAATACATTTATGATCAAATTGAAACATGTTCTATTACACAGCCTTGTGACGGTTATGGAAAGTTAAAGTTAGTTAACGGCTGCGTGACTACTTCAGTCAGAGCAGCTGTCAATTATGACGTCTCAGCCCCTTTTTATAGCATCAAATTAAAACCAAACTTATCAGAAAAATTAAAACTTGAACATACATCTGCGTGATAAGAACAACCTAAAATGACAGAATTCATCTTTGAGAAAAATGTATTTGACGTGTACTTTGCCTTTTTAGTTTGGCTCATGTTCCATCTGCTAACATGGAGGGGGCGGGATTTATGACCTATACTGCAGCCAGCCACCAGGGGGCAGCAAGATATTTTGGCTTCACTTTGGGTAGGGTCGTGTCTAGAGGGTAACACACGCAACACGAAAATTGCGAAACTCTCACGAGATGGTTAAGGTTAGGATAGGTTGTCTGGCAGCGAATCTCGCGAGAATTTTTGCAAGTTTTTGCAAGCTGTCATGTCGTCCATCTTTATATACAGTCTATGGCATGCACTAACACTCACTCGCACACACCCACAGACCTCCCTACACACACACACACGCTCACACACACACACACACACACACACACACACACACACACATAGAGGCACACTCACACAGCAGTAGCTACGAGTCCTGCAGCACACAGTCCTAATAGCCCCCATCACAGTGTAGATACCACAGACTATAAAATATCAGATTTCTTCTCAAACTGAAGCGCTGTGCAAAGTTAGCTAGCAGGGCATTGGATGGATTTAGTTAAAATTCCTAGAACATCTTTAATATTCACTGTACATACTTTTTAATACAAGTGTTTTTTTCTCTTTTGGATGATAATATTCTTATAAAATATCTTAAATATCTTCTCTTTTTCTAGTAAATGAAGAGGAACAAAGGGGTGTGTGAGCAAAGAAAGAAACTAAGACTTTCATTTCATTGTCAAACTTTACATATGAAACACAATAGATTTACATCAACCCGATATTATCTGAAAATGAGAAGCAGAGTTTCTTCTTTTCACAAATAAAACATGACACACATTCTGACGGTGGTACACACGGCTAAGTGTTAACATAGTTTAATACTTGTAATTACAGAGTTTTGTTTGAATGTACTGTGTAGTGTGTTGAGTTGTGTTTGTGTGCGTGTTGAGTTGTGTTTGTGCATGTATGTGTGTGTGTGTGTGTGTGTGTGTGTGTGTGTGTGTCTGTGCTCGTACTGCAGGTGTACAATGTCAACCCTGTGCCTTCTCAGGTAGGTAGTGGGTAGTCCATATACGTTTCAATAGAATAACAGTCTCTGCCCCTGCCATGGTCTATGCAATGTTGTGCAAGGGTTAGGTCTGTAGACACACTGGGATAAAAGGGCATTGGGCTCCATCTAAATGCTGGGGATGATGTAGGGACTGCAAGCAAAACGGATGGACTCTGAGGGTGGGTTTTTACACTGGGGTTTTGGCAGGTAGATATGAAAGGCAGGCTGGCTGGTTCCATAGTATTCGTCTCCTTCACAGACCTGGATGGCCTCTCTCCTCCGAGCTGATGTTGAGGGTTGACTGGTACTTCATGAAAACAGACACATGGAAATTCAGGAACCTGAAAGAAAGAGAGAGACGGTGTGTTTGTGAGTGCTGAAGGCAGTGGTGGAAAGTTACTAATACCCCTTTTCCACCAAAATTAGAGCGTATACGCAGGTTTTTAAACACGGAGAACCTGCTAAAAGTAGGCAATAGACTCCTTTCCCATTGTCAGTAGACGAGTATGCCTTTCTGTTTTTTTTTCTGGTGTGTCACGTTCAATGTCACAAATGCGCCAGAAAACAGGGTTAGTAAACAGTGAACATGCTACGGTGTTTACATTTTTTTTAATATCTTTTATTTATTCAGTCTCTCAAACCAGATTTGGTGATTGTTGGAACAGTGGAAAGACTAACAAAGACGGTTTTAATGAGTATAATTTTGTTTCTGTTGCGTTGAATGAAGTGTATTTCGATAATCAGCGACGTAAAATTACTGTTTCTGTCAATGGAGTCTGGTAGCTTTGAGGAGCGCAAGTAACGTACGTAAGGTATGTTAATGAATTATAATAACTGTTCAAATCCCTGTTGATTTTTATTATATATTCACTTCAATGTCAAATAGCATTGCACAGCAAAAGGGGCGAAAAATAGCATCATTGCTGATCGAAACTTCAGCCGATAAATACTCATGAATCAGAGTTATTTGTCCTGGGAATGAATGTAGATTGTAACCTTTCCCACTAAAGACAAAAGCCAGACTTTGTGTTTTTTTTGTCCAGTGGGAAAGGGGCTTAAGTATGAAGTATACAAGTATACTGTACTTCAGTACAATTTTGAGGTACTTGTTCTCTACTTGAGTATTTCCATTCATGCTACTTTACTTACTCAAACTTTAACTCCACTACATCAAAGGGAAATATTGCACGTTTTACTTAAACCTGCAGTAGGCAGAATGGTTTTGGCATCATTGGGCAAAACTTCCATAATAACCTTTCAGCATATTATAATTCAGGTGTTCTGAGAGATAACTAGACTTCTGCACCTCCTCATGGCTCTGTTTTCAGGATTTAAAAAATCTTAATTTTGCTGATAATGCTGTACTTTTACTTCAGTGCAGGACCTTTATTTATAATGGATTTTTTTTTGCATTGTGGTATTGCTGCTTAAAAGATCTGAGTACTTCTTCATCTGCTGGCTGATGGGGGATACAGGAGGCAAAGAGTGAGGAATTGTTTAAATTGTAAAATTAAATTACATTGAATTGACACTGTTACTGTCACGTGTGTGGGGCCACAAATGACATCAAATTTGTGCATGGTGGCTTATATAATGTCATACACTTATTGATCGACATGAACGATATTTCAAGAGGTTGATTATGTTTTGTCAGTACTTACCGAAAGATTTAGTTAGGCATTGCCTCCCTCTGCAAATACAAAAACACAGAGTAAAATATAAACATGGTTCTCAAGGTCATGCTATAAATAGACTCCCATGTTTACACATTGCCAGATACATCCTTCACAATGACTGATTGTATTGCACACAAACACCAGTAGATGGCACCAGGGATGAGCTGATTGGTAAAAGACTGTTGAGCTGTGATGAATTATTCATAAATGGTAGATTCTCCAGTGCCCTAAACTAAGGAATGGCACATCAGTACAACAGCGAGGCTGTTTATTGGCTGGAAATAATCCCATTCAAGTTTTCTCTTCTATGACATTGTCTTTAGGTCTTTCATCTTTTCTCCCTATCTGATATTTATCTTTTGAAGGTCACTGCAGTTTGAGACGAGACAATAGAAATTACACATATCTCCTCTGAGAGTTGGTTATTAGCAGCTACATGCACAGATGATTAAACATGGCACCACGATGACATTACATGTTTACTTCTCTCTATATATATATATAAGACAGTGACATTTCAAGCGCCTTCTGCCCCTTTTCCTTTTTTCTCTCCCTCATTCTCATTCTCATTCTCTCTCCACACTTTTGTTTCATGGGTTGTTGGTGGCCCATGCCTGTCTGGTTCCATTACAAACTACAGGCCGCATGGACCAAGTAATCCCATTTCCCACTGGGAGTCATCCCTGGACCCAGGCCTTTTCACAGTACCTCAGACTTGTGACAGTAATGCAGACATTACGGACACCAGCGTGTAGGCCATTACCACGACTACATCATTACATCTCCTGAGTGTATAGATGTTTGAGGGGAAAGTGAGGCTCGATGGTGGTAAGGAGTCTGTCAGACTGGATCATTGTACAGTTGAGAGCTGCAACAATTAATCGATTAGTTTTCAACTATTAAATTAATCGCCATTTATTTTGAAAATCAATTAATCGGTTTGAGTGAACTTTTAAGAAAAAAGTCTAAATTCTCTGATTCCAGCATCTTAAATGTGAATATTTTCTGGTTTCTTTACTCCTCTATGACAGTAAACTGAATATCTTTTTTTTTAGGAATTCATCTTGGGCTTTGGGAAACACTGATCGACATTTTTCACCGTTTTCTGTCATTTTATAGAGCAAACAACTAATCGATTAATCGAGAAAATAATCAACAGATTGACCGACAATGAAAATTAGTTGCAGCCCTAGTACAGTCGTAGTACAGTAGGGAGTAAATATGTGAGATAAGCTAATGTTCAAAATGTAGTTTTAAGGACTCAACCTTGACAAAATATACATCGTTTGAAAGCACAAAGCCCTGTGACTCTGAACTCAGATCTGTGTAAACCATTTTATATCCAATTATTTCGGCAACAACAGTTGCCAATTTTGCAACAATGCGTACAAAATGGAACAGTAAAATAAATGCAAACAATTAGACGCAAATAGAACATCGGTAAATTTGGTCAATATCATTTCAATCACTTAGTTCTCTTTCAGAAGAGACCATGATCATGTCTGTAGTCAAAATGGGTCAAAAACAGGAAGTATTTCATTTTATGTATGTCTTTTTTAGGGCTGCTTGTTAAGGGCTTAAAATGAGTGGTTGCTTATTGATGTCTGCTGATCTGATGATTTTTTTGTATATTAAAGCCGTTATTCAAAAGCTGGCTCATGCTTTCCTTTTGGTTATGTTCAAAATCATTTATAGCTTCCTAAATTTAGTTTGTTTTCATAGAGGCTGCATCAAAAGCTCATCACATCAAAACATTACTTTCAGTTGTCATAAATAAAAGAGCGCAGAATTCAGCTCATATGATAGAGTTTAAAGCCAGGCTAGTGTATGTTTTATCACCTTAATGAGTGTACACTTGCTATTTTCAGTCTGGTGGAAAGCCACATGCGTTGTCTATTCATAAAGTATTCTCTTTTACTTTAAGAGAAGGCTTTTGCCTGGCCACTATTGCATTGAGAGTGCCCTTTTAGAGCAATATGTCTGGTACCACTCAGCCAAAAAAAACAAAAATAAAAAAACTGATTCCACATCAGTGACTCTGGGATTTAAAACCCAGTATAAGATTTACAATTTGAAATTCAGGATAATCTGTTTCCAGTTCTAGATACATTTACTGTGTATGTGATAATTATAGAGAATATTTACGATTTCACTTAAAGGCAGGGTTGACGATTTTATCCAGTATACACTATTTGTTATATTGGTTGAAATGGTCTTTGCACCCCGACAGCGATCCATTACTTATGAGCTCTGAAAAAAGACCGGAAAAGAGCCGTCATCTGTAGCTGCTGTAATCCTGTGAAAACAGGTACCAATCACTGCCTCTGCGCCCTGTTGTAAAGAACCAATCAGATGCCTCCCTGCCTCCCTGCTTGTACTCTACCCTTGGCGTGCACCAGCCTGAACTCGAAGCGCGTCGCCGCCGCACGTTTCCTGGAGAATGGAAGAGAAAACTCAGCCCTGCAGTAGCACTGCACAGGTTACTTGTCATGAGGAAGAGTTGTTGAGTTGAGGTCCTCTCTCCGCTCTGTGTCTGTGAAGTAGTTACGATGCGGCGGTGCTCAATCATGTGTGTGGGCGGCGTTGCCTTGGAAGAAGTTTCGAGGGGAGGGGCTGGGTTTAGACCGAGCTCCTGAGGCGATGCTACTTTCAAATTATGCTAGCTCTCCAAGATCGTCGACCCTATCTTTAATTAACTCCAAGAATATAAATATAGATTTGGTGAGAAAGGTAGCTTAATGATTAAAGAAGCTGTCCTACACCTAAAATAAGTCATCTTATGTTCACATGTTGGCAAGTAACAGTCCTGTTGAAGACACCAAAGCTGGGTTTATGCTCGCTGTAGTGTACCCGGCACCAGGGCTGTGTATTGGCAAGAAACTGGTGATACGATACGTATCATGATACAGGGGTTACGATTCAATATATTAAGATACTGTAAGTAAGGGGATATATTGGGATTTTTTTAAATCTAATTTTAGGAAAACTGTCATAGTATAAAGAACACACCACCTTATGCATAAAATCTGAGTAAAAAAACTTTACTTTTTATGCTATAGGAACAGTGAGATCTGCATTTGCATTTATCACAGTCCCTGTAACATCCAACAACATCATAGCACTACTTTGAGAGGGTGCATCTCTTTGCAAATGAAATAAAGTATTGACTGAGACAATCTTTGCATGTAAACTACAATTCTACAATTTCATTTAGCAGACGCTTTTGTCCAAAGTGACTTACATATGAGAATTCGTACAACACAAGCAAGGATCTAGATAGGAGGGAACAACGTGAGTAAGTGGCAACAACATCATCAATATCATCGTCATCAACATCATCAATAGCATCAATGTCATTAGCTGCGGAGGTGTTCATGAAAGAGCTGGGTCTTTAGCTTTTTCTTAAAGGTGGAAAGGGACTCTGCGGATCGAATGAAGTTCGGTAACTCATTCTACCACTGGGGGACTACGGAGGAGAAGAGTCTAGCTAGAGTCTAGCTAGCGACTATTAATTAATCAGAAATCAATACAGTGTTTTTTGAGAATCAATACAGTATCACAAAACATACATCACAATATTCAAATTTTTCAATATTTTCTTAGACCCCTACCCGGTGTAAGGGTGCGTGAGCCAAAAATGACATCATCACGTATTGTGCTTAAAGCACGAAGGCTCCGTAAGCTGTGCTTGCGGGGGCTTTTCAGACATGACTGCCCAAATAAGATAAAAGTAAATTACTTAAATTAAAAAGTAAAATAATGAATTAGAAAGAGGGCCAATTTGTTTTTTAATGCTTTAAAAGCAGGAGATCTCTATTTTACAGGATATTAAACCTTTCAACCTTCGTTTCATTATTATACATTTAATATCGACTAATTCTCATCCCAAATTATCATCTACTGACGCTCACTCTTTTTTGTCGCATTAAACACTTGCTTAATGTTGTGAAGTAAACAAAAACACTTGCTTAGGTTTAGGCAACAAAACCACTATAGTTAGGTTTGGGAAAAAACAACATGGGTTAAAATTACTAAGTTTGTACGGTGAAAATGAAACTGAACACGGGACACGAACGAACAGCTGATTGTAACATGACGAACGGGACACGAACAGCGGTCTCCTGGATGAAAGCCTTGTGTTTGTTGGACCAATCCACCGCCCCTCCCACCTGCCCGGTGTGTCTCTTTTTGCTCTTAAAGCTACGTCACCACACTCCCAGCGCACTTTTCCTGAGCGTTTAATATTAACACGGATGGGTTTACATTCTAGTTAATGGAAAGCCCAGTGCGTCTCATACTGACTCTAGAAGGTGCCTTAAAAGCGTCAGTCTCTAACACCGACGGTTGTGACAAAGCGTTGGTATTTCACACCCTGAGAATGAGAACAGGCTGTTAATACTCGACTCCTGTCTTTACAGGGATTGTATAAAGGTGATAAATGTCCATGAATATGAGATATGAGTTCACAGTTAATTACGAGTCCTCCTCGGCATTGAGGAGTTTGGTTTATGGCGATTTCCCGGTCACACTCATTGACTTCTTGCTTCTTCACAGAATCTTTTGTTTGTATGCCCTCTGGCGTTTCAGATAATACTGCAAAGAACAACGCGTTGAGCAATAAACGCCTTTGTGCGCGCTCGTTGTGCGCGCGCCATCTGTGGAGGTCCGTGCCACGATGCCTCGCGCGAGAATAAACAAATCTTAAAACCCAACATGCTCCTTGAGTGCTACTCTGGACCCAGCTCTGACTGCCAGCACGCTGCACAAGCAGAGGAGTGAATTTCCCGAAGGAGATCAATAAAACATGACGTTTTATCAGATTAGGTAGTACATTCTCACCCTTGCTCTCAGCCAGCAGCTCCTCTGTCATGAGTCCGTCCTGCCGGTTCCCCAGGACGAAGGCCAGGAAGGAGAGGATGAGGGCGTCCAGGATGCCCATTATAGCCAAGATGTAGGCCCAACGCACCGAGCAGGCCCCCAGGCTGTATTTGTCCGTCTGCTCTCCGCACATCCGCCGGACCTCGTCGCTGTCCCAACCATCAGGATAGATCATACAACCCAGCACCAGACAGACACCTAGTGAGAGGCAGGGTGAAAGAAGGACAAGAGAGTTGGCAACATTAGGAGGGAAAGTGGATGCAGAACAAAAATGAGTTTGGGGAGTGCAGTGTAATAAATGAGGTCAGGGATAATGAGGTTTTGTGGTGAAATGAGAAAAGAAGAACGATCATTTCAAGTGCTTTAAAAATCTCTACCCGAATATTCTCCTCTCTGGAGATTTTGCTGTGTTTCTATTGCATTTATCACATTGATATTCAACTCCCTCCCTTAGGCGGGAACTAAGTGTCTAGACACAACAACTGCAAGTGGAGGAGCAGTAAAAACAGCAGTAAACAGCAACAGTCAAAGCCAGACACAATAGCAGCAAGAGATTATTAGAGTGTAATAGCTGCTCTGGTAATATGAAATGTCCTGAAAAACTGCCTGGGATTTCCTCACATTCACATACTTGTTTTATTACAAAACGTTATGAATTCTCCCCTTCTTGGATTATAAATAGTGGTAATATTAGATTTAACTTGCTGCTCCTCATTCTCAGTTTTTTTGCCCAAAGGGTAAAATCTCTCTCATCTTCAATTTGGGTCTCTCTCATCCTCAGTTTAAAAGAGAGTCTTCTCTGAGGTGATGTTGCGGCACAAGTAAAAAAAAAAAGAAGAAAAAAAAAAAAAAAGAAAGCCAGTGCACCGTCTTGCAGCCTTTTCTCTCCCTCTTTGGATTTTTAACTAAGCACTCCTCATTCTCAGATTTTTACCCAAGGGGTAAATCTTTCTCATCTTCAATTTGGATTAGGTTTCTCCTTTGAGGTGATGTTGCAGCAGAAGACCTGGAAAAGAAGCTGACTGCACAATTATCCCGAGTGCACATTGCACATTAATAATAAAGCATACACTCCCCACTTCTTTATCCCCCAAACACTTGCTTGCTGCATGTTTCCTCCCTGAATGCTGCTTGTTTGTGTACTAGGGTTTACGCTTTTGAACTTTATCCCACTTTCTACCCATGTAATCTGCATTTTTAAGCAACTGCATCATGCTGCTTTTATTTATACACCTTTTAGACAGAATTGTATGTGTGTATATAACTTATGTAGCCTATCATTGCCCTTATTTGGATCTTCTCTCTGGCTTCTGTCTTACAACCAAAAGTGAGAACAATTTACTCTCTTTTTATGCAAACACAAGCTGCCCACACTCACACTCACACACTGCAGTTTGTTGCAGAAAGCTTTAATAGTGCCAAAAGACATCAGGGGGTGTTGAGAGATGTTTCAGTGAGAGAAAGCAAGTAAGAGGGGAATTACAGAGCAATATGTGCTGCAGACAAACTGCATACCCAACAGAGCAGAGCATCCTCTAGACTCCTCTTCTACCTTCCCCCCCCTGGCTCTTACTGTCATAACAAATTCATATGCACACAGAGGTTCAGAGAGCAAGGACTCAGGTACTTCTTCAGATGGACGGATGGAGGAGTACTGCAGTGAACTGTTCTATTTCAACCATTTCTATTAGGGCAAGAACCTGGCGATACGATACGTATCATGATACAGGGGTTACGATCAGTGGGCAACCTCATGGTCTGAGAAGTGAATCCGATGCTGAAGTGCCTTAAACTTGTATTCTTTCTAACAGCCAGCAGGGGGCGACTCCTCTGGTTGTAAAAAGAAGTCGGATTGTAAAGAGGTCTATGAGAAACTGACCCTACTTCTCACTTGATTTATTACCTCAGTAAACATTGTAAACATGAGTTTATGGTCTCAATCACTAGTTTCAAGTCTTCTTCAATACAGCATGATGTTCATTTAGTAAATTATGGTCCCATTTAGAGTCAAATACACCATAAAGCAGGGGATGATTTAGGGCGTGGCTACCTTGCTATTGACAGGTCGCTAACAGAGCGTTGTCCGGTCTGGGAGTTGTCCGTGTTTTCGTCTTACAATTTTAACCCTTTCACAGTGTGTTTTCAGTTCATGAAAGTTAATTGTAACATTTTGGTCGCCTAAAAAATTCTTATTCAGCGTTCGGTTGTACTTAGCTCCACCCTCTCGTGTCACTCCTGGTTGCAAAAAAACAAGATGGTGACGGCCAAAATGCTGAACTCGAGGCTTCAAAATGACAGTCCACAAACCAATGGGTGACGTCACGGTGACTACGCCCACTTCTTATATACAGTCTACGGTTGCGATTCAATATATCGCAATACTGTCAGCAAGGCGATATATTACAATTTTTTTAATCTAATATTAGGGAAACTGTCATTGTATATAGATGAGGCTCCATTGTATTGACCATGTTACGGAAGCCTTCAGGTTGAAGACAGATTACAAAAACACAACACAAAATGAACCACTGTCTGCCACAAATCTTTGAATGTAAACTATTAGTTAAAAATCAATAGTGTTTTGGAGAATCTATTCAGTGTCACAAACCATAATATCGCGATACTAAAGCATTTTCTTACACCCCTAATTTCTATGCCATTTGGCACAGAAAATGTTCCTTTACATCGCTATGTGAGCAAACGACGTGATTGGGCATCAGTGTCCTATACTGTCGCAGTAACATTAAAGCCTCTGTACACCCACACAGGTGTTTTCAGTTATTCTGGCTGATTAGACATCTGCTCAGGTTGAATTGGGCCGGAGCTTTGATGGGAATTCATTAGCTTACAAATCTTCATCTACCAATAAGAAAGATAAAGGTGTAAAATTGTCCTTTCCCAACAGGTTCAACAAAGCTAACAGGTAGATGTCACTCAACTAGTCTTTATACGCCCACATAGTTCTTAGAAGAATCAGCCAGATTAACTGAAAGCACCTGTGTGGGTTTTCAGAAGCTTCAAAGTTGGACTACAGCCCTGGTTTTATGAAACACTAGAGTTTTTGCTGTCTCCACTGAGTCAGACAACAGACCCTTTTCACTCAAGAAAGACTTAACTTGTCCTTGACAGGTTGTGATAAGGCTTCGCAGTCACTCAGCCCACCCGAGCGCTACATACAGTGTAGCGCCACAGTCTGTCAAATGTCCTCTAGAGTCCGGTACGTGATTCAGCTCCTGCGTGAGTGTCACTGAGGCCTTGACGTACATTGTGACCAGTGAAAGAGCAGACGGTGAACAGGTCCACGTCAACCTGCATCACATGAGACCAAACCTCCACACTCCACACTCTGTGTGCCTGTCCACCTCTCGCTAACAAGTCACCACTGGCAAAGACGGTAGCCTAGTGTGTCTACAGAGGCTGCAGAGCCGGCCCTGACTTGACGATACATTTACGCAAATGTGGCAGTGTTGTTGAACCCAACCACCTTTTAATCTTCTCTGTAAAGTGGCTCAGGGCAAACCAGAATATCTCAAGCTCCAGTACATAAAAAAGAAAGCCCCCGTGTTATCCTCAGTGTCCGACTGTGGTTTGTTCAGCAATACATGGCGTTATTCAACTGCAGATAACTCAGAGGGGGAGTTTGATGCAGTCAGTGCAGAAGAAAGGAAACAAAGCGGCCTCTGTATGTCCTTGATTTACACACCAAAAGACTCTGTGACCTACAGCCCAAACACTTTTTAAAGTCCACCATATTCAGACTTGGTTGGGTGAAGAGGGCTTTATTCATTGATGCTGCCTAGAGAAAGCAAAAAACAACTACAGTAGTATGAATTTGAAATCAAGTAAAACAACAATTTTATTACAAATATAACATGATAATAGAACTGACTCTCTTTTAACGGGAGCTGTCCATCCTGAGATGGTCCTGAAAAGATATCCTCCAGTGGGAGTTTGGGAAATGGCCAATCGTGAATAGTGGTGTATTGATATAAATAACATTTTCAACTTAGAAGAATGAGATCCTACAAGCCACGCTTATCCTAACTGCATGAATGCTATGCATATCACGGGGGTTTATGTAACAGCTTTCACTTAACAGGGAGAGTGCCATGGAAGACCAAATGACATTTGATATTCTGTCAATGCGCACTCCTCTTTTCCCTCATGATGCATTTACTACAAAGGTTACAAAAGCTTTTTCAGGTCCTTCCGGGTGTCTCCTACACACATTTGGTTTGGTTCAACGGCATCATGAATATTACATCGAGGCTCAGGAGGAGAGGGAAGAGGCGTACGGCGCTCTGGGGCAGGTGAGAGAGAAAGAGACTGAGGATGCAGTAAAAAGACGAATAAAAGAGGCGTACACCGACAAATCCTGAGAGCATCGGGGGACAGAGACCAAAAGAGAACGAGAGATACCAGAGCAGTGAAATATCTGTCACAGTCATGAATGCTATGAAAGATATACGCCTGTTTCTGCAGATAAACATCTCTGAGGGACGCACGGGCCGGGATTATACCAACAGAGGGTGCCACATATGTCTCTCCTGTTTCCAGAAACAGCTTGTGGGTAGAGGAGGAGCACATGTCCCCCTCATACACTGTAATAGTAACGAATCAACTAATCCATAACCAGCAGGCCCGTTACAGCATCTGCTTACATAATGAGGAGCTTAATCAAAATTCAAAACTATAGCACCTTACAGCGTACACCCACGTTAATAATGCAAAGGAAGGAAGAAGGGTTTTCACACTTACTGTACAGAGGGAATAAAAAATATATTTATTAATTAATATAATGTGGGCAAAGCAGCATGGCATTCCTATGTATTTTAATATTTAACATACTCTTCTATATGGGAATTCTGAATACATTAATAGTAGATAGTATATTAAATGTGCTCTGGTGCAAATGCCAGTAGGGATATACTGTATAGTGAAAGTAGACAAATCAACATAGATGCAAAATGCCAATCAATACTAAATAGATATTAGAGAAAATATTCAGCAAAAAACATATAGATGGATTTTATTTCGAACATGTAACAATTATAAAGAAAACAAAACAAGAATAACCAATAAATTGAACAGTAAACATGTACAGCACATTCTAAATAAACTAAATGAATACATATTATATGTTAAAAGAAATACTGTGAATTTCTTATTAGCAGCATTGATGCGCCAATTATCTTGCTTGGCGTCTTTCTTATTACCACAGATAACAAGCCAAATGACAATGTGTAATCAGTCTATAAAAAAAAAAATTAAAAATACAACATTATGCGTTTATGTCGGTTCCTCAGAGTCAGGAAGTTTGGCTCCTTTAAAAATAAAGGATTTTGTACCAAAGACCACTGTAATACAAGAAAGAGGGTCATCATAACAGAGAACACAAGTCTCATTAGCTTGTTGCCCGCCATACAAGTTATTCTGGTAAATGTATGAAATCAGTAGCCAAAATGAAAGTACACGAGGCAAGCTGAGGGATAGTGAGTACACTAAAGGTAAATTACAACACGTAATCACAAAATAAGCTTATTAATTGTCGTGGTACTAACAAAAAAAAATCCAGTATAGAATAGTAGATTCACATATTCCTCTGACTTTGGCTGCATATGTTTGAGTGTGCATGTTTACTCTGTGCCTATTTAGAAATTATTAATCAGTGATTAGTCAATCAACAGAAAATGAATTGTCAACTACTGTATTTTGATAATCAATTTAACTGTTTAAGTCATTTATCAGGCAAAAATGGCAAATATGCACTGCTTCTCCAATGTGAATGCTGATTGTCTTTTATATCATTGTAAATTGATTATCTTTTCTGACATTTTATAGACAAAACAATTGTCAATTTAATCAAGAAAAAATAACCAACAGATTAATAATAAAAATAATTTTTAGTTGCAGTCTTAGTGTGACTTTAAGTCTCCTTACTTAGCATTCATGAGCAGTATATTAAGCAGAGATGTGTTTTGTATTTGTCAACAACTATAGCTCCTCCTGTGGCACGGGGCACCCATAAGAGGAGGCTGGTATATAAACAGATAATGAACAACAATACAGTAATAATATAAAATATCTCTTCATAGGAGAAGTTATAATATGGCTAACAAATACTGTTAACCCCTTATCATTCAGCCATTTTAGAGGGGTATTTCTGTAAGAATTGCATTTTTCAGTGATTGGATGTCGAGCACTTCTGTTCTGCTCAGAAACCCCGTTATTGTCAATCTACCTAGGAAAGCCATCCATCCTCTGAATGCTCTATGTCTCTAGTAGTTTGTGGTTGTAAAGTTTCATGAGACTAACATCATCACACATGAATACAATTGGGCTCATTGGATTCACAAGAGTCTCATCTTTACAGTGATACCAAATTGATGCAATTCCAAGACTGTTTAGGGACCCCATATGCAGAAATACACGAAAATAACATTTATACTGCATGTAAACAACTGCATAGTTTTTGCCCCAAACTGCATGTGATTATCATAAAGTGGGCATGTCTGTAAAGGGGAGACTCGTGGGTACCCATAGAACCCATTTTCATTCACATATCTTGAGGTCAGAGGTCAAGGGACTTCTGGGAAAATTGCAATGCTAGTTTTTCCTTGCCAAAATTTAGAGTAACTTCGTAGCGTTATTAGTTATAGCATTCTGACAAGCTAGCATGACATGGTTGGTAACACTGGATTCCTTTCCTTTCCCTTCCTTTCTAGTTTCATATGATACCAGTATCTTCGCTCTAGCTTAAAAACTGAGCCTGGTACAACCTCTGAAAGACAGAATAGCGACCGGAGTGTTAAGGGGTTAGTAAACACTTAAAATGTCCTTATAGCTGCTTACAACTACATTAAAGTGTGTTAAAAAACATTCATTAAATGTTTATATACTGCTTAGGAATGCTAGATAGGGGGACTTAAAGTTTTCCCAAGAAAACCGTATCTCATTATCTGAGTGGCTTCACACACTCACACATTGCACCGGAGCAGAACTTCATGCTGCAGTAATAAACGCCGCGCTCCAAAATCCCGGCAACAGAAATAGCAGCACACCTGACAGAATGCAGCTGTCAGTCGGAGCGGAGACGAGATATTAACTGACGGCATCATCCTACCCTTTCAGCTTTGCCCTTCTCTCCGTCTCTTTCCCGCTCTCTCTGGAGAGAGCAGCGGATTATGAGGCAGGGCGAGGCAGAGAGAGAGAGAGAGAGAGAGAGAGAGAGAGAGAGAGAGAGAGAGAGAGAGAGAGAGAGAGAGAGAGAGAGAGAGAGAGAGAGAGAGAGAGAGCCCATGTAGGGTGCCATGCTCGGGCCCTGTGTGTGGCCGCCAGCAAGTACCCAGCACCCTCCACGCTAACGTCACGAGCACTGGCTACCATATGCTGGAGCCCCTCGGCGGAGCTATTCTCAGCCATTTACTCCTTTGTGTCTTATCCACACACCTCTTTCTAGTTTGTCTCCTTCTCTCCCTGGGAGAGGATGTGAGTGGAAACCTGGACTGAGAAACGCTTGTTGGCTGACAGCATTTTATGTAAGAGACTGTAGGTAGGGCAGATTAGGTTCGAACGGCTCTACTGGAGAGTCTGAGGGCAGACCGGCAGATGGTACAGAACGGTATGATGGCATCAAATTTGTCAGAAAAGCACATTTGCTCCTTTTTCCCCTGAAGAGACAACTAAATCCCATCGATACTGAAATAATCCCACTGACTCCTATAATCTCTTCATTTAGGTGACTGGAGGTCCAGTGTGACCTCCAAAGCTGCAGCTTGATTGGATTTGTGTATCTTCTTTGCAGATAAAGAAAAATAAACTGCATATAATGCATTTGAAAGAAACGGGTTTAATCTACCTCCATGGCATCTGGCTCATGTTTTACTGTAACACCATACTTGCCAAGCCTCCAGATTTTCCAGGGAGACTCACGTTTTTCATCGCCCTCTCTCGGTTTTCTTCCCGGGGTCACAATTCTCTCGTATTTCTCCCGATTTATGACAAATTTTCACACTTTTTTTCCTTTTCGTTTTCTTAGCCTGTTTCTGGAACTGATCAGTGTGTATAATCTCTACTGTTTCCACCCGGACGACAATAGAGCTACGCCAACTGTCATTTCCCGGCGGAAGAGAGCAGTCTATGCTCGCGACACAGCGCAGTTTGAGCTCATGTTTAAGCTGCATTCGCCACAGCGTGCAGCGCCCAAAGTTGGTCTTTGTGAAAAGGCGTCGTGGCACGGCGCAAGCCACTGGAAATAATGCATTCAGAGCGCAGTGGTGCCGTTGTCACATTGTGTCTGAAAGGACCTTCACTGAGTGAGAGAAGGAGAGACAAATGGAGAGTACTAAGAGAAAGAAATACTCAAGCAGGAGCAAAAATGAATAAAAACGGATCGATATTAGTTCATGCCAGAGATTCACACTGCAAGTTCACAACAGAGGGGCGAATTATTCAGTTTTCTTTCCTGGGAGTTAAAGGTAAAATCAAAAGTTTAACATAAAATTGCTGTTGCCGTGTACTTATTATTTTGTTATTTTCACTTTTTTAAAGTCACCAGAATGCGGAAAAAAAAGTCTCTGAAACTAATTTTATTTTCTGGGGGAGGACCCCCAGATCCCCACGCTTTGGCTTTGAAATCTTCCCTTTTTTTAAGGTCTCAAAGTTGGCAAGTATAGTGTAACACTGTCAGCTGCAAGTCTGAGTGTGCTGTCAGTGTTTCAGCATGTCATTGATTGCACTGTGTGTGGCTGATGGAAATACACACTACTTTCCATCACTCACACATCTGCAGTACGTCTAAGCAGCCATGAAAAGGGATTCACATTTTTTAACTCCCACAGTTCTTTTGTGGATCCCATTTTCTCCTCTCTAACTGTGACAAACTGAATTATGCATACACACACATCCCAAACTGCTCTATCTCTCGCTGCATATGGATACACTTCTTCTACCACACACGCATGCATATACTGTATACCGGGAAACATAACCCCTCTCTGTGTGAGATATACACAGCGGCTTAAGTGCTGAACATCATTTGTCACTTCTCATAGTGACATATCTTGGTGCTGGTGAATAAAAGAGCGTGTTGACTGAACTGTCAGCCTCCCTGGTGAACGAGCCCACGGCTGGCAAAGTGGCATTTAAAGTAAAAACTAAAAGTCAGCTCAAAAAAAGGGTACAGACGCTGTGGGAACAGCTCTGAGTGTTTATCCCAGTGGGGCTTCCCATGAATATGCATAGTTTGCTTTAATGTAATAGCTAATGTTACACTCCCACAGGTTAAATAGTGACCTGAATCAGTTCAAAGGGTTCCTTGTGCAGTCTTTCATGTATCTTTTAGGAGACACAAAAAGACAGTAACATAATTACTCCCATCCAAACAGAACAAGATAACAGCTTATGATTGTTCTTCATCGGTTAGTAATGTGATCTGCTCGCTTCATCTGTTGTCTGCGTTGCTGTTACCAGTGTTGAGCTCCAGGCAGAGTGAGACTCCTGCCAGTGCTGAGGCCCAGTGTGACAGTGTGGCCGGGCGCTGGGATGACTCACGCTGCTGAGACGGGAGACGAGCAGCCCAAGACCAAACAGCACACTGTGGGAGGGAGGTGGGAGCGGGAGAAATCGCCTAAAGTTTCAACCACCAAATGGTTGCTTCTGCATGTGTTAACGGTTTGACGACAAACTGCGTATATCTTACATTTCTGCAGACTTTTTTTCAAAGCATACTGGATGTTGGCGTTTCCTGCAAGCACTTGAATGCACCAACAAGTTTCTAAACACTGCCTGCTGTTGATTTGCACAACAATAAGCACAATAAAAACAATGAATACAAGGTGTTTTTGCTTGTAATATGAAAACAAAATCTGCCAATGGAACAACTGAAAATACGCTGGTAAGATTTCTTGAACTACGACCCTCTTTATAGTCCCCCCCTTTTACAAAAAAATTTAAAAAGAATTTAATTCACTTAAATTAAATTTATTTTTTATGTACTTATTCATATTTTTTTTTTATTACATATATATATTTATTATTTTTTATTTCTTGCTAAGTCCATAATATGATTTCATATACTTTTTCTCTATCTAGAGAGAACCTTTCACATTTTTACGTTACCTGAAGGCCATCCTGGTTCTCCGACACGCTTGTGAAACTGCGGTAACGTGAGCCACAGGGTGAAAAAAACTGGTACCGCCAGCCGCCGTCTGACTTCCATTGCTCCTAAAGTAGTGTTATTATAGTAAGGATGGGTTCTGAGCGAGGCGAACAGCGTTACCACGGTTTTGCACTCGGCGGCTCCCGGTACCGCAGTCTTGGAAAGGGAGGAGTGAGCGAAGGGGTACTCAGTTGGTTGCAATCTGCAACCACACCACTAGATGTCGCCAAGTTTAGTGCGAGGCACTGGCCTGGCCATCGGGAGCAATTTGCTGTTTGTAGCCACTGTACTGTAGGGCTTATGGACACTATTGTCAGGTTAGAAGTGATACGCTGTATTTGCTGGGATTGAACAGGATTATCTGCCACAATCCAAAAGGATTTCAGTTCATTATTTGAGCCTGTGAAAGTCTGAATTTGTTTCATCTTGCTCTGCTGCCATGGGAGCCTGTCCTCATGGTTTGATCATCAACTCAACATGCTTCACGCTTTATAGGCTCCCCAGATATTTCTGGTATTCTTCCATTTGCATTTCGCAGGCTATGTATTATGTAGGCTTCCATAATCATGTCTTTGATTGGTCTTCCTCATATAATTCTCATAACTCAGTAAAGAAAATATGGTTCACCTACAGAGCTACTTCCGTGAGCATTACATAGTCGAATGGTGAGGGCGTAGAATGAGACCGATTAATCTTTCTTTCCCAGTCCAGTCCAGACTCTAATGATGCGTGGGCTGCAGCATCAACCCCCTCTTCCTCTTCATGCTGGACAATCAGGACTTCTCTCTGGCTCCAAAGATGAGTCAATGAGTACCAAGAAACATGGACATGGCAAAAGACTATGACATAATTGCATCCAGATAAATGGGGCAATTAAGTGTGTATGATCTATATAGTGGGACTAAATGGAGTGTGAAAATGTGTCACCACTTAAGGCTGCTTCGTGGTCCAGGATATGGGATAGAGAATAAAGAAAGAGGGTTATAACTGTGGGGATAGTGCTATTTTAGAAACACAGTATATATAGCCTCTTGTGTTACTTTGTTAGTGTATAATATGTGTCAGTTTATGTGGCTATATGAGAAAAAATAATGAGAAATATATAGAAGTTAGTTTCCTAGTTTGACACAGCATAGACCAGAGATGAGCATTCGTTTAGACAGCTGGCTGGACACAAATTTAAGACACTTTCTCCAAAAAGAAAATATTTCCCAAGTGTCAAGGATACAGTGGAAAGTGGAGTGAGAGAAACTTTTAAAAACTGACTCCCAACTATCTCCCCTGGAAGATGAGGAACATGCGTCTTGAGATGAGCTGTCTACAGTCCAAATCTATTTCTGCTTCAGTTGCTGGCAAAACTCAACGGTTGCTGGAAGGAAGCAAGGAGCTTCGAGGCATCCTCTGTATCCCGCTCTGTCAACATCTTCTGCAATTTTCTGCACAACGAGCACATAATGCCCACAGCTAAACCTATCAATTCAATTCAAAGGATTAGAAGGAGCAATAAATGGCTTGTTTCATCAAATCATCTCTGTTCTTTACCAGGACAAGTCTTGGAAAAAACTTTGCAAACCAATTTGCAATGCTGCAAATAATCTTCCCACATGAACATATTGAATATTATAGCGTACCTGTAGGCTGCAGGAAGCACTCTAACTTTTACCATATGGAATTAAACTCAGCAAAAAGGAGATCTTTAGAAATATGATTTTGACTACAGCTTCTGAACAAGGGGTCTGATATATGGATAAAAAAAATAGACTGAAAAAGATAATACTTGACAGTAGAGGGTGAATGTTTTTAAAACTATTAATTTACTAATAATTTAATTTAATCATTTATTTATTTGTATCTCTTTATATTTCTTCTTCTTCTTCTTCTAATGATGTATTTTTCATATATTTCTTATTTATTTATTTATTTTAATTATTATTATCATTTCAACTCCCTTGTTTTTAATACTTTTTTTTCAATTTACAGTTACTATCTTTTATTATATGTACATATTACTTTATTTCTTATGGTTTAGGTTGTATTATTATTATTATTATTATTATTTACCATTTTTAATTTATTATATATATTTTTTTATATTTCTTATTAATTAATTTTATTTATTATTATTTCTCCTCCCTTGTTTTTGAATACTTTCTTTTTCAATATACGGTTACTATCTGTTATTATATATACATATTACTTTATTTGTTATGGTTTAGGTTGTTGTAGTAATTTTTCTTAAGGAAACAATAAAAAGATGATAAAAAACAACAACTTGAAACTTAAGAAATGTCTGAGCTAGTAATGTGTAAACTGGTTGCTACGGTACATCTGGAACGCCATCTGTCTGTCTCATCTATCCATCTCATTGTCTCCTTGAAGTTAATGATCAGTGACTTGTCATCTTTACAGTAATATCTTTTTTCTTTTAAATCCTACTTTGGCCAAATGGTGTATGTTCAGAGAGCGTGTGTGCTCTGACTCTTAATGCCCACACAGACCATCCGGTGAGACGGCGCCTCATTATTACACATTGATTGAAGTTGAAAGGAGAAAGGAGAACAGGCTGCGAATGCCTTCAGGTGAAGCAGGACATGCAGTAGGAGGGACACGTCATGCTCTGAAATTATCGAGTGACTACACTCAAGGTTGACACAAGAGTGAGATGTGCCTCTTTAATAAATGTAGCACTTGAGGTTAAAGCAGAGGTGGGGATGCGGAGGTAGAGGGTGGAGGGAGTGCAGCGTAAACCGCAGTGAGCAGGCTGGGTGGAGGGCTTATGTAACAGGTCCAGATGCAGTCTGCACCTCAACCGAGGATAAAGATCGGCAAGGGCAATGGGGATCAAAAGAGACCTTTGAATTCTCTATGAAAATACTGAGCTGGCCACCGGTTCAGGGACGACGGAGGAAAAGAGCTACAGCTGAGGCAGCGCTCTCTCAGTCAACAGTTAACATCAGGAGTATCCACCAGGGACAGACTGAGGGGCTGCGGCAGAGCACCAACCAATGATGATGCATTTACATTATTTTATTACAGCATTTTCAGTGAAAATAAAGAAATAATGAAAATACAAGATTTCATAAACGCTCCCTCCAGCCACCACTTTCTAACATAAAAGTGCTTAAGGGCTATTCTGACTCAGGCACAAACTACTGCAGCTGCAGAAATTAATGTATTGTTCTTTTATATGTTTTGCATAGAAGTATTCACATTATTTAAAAGTAGCAACTCCAACTCCATTACAAATGTTTACTTAAACTAGAATTACTACCTTTGTCGAAATTGTTATCACGTCATCATTTTATCCTGTTAGACATTTGTGTGGAATTGTCATAATTAGCACATGAATTCTTGAATTATGGCCAAAAATGTGTTTTGTGAGGCCACAGTGACCTTTGACCTCCAAAATCTAATCAGTTCATTCTTGAGTCCAAGAACTAACTCCAGGCGTTCCTGAGATATCACGTTCACAAGAATGGTACTGCCGGACAGACGGAAAACCTGAAAACATAATGCCTCCGGTCACGACTGTCGCCGGCGCGGATGCATACTGAAAGTGTAGTGTTATTATTATTATTATTAGTAGTAGTATTATAGTGTTAGCAACGAAATGTACTTAAAGTAACAAAAGTTAAAGCACTCATTATGCAGAATGGCCCCTGTCAGTGACATATTATCATATTATTCGTCCGTTATCATTGACTCATTAATATGGAAGCAGTACTTTAATGTCGTAGTTGGTCAAGATTGAGCTTGTTTCATATACTTTTGGCAGATTTAATCAATTGTAATATGTCATGTTTTATAAACTGCTCATATGTTTTGTATTTAAAATTTTAAAGGCACTAAATGCGAGATTGGGAGCATTTCTATTGCCTCTCAACGGCTCTCAACATGGCGCCGGCTGAGCCAGCGGCTCGCAGCTAAGGGTGCTAACAGCGCTAACAGTGAAAACAAGTGCTGACAGAGCTAACAGTGTTTACTTGAGGGGGAACCGGAGGGTGGACGCTACGCTTCCGCAACGGTACCGTTGGTCGGGACGGCGTTATCAACTGTAACTGATATGAGAGCAGTGCAGAGCAGCGGCTGTGAGCTAGCCAGTGGGCCATGTTCACATGCACTAAAAGCACACCCGGCCGGCCCGGCAGTGTCAACAAAGCACAGAGAAGCTCAGATTACAACACACACAGAGGGAGAGTTAGACATTACTCCTCCATATCTTTACATAGCAAATAGCTGTTTACTGCTATAATAATGCTCTGGAAACCATATAGAGTATACCTTTAATCTGAAAAATGACTAGTAACTATAGCAGTGTTAAGTAAATGTAGTGGAATGAAAAATGCATTGCGCTCTAAAATGTAGTGAAGTAGAAGTATAAATCAGCATATAATGAAAATACTCAAGTACCTCATCGTTGTACTTAAGTACAGTACTTGAGGACTGAGTTACTTTCTATCACTGTGCATCTTCATACACGAGCATGTGAATTACTGTCACTACAGGATGGAAAAGTATTTTTTCATGGGTCACAGTGTCCTTGGCGTCCCACCTCATCCCTCCCCCTGTGGGATAAATCAGCAGCCTCCCCAGCCTGAGCCAGGCCACTTCTCAGATCACAGGGATTAACTCTAATCTATAGTACGCACCCTGCAGGGCTACAGGGACACAAAACACAGGGGAGTCATGGTGATGAGCTGGCTGGCATTTAGAGTTTGTATTCCACAGCGCTACAGCCAAACTCACAAGTCCGGGCTAATTAATCAGCATTGATTTGTTTGGTTTGATGTCCAAAAACAGGATCTCGGGGTTCTTAAATTAAAACAACTGTTCTGCGTCCCCACATGAGCATTAAATCAACAAAACAGCAGCACAGACATCCCTGTGAAGCTCTCTTAGCCATGGTATGTAAATTAGTGAGTGTGTGTGTGTGTGCAATATGTATGATGGTGTGTGTGTAGATATCCATCATCCATCCTCTCCTCCTGCTGTCCACCATTAGCAGGACTGTGATGGTTCCCACAGGCTATAATTAGATGGTTCCACTAGCTGCATGTGTTTCTAAGAAGGCTGTTAATGCAGAGGTGATTTGAAAACACATCACCTGTGTAGACGTGAGGAAAACGGGCAAGAAAGCAAGATCGATTGTTCCTTGTTGTGTGTTTGTAAATGAAAACCACAGCGATTAGTTTGTACTCTAGAGATCATCCCTATCTCGCCTTCTGCAAAGGTGCCATGTGTGGATTAGTGCACCAGGCAGTGTTGTGCATCCAGTTGATTTGATTGCAAAAAGGTTGTGGGTCAGCACATTCGGTTTCAGCGATGCCTCTGAAGAGACCCAGTGAGAATACAGATCGGCTCTGCAATGATTCCGAACCAGTTGTCATCACTTCTCTTCACTATCTGACTGCGAAGGTTGTGTCCCCCAGACGACCAGTGTGGATTTCCGCCAAGATTTCTGAAGCCTATTTAGGATTTGAGAGCAACTCTGCTGAGGATTCATATTTCTGTTGCTTCTAAATCTCTCAGGTCTTATTTGTTGAGTCACTTACATCAATTTGAGCCCGGCTTCTCAGTCTCTCATAGAGGCATAGAAACTCTGGGAAATTTTCTTTCCCACTTTTTTCTTGACGCACTGTACTGTAATAACAGCAGACAACACTCTCCCATGTTGTTTCACTATCTGGCGTTACACAAATCTGCCCCACTGGGTATCTGACTTGATGTGCGGTAGAGAGACATCACTCCTCGCTCTGTACGTAGCTGCAGCAGCACGAGTGACTGGACACATCAAACTGTTTCTACCACGATGATTGTAACCGGCAGCTCCCAAACTGCCACAGACTGCTCTAAAATAACAAAAAGGTCCGAGGTAAGCTCAACCTCCTGTCACAGGCTGCAGTTTGGACGTTCCAGTGCAGCTTTTGTGAAGGTTTCAGGATACTGCACATTCATACAACTGGACATATTCAGACTACACAGATTGTAGAGAGAAGAGGTGCACACTTATGAAGTTGGTTTGAAAGGCCACAGGTAATTCATTGATCAGATCGGGGGTGTAATGTGGAATTGGTAGGCCTCTAAGAGTTAAATCCCTCCATTATTTTTTCATTTACTGAAAATGGAAAATACCACCAGTTTACTGTTGATCAGTTACTGGTTTATTTCTCCCATTATCCATCCACTTAACAATATTCCCATTACATTGCTTTCTAAAGTTATGAATATTATGAATATTCATTCAGCAGCTTTAAAGGTGCAGTGTGTAGGATTTAGCGGCATCTAGTGGTGAGGTTGCAGATTGCAACCAATTGAAAAAGTGTAGGAGAACTACGATGGCCGACGTGAAAACCTGAAAACGCAAATGTCCCTCTCTAGAGCCAGTTTTTGGTTTGCTCACTCTGGGCCACTGTAGAAACATGGCGACCGGCTCCTTGAAGAGGACCCGCTCCCTATGTAGTTCAACAGTTCATTCTAAGGTAACGAATACACAACGATTCTCATTTTCTGCCAATAGATCAATAGCAGTGTAGTGACATTTTGAACTTCCCTTCACTGCATTAGCTTTGCCTTTAGTTAAACCAAATTGAAGTGAACTATGGATAAATACTGTTAAACTAGCGTTGATGGAGCAGTACAATGTGAAATTAAATCTTTTTTTTTAAGATTCTTTTTTTGGCATTTTCAAGCCTTAATTGATACAACAGTGGACAGTTTAGAAAGGGGAAGAGAGAGGGGTGACATGCGGAAATGGCCGTAGGTCGGATTCGAACCCCGGGCCACCGCGGTTAGGACTCAGCCTTGTTATACGGGCGCCCACTCTACCAACTGAACTATCGAGGTGCCCCCAGAACTTAAATCTTTAGGGTGAACACAGTTGAGACGCAGCTATGAAGTGTCGCATTGAGTTCAAGTGAGTAAACTCACTGCAGATCAGATGCAGAAGGTCTTTCAAGGGTGAATGACAACAAAAGCTGCAGAAGTCAGTCGAAGATGAAAAAGCTCTAATGTGCTGAGAGTTAATTTCTAACTTTTTGGGCAACATTTTCTTTGTTTACTACTTTGGGATTAAGGCAATTATTGACAAAGCTTAACAGCTCTTCATCGAACTAAAGTCAACTCTTGTGTGCATTTTAATAGAAATGTGTTTCATTTATATGCTAATTTTTGCTATAGCATCATTGGGAGAGAAAGAAGGAGGTGACCCAAAGGATCCGCATGTCTTCTCTGAGCTCTGGTATCTGATTTCTTTTCTGTCGGTGTGTGATCACACTCTCTCATATGTTATCTCCCAGTTCTTTGTTCTCTGTATCGTCATCTCTGTTTCCCTTTTATCTTCCCGCTGTCCTTTCTCACCACTGTCCGGCAGTACAGGTTTAAGGTTTTGTTGTGTTGATGCCTCTTGTTTGATCTTTATCCATCTTTATCTAAAGCAGATTTTAACTGAAGGCTCTATTTGCTGTCGCAGCATGCTGGTACACATACTCGTATACGTATATATTCACTCATACATTTCATATACATGTAAGGAAAATAATATATAGTGGAATCGTACTTTTTCTTTACTTACAAAGCGACGGACAGCCACAAGTTGACTGAGAGCACCCTAGTAGCTCAATTCACAAGCTTAGTCTAAGGTCAGTAGTAAGGTCAGACCAAGCGGCAAGTTGAGAAGTGAAGCCAATGCTGTAGTGCCTTAAACTTGTAAAATAGTAAATCTAGTCTGTATTTTTCCAAATAGGCCGCCCTCAGTCTGCACATTTGTTCTGCTGACTTTACAAAGCCTACGTCTTGCTTATTCACAGGTGTGACTCATGCTTTTGAGAAGAAACAAAATCTCACCAAATATAGAAAGAGGCCGGCAGCCGGCATAACAGAGTACATAGACGGGGTGTAAAACTGCGACGTAATTATCAGTGACCTCACAGTCTTCTTAGTTAATTGGCGTGCAGACCCCTGAAGAACTGCCGGACAAAAAAGATGGAGAAAGAAATGGACAGTACATACTGTACTCACTGGAACAAGGTTATGAAGAGGAAAGAAAGGAAAAGAGGAAAGGGGAGTTGAAGAAATGAAAAGAAATAATGTGAGGTCAAAATGAGCAGGTGAAACGAGTTGAGATTCACAGAAGGGTGTGGAGGAAACAGAAAGAGATAAGGTAAAAGAGCTTGTGCATCTTGCTGCTCTCGGCTCAGCGGGGGAAAAAAAACATGCTTTCATCTGCATGCCATGGACTTGAGCAGATGCACAGACAGAAATAGCTCTGGTGAGGTAAAAGAAGGATACGAGTCCATCTAGGGCAGGATGGACGCAGGAGCATTTCTGCAGCACTCAGCTTTGTTTGGTAGACATTTTGAGACTTCTAATGTGTCCTGGTGGTTTGCTTTCTCATCAAATATTCAGCCTTGTTTTTAACCTGGGCTTCACAGAAAACTCTCCTCCTGGAGAGAGAGTGGGAGCGTGCTCTCACCGGCTGATTCACTGGAGAGGAGCTCCGTGTGATGCCGTGAATTTGTTATATGTTGTTAAGTGTTTATACACAACCCTTTGGCCTCAGCCCGAGGGGATTTGTGAAAGCTGCTGCGACTGTGGCATCACTTAAATTACATATATAGCCAACACGTACAGTATGACCTTGATATTGAGTTCTGTCTGAATAGCCCTTTTTCTCAATGAGGCATGGTCTTGTTTTGCTATATGCCATTTTTTCATACTATATAATTCTGCAACAAAGACAAGGAAATAACTAGGGTGTAAATCACAAGTTTCATCGTATATCAATATCATATTGATTCTTTGGACAACGATAAGATATTTGCTGACTCCGCCACGATACGATTTTGGTTTGACTCAATTCAGGGGACTGCGATCGATATGAGAGTTGAAATCAAATCACAAAAGCAAATAAATTATAATTTGAAAATGTTATTACTGAGCTCTTCCAGACATTTAAATGAAAAACAGTCTATTCTTTTTAATAAAAAGAATAAATATAAAGTGGGAATTTCAAAATAAAGGTGTGGCTTAAACATGATATGTATCGATATTTTCACTTTGCATCAATGATATTGGATCGTTGATCATTGAATCGATATATCGTTCCAGAGCAATGTATCGTTACACCCCTAGATATAACTATAGAGAGGCAAAGTCCCGCCCCTTCCGTTGGACCACCATGGGACCTCATTTCGGAAAAAATATGAACGGTAGTCAACGGCGAGAGACAAATATTTTTTTGATCCCGTTTGAATTGCGCCATGAATCACACATATGATGTTTGTCAATTTAAAACATAATTTTGCAAGTCAAGAAAGTCTCAGTTTGTTGTAACACTGTTGAAGTATAAGACTGTGAAAATACATAGTTGGAAAGACTACACACCCAAACGTCGCGTAAGTGACGTCTCTCTCTCTGAAGCTACGATAGCTGTGTGTTTCGTACTGGGATGTACTCACACCAGAAACGGGTCTCGCTTGTTCTTTCTCTTCCCGGCGGATAAAAAGACCAGGAGTCGCTGGATAAAACAGGTAAGATAACGTTTCCTTTGTGCCTGGAACATAGCTAAGTTAGCTAGCTAGCTAGTGTTTGTGACGTTGTGCGAGACGAGAGATGTAGTTCACTGAGCGGTTTCACACAAAACTAAATGATTCTACGACAAACTGCGACTTTCTTGACTTGCAAAATTATCTTTTGAATTGACAAACATCATATGTGTGATTCATGGCGCAATTCAAACTGGATAAAAAGAATATTTCTCTCTCGCCGCTGACTACCGTTTTTTTTCTATATTATTATATATTATTATATTTTTTCTTAAATAAAGTCCTATGGGGTCCACCGGAAGGGGCGGGACTTCACCTCTCTATGAAATGTACACTTGCAATCAGAAAACATTTATTGGCATGAGATGAGATGTGGCATACATTTGTGTTGCCAAAATGTAAAGCAATACAGAAGTAAAGGGAATAGTTTCTCACTCCCTTTTCCTCTTTCTCTTGCACACACACATATTTTGGCCTGCCATTTATCACTATCATATTGATGATTTGTACTTCCCCTATCAAAACATCAGCTAACAGTAAGGGGCCCATTACAGATGCCAGTGGGCCACCTGTCCTCCACGGCGAAGGCAGCGTGAGTTTAACCTTCAGCTAAGCGTAATGGAGTTTGACAGCGCTAAGCAGCCAGGCCTCCTCATTAGGCATCCCTGTGCCAGCCTGCCGTGGTCAGGGTCTCTCCTCTTGGCTTTCTCTTTCATCTCTTAGCTACAGAAGCACAAAGCCCGGCGGCCTCCTCATTAAACAGGCTTATTGCATTAATTCAGCCCAGCATAACACACTGAGCTGGAGCTGTTCCAAATAATCCCCCCCTCATTTGAGTTTGTTGCGAACAGGAAGCCGGCTGCTTCGACCCACTGGGTTCAGCTGAGCAGACGTGATGTTTGGCAACGTTTGGACTCCTCTCAGATGATGGAGGCCTCCGCTCACACTGGATGACATTAGCTCACAGTTACAGTGACACAATGCTGCCAGCAGCTGAACCACTGACCTCAACAACATTTAAACACCCTCAGCACCCCTAACTCTACCACACAAACACCCACACACACGCACCTGTGAGCTGAGGACAGACTGCAGGTCATACAAAAAAACAGTTCACATTATATTTGGCTGTATTGTAGCTATACCTCTTAGGTTCTATACCAGTATTATCATGCAATTAAGCGCATTTTATGTGGTCACGCAGTCTCATAAAAAAAAAGTTACATCTGTAAATTCTGCATTATATTATCCAAATACACTGGTACATCATTTTTTTTACCAATAATGAGATATTATATCAGAGATATAAGCTCCGTACATGTGCACTTATGTTGTGGTGATGTATTATGATAAAGGGTTATGATGAAAAACAAAGAAGCATGGTAAACATCAAGGTACCAATATCTCTATATATCAATTCCACATCGCCCTGAAAGGGTTTATTTCACAACAATGACCTGCTAGCTGTACATTATCCCACTTATTACATGGCTACTAACTTAAGAACTTAATAATTTGTCACGAAAATGGTCCCCCAGAGTTCAAGATCAGAACTGCATCCATATCAACGGTCAGTTATACATAGCAACGGTTAGTTATACATAGCAACGGTCTGTTATACATAGCAACGGTCTGTTATACATAGCAATGGTCTGCTATAAAGAAATAACAGACCATAGAACGCCATGATTGACCAATCAGACTCGAGTATTCAACAAAGCCGTGTAATAATGTTACACTACCCACCAAAATTCAAACACAGGATTGGAACTAGAAATGCACCCATTCAACTTTTTTCTCTCCTGATACCGAGTCCCATACCCTTAACTCAGGGTATCTGCCAATGCAGAGTACCGAACCAATACCAGTGTGATTGGATTAGAGCTGCAACAATTAGTCAATCAATAGAAAATTAACCGCCCACTATTTTAATAATCGATTAATCGTTAAATAGTTTTTCATGCAAAAATGTCAGATAATGCTGTTTGGGGTTTTTGAGTGACAAAGCAAGACATTTAAAGACATCACCTTGGACACTGAGAAACTGGGATGGACATGTTTCACTATTTTCTGACATTTATAGACCAAATGATTAATCGATTAATCTAGAACATAATCAGCAGATTAATCAATAATGAAAATAATTGTTAGTTGCAGCCCTAGTATACTGATCTGTATACCTCACTGTGTGGAACTCACTGGGATCATTTTCATGTGGTAACATTAGAGGATTAAAGGATTGAGGAGTCACTGAAAACTGTGAGAAATGGGCCGCCATGACTGGATGAATGTAACCGATAAAGGAAACAATTTGAATTGAATAATGACATTGACAAAGAAACTGTATTTAATGTGGATTTGGCACTTCATGGCCAATACCTTTTCTGCTTATTAAGGTCAGTATCGGGAGGTTCTTAATTAGAACCTGCTATTACTCCCAAATGGCCTGACAGGTTTTCTGATACATGCAAACACAAGACTTGATTCTGATTGATTTTGATGTGGAGTTTAATTATAGGGGTATGGTTTCTCTTATGTTGGTTTAAGCATTTTTTTTTTTTTTATAGTTTATTCATTTTTGGTTAATAGTATTTTGAAATCTGATTTTACTTTATTTTGTTGGCGTGTTAATTTATTTTATACACTTCTTGGTTTATTTGGTTAATATTAAGAATTATTAGTTTCAATTATTGGTCTTTAATTATGGGTTTGTTAAATTTTAAAGGGGTTTTATTGATTTTGACTTTTTTTTGTGCAATCAGTTTGTGGGTGGGTTTAACTTTTAGTTGTGGGACATTTTGGTCATTCCTTTTGCACATTTTGGATTTATTAATTTGTAGTTAGTATCTAGAGTTGTCTGATTGTGATATTTGATTTGCATTTTTGATAATAAAAGGCAGATACCAAACGCGATCAATGTTTTCAGTTGCAGATGGTTTATTTATATCAGTCATATTTGTAAATGCTAGATTTTATTTATATATTTTGAAACAAGCTGTATAATAAGCTGAGATACTACACCTGTAGCTTACACAGTCAAACAGTAACTGAACCACTAATGTCCTGAGCAACACTTCAGCACCATGGACAGCACTGTGTGTTCAGCGGTTTTGGCCGACAGCTCCAGGAGAGATCCTGGACACTGTCTGCTTATCTTCACGTTGGCTGCTCCCACTGACAATTAATTTATCTAATCAACTGATCAATCAAATTCAGATCCACCACAGTGTAAGGGTTTCCACAACATGCTAAGGACCTTATCAGAAAGAAATTAGGCCCCTTAGACACTTAAGATCATGTCCCTAGGACCCAACATTTTTTTTTTTTAGGAAATATTTATAACTGTGTTTAGTGTAGGTGGGAAGATAACATGTTGTCATGCCTTCATGTTGTTAATACAGTAACTATAATCTATCCTCAGCCCCGTTCAAGGTCCCCTCCAGCCCCTGCACCCCATAGGAGGTATACTGATAGGCGCTTACCTGATGCTGCTTGCATCCAGCCGCAGATCTTGTACACGGTGGAGGTGCTGAGGAGGAAGAAGAGGCTGAAGCAGGTGATGCAGAAGACAACCAGCATCATGGACATCCCGATGAAGAAGGAGGCGGCCTTGAACGCGGTGGAGGGGATCGCGGCGAACTCGGTGAAGGTGCCCTGGCAAGTCAGCTCTCTGACGATCCCGTCTCCAACGCAATAGTGAAAAAGGCCGAAGTAGCCGGCCTGCGGCGTGTCCACGCCATCCCCGATCCAATAGGGCTGCGAGAAGATGGTCACGTTAACAATGCCGAACAGGATGGTGAAGATGGCCCATAAGAGTCCGATGACCCGGGAGTTGCGGACGTAATTGGTCTGGTACAATTTCGCAGCTTCTGCAGACGGTAGCATTGATGCGGCAGATCCAGGTATCATTTTACGCAGAGACTATAAATGAACGCGATCTGCCCGAGCATAAAGCGAGGACTTGGGGCATTTATCGCATGAACCGTTTTTTTACAGGAGCATCCCCCCCAAAAAAACAGCGAGAGCAAGCGGAGAATCTGTCTGTGCAGCTGCAACACAGAAACATCTGTCAGGCAGGCGCGATCGAGTCATGACGTCGCATCCTTGAAGCCGGGCGGTGAACCGAGAGAGCAGCAGAGTGCCTGAACCCTGATATGAGCGATATATAACTCTAAAATACTCAACGACCACAGCATCAGCAGCAGAACCAGGCTTCGTCCTTCTTGTCAGACGTGCACATCGCTGCCGCACCGTTTGGCTCTCCGATGTCCTTGGAAAACCTCCGTCTGAAAAGAGAGAAATGTATTATTCACCCTCAAGATTGCGCACAAGCCCAAATAAAAATAGCAACAGCCAAGCGACTTGTATAGGCTATTGTGTCTCTGAATGGGATCGCATCCAATAACACATTAAAGGCCTGTACTTACAAATGAATGCAGCCGACCATAATAATCATTCACAAAATACGACGGCCCCCTTTCACGATCGTTAAACGGGAATTTGTTCTCCGGGTTATGACAGCATCACAGTGATGCATCACACAGTGATGCTGGAGTCGGTGAGGGAGGGGCTCAGACGGGAGAGACGCAGAGGCAGCCCGGAATGATGTGCGCGTCTGTCCGTGCCAAACACACCTTCTGGGTATACCGCTGCGTCAACGACCACCGCACTGACCAAATATATGCTGAAGAAAAAATGGGGCTGGATGCTGTTACATCGATTTTTTTAGCGGGGTAAATCTATGGCGAGTCGTCCCTATGTTCCCTGCCGCGTTAAAGACGCACTGCCCGGCTTCATGAAGCCCGCTGCTCCGCTGCCAGGAGGTTATGTAACACTTCATGAAACTGCACACGGTGGCCTGAAAAAGCACAGGCTGAATACACTGCAAGCACAGCGAAGAGTTGTTGTTTGCAGAAGTAAATTTGCAGAAGTAAATTAATGAAAATTAATAAAGCCTTGGTATAGACTCTATACCAAGGCTTTCTCAAAAACATTGGTTCCAAAGTCATACTCTCCCTTCTCAAGAGAAGAAACAATTCATCGTGAAGCAAATAATGCTTTTTTTCTGCCACCTTTTCCAGTTCTAGTAATAGTGGTTGTTGTTTATTTTTGTCATGCACACACAGTACATCAGTACAAGGGCTTTGGGCCCTTCTGTGTTGAGTTTGCATGTTCTTCCCGTGTTAGCGCGGGTTTTCTCCGGGTTCTCCGGCTTCCTCCCACAGTCCAAAGACATGCAGGTTAGGTTAATTGTTGACTCTAAATTGCCCGTAGGTGTGAATGTGACCGTGAATGGTTGTCTGTCTGTGTGTGTGTCTCTCCTGTGATAGTCTGGCGACCTGTCCAGGGTGTACCCCGCCTTCGCACAATGCCTGCTGGGATCGACCCCAGCGACCCTGAATAGGATAAGTGGTTACAGATAATGGATGGATGGATGGACATACAGTACAAGTGCGGGGGAGATAGCAGGTCAACAGTAGATGCCACATAGAAGTGGTGAACATCATCTGAAAGCTGGGAACCTGAAGATTAATTTGAGATGCAGCTCAGCACTGTGGGTCAACTTGTTCTAGTCAAAAATCAGAAATAAAAAATGATTAATGAAATTAAATTGTGAGAGTGTATAGGGTTTAGAACATTATGATAGAAGTATATGACGGCCATCCCCATGCTCACTTTTGTTTCGTAAGTTGTTGCAGCAACTTTGGGTTGATACCATTTGTTACACAGATTTGGTGCTTAATTTAACCATTTTTTTTTACCACTCAAGAATTAATAAAAATGATCAATAATCCCTCCAAAATACCACATTAAGACACCAAGACCTTGAGGAACACCACAGAAAAAGCCATGCTGTGATTTGGTATCAAAGCTTTTGACATTTGGAGATTTCTGCAAGAATTAGTGATTTGATGGCGAGCACTTCTGTTCAGGAAACTGCTCAGAAACCCCCTTATTGTCAATGTACTTAGGAAAGCCATCCACCCTGGGGCATGCAAGGGGAGACTCGTGGGTACCCATAGAACCCATTTTCATTCACATATCTTGAGGTCAGAGGTCAAGGGACTGTGAAAATGGCCTTGCCAGTTTTTACTCTGCAACTTTTAGCCTAATATACGAGCATTATTTAGCCTCCTTCCCGACAAGCTAACATGACATTGTGGTGCCAATGGATTCCTTATGTCTTCTAGTTTCATATGTTCTGCTACTGTAAAATCGATCAAGGCCACCGGCGCCCTCAAGGATTTGAAGAGATTAAGGACATTTTAGTAAAAAGAAAATCACCCTCAACTCATCGTATGAGCAATAAATGTTAATCTTCTGTCTCAACTAAATGACATTACAAACAAAGCCTATGTACTCTTAATCATTTTGATTGATGAATATTTTGAAATAGAATAAACAAATTGAATTTTTGAATATCAGATTAAAAGGTAAAATAATTAGTATGCTACATTGTTTTGCTGTATCTGTTTTAATGAGAGATGATGTGCACCTGCTAACAGGCGGCATATGAGGCTTGGACACGTCATTTTTCACATATTTAATGAGATAAATAATGAAAACTGACGCTATCAGTGTTTTAATTACACCTGTACTATCTCATACAATCCAATACAACAGCTCTGCAATTACTTTTTATGAAACGTATGTTCAGTTTTGTTGGTCAGAGAGGTGTTGATTCAACGCCATGGTTATTGGAAGGCGATATACAGTATGATGGTGTTGTACTCAGTGGTGAAATGTAATTAAGGACATTTCGTCAAGTACTGTACTTAAGTACAATTTTGAGGTACTTGTATTTTACTTGAGTATTTCCATTTTATGCTACTTTATGCTTCTACTCCCCTACATTTTAGTAGCCAATGTTGTACTTTTTACTCAATTACATTTATTTGACAAAATTAGCTACTTTGCAGATTTACATTATTACTACAAAATATAAACCACTTAATAAATTATGATATATTATTATGGATAAACTCTTGTGCATCCCTTTAAAAAAGTTGCTCTGATGTCCTTATAGAGGACAAAAATGTCCAATTATATATCATTATTTTCCACTTAAATCTTTTCAGTAATTTCAGTCCTGATCATAACTACCAAATATTCATTCATTTTCAGACTTTTAACCCTTTAAATGCCAGTTTATTTAAATAATACCACTGTTGTTTTTATGAGAAAAAAAAACAACAACAAAAAAACAACAACACAAAAATTGAATTATTTTCTGTATACTAAATGCTGGAGGGGGTGGGGGTTGCATTAAACATTGCAGTGCTCTATAATACAGCAGCAATAACCCATAGTGGAAAGCAGGAAAATAGCATGTATTTGCCCCATAGGGCAAACATGAGAAAATGGCTTCGAAAGCCTGCTATAATAGAATGCATGAGTTTATGCTAGAATGACTGTGAGATCGAAGAATGTGGTTTTAATGGGTTTCAGTAGGGACATTTTGGTCCTTAAGGGTCTGAGTGTCATTATTATTTTATGTGTATGTATGTATATACATATACAGTATGTGTAACTATGTGTGTGTGTAGGTATATATATGCAGGTATATATATTTGTTCTTTCTGATTTATTTACTATTACTATTATTTTCATTATTTCTTTTATCTATTTCTTTATTTCTTTATTTGTTTTCCTTTCTTTGTGATTATTTAATGTAATTCCATGTGTACGTTGCCAAATCTTCCGTGTGTACCACTTATCTCCATCGCTACAAACAGGAATGGGGGGGGGGGGGTTAGGAAATATGGGTCTAGGATAACATTGTTTCAAATATGAAAAATACCAGTTCCTTTATAGTTGTATTGTTGTACTATACTTTTTGTGCCAATAAAAATTTGATCATGAAGGGTCTGAGTGGCTGTATTTGGGCTACACGGTTTATTATAGACTTATTATAGGAGCTGAGGTTGAACTTCCAAAATTGTGAAACCCCTCCCCCCCAAACAACTCACACCCATGCCAAAATGTATGCCACATGCATTAACACAGCCAAAGTGATAAAAAAGAATTAACAATTAAAAAGCCAAATATATCCCTGATGCATAAAGGTTAAGCTACCAGGCAGTATGTAAAGTAGTTGAATTACCAGCTGCAACATTAGTGATGCTTACACATTAATGCATCACTAATTATAACTCAGTGATATAATATGCCTTTCTGAAATAGGCTATTCTGCATAATGAGTAGGCCACTTCTACTTTTGGTACTTTAAGTATATTTTGATGCTAATAGATATGTACTTTTACTTCAGTATATACAGAGTATTTTTACACTGTGGTACCTATAGCTACTTTTACTTGAGTAAAGGGTCTGAGTACTTCTTCCACCACCGGTTGTACTGAACTGCATTATGGGTTTACTGCACTGCAGCCTAGCCAGCCTACTGCAGAGGCCTACTGTACTGTATGTGAACACATAGCACATGAATCAGTGCTGGGGTCAGTCAGAGTCTAGAGAAGGACCAGGAGAAGCGTTATAGTACAACCACAGTGGCAGCTTGGGAGAGAAGTTTAATGACTCTCCTTAAATATAGTTCATAATGATACAGCACAAAGGACATTTTTTTGTTCCAGCCACGTAAAGAGGAGTCTTTTAGGAATCCAAAAATGTCTTCAAAACGAAGGTAAGTGTTGCCAAACCTGCACAGTTTGGCTTGTAGCACTAAGTAGCTTAAGCTAACAGTGAAGCTAACAGTTAAGCTCTGTGACTCCAATGTATCACGAGTTCACACATCTCAAAAGTACTACTGTAGCTAGCTGATGTTTTTGATGAGAAGTGAGGTTATGTAGCCTAGGAACAAGCTAGGAAAATGTCAGACGTTGGAACAAATAAATGTCGAAAATTAAATTTCAATAGCCACTTTTTATTTATTTACTTTATTTATATTCAGCAGACGACGTTAGATAACCTGAACCTGGTTGCTATAGCAATAAAACACAGGTGCAGGTTTTTTTAAATTGACATGCCTCCTTTCCCGAAGTTAATTGCACCTTTATTCATTGCACCTGTGGTTTTCCTGCCATGTAAAATAAATTTAAAAATAACCTGTAATATGCTATATTGTTACAGAATAAGCTAATTTGAATAACTCTAGTGTGGCTAATATGTTTGCTACAATATAGTGTTAATACAATACATCACAAAAACAAAACTGGTGCGTCTATTGTTCCGTCCAAATGACACATCACCTTACAGTATAATGCCAATTACTCTTAACACTACATAGGGCCTCAAACAACCAGAGTTGAGGTAAAAGCACTGCCAGGCTTTTGTGAGAGGGTTATTCTGGATTTTACAGGTGTTCATGTTTTCTACTTCTTCTCTAAAATTAGCTCCTGAAAAGAGAAACACATAAAGGCTTAAGACTTAAAGGATAATTCAGAAATAGTCTGTTAAAATCCAGTGTGCCATTCTTCCAAAGAAACCTGATCCGCTGAAGGAGCATATCTCAGGCTAAATGCTTTGACCATGTCATGTTTTCTATCTGTTGCCTTACTCTCCCATTACAGTAATACTAATTTTCAAGCCACATCTCCTCATTTATCTCTACCAGCTCCTTTTCACCCTGCTCTCCTCCTTTGTGAGAGGTCTTTTGAGAAACTCTCACTCCAGTGTCACTTTTGTTGTTAAACCGTTGTAAAACTCCTTCTTGCTGTCTCTGTCTCTCTTTCATGACCACAGTCTTTGTCGTCCTCATCATTTTCTCCATCTCATTCGGGTTCTTCATATTTTTCTTCATGTCCACTACCTCTTTCTTGTACTGTACAGTAGTACTGTGCAAAAGAAAAAGACAAAAGTAGTATCGTGGATGGATTGTGAAACATGTTTTCCTATTTTCCGCTGACGTGTCAGCAACACTCTCTTAGTTTACATTATTCCCCTCATTAAATCAGTTTATAGCTTTGAACTTATTTAATTTGACCAAATAATAATAATAATGTGGAGACAAAAAGTAGGCTTCACTAGATAACTGCAGTGTCTGCTGGTCCAATTAAAAAAATGTGCCTTACCTTACTTGCTCTGCTATCTCTTTGCTGGCATGTTGATATAATATTTATATAACAATACTGACATCAATTCAAAGATAAAAAAAGTGAACAGATTCTACTTATTGCTGGTGGCTTATTTCCACTGGACTGGTTTGTGAAACTGGTGGAAAAGGCAGTGAGTAATTGTAACATCACAATTAGGGCTGCAATTAATGATTATTTTCATTATTGATTCATCTATTGGTTATTTTCTTGATTCATTTATTAATTGTTTGGTCTATAAAATGTCACAAAATAGTTGACCAAGTTGACATCTTCATATGTCCGACCAACACCCCAAAACGTGTAAATATTCAGTTTAATATCTTAAAAAACGAATGATAGTAGCAAATATTCACATTTGAAAAGCGGGAACCAGAGAATTTTTGGCATTTTTAGAATAGTTGTGGATTTTGTCAATCGACTAATCGATTAATCAACTAATTGTTTCAGCTCAGATGTCAAGTATTTCACTGTAGGCATATCTACTATCTAGTACATAAGCTAATTTGTTCCTGCATGAAAATGCTGATTTAATATAAATGTCATTGCTAAATGAGTTGAAGAAATAATGATGAGTTTTTTCTTATTTTGTAGAAATGATAGTTCTCTCATTACCTGGAGATGGTGCTATCTCTATTGTTTTATAATAGACCTACATCACATATCCACATTTCAGAAAGGATCTAAAAGTAGTGTATGGTTGGCAGCTTTACCTTTTTAGAATTACATTTTCTTTTAGGTAGATTTTAAATTGTATACATTCATATATTAACAATTTTGAGCCAGTGTTTCAAGAGGCTTTTCTTGTAAACACCACCAAAACTCAAAATCCCTGCTTGATGGGAGAAGCATGATCCTGCAATAGAGGAAGCTGCAGTTTCAGGACTGCATGTCTATGACCCTAGTTTTTCACGAAGCCTACCATCTTTAGTGTAAATTCTTGTTTAATACTCATTGTTTTATAATTTTAATTAAGTTTAAATAATCTTAATAATCAAACTGTGCTGACCGCCTGTGTACCCCCACAATACGTGTTATCAGCCAGTCAAATGTCAATAACATGTCATTTCTATTAGGTTTTCTTGCATCTCTCTTTTTCTCTCTCTCAGGAGTTATTGAGACAGTACTACATCTGACCACCAGGGGTCAGTATAGCCTAACATTAGACTGTGGTACAGGCTGGCTAGAGGATCTAAGGATGACTCACAACTGTATAGTACTGCACCAAAGATATCAAATAATATTCTTTGCTTTCATAAATATATTGTACTAGACATGTCCAATAATGTCATACTATAATTTTTTTTAACTCTAGCTTTTTGTTGTAAAAAAAAGGCCAAAATGCTCTGAAAGATGACTTATAATGTCACTAATCTCTTGTAATCTATTGTCTTATCCCTCTGAGAGTCGAGGCCCAGATATACAGTAAAGGCCATGCTTCTAATGCTCTGCGCCCTCTGGACCACAACCCTCACTAAGCCTGGTGCTGTGCAGAACGATATCAGAACGGAATAAAGAAAGTATTTGGGAGTCTGCTTTAGCTTTCCTGTTGTGTTGCATGATGATAACCAGTGACACAGAGCGGATAATGACGGTGTAACCAGTTGAAGTTGTTTCTAAGTCACTATACATCAGACCAATACGTCATCCAGAGTAGGCTCGCATGACCACGCCCCCTTTTAGGGGAAACAATCCTGTGTCCCTCCTAGATGGTAACAGCGTAAAGAGAAGAAGTTGAAATATGTCTCCAAACTTCTACTTTAAACAAACCGGTAATAGTAATAACACTATGCCCAAGAGTTGCTATGTAGTTGGTTGCACCAACAACAATTCCAAAAATGCTGATGTCCGATTTGTTCCCCTGCCGTGTCCTAAAAAAGATATAATTGAGGGGCCTTATGGCTCCAAGCTATAGAACACCAGTGTTGCGTCATCACCGAGGCTGTGCTCCCTTTTCGGGGAAAGAAACTTGCTGTCACAGGAGAGAAAATGACTGTTGTGTAGCGGGTTAACCAAGGCTTTCACACTGAGATTTGAGGCACATACGATAAGTGAATATTCACTGTCAGTGTGGTAAATCACTAAATGATGCTGGTGACAGTGACTAGCATGGCTAGCTAATGTTAGCTTGAGTGGGAGGCTGCTACAGTAATTCAGTCATACATTAATGTTATAGTAGACTGTCCTCTCCAATGAAATGGATAAGTAATATCCGGCCGCTGTGTTGGACGGGGGAAGACTGAAGGGACATGACGCCGATCAACCTTAAGTTGTTTTTGAACTTAAGATCACAAAATAATTATTAGACGTGTATAAAACAAACGTTTGTATAACAAGAGATGAATGCATACGAACTTGTCAAAATTACAATCCAAACATACGTCAAATTGCATTGAAGTCTATGGGATCTTTGGTTTTCTATCCCCCAAAAGGGGACGCGGCCTTGACTTTTTGCAAAGTACCAGTATGTGCCGGTCCGATAAATGTACCATAATTATCTGTGTAAGTTGTAACCCTGCAAACCTGTGCTGCAGGATGCATACTGAGTTAGACTCGCCTGATTTTGGCGACTGAGGAAAGTATTGTAACACTTGCTTGGGGCTTCCTCAGTTGAACTAGATTATTTCATGAGAAAATAGCCACTGGGCTGAGACGAGGCCAGAGAAAAGAAAGGATGCAGAGTGTGCTGTGACAGTGAATTGGTCAATGTTTTCCAGAAGAAACAGGGAGATTTTAGAGGCAATGCTGGGACAGAAGAGGGAACGGTGCCTGCGAGAGTTGAAGAGAAAGAATGGTTGGTAGAGGATGAGAGAGATTTGCCTCCATGAATTTTGGGATGAAAGATAGGCTTGTGTGTGTAGTGTGTGTGTCAGTGTGTGTATGTTTGAGAGAGAGAGAGTGAGTGAATGCCAAAGAGAGAAAGCCTGGGTATGTTGAGATAAGCATGGGTCGTTGGGAGGTTGTTGTTTTCCGGGCACACTGTGTGTTTGTGCATGTTGTGTAAATGATTGTCTTTATGTGTGCACATAACAGTTGTGACTAGTTGTCGAGTAGTGATTTGGGAAAGCACACAGTCCTTTTTGAAATGTCGACCCCAAATGGCGCCACTCTCGATAAGCGACTCCCCTCCTCTCTCTCTCCCTCAGTCTGCTGCTCTTTCTCTGTTTCCCAGACGCGTTTCTTCTATCAGAATTGAGTGACGACGTGTTTCGAAGTTTTTCCACTGTTGTTTACTTCTTTAATGTGGGCAAAAGTGTCTCTTATCTTCTTCATGCTGGGAATAGCGCCTGTTTATGATGTGTTGCTGCCATGCAATCACAACTCACTCCATCGCATAAACCCTGTGCTAAGACTCAATTTGTTTTTCTGTGATGGTGGATGGCAGAACTATGTGGGTTTGACCATCTGTTGATTTGTATTTCATTCACTAGGAGGACATCAAATGTATTTCACGATGCTGGACAGACATTTAGTATCTGGAGAGTAAATTAAATCTTTTGAATTGGCAAAATAAATTAACCCATATACCACAATATTCAACGAGTTGTTGGAATCCCATATAATTAAACCGAGAACAGCCAAAACAACATTTAACATTTAACCAGAAGTTCATCCAGCATGAGTAAAACTAAAGTAGTATGGAGGAAAACACGTTTTTGCACTGCGTATATTGTTGATGTATCTTTGAATATACATGTTTCCAATAAAAATTAAGGCTGTCAATCGATTAAAATATTTAATCATGATTAATCGCAAATTAATCGCACATAATATTTTACTGTCATTTTGTATTCCTCCTGTTTATGGAGAAACATACATAAACAAAAACATAACATAAAAAATGTATCTCTAGATCTGTTGTTATTTAGTTAGGCCTGCACGATTATGCCCCAAAATGATAATCGTGATTATTTTGATCAATATTGAGATCACGATTATCTATCATGATTGTGCAGCCCTAATTGAGATAAATGTGAATAATTATCATCATGTAGAAATTTGGTCTGACCTTCTAGCCTTAATTTCAGATTGAAAGTTATTCATTTGTAACTTCAGAATAGACATCTTTATTGTCCACTTGCGTGGAAATTTGTCTTTGGGTTCACAGACACGCCCACTTCACAGACATACATACACTTAAAAGCTTCCTTTGCCATGTGTTAAATTACATGAGATTAGGAAAAAATAATAATAATAATAATAAACACAATGATAAATACAAGTAATAGCCTAAGTGGGCCAAACGGTTGGGATGAGAGTGCTAAAATATTAACAGTTAATACATATCCTAAATAGACATCATAAAAGTAACAGCAGCCGTCTCTAATATCTAGTGAAATCATTTGTTAAGTAAAATGACAGAAGATGGAATAAAAGATCTCATATTTTCATAGAAAATTAATGATGAAATCTACAGAGTTGATGATCATCTCTTTTATTTCCTCTTATAGTAATCAAATCAGCTTTTATCTGCTCTATGAGTCAAAACGTTCATTCATATTCTTTGGCAAATCCTTGTCTACAGTCCTTTTTTTTCTCTTTTCCCCTCCACATCAAAATTGTCTTGTGGCGTTGTTGATGCTAAATCACCACCAGCCTGCTGTGTGCTGACTCACAGCCTTGAGGCTGAAAGGGCTGGTTGGATTGTGAGGAAGTTTCCAGACTTTTTATTTCCCAGTTGAAACTCAGGCTCGTCTATTGTAGAGGTGACCCCCACCGAGTCACACAAACACTCCCTCGCAGACTGTTTACCATCACAATGCTGACACTGGCACTTTCCCTCGCTGTCAGGAGGACTCATATTTATGTATTTTCATTGTAATTACATGGCAGTGTTTTTATATTTCCAAAATGCCCTTGTTTTCCCCCACTGGCGCTTTTCATCCACGACCGCAGATCAAACTGAGCTTTTGCCAACACTTTGCTTCCCTGAGCCACTGAGAATAAAACCCACCAGTAAACAAAAGATAAAACACCCAAATGAAAGCTGGAGAGGGAGCAAAATCAACACAATGAGAGGGGTTGTTGAATAGTGGCGGGAGTGTGTGTGTTGTCTGATGTTGGCTGGTGTCGGAATTTGTTGATTATAGAGTGGGAATGTGTGTGTGTGTCTCAACGTCTTTGTGTGTCTACGGTTTAGCAGAATTATCTGCAATGTTTTGAAAGTCTGAACTGACAAATAGTCTAGTTAGCATTTCTTTCAGAGAAATTGTTCTTGGAAAAGTCTTGGCATTTGTTGGCAAATTTTATTTTTAGTCGATCCCACATACACTGTTCTGCTGCAGTAAATACTCACTAACGCCCCAAATCCACTGCTGAAAATATTCCTTAACAAATACACAATTTACTCCTGCGGGGGTAAATTACAGTGCCAGCTGTTTTAGGTTATTTAGTTATTTAGCCTTTTTTTAAGTTTATATTTGTCACCCATTATTAAAGATCTTCTGTTGGAATGAATGGGCTGGTGGAGCCACAGACAGACACAGACACAGACACAGACACAGACACAGGGTAGGTCGGAAAGTATTGAGGGACGGACTAACGCATTGTTGGTTTTGTCCTTTATATGGGATTTGTTTTGTAGTTGACAAGAAAAAAAAGTTAAAATTCTTTGACTCCAGCTTCTTAAATGTGAATATTTTCTGGTTTCTTTACTCCTCTATGACAGTAAACTAAATATCTTTGAGTTGTGGACAAAACAAGACGTTTGAGGACGTCATCTTAGGCTTTGGGAAACACCGATCGCCATTTTTCACCATTTTCTGACATTTTATAGACCAAACAACTAATCGATTAATCGAAACAATAATCAACAGTTTAATCAACAATGAAAATAATTGTTAATTGTTAGCCCTAGATTTGTTGACTAGGGCTGCTCCCTCTTAGTCAATAAGGCGACTAATCCGTCGACTAAGATATCTTTAGTCGATTAGTTATTTTAATGCTTTTTTCATGCTGATTGACTCGCTTCCAAGAAACTTATGAGCACATCTCTGGTCAACACAAGAATTAAAGTGGTGCTTTTGTGTGATTCTTTGTGGAGAAACTCAGTTTTACGGATCTATCGATTAAATCAACTAATCGATTAGTCGACAAAATCGTATGATCGTTAGTTGACTAAGAATATCTTTGGTCAAAGACAGCCCCATTGTTGACATTAAGAAACATCTAGAATATCGTCAGCCGTGTTCTTTTATAGACTGACGATGTTCATATCATGACATGTACCAGTGTGCAATGTGTTGATGGGTCTGCAATCTTCTACACGGTCTTCTGGGATATTTTTGGGAGGATGGGAAGTCTGCTCTGTCTCTGCCTTCCCAGTTCTGGCGCTCTGCTGTCTCCCTCTGATCGAAATGTTTATACTGCACTCATTAGACTGATAACGCCCTGCACCGTACTAATGAGCTTTGTAACATCTGTGAGTGTGTGCACGCCTGTGAGGGTGCAGTTTGGTTGTGCAAGTGTAAGCGTGATTAAATTGTAGCAGATTTGAATTTGAAGCTTGCATTTGTATCTCTTGAAAAGGATAAGGGTACATACTGTAGGTGAAGTCATTGTTCTTAACTGGTCCTGGCTGATCATTATAAATCCACTTTAATACAAGGGCATGTCTTTTTATAGAACATACTTAAAATATGCACACTGACCTGGTTTTTAATTGACCTACCCTGAGGAGTTTGATGACAATATTATAGGCTGAGAGCTTTCAAGTGGCACAGAAAATCAGCATCATGAAGCTAAAGTGACCGTTTCCATCAGTATATATTGTAGCCAGAATTTAAATTTTCTACAGTTTTTGCCTAAATTTCTCAAATTTCCTTTCAGTGAAGCTTGTTTAATATCTTGGAAGGTGCAATTCCCAAAATTTCTTTCTAAATAACCAAGCACAAGGTGTGTATGTGTTATTATGATGTAAGAGGGACCAAATGTGTGCACATCCAGGCAAAGATACTCAGGTAGAAATATAAAATACTTGCAATTTTTCTCTTTCTTGCATTTGCCTGAGGAAGATCTTGTAGATCGAAATGTTGCCATGAAAAGAGAAAAAGAGAAATAAACTATTTATTTGGAGCCTTACAGTGAGCAGGCCTCCTCTGTGCCTTGTATGTCTTATGATGTACCACTAGATGGCATCCTGAGAGAGGCCTTGTCACCCCAGCGGCTCTGTTTTGTTGGCAGAGTACAAGAGGGACATTATAAAATAATGCTTATCTCCATAGGCATACATTGTATACTTGCCTCAAACGGTCCTAATATATTTGATGCACTTAAGGCCTTTTTGTGACAGTTTAATGTATGAGTCTAATATTGTCTCTCCGTTCCTTTGCCTCTTGTGTAGCATTTTTTATCTTGTTTGTCAATGCACAACGTGATTGGGAGTTGTTCTTTTGCTGTTCATGCAACCATGATATTTTCTAGGGATGTCTTTTGCAGACTTTGGCAAATCAAATGCCTGCCAATGAAGCAGAAATGGAGACGGCACTTGAAACGTATGATGTTTTTTGTTTTGATACTAATGATATTTTGTTGCCTGTGATAATCTGTGCTTCCACAGACACGAAATCCTGCGAAACAACTTTTATGGTTGGTCAATCCTCTACATTGTGTGTGGTTAAGTGTCTCCATCCTCGACTTGTTACCACTGTCCAACAAAGCTCACACAATAGCTGCGTTGAGCCTTCAGGAATGTTAAAGATGGACAATTTCAGCTAGTTTAACATTTTTCTGTGACAAACAAGCTCTTGAGCAATGAATGAGCTTTCACAGTAACAAATATACTGTATGCCCTGTGGAAATAAGTTGATGAGAGCTCTGTGTGTTTCTGTGTGTGTGTGTGTGTTTGTACATATGTGTGTATTGAATGTTTGGCATTGTGAGACAGAACAGGCTGCGTTTGCTGTGCGTGACTGACGAAGAGCAGAGCACCAGGAGCAGCCAGCTGTGTACACCCATGGACAAAGGCTGCACGTGGAAGAGAAATGTTTCACCACACCAGGTCAGATCTCCATACGCTCCTTCTTCCTCTCCCTGTCTATCCAAACCACTGGTCGACAACTCCTTTTCCCCTCAGTCCGTCTCCATTTTTCTCGCTGTGTCCATCCGTACATCATCCCCTCCATCCCCCCTTCTCACTCCCTCTCTCTCCCCTCAGCTCAATCGCACCACACCGGCTCTCTTTTCTTAGCAAACCTTTCTCTCATCCATTATTGAGACTTGTTTTTTTTCCTTGAGTCTCAGAATGAAGAAGGGGAACGGATCTTTTGAATTTTTAATGCCCCGCATGAAAAATGTAGCATCAGTCATTTCTCAACGATACCAACTGGTAAACTTTTAGCAGGACACAACACCCCAAGTCACGAGATGATGCGAGACGAGGAGAGAAAAGGGGAGAAAAGCCCAGTGGCCTCTGATATGGAGAGGTGGGGAAGGGCGTGGGTGGAGGACAAAAGGAGATGGAGAAATATAGAGTGACTTGGTGAGGTGTTCTTTGAACGCAGCGTTGACCGCAAAACACACACATTCGTATATTGGACAAAACCCCCCAAAAGGAAAAGGAGCATAAAAAAGGTGGACAGAACGAGCAAGTCAGGTTGATGCAGATGTTTACTGGAGAGGTTTCATCTCAAGCACGAGGAGATAATCATATTCAGTCAATACCTGGAATGATTTGAATCCCAAAGGTGGACGGTACTTTATAGTCTCTTGCCCTGTGGGAGTTTGTTATACATCAGGAAAACCTGTTACAACCCCCTCCAATCATCTACTCTCCCCTCCCCTCTCACCTGAGCCACAGAGCATGCCCCACAGCTCTTCAAACAGCAGCCAGGTCAAGGTCAGTGTTGTGAAATGGTAACGACCTTTTGTCAAGAAAGACTCACTGGCACATATCAAGTCTGGACCACATCCCTGCATATGATGGGATTTATCAGGGCTCCAGCAACCAGCAGACTACTGTGACGAACAAAAGCAGGTGGAGAGTGGGAGTGTGTTTGCAATGAGTTTGAAAAATAGGGGAAAGTAGAGTGTATTTCTGCATAGTTTGTGTATGTTTGCATGTTACATGCTTACATTCATCTCTCTCTCTCTTTTTACACCCTTTCTTTAATGTTTCGTACCATGAGCTAAGGTGATTTATGCCCTGGCAAGATGCTGAACATTATGGAACATATTTTCATGATGACTGCACGCCATGCATGAGCTGACGCTATTGTATGTCAAACAAGAGACGAGCTACATGAGGCAAGCAAAGCAGAATTCAGGTAATGGATTCAACAGCTATAGTGCAGTAAGCGCTCTGAAAAATATACCGTACCACTGTGAATGCGACAGGCTGATCTGCCCTCATCTAGTTATCCAGATCATAAATCTGACTCTCTGAGAAAAAAAAAAAAGCTTCACCGCCTTCCCCCTCATTCTCTGTTCCAATACGTATACGCATCTCCGAGCTCAAGGTGGGGGGAGAAGCAGAAACGGACCTATAGCCTGTGGGGGTCGTATATTCCTGCCATAAGCCTGGAGCATGTCATCTATATTTATGCACTCATTTAGTTGTTTGTGTCTGCAGATTGGCCACAGCTTGTAGTAGCTCATAAATAATCGGGAAAATTGACGTAATGTATAGTACCCTGATGCCCCTCCTTTACGACCTTGCATAATCTCAAATGGGAGGTTAATGCCTTCATACACATACAAATGAATGAATTGATGGATCAATATAGGGATGAACAAATGTTTGATCTGTCACCAATTCCATAGTTTTATTTTGCTTATTAATGCAGTGGGAGGCCTTTTAGGGAATTGTCTTGATAAATTTGTGAGATTGGCTAGATCAAAAAGTTGTGCATCTTTTTTTTGTATTTTTAGGGTTGTCAAAGCGATAATAACGCATTAACGCAAATTCGTAAGGTTAGAGTGAAGATACTGGTATCATATGAAACTAGAAGGAGGTTAAATAACGCTCCAAACTTGCGCTAAATTTTGACGAGGAAAAACTGGCAAGGCCATTTTCAAAGGGGTCCCTTGACCTCTGACCTCAAGATATGTGAATGAAAATGGGTTCTATGGGTACCCACAAGTCTCCCAATCACAGACATGCCCACTTTATGATAATCACATAAAGTTTGGGGCAAGTCATAGTCAAGTCAGCACACTGACACACTGACAGCTGTTGTTGCCTGTTGGGCTTCAGTTTGCCATGTTATGATTTGAACATATTTTTTATGCTAAATGCAGCACCCGTGAGGGTTTCTGGACAATATTTATAATTTTTTTGTGTTAATTGATTTCCAATAATAAATATATACATACATTTGCATAAAGCAGCATATTTGCCCACTCCCATGTTGATAAGAGTATTGAATACTTGACAAATCTCCCTTTAAGGTACATTTTGAACAGATAAAAAATGTGTGATTAATTTGCGATTAATCACGATTAACTATGGACAATCATGCGATTAATCGCGATTAAATATTTTAATCGATTAACAGCCCTAGCATCTTTGTATCTTGAACTGTGCATTGGTGGCAGTGGAGGGTATTCTACTTGTTATTTGTAATGTTGGTTGCTTTTATTGCGTGTTTGTGGTCTCTTGTAGCCTTGGCCAGTTTATCACTGACTGACAGCCATTCGTCAGGGCGAGCGAGGTAGTCTAGAGGACAGGGACAGGGAGGGGCCCACTGCTCCAGTTTCAGGAGTCAAATTGACAGCAGGAGGATGTTTCTGCCACAGGCCTTGGGTGGTTATGACAGTCGAGAGGATCCATTAAGGGACCTGCCCTCATCTATAACACCGTCTCTCCGTGAACCCCATTTAGCCAGAGGTGCTTTTCTCACAAGCAGCACTGAAGGACATCAGGAATGTGATTTACACCTTTTTTTACAAGGCATCTGGGTGGACAAACAATGATCAATTAAAGACAGGAAAGCAATCACAGGTGTCTTTGAGCTACACCAGCAGGTAGCGTTACCCTCTCAATTATTCACCAGGCTTTAGAAGCGATTTCTCCCAAGAAACCACCCAGTTCCACATTGCTGTGGAAAAAAAGCCCTCATGGTGAATGTAATATTTTACAGTGTGCGTTAAAAGCAGGTGTTTCATATGTGGGTTTCATCTGTACATGCACAATATGCAGAATGTATAGCCTGCGGCAATGGACAGAAATAGAACCAACAGCCTGGCAATGAAGTGTCAAGAGACAAGGAGCAAAAAGGTTCAAATGAGGAGGAGGAACAGTACGGGCCCAGCTAATGAAAGACGGACTGAACCACTGAAATTCCTTCATAACAACAGGAGGGAAACCAGAGAGCATCTATAATCATATGTGACAAAGGTGAACGTCCTCTGTCTTCATTTTAACGCCGTTCCCTTCCCTCGCTGATGGCGATGAAGTTCTAATAAGGAATTGATTTTTTTAAGCAGAGGGAAGGCAGTTAAAATTGCGACCTTCTGACCCCATTGCTCAGTGTAGGTGTGGCAGGAGATGGTCCTCATCCCTGAGAATCGATGCAGCAGGACTCATAACCACCCTCTGCCGATTTCAGAGGCCCAAATGTGTCATCAATGTGTCACCGAGCATACGTCTTCGCCAGAGGGGACAGGACCTTCCCCGCCCGCCCCCCCTGTCGGATGAGAGGGCGGAGAGTGGCATTTCCCCCAATTCTGTGAAATGGTGCAGAAAACAGGAGAAAGAGGGACACGCCCCACAGTGTCTATCAATCCTGAGTCTGCAGCGCTGACCTCCTGTGAAACTTCATCTAGATGCCCTCATCTATCTGTCAGTGAATGGGAAAGGAGGTAAAGGAGGAGGGGGTGGTATTGGAGCCAGCAGCCAATCTCCCCTCCCTTCTCAGATGCATAATTCAGTGTTTCTCTCACAACAGCCTGCGCTTCGAAGGGCTCAGCTCCCCCAGCCATGCGGCCGGCAGTCTGCTAATATGAAAGAAGCTCAGAATCCACTCTGTTGTTCCTTCAGGCTTTCTGGCTCTACGCTCTCAGTCATACTTGTATGATTTATTCAGCTTGTTCATCCATGGCGTGAGACTCGGACCCCAACGGACGAGTTGGGAAACATTTTTGTCCTTGTCAGGATCCAGCCGCAGAACTTGGCAGAGGAAGTGTGTCGGCATCACTGTGGGTTGTCAGAGTGACACTGGAGTAGCTTAACCTCCCACTGGTGGTTAGTTTTACTGCTCCTTCAGAGAGGCTCGCCGCTGAGCCAGTGAACAGCAACCCTGCCTTGGCCTCAATAAGCAACCAAGGAAGGAAGCATAGAGGACAAGAGCACAGGATGACTCTTCCTGTTCCTCCAAATACAGTCCATTTTTGACTCAGTCATTGGAAGTTCACTGAAAAATCTCTACCTACACTCGTTTATATTTGTCTTAACAACATATTATGTGTCTTGTACAGATGAAACAAGTTGGATCTGTGGTTTTCATTCATACTCCCAGTAAACATTTCCCCCATGCGAGGGACTTTGGGACCGTGGTGGTTTGTCTGTTGAGGGAAGGAGGCCAGCTGTTTATAGAGTTAGACCTCTAGTAGGGGTATAGTGTTGGCTGAGACCCAAAACTCCACATAGAGAGCCTCCTCACTGAGCCACTGCACTACTTTTTATCTACCCGAAGGGGTATATTATTGAAACCTGGCACCACCACAGCCATGAAACCGAAACTGTGAGGGATAAGTTCATCTGCTACCACAATGCATTGACTAGGAGGAAGAGATGCCAAACACATCATGATTTTCTATGACAAAGGTTGTCAGTCAGCCTATTATTTGCACAGATCATTGTGGGGGCAACAACAGTATAGAGAGGCGAAGTCCCTCCCCTTCCGTTGGACCCCATAGGACCTTATTTTGGAAAAAATATGTATACGGTAGTCAACGGCAAGAGACAAATATTTTTTTGATCCCGTATGAATTGCGCCATGAATCACACAGATGATGTTTGTCAATTTAAAACATAACTTTGTAAGTCAAGAAAGTCCCATTTTGTCGTAGAATCATTTAGTTTTGTGTGAAACCGCTAAGTGAACTACATCTCTCGTCTTGCACAATATACGTCACCAACGCTAGCTAGCTAGCTAACTTAGCTATGTTCTACACAGAAAATGAAACATTATCTTAGCGGATGTGTTTTATCTAGAGGCCCCTGGTCTTTTTATCAGCCGGGAAGCGAAAGAACGAGCGAGTCCCGTTGCTCTTGTCAGGACATCCCAGTACGAAACACACAGACATCGTAGCTTCAGAGAGAGAGACTTCACTTACGCGACTTTTGGGTGTGTAGTCTTTCTAATTACGCATTTTCACAGTTTTAAACTTCAACACTTTTACAACAAAAATCAGAATCGAGTATTCAACAAAGTTGTGTAATAAAACGTGTTTAATAATTGAATTCTTCTTGCCATACCTCCACTGCAAGTCTCCGTCTGTGCGATAGCCCATTTTAGACCGATAGCCCGTTCAATTTAGTGAGACTTTAGGTTTTTACTGGAAAGAGAGAATATGAGATAAGAAAATATAAGATTTAAATCATCCTGGCAGAGGACCAGATTGCAGAGGAGCTACAATTTGCCCTCCTCAGTTCTAGGGTATGGATTGACCTTTAGCTTCTCATTATGTGGTTGTTTCCCTTGTGTGTGTGTGAGGTTTTATTTCTGGTTGTGCAGGGTCTCGCTGATTAATATGTGAACACATTATTTCACTTTCTTATCTCTCCTAAAACAAAACACCCTCTCCACTTGAGTGCTTCTATAATCTGTTTATGTTTTGCTTCAGAGAAGATGATGGTGATTCTTTAATTGCCGCCGGGCTCTTCCTGACCTGACTGCCCATGTGCTGCCCCAGGTCAAACAACCTACCGTGACGTCAAATGTAACGAGACGGCATAATCGCTTGTTAAATAGCTTGGCGTAAATGATGGCGAGCAGAGGGGAGGAGGTGGGTGAGTGAGCCTAGCCTGGCCCTGTGACAGCAACGCTCAGGCTCATAACCATAATCCATCAGCTTCTGCTGATGATGAGATCCCCTCTCCCAATTCATGATTGGAAATTGCAATTTAATTGTACGGAAAGTTTCCACCCTGGTCCAAGCAAATGGGTTTGATCTCACTCGCTGTTGTGTGAACATTTCATATCTCTCCGTCTGTGGCGCTCTCTTGATCTTCTCTCTAATAGAGAAGAGCGTAGCTTGGGGAGCAGGTTAATTATGGAGGAGCTCATTACTCATGTTTAATTATTGCAACTAGATTTTAGCTGATCAAAATGTGTCCTCTTATTTCATTGTGTAGAGTGAAATTACTCCATTGTGTGTTTTACCACTTCCATGATTGATTTCATTTTAGCTGAATATTATTTTCTTTTACAAAATCTCCTCTCATTAATCCCCAGGGATTAGTTGAGCGCTACAAAGCATGTCAAGTGAATGATTCGTTCGAATTATTTTAATGGATAAAATTTCGGAGCAGATAGACATTTATAATGTATTTTTAGCAACATTAACAATCCGTAGATGTACCTGTGGATGGGCTGATTGTCACACAGTGTAGGATATACAGAGGCTTTGCTTTGTGTAAGCTGCCAGTGTAGGACTTGGTCATTAGCTGACAGTCATTAGCAACTTGTTTAATTGAACTCATTTACAGGCTGTGCTAATCTGCTGAGGTGACCTTGATTCTGCGTCTGGGTAATGTTTATGCAGTGCAGCAGAGTGTGTCTCTCTGTATGCCATTATGAGCACAAAATGCAGTTAGGCCCATGTTTGGCCGTAAAAGTCTGCACTTCATTAGTCATAATTACCTTTGCTGTTGCCCAGAGAGGTGATGAGTTTCCACGCTCTTACTAGACTGATGCCAGGAGAGCAAAACTCATCAGCAGAGGTGCTGAGGGCATGAAGTGCTAAAATCTCAGTTCTCATCTCTTCCTCTTTTTCTTTCCTCTCTTTTTTTTTTCTCTTTCACTACTCACTGTATATCAACCTAACCTCTGCCGGTGAGCAGAGAGGTAGTAAATCTGGCGCGCTCGTGTAGGACAAGTAGCAAATGCGTATTGGGGGTGAGGAGCAAGGGTGTGGGGGGGGGTGCTTGTTGGAGTGATAGATTAATGAGGCATGGCCATGTCTGTGTGGGATGTGCGGTTGTCTGTATATATATAAATATATATATATATATATATATATTTATATATATTGGTCGTTTAGAATTTGATCAAGCACATGAAATTTAATCGATCAACTATCAAATAATAATCTCCTATTACATTCTAGATATCAGTAGAACAGTGTATTTTTAAAGCATGTTTCAATGACTTGCGTTCGCAACCTGAGGGCGCTGGGAGAGGCGGCCATGCCGACAAAGCCGACAGACTGGTGGAAAGTCAACGGGAGGAGATCTCCCAGACTGGCAAAGTTTGCAGGCCAATACATCTGCATGCCCGCAACATCAGTATCATCCTAGTGGGTGTTTTCCGGGGCTGCAGCGAATAGTTCGAAGCTTCATTCATAACATTGACATTCAAATTATTAGCTTATTATTAATAACTTACAGAAACGTTGCGCACAATATTCCACCTTCCACCTTCTCTTCCCCACTTTATCTCAGACACACACAAACACTCAGCGAGTGACGTGGCGCTCAGTCCTCCTGGTCTTTGTAATTGTCTATGTCCAAAAGTCTAAAATTTATTGAAAAAAGATAGATATAATCATTTCCAAACATGTTTTTATCAAATGAAATATTCTGCTTCAATCCATACTTGCTGGCGTTAAGCCTTTCAAAAACAAGATTTTCAATGCGGTCAATGTTTTTACTCTCCCGAACGCACCAGTATGCCTATTAATGACGCAGTCTAGCAGCAATATGTATGTGTACCTTTCCTTTGGCACTCATGGCTCCCCTCCTCCCTGTTTCTGTGGTCTCTACCAGTTATTTGGATTTTGTAATGAGTGTTTTGACATTCTTTCTTATTTTCATTAGGCCACTTTAATGTATATAGAGTAGGGCCGTCAAAGTTACTGCGATAATAACGTCTTAACGCAAATTTGTTTTAACGCCACTCATTTCTTTAACGCATTAGCATGGCAGGCTCAGTTTTAAAGCTTGAGTGAAGATACTGCTATATAAAACTAGAAAACCTAAGGAATCCTTTGGTACCATGTCATACTAGCTTGTTGCAAAGGAGGCTAGGCGAGGAAAAACTGGCATGGCCATTTTCAAAGGGGTCCCTTGACCTCTGACCTCAAGATATGTGAATGAAAATGGGTTCTATGGGTACCCACGAGTCTCCCCTTTACAGACATGCCCACTTTATGATAATCACATGCAGTTTTGGGGCAAGTCATAGTCAGGTCAGCACACTGACACACTGACAGCTGTTGTTGCCTGTTGGGCTGCAGTTTGCCATGTTATGATTTGAGCATATTTTTTATGCATATCATAAATCAAGCATATTTGCCTACTTCCATGTTGATAAGAATATCAAATACTTGACAAATCTCCCTTTAAGGTTACATTTTGAACAGATAAAAAATGTGCGATTAATTTGCGATTAATCGTGATTAACTATGGACAATCATGCGATTAACGATTGACAGCCCTAATATAGTATAGTAGAGCAGATTTTGTGTTAGCTCAAATATACTAAATACTTTGCCCCATACCAATATAAACAACACTGCTGAATGACCAACAAATACTTGAGTGAAGATGAGTAATGTTACCGTGCCCTGCATCACAAAGCCAGCCATATGTTGACACAGTGACACAGTAACACAGTGACTGCAACACGCAGGATCGACTTCCCTGGCTAGTTACCAGAGACAAACACAGTGCAGTGACACACAGGGAGAGGAATAGATTTTTCTTCTCTCCAGGTCCAGCGAGTTGAAAGGGAGAGCTTCCCTCAGGGCAAGAGCTAGAGACGTACCACGTGAAGGGGAGAGGGAATAAGGAAAGAATAAAGGAGAGAGTAGGAGAGAGACTGAGTGAGTAACAGTGGATGAGCGTAGGAGAGAAAGCTTGGAGAGAGGGCAATGATTGAGAAAAGGCCAACCACAGAGAAAATAGATTAGTCGAGAAACTGCAACAACAACACTTGGAACGGTATGGAATACCAGAAGAGGAGTGCAAATTAATGGAAAGAGGTTTTAGATAAAAAAACAAAGATAGCATATTACTTAGCTATTAGGGCGTTTTCACAAGCCAACATTAAGTCCGTTTTGATCGAACTCTAGTGCGGTTTAACCCCTGGTGTGGTTCGTTTGGGCAGTTGTGAGTGCAGTAATCGTACTCTGGTGCGGACCAAAACAACCGGTCCGAGAGGTCCGCTCTTAGATGTGTGTCTTAGACCGTTTCCAAGCGAACCAAAACGCAGGCTGCCTGTGCAAGCATTTGTTGAGATGGACACAGGTAAACGACAGGTTAACATGAGTGGGAGAGGACTGACCTGGACTTCTGCAGTAGTCTGATATTTGCTTGACAACGGGGCCAAAGAGAAAATACAGAATACGCTAAATAAAGTCCACAAAAATGGCGACGTTTATTATAAATTCATAGGAGATAAACTGGAGGAGAATGGATTCGTGCAATATTTCAAGGTCGGTAAATACCCTGCGTAGAAGTGGCAGCTCTCGAGATGAAAAAGATAAATTTGCTCCTTGTACGTGCCCCTCAGCATATTATTATCATTTGGTCTGCTTGCATTTGTGCACTGTGAAACCGAACCAGATTAAGTAGAAAACGAAACCGAAAGTATCAATTCCACTCTGATTCGGACTAGCCAAACGGACTATGGCTTGTGAAAGCTCCGTTAGACATAGGATTGGTCAGAGCAGGGAAGTGAATATACAAAGAACATAAGCCTGTGATTGGCAGACACATTTGTGATGGAGACAGACAAAGAACGAAAGCTCTGTGAGCACAGTCAATAGCCATTTAGAGGAGACGAAGTGAGAGATGACAGCTGAGCAGAAGGGTGTGAAGAGAGGAGGATAAATGAATGAGGGGAAATGCTGGGAGGATGGGGAGTGGGGGAGGTCCTATTGTATATTGTGGTAGGATGGGACTGTCTTGTGACCTCTGACCTGTAATTGAATCAATGAGTGTGTGGAGCACTGTGCTGAAGGACCTACAGTGAAGGTTTCAGCGGGCCATTTTATTTTGTGTAAAGGTGCGGCTGTGTCTGCATGTTCATGGTAATGTGTATCTGCACCTCGCTGTTAATTACAGTCTCTAGCCATCATGATGATGGTGGAGCAGGTGTGCATGAGGCTCCGTTCTCTTTGTCATTGGTACGCTGTAGTGGAACAGCTATTGTCCTTGGTTTTTATGATCTGACATGCAAGTGCTCAGCGTCCTTTTTATTGATGACTGAATATAAAGTCGGGAAACAAATTCCACTGAGATGTTCTCTTTTACTCATCTCTTTTTCATGTTTTTTTTTTCTCTTGAATGATAAAATGCTATCACTGAATATGACTGTGTGTATGTGTGTGTGTGTGTGTTTGTGTGTGTGTGTGTGTGTGTGTGTGTGTGTGTGTCTGTGTGCTGTATTTGCATTTTGGTAGGTTTCACTTTATTAAGCAGGGGCTCATCTTTGATTGACTCCATTTAAATCAACTAGATGTCTGTGTGTGTCTGTGCATTTGTTTGACTTGTTGATCCCCGCCATGTGGGACCACCAGCTCTCGGTCCACTGACCCTTATAATTAAGGGCAAAGGCCTCCCTCCTTCTATTCGTAGCCAAAAAGATGAAGGGCACATTATCATCTGTATCATCTGTCTCACTTGGTCGCCACTAACGCCCCCCTCTCCTTGTCCGTACCGTTTCCTGGTGGTTGGTGGGTTTGGAGAGTACGAATGTGTGCTCTTTTTAAGAGATGTTGTGTCATGTCTGACCAAATCCGTTTGGTTTACCCGGCCCAGGGCAGGATGTTCATCCATCTGTGTGGGGTTTACATGCCAAAAACAGCCGTGATCTGTTGTGTCTCTCCAGCATCCACACCCACAGTATCCACATGCCCACAGCCACTACTTATCTCTGCTTGTTTACACAATGTAGCACAATATGGATTCGGCTACAACTCGGCTTAAATGAGGTGGTGGGTTGCAGCGTTTAGCCTGTGGAGCTCAACCTAGATGGTAAACAAGAAGGTTGTGTGCCGACGGTGGTCTTCGGTGTGGAATTTATAAGCTCCCATGACATCCGTGCCTTCCTCTAATTGGCTTCATCCTACCAGCCTCAAAGTTCAACATAATAAACTGTGGAATATGAAATGGAGCCAATTGAATTTGTTAAAGTAGACTCATACAAACACATACAGTACAATGTGGACCCTGCCCCCTCTGCAGTTTGATTGCCAGGTGTCAGATCCTGCTGTGGTCTGGCACTGCCAGAATTCATTCTGGGAATAAAGGAAAGCAGAAAACACAGTCAGTGCAGCGCTCCTGGTCCATGTCTCTGGAGGCCCCACGATAGGTGGGATGGATGGAGTTGAAGCGATGAATGCTTGGTAGCCAGTCTTTGTGCTTCTCCAGAATGAAACCTTGATCAGGGATGTGAAGAGGAGGAGGAGAAGGAGGAGAGCAGGGAAGAGGAGGAGGAGGAGGAGGAGGAGGAGGAGGAATGGGCTCCAAGGGGGGGTGTGAAGCTACTGGTTTAAAATGAGATTTTCACTTATTTATTTATTTATTTATTTAGCTGAGCTCATAGCTCAAGGCTGTCTGCTTGCTTTTTGTTGTATGTTCCATGGCCTCAGTGCCCCCTTCCCCCTCCTCCCTCTGTATATCTGCAAGTGCAAATATGTGCGTGTGTGCATGCACATTTACACCTCTACTACTACTGCCTGTGTTTTTTCCAAGTGTGTTAGCACTGTGTGAGCGAGAGTTTGTGTCTATCTTCTCAGTGTTTATGAGCATTTTATCTCTGCTATCACTGCATGTGTGTTTATGCACCCTCTATCTTGTATGAAGTGAGAGCCTGAGCTGGTGTCTAGGGATGAATGGTATCTTTTGGGATGGATCTGTTTTATTATGTGTGTGCCAGACATGCTGGGCATCTATTGCACACGCAAGAAAAGCAACCTCTCCCAGGCTGTTGCTGAGCACAATGCCTGAAAACAGCTCAGATTATGCAGGACACAGCGGAGTGAGAACAAGAGCTGTTTTGTCTTTGTCTTTTTGTTTTTTACAAGTTCATGGACATTTGCACCAACCACACTAAAATCAATATTGTATCTATTAGGCTATAAGAGTTTTCTGTGAACGCAGAAGGTTTTTTTTTTTTAGTATGCGTGTAGGATTTCAGATGTTAGGACATTTCTCTATCATTTATCTCATTGATTTTCAGCCACGCTCATAGCTTATGTTCTCTTGAATGCAGAAAGAATAACAGAGGGGATTTGGAGCTGTAAAGTTCATGTCAGTAGGTCAGCTCATTGATCGCTTTTGCACAGGAAACTAGTCCCATGTCAGCTGAGAAAATGATACCTCAGGACTGAAAATACATGGATGCACCTCTAAACAATGAAACATGTATTCAGCGGTTACTTCCGCTCACTCTGCTCTCGAATGCCACTCAAACACTAGCGTCCCTGTTTTTCTCAACTCTGCTGTGTCCCACATAACTTCTGCCTCCTGTCCTCTCTAATTGCCTGCATGCTGGATGTTAGGATGGGGAAATGGCTGTCTGTGGTGTCAAACCACTCAGCACTCGCTCCGTCTGTCTCTGTCACAATGTGGCCATGTGTCTGTCATCTCCCATGTCTCATATCCCTCAGCTTGTTCTTTCACAGCTCCGTTACCATGACTGCAGGATGGAAGGGGAGTCGCTGTGATGGCAGTGAACTGGGAGCTGAACTGAAAACGTGGAGTTTGGAGAACAGATTTGTCTGTCTAGCAAATGCGAAAGAAGTCTGAGGCCAACAGTCTGTGGACGCAGGCAGCCCTGAGCGACGCACTTCTTTGCCATGCTCTGAACTCAGAAAGAACTAGGATTCACAGCTATTGAAAAATGCATCACACTTAAATTGGCCAGGCTATGAAGTGCCTCCACCATTTAAACTGACATGTACAGACACACATCTGCTGCAGCCACTGCAGACAATGATGTCTGTTAGAACCTCAGTATTTGTCATTGATGGGTTCGGCATTGTGGAATAAAGTGTGGCTCACAAGGCAGGCACAGCTAGGACCAGTCCATCAGGACAACAATGTGCACCTGTACTCGTTTAACCTCTACTTATTCGTCTGTTCAGTGGAACGGAGCCCCGCTTGAATGCTGAAAAATGCACTTTCTTCTGTCTGGCAAGGAAGACAACAGGGGAGGGATATTGTGTAAGTGTGTACTATACATACTATACATAACATACTGTAGCTGTGTCCCAATTCTTTCCCATACTCTTATCATGGCACTATACTTATCTTTTGGCAGCTTATACATTTAAGCAATAGCTCACGACGGGCCGTGGTATGTTGTGATTATATCACATGTATGTTGCGATTAAGGGCCGTTGTTCGGCCCGATGTGAAAATTGTTTTTTATTAATGGTAAATGGACTGCATTTACAGTATATAGCGCCTTTCTAGTCTTCCGACCACTCAAAGCGCTTTACACTACATGTCAGCATTCACTCATTCACACACACATTCATACACTGATGGCAGAGGCTGCCATACAACCTTCCCATCAGGATCTAATCTAAATACTCATTCACACGCCGATGGCACAGCCTTCAGGAGCAATTTGGGGTTAAGTGTCTTGCTCAAGGACACTTCGACATGTGACTGGAGGCGCTGGGGATCGCCAACTTAGGATACAGCAAACCAGTAATTATATTACTGTACATTGTAATTTTTTGAAAGACAAAAAAATATTTCGGTAATTTAGGTAGAAGAGTCATAATCGAATTTAGCTAGTTTAAGGAACTTTTCTTATTCACAGGAACTTAAAAACTTGTCAGACAAAGTTAAAATGTTACTGATGAAACTATAGTGTAATAACAATAATGTATTCAAGGTCGAGGTCAACACTGAAATAGTGGCTGTGCTATGATATACGACACAAGGCCAATGGGCTGAGTGGTAAAAATTAGTTCTGCCTATATGATTGATTAATTAAAGCATAGCATTTTATTTCCTTTAAAAGTAAACTTCAAGCCAAAACCGAGAAATGGGTCAGGGGTGGCAAAGGCCAATGTTGAATTCTGATCGGCCACGACAGGTGTTCCCTCAAAATCGTGGGCAGTAAAAGGCTGAAAGCCATGTCAGAGACAAAATCATCAGCCAAGACATTTTTTCTCTTCTTCAAAACAATACATGTGTGTTTCATCAACATGTTTTTAGTCGTGCAAAGAGAAAAGAAATGATCTGTGCCAAGCAGCTCGAGGGTGTAACTCACCTCAGTAACAAATGGTCTTGGCGCGCTGCTGATCTCACAGGCCAATTGCAAAGGCAACAACTCGAGTGCACACTTCAGTTCTGGCTAGTAATAGCTAAACAGTACACATTACCAGTTTCAACTCAATTAGGATTATATATATAAGACATAATTAGTTTTGGGGAAAAAACATAACAGAAAACCCCATGAAAGACACAAATCTTAAAACACGTACAGTAGTTTGCATATCTTCTTATATATTGTATATCCTTGTAGCCCATATGGATGTGGTTTCAGGGCAATTCTCAGTCAGTTTTCCCTGAATAAACAATGGTTGATGATGATATCCTGATAATTGTCCTTACAACTAGAAAACATTGTCTCTATATTGAGGAATGAAATAACATCTGAACTATTTTGGTTTTCTTCAAGTGGCTTCACTTAGTTTACATTTCGATCAGGTCTGCAGCTTTTCAAATGTGGTCAGCAGTTTAATGTGGCCTAAAACTGGAAGGTAAAAACAACTGACTCACTTGTTCTCTTGTCAAGATAAATTCTGTTTTGCTAAATTCTCAGACACACAGTCGCTCATACTACACAGTTTAATCGTTATCTGATTGTGTTCGCCAAGTTTTCCAGAAGCGACGGTTTCACTGAGACAAGTTACTACCCATCAACTTAGCACTCAGACAGTTTATATTGCTTTGTCCAAACAACAGATTTGGGTCTGGTGGTCAGTCGTTTATGTGAGAGAGGATGACCACAGTATGTGGGGAATGTTGATCCTATTGTTTTTCAAAGGATCATACTCCACTTGGTGTACAGGACAGCTTCATTTGTCAAGGTGTCAGTGGAGCCACTTCCAGAGGCTCTCGGCCTAATCCTGAAGATACTGGAGACAGGACAGGGCCCTCTTATCACCCGCTCACGTTTAGCAGCACTGCTTTTAAAGATGTGAACTTAAAAAAACACCACATATCTGAGCTCAAAGCTCAAGAACCGACCTGCTGCTTACCGAATGAGCACAACAAACGATGTTCACTTTGTCATGTACAAGCTTGACTATTTTTAGGAGGTGTTGAGTATAATTAGATCACTCGTTTCAACTGCAATCATGAATCAGTCACTCGATTACTGAACAATCAGAATACATCACATGATTAACAATTATAATTATTTCAGCAGTTGCACCAAAGAAGTCTGAATACATTATACAAAATGAAGTGAAACATTTTCAAAACATCAGGTGGTTTGGGCTGATTATTATCACAGGACTAACCATCCATGCATAGAAGAAATAGACCAAACCCCGACTGGACACCACAACAACGGGAGCGGAGCTTAAATGGACCCAAAGAAAAGGACTCTGTTCACACCCATGAGCCCACACAGTTTTTTATGTACTGTACAGTCGGAGTAGAAGTGGATGAATACTTAATTTACTGTGGACAACTTGCGTTGTTTATGTTCTCTGTATCTGACTTCGAACCATTGTTTGGGAGAACTTCTAGTTACAGATAAGTGGTGCCACTGTGTTTCTGTGAGTCAAAATACAGTGTTTGTCTTCTGGAGTAGTGGCATTTAATGTTTCTGTGGGAGCAGTGCACATGGAAAAAGAGCTCTCCTACAGTATGTGTAGTGACTTAAACTGGGGCTAGGTTACAATGGAAAAACACAGACGTGGACTTTTGTGTCAGCAAACTTGCTCATTATAACTGTATCTTATTTTTCTTGGGTCCTGTTGTGTTCAGTCAAATCTTATATTTGCAATTAGAAAGTCTAGAAAAACTGTTGGGTTTTAGGTGCGGCTGCTCCCTCTTAGTCGAATAGTCGTTTAATCTGTTGTTTTGGTCAGTCGACTAAGATTTCTTTAGTCGATTAGAAATGCTTTTTTCATGTTGAATGACTTATTTCCTAGAAACTTATGAGCACATCTCTGGAAATATTTAAAGTGGTGCTTTTGGGTGATTCTTTGTGGAGAAACTCCGTTTCACAGATCTGTCGATTAAATCAACTAATCGATTAGTCGTCAAAAGCGCGTTATAGTGTTAGTCGACTAAGAATTTCTTTGGTCGAGGACAGCCCTAGTTTTTAGTGTCTGTCCAATCCTCTTGTAATGTGCACTGTAAAAATATATTCGGTGTTTGTAACTAAACAGCACATACAGTAAAAAAAGGTCAAAAAATGTGTAATTTATGGTCTCAAGACACTCAAGTGTCTTTTTCATTCTGTGTGCCCGATGTTGAGACCCGACTACCGTCGTAGTTGTTCCTTGTGTGCTGGCCCAGGGAGAGCCTCGATGTTTGTGACTGCGGCCCACCCTCTGTGACGGGGGATTGAGTTTTTGGGGTGATCCTGGCTGGTTTTATTTACGCACCCCTCCTTTGACTCCTTTCAGGGGGGACAAGCTTTTCATGGGACTAATTGGAGTGTGCAAGCCATCACAGCTGAAGTGCTCCCGCAGGGCCTCTCTTTCTCTCTTTCACTCTTTCTTGCCTTCTCCCCTCCTCCAACACCCAGGCTTTTATTATCATTTGCCATATCGAGTAAACAACCTGTTAGTGTAAATTAGGGTCCAGTGAGTGATGAAGCGACACATCCAACCCCTCCTGCCTCCCCTCTGCCTCTGCTTTCCCCTTCTCTCCCTTGCCATCGCACTCTTTCCATCCCTTTGAGCTCTTTCCTCTTTTGTGCCCCCACCCTCTGTTCTGCCTTGTTTGGCACGCAGCCTTTTCAAAGACAGTGGTAGTGATGGTGGCGGTGTGTGTGTGCGTGGATGCAGGGGGTCTGAAATGAAGATTGAAGCGGACAAAAAAGCCCTGGCGCAACCTTGAGGTGGAAATTAATAATGATAAAAATAATTACTGCCCCACTCCCCTCACCCACGCCTCCCCGACCTAGTTTTCATAATGGAGAACGATAGCCCCCAGTCGCACACTCTGTGTGTGTGTGTTTAAGTGTGTATTAGTGTCTCTCTGTGTGTGTGCACGTAGGGGAAGTGGCTGCAGAACGGCCATGGTGTTGTAGGGATGGATGTAGGACAGGACCTACATGAAGGAAACACAGAGGCCATCAGGTACGGGGAAGTGTGTTGCTGTTAATACAGACTGCTACAGGTAAAACAGATGGCTCTATTGGCAAACACTCCTCTCTCTCGCTTTCTGCCACTTGTGCATCAGAAACACTTGTGCTGGCGTTCATTCTGCCTTAGCGCGCTGGGATCTCGCTCACCGTGTCAAGGGTCCTCATTTTGGGCAAATGCATTTGTGTGTGTGTTTGAACACTGAGCAGTTTGTGTGTGTTCAGCAGGGGTGTGTGGAACAGACGGCGAACTCTGTGCTGCGACCGATCTCTGCTAGCAGCTTCGGTCGGAGAAGGCTGCAGAAGGTCACACACATATGCACACACACATTTTTATAATGATGAACTATGACACAATTACCGTCTTTGGTGACCTATAGATGGCACATTTTTTGCCATTATAAGACCGTGGTTGTGTGTGACACAGACTCACATTCTTATTAATCTGATTCCACCGTATGGCTCTGTCAGATGGAGGTGGTCGCATTAAATGCTATTAGTAGCGCTACTGTTGGCGTGTAGAAGTGAAAGCTGTAAAACTTGCATTAACAGACAAAGGTCGTGTTCAAATGAAAATATCCCTAGGTAGAAAAAAAAAACACTGGGCTACAAATTTATTTACCTTTTAATAATTAATCTAAATATGTGCTTGTACGTATTCAATAGATCAGTACAATCAGTCCACGGGCTGCACCGTGGAAAAAACTGAGCCAGGATCAGCTTTTTGAGTCTCACTGAAATGAATGAAGATGCTTTGACACAGTCTTTTTCTCTAAATAAGTTTGGCTAATTAAAATAATGAGCTGTGGGTTCTCACTGTACCAGCCATGTAAACTATCCTGTAGAAGTAGTGTGTTGTCCATCCAGGATGTAAACATGTTTTTATATGAACTAAATAAAGACGTAACACTTGATGAACTTTATAGTTTGCTGGTTTAGTTTGTGTGTTAGAGGCTAACATTATAATGGCCACGCTATTGAAATGTGTTGTCCGATTTTACATGTGTCACAGTGAACCTGTTTAATCTCTTATGCAAGCCCTGCACCCCATTCTGACCCGTCCTCGATTCTTTACCAAAACCTCTCTGAGACCAACCAAAACAAACGTCCTTTCTCTGGGTGTCTTAAATTCCTCCCTAGACTCAGGTTTTTGCTTCTTCAACCTCAGAAGATTCAGTCCTTCTGGCCTGCTGATAAACGAGGGCTACCCAAGCCTGAAAAGCCTTTTTAACTGACACTGGCAAAGGCCACAGAGGTTGTTAAAGACCTCGGAAGTGGTAACAGGCTATTGGTGGGGGAGATTTGCCCTGAAATGTTGAAACATTGTTGGACTGTTTTGGGTGTCATCACTCTGCCATGCTGCATGGAGGGCAGTGCCAATTAACTGGCATAAAGGGATTGTGGTTTCCACTTTTAAAAAAGGGGGCTGGAGCACCCTCTGTTTATCGGGGTATCATCACACTGCTCAGCCTCACCTTCTCTTCTTATTGCAGAGTGACAAGTTTCTGTTACTCAACAAGCGGTGCATTTCCATCCTCCTGTTTTTATGTGCATTTTGAATTTCCATTGAAAATTCGAAGAAATCGCTTGCTTTTTAATCATTGAATACGTTTTTACACTTGGCTGAGGTGGAAAAGTTGGTGTATCGCTGAAAGCAAAATCCGAGAGAGTGCGATGGAAACAGTCTTAGTCATGACGTGCATAAAACATGTGACCTAAAAGTCCACTGAAGCTTCCACTCCACTGGAGAGACAAAAAAATGACGGCAGAATGAAACAAACAAAAAAATCATGTTTTCTGCATTTTATTCTACCATTTGGGGATTGACTGGCACTTTTTTAATTACATCATCTCGTTTTTCCCTCTTCTTATGTTTTAATGGCACCTGACTGGAGAATTAGCACCACCTAGTGCTTATCTCGATGAACCAACTCCTAATCTAACAGTAGTGGATGGAAACGCACTTAAATTGGCATTTTCTTTTGCTATTTTAAAAAAAAAATTTGCTTAGAATTTATGCTACATTCAGATGGACACATGGCTAATGAGTTTTCATATGGAATCATATCATAGGGACTATCTTACTATTTTAGGTATATAATAGGCTCTCTGCAAGCTTTAGTGCATTTTGTTTTGTAGTTACCTTGCACGGCAGCTGGATTCTCGAGATGTCACAAGATCAATCGAAAATCCGTTTTATCAGGTTTTTCATATTTTCTCTCTTCTCCCGACTGGCTTCGGCAAGAGTTTGATGACAGATGGTTCATCCAATCACCTGCCAAGTATTTGTTGAAAGTGCCTGCCCTTTTCCAAACAGTTTCCAATGACTGCTTCTCTGGGAGGTCAGGGTCATTTTGTACTGTAGTGCAATGTCATGAATAACTGTCACACTATCAGTGGAATATTAATAAGGAAACCACATCAGGATTGTCATATCCAATATGTCTTTAAAGTATGGCTCTAACTGGACATTTTGGATTAACCAAAGAGTAAACATTGCATATTTTACATTTCTCACCCTGAAACTAGTGTCCCAGGTGTCTTTTAGCCAGATATATTGTGTTTTGTCCATTTGAGATGGATTGGGATGTGCTTCAATTGACTTCTTCTGATTGGATTTCACCTTCTTTCACCTTGATTTTATCTGTGAGAACAGAAGCCGCAACGCATTTTTCTTTGGCCAGACAACTAGGGAAGAGGATTTCTATGGCTATTTGGTACCTCACTTTGGGCTTGGACTTCAAAACCCTACACATTGTTATTTTCAGAAAAGTGACATTATCTTGATCAGCTTACCTGTGTTGGAATGCCTTTTCTCAAAAAATGTCTCTTGCTTTTATTGGATTCAAAACGAACTTCTTGTTCACTTGTTATTAAAAAAAACATAATTTTAATGCCGAATCCAAGTCAAAACTTTAAAGTTAAGAGGTGTACTTTTTCAGTGTGCAGGGCTCAAGGCTTTAACTACAGTTTGGCAACATTTACAGAGTAGAATGCTATCAAAGCTGCACATACTGTAAGGACTTAAGCGCTTTAAGAAGTCTCACCGGTGTGTTAATGCAGTTAGATTAATTAAAAGTGCTTAATTAAGGCATTGAGGAGCTGGAGGGTGGCGGTGGACTGGTTGAGAGGAACAACAGAGGAGGACTGAGATAACCTCGGACCTCACTCTCCAGTCTCAGCAGAATGGTCCACCTAGCTGACCTCGTAGAGCAACTGGGGAGGACACACAGTGTTTCAGAAAAGTTTCTGCCTTCACTTGGACCATACACTGTTTCTTTACCGTACTTTCTTTTCCACTGCTGTTCTCACAGTGCTATGGTGCACGCCCTTGACATTGTCTTAAATTGGCATGCTAAAACAAACATTACAACACACCTGGTCCTCGTGAAGCCGCTGTCACGCTTCCTACATCATTTATTTAGCCCTCTGATGTTGTGTTGTCCCATGGGCAACAGAAGCAGCAGGGGTTTGGTCACAGTATTACTGTGGACTGTATTTGAGGAAAATCATTGCTTTCTCTTTTGAGTAGCTGTGATGACTTGGTTCTTTAAGGTTTTTAAGTTTTTGGAAGAGAGTTGTTGCTGTATGTAATGTCCATGGATGATAAACTGAAGAACTAAAACTCAAAACACATGATCTCATCAGGCATAAAGTCTACTCAGTGGAGACTGAATGGTGCGAGACTAAATATGACGAGGAGAGCACTGAGCAGGCATTTATTGAAGATAGGAGCATTTTTTTTGTTTCGGACTTGACAGAACTATTTGATATGTATTGCAATTTTTAAGTATTGCGATTCAATATTACGATTTATTGCAATTTTTGTTAACTTTTTAACACTAGACCATGGGAAAAAGTTGAATCATATACTTCTAGGGACTTTTACTTTAATTAATACTAATTAATACAGTAAAAATGTTTGATTTTCAGTATATATGTAGTCAGAGATGTCCTGAAGTCAAATATATCAGTCATTGTCAGGCATTATTTATACATTTTTTCCAGCAACCAAAAAGAATCAAAGAATAAAGACATTTCTCACATATTAGTGATATTTTCTTTTTAATTTATTAGGGACATGTAATGTTTTATACTTCTGGGGAATATAATTCAAATAATCTGATTTCCATGTATGTGTGTTGTATATACCCTTTGTTAACACCTTATTTTGAAAATAGTAGTCACATGTGTATATTTACGCTAACTTCGCTAAGTCCGTCCCTAGCTCCCTTGTCTTTATACATCCATTGTCTGCTCCATTGGGGCCATTTGAATGCATTTAACATCGGCTGCATTTGACTACGGAGATGAGAGTGACGGCTGGCTTGACCGCACGTTACCGCAATACGATAACGTTTCCTGTTCATGATAGAGTTAGCATGTAGCTTTAGCCATGTCTAGCTTTTCCTGGCAATAAATAAACTCAACATAAACTCAAATGAAGCCATTATATAGATTCTGGCAATTCAAAATCGATTTCAAAATCGTAAAAAATAAAATTGCGATATATAGGGGAATCGATTTTATGCCTTTTCTGACAATTCTGACAGTAATTTGTAAATGAATATATGATCAGACTGGCCACCATGATAAAAATCCACAAAGTGAGGCTGTGAAGCTCTTTACAATTGCATAATATTTGCCTTTTTGTCCAGCCTCCTTGGATATCTGGACTGCAGTGTGGGTAAACATGCTGACTGAAGCTGGTCAGGGTGCAGCAGCTGGCCTGGCAGGTGAATGACTTCGCTTGAGAAAAATATAAATCATTCAAAATACCGAAGCAGAGAGAAACAACAAATGGGCAGAGATACAGTATATAGTACATCATCCAATCCGTGAATGTGCATATGGACATGTGTGTGTATGTGTGTGTGTGATTCAGGGTTTAGACTGTGAAAGCATCTGGCCATGCCGGCCTGGCTGTGTGCTCCTGCTGTGGGTCAGTCAGGCTGTTTGGACATGAAGTGGCTGTGAGTGTGTGTGCAGCTTGCTGGCTTGGGAGTGTTTATGTCTGTAATAGGCACTTAACCACACTAACCCAGCAGGCAGCTAAAGAGAAACGCCAGAGGAGACGCTCAGCGGTGTTAACAGCAAGTTCTTTAAGTTCCCCTCCTTTACCGTGATAATTTATTTAATGTGGTTTTCTCTGCAGAACCACATTATATAGCAGTGTCTTGTCTGCTGAGAGGATCTTCGAGGGAGGGGGGGTATCACTTACACACAGAGCAAGAGATGGATGAGAAAGAGACGTGGAGGGAGTGTGTGGCTGAAAAGTGTGAGGGGTGCAGATTCATGTTGTTTGTATTTATTTCCGTATGAAAAAGGAGAGAACAAGTGTGTGTGCAGAGTGTTAGAGAAATACTTATCCATCATTTGGTGAGCTGGAGCAGAGGCTGGTGGGGGAGAGAAAGCAGCATTATGGCTGGTGTCTGCGTCGTAGTGGTGGGTTAATCTAGAGTAAAGAGGCTGCTCTGACAGGGAGAAAAAAGTTGGAGAATCCTGTGGAAAAGGAGATTCTGATGGAAAACCCATGAAAAAAAAGCAACAGTAGAGACGAAGAAAAACAAATCTGAGTGCTGCTGAGGACGAGAGGAGAGACGGAGAGGTACGGGGTTGGAAAAAGAGGGAGATCGAAAGAGGGGAGGGTGACTAAGTGGGAGAGCAGCATGGAGACACAGGGAAGAAGAGGGAGGTGAAGAGAGCGGAAGAGGGAGGGAGAAAGGAGGTGTGATAGTGGGTGGGAGAGGAGGAGACAGTCTGGTGGACGGGCAAAAGACAAAGGAAAGAGAGGAGAGTGAAAGGGATATGTCAGTAGGCTGGTTTAGGGATGAAGAAACTAACAGATGCATAGAGATAAGACAGCCAAGGTCTCAGGAGAGGGATACAAGAGTGCAATGTGGAGTAACACAGTGGTTTAGTGAGAGGTAAAGAGAAGGAGAGAGGAAAGAGGGGGGGAGGAAGAGATTAAGGAAAAAGGCAGAGTGATAGACTGGTAGAGAAGAGGGAGGAGAGAAGAGCTGGATGAGAGAGAGGAGGGAGGCCGTCTCGTAGAGCGCACACAGCACGCGTGGAGCTGGTGTTAGAGCGAAAGAGAGACAGAGAGAAGGGAGGGAGGGAGGGAGGGTGGGAGGAGAGAGGGAAACAGAGGGAGGGGGTGAGGTATTTAAACGCCGGAGCAGGACAGCATAGGCGAAGCTCTGAACTCCCCGAGAGTGAAGGTAGGACAGGGAGAGGAAGCAGAAGGACAGAGCTGTACAGTTTTCCCGACGGCCAAGCCCACACACTCACACATAAATATTGCACATACAGACACTCTCACGCACGCACTTTTGGACTTTCGACTCATTCGTGGACTCCAAAAGCTGTCCTCACTGGAACTCTACCTGTGCCTTCCTCGCTCCCACTCATCACTCTCCTCAACTCTTCACCCACCGCCACTCCCTCAGCCCCTCGCGCGGTGAGGGCAGATGGCCATGGCGCGGGCCTCTCTCGGGGGTGCCTTAGGCTGTGCCCTGCTGGCCCTGGTCTTGGGGAGCAGCAGCGTGGATTTCGGGGCGCCCCCCGCAAGCTTCTACCCCCGTTTCAACCCCTTCTTCTTCCTGTGCACCCACCACGGGGAGCTGGAGGGAGCCGGGATGGCAGAAGGTGGGGGAGAGGTGCTACTCACCCTCCAAATTATGGGCAGCCCCATCGCCTACACCCCTGGACAGGAGTACCAAGGTGAGCACACCCCCTACGGCGTCCACTTTTTTTTTTTTTGCTGCATGTTGAAGAGAATGGGATCTACTGTTTTAGCAATTTGTTAATATTGATCTGATTGTAAATTTCACTGGTTGTGAAAATACAATGCATTTTGTATTTTAAAATAGTTTTTGAAATTGTAGATGTTGTCTTGATGAATAGACATTGCTGAAATTGTTATTATGCATAAAATACATTTCACATTAAAGATATAAAAAAACAACTTCATGAATTCCGCACACACGTGTACGGTGAACACATTTTACTTGCAGGTGCTTTGCTTCACACATGAGGTGCCGCTGTGGCAAGGTGTGCATATGGGAGTGTGTGTGGTTTGTGTGGGGTGGCTGTTGTTGGAAACCAGCATTTATGTAACTGTAATAAGTAGTGATGCTGAGTGGGACTCCTGTTCAGTGCCGTGAGCAGCTTTGGTGTTTCACTGAGCTGTGATCCTGATGCTCCATGTGTAGGTGGCTTCTCCACAGGACTAACAGCGAGATCCCTCTAACTGAATGAGAGAGCGAGTCCATAAATGGCGAGTGCGAACGGACAAACGGAGCATAGAAAGCTCTGACTGATAGAAATAAAGATTTAGAAACCAGTAAACCATGCGTAGCGTGCAAGAGATTAATGTCCCCCTTTCCCACACTGATGTGCTGGCACCTGGTTCCGGAAAAATGATCCCCTCTGACCTCCCAAACTGTGTCATCATTGCTCAGTCACTCACTCTCGCCACTCACTTAACACTGGGGACAGTGACCCGCACAGGCCACCACAGATCCACTAAGGTCACATTCCCATGCAGCTATCTTCCTCTCTAAGAGTGAAATATATACACATTTTATGTATATAACTGATTCTATCTAACTTCCTAAATATACACACATTGTGTGTGCATTGCCCACATCTTTTCCTAACCCTGTCTTTGTTGTATTTCACCTAATTTGATACGGCAAACAGTGGATTTATTACAATGTACGTGCGCTGTTAACAACTGCGATCCATTATCATGGCAAATAAACCTCTTGATTTCAAAAAGGATACGTGCTGCAGAGTTTGTGTAATTGTATACAGAAAGAAAAGGATATGAGAAGGCCAGGAAAACAGAGCAGGAAAGGAGAGAAGTCTGGAAGAAGCAGCAGTATTATCCTCTGTCTGAAAATAACAGCCCGGATCAACCCTTCAGTCAAGCACCTTTTAACTGGGGACGGGCTTGTAGGGAGAGCGGGCGGGGAGAGATTTGAATAACTAGCTGGTGGATGGGAGGGATAGAGCGCGCGGAGAGGTTTAAATAATTAGCATTAGAAATGTGGTGGACTGGGAGGAGGGAGAGATTTAAATAGGGCCACGGCTGGGATCGGATGGAGTAGGGGGAGATTTAAATGACGATGAGAGGATTGAGCAGATAAGATACCAGCAGCGGGGCTTGCACGGAAAAATGACAGGGTTCCAAGCTGCTCACTTTTTTTTCTCCGTCCCATGTTTTGGCACATGATGGCACCTCATTGTTAAATTTCCGGGGCTTTGACTGAGTTTGCATGGGGCTGGAAGGATAAATGGCAAGTGAGCAAGTGAAACGTGGCTGGCTGTGTGCAATCAGGAGCAATCCCAGTCTCTCTTTTCCACCTCTCTCTCATCTTCTCAAACCTTGATGGTTTACATGTTCAAACCACAGTCACTGCAGGCTCACTGTGGCAGGAATTGGGTGTTTTGAGGGCTATATATATATATATATATATATACAGGTGTTAGATTGAAGGTGGACATGTATCTGCCTGCTCTGCTGAAAGCAGAATGAGAGAAAAAGATAGAAAGTGAAAAACAGTAAATCACATCTTCTGGTGGTGTGAAGGAAAGAGCAAGGGAAGTGCCATTTTTTTGTCCTGCAAATGAGTTGTTGTATTCTAGCATGCTTCTTTTATTATTTGGTTTGATCGCAATTGTTTTTTCCCCATTGCTTTTTATGTGCTCTCTGGGCTTTAGTTTTGGATTACATTTGGTTTAATCTTCTAAAAGCAACGTGTGATCTAACCACTGAAAGAGCTGCATGTGGAAATGGTGGGTGGAAGGCATTAGAGATGCTGGCCGTGTGGTTGTTTGAAGGGCTGTAGAAAAGAAAACTGAAGAAAGAGCGCGAAGGAGAGGTTTTTCGTGGAGGGAGGGAAAGTTAGAAAAAGAAAAGAGATAGATGACCCCTTATAAAAGAGACAGGAGGTGAGTGTCTCTAAGACCCACCTCGGTATTCGGTGCCGTGCCAGAGGAAGATTCTGTGTGGCCGATTTGTCGTACAGTAATTGGGTTTCTGACCTGACCTCACTGCTTCTCGCTTCTCTGTTGCTTTTGAGTGATAAGACCAAAGACCATGTGTGGGCAGCGTACTCTGTGTGTGTGTGTATGTGTGTGTGTGTGTGTGTGTTGTAGACGAGATTACTGTGTTTAGCTGTCAGAATGAAATGACCAAGAGAGGTTGCGTTACTCTCTGTGTGAAATGTTTGAGAGGGTGGGTGTATTGGCAGGGTCATAGTGGACAAAATGGAAACAGAAATACTGTAGGGACACTCTGAACTGCTGGGAAACAGAACGAGAACGGGAAATGAAAAGATTTGTGTGCTTGGGTCAATCCTTGTACCAGACAAATGGAGACCAAGTGTCACTCACGCACACTCCCATACTGCCCACATGCAGCCTTATCTTTCAGAGAGAGAGAGTGAGCAGCAAAACGAAGTGAGGTCACACTGGAATTTGAGCCTGTCCTCTAAATAATCAAACAACCCTTTTGAACCACTTTTGCTACACTCCGTCAGGAAGCAGTTCTTTATTTCAATAATGTCAAAGCATTTTTTACATTTTGTCTCTGACCTCTTTTAACTGCTGTGGGAATGCGAGATGTTCTCCATACAGCGACCGCATGTTTATAGGAAGCAACACAAAAGCCAGAGCCCTGTTTCCAAACACAGTCAATCAGACGGTGCTGTTTTTCATTCTTGTTGTTTCTTGTCCCTCTTCTTTGGAAACATTGCATGTTCAAGAACGGATGATGACACAGCACTTGGAGAACAGGAAGAGACAAAATTCCTCCAAACAGACTGTTTTAGTATCAGAAAACATGGCCTTTCCAGTAAAGCACATTGGATTCAAATCATGAGCGGAGGGGACATCAATCTACCGCGTTATGCAGTATGATTAGAAAGCACAATAGAAAAGACTGGTGAGGGAATGGAGGAATGACGGCGCGGTGTCCTTTGCAAGTCAGTAGAGAATAGCCAGAGAAATGGAGGTGCGTGAGCAGAAATTGGGCCAGTGAGATTGATTGAGTGCCTTTGTGTGTTGAGGAATTTGTACCATTTTTTCTGTCGATTTCATCCTAGTTTGTAATGGTGCGTGTGCACTTGTGATTAAAGCTACAGTTGTGTTTATCATGAGAGCCGTTTCAAGTTCACTGCATGTTTGTTTGTATAGAACCCAGTGTTGTGTCTGGTGGCAGCATAGAAATAGAAAAGGAGTAGAACGGACATTCCCATTCAAATCAACGTAGCAGGATGGTCAGAGCAGAGGCCATTTTTAAGTGTACAATTGCGACCTTTGTTGTGGGCTAACTTCCATATAAACTAGGGCTGTCAAAGTTAACACGATAACACGTTAACGCAAATTCATTTTAAGGGCACTAATTTCTTTAACACATTAGCGTAACTTGCTATTTTTAGGTTGTAGCGGACTCAGTTTTAAAGCTTGAGTGAAGATGCTTGGATCATATGAAACTAGAAAAACCTAAGGAATCCATTAGTACCAACCATGTCATATTAGCTTGTCAAGAAGGAGGTTGAATAACGCTCCAAACTTACGCTAAATTTTGGCGAGGAAAAACCTTCATGGCCATTTTCAAAGGGGTCCCTTGACCTCTGACCTCAAGATATGTGAATGAAAATCGGTTCTATGGGTACCCACGAGTCTTCCCTTTACAGACATGCCAACTTTATGATAATCACATGCAGTTTGGGGCAAGTCATAGTCAAGTCAGCACACTGACACACTGACAGCTGTTGTTGCATGTTGGGCTTGAGTTTGCCATGTTATGATTTGAGCATATTTTTTATGCTAAATGCAGTACCTGTGAGGGTTCCTGGACAATATTTGTCATTGTTTTGTGTTGTTAATTGATTTCCAATAATAAATATATACATATATTTGCATAAAGCAAGCATATTTGCCCTCTCCCATGTTGATAAGAGTTTTAATTACTTGACAAATCTCCCTTTAAGGTACATTTTGAACAGATAAAAAGTGTGTGATTAATCGTGGGCAATCATGTGATTAATCGCGTTTAAATATTTTAATCGATTGACAGCCCGAACATAAAGATAACTGACTTACAGCAAGTCGCAGTCTCACTGAGGTGAGGTTTTGGAGTAACGACTCAAAGGAACAATGGAGTAGTCACGTTACGAAGCATAGAGAGCCAGAGCAAATGAGTACAATTTTACAACTTAATGCTTTATTTACTCACAGCGGAGGAAAGCACGTTGCTATCGCCAGATATGCTACCAGTGTAGCATTAAGGCATAGGAATGGAATTAGCTAGATAGCTAGCTAACTAACTAGCGGACAGCTGGCTAGTTAGCGAGCTTGCTAATTCTGCCATGCTTTAATGCTACACTGGCTACAGAAAATGAGCCGAACAACGGGCTGGTGGCCAGCGGCAGCGCTTAGTCTAACGGTCCCTCCGCCTCACTCCCCACCGCTCCGGAGAAAGACAAGCTACTGGCGAGCTGCGACCATACTTCACGGCCCCACTGATTTGAGTTCTCTTGTCACCATAACGACTAACAACAATCGCCATTTTCTTTTGTACTTGTCAAATGACCACGGAAAACAGTTCAATGTCTGTTCTACTCTTATTCTATTTGTCTGGGTGTCAGTTAGTCTGTCGATTTTATGTTTATGGTATTTGAAAAGCTTAAGTGAGTACTTGTATTCACAGTATGCGTATTTGCATACAGTGTAGAGGTTTTATATGCAGGGTTATTGATGTCAGTGTAAAGCACTGAATGAGCCACTCACACAAGCCCCTGCTGAGGCATGCAGGTTCAGGTAGGCAGCGTGACTCTCCCTCTCACTATATTCATTGTTCCTACACACTATTGAAAGCCAAACAATATTCAATGGGCTTCAGCAGTGTGTCCCTACCACAGTGTCACAATAGAAAAACAGGAGGAGAAACAGTGGTACGAGGGAAAGTGACGGAGGGTAAAACAAAGAGAGCTGCTTAGAGAACGGGTTGACAGTACAGGCTGAAATGGCCATTGCTAATCTGTCAATGGTCTCTACAGCAGTCCCTGTTCCGTGGACCTTTTCATGTGCAAATGATTGAAGAGGCCCAAGAAACAATCAACATTTCAAGGAGATTTGGACGTTGCCACTAAATGACATTCTTAATGGGAACTTGGAGATAAATTCATCCCCACAAAATGCCATCAGCTCTTCCCATGATAACCTATCAGATTAGACATTGTGAATTACTTCAGCAGCTCTCCAGCCAACCAACAGAAAACAACTCAATGTGCCTTGCAATGGAAAAGAGGCCATTATCTATCTGCAAAGTTGATTACTTGTCGTGGTTGGGGGGGAGTTTTTTTTTGTGAGTGTGCTGTTGACCGATGTCTGTAGAACAACAAGTCGCTCATGTCGAAGTGAAGGTCACAGACACGAGGCCCTGGTGAGGCTGTAGGAAAGAAGGTATTATCTCGCCATATACAAGGTCATATCAGTAGAGCCACAGTGAGACAACAAACACAGGGCCCATCTTTTGGTTGGGAGGTTGTGCTCCTGTCGCGCCTGCCGTTACTAAGCAACCAAATCCTGCGTGTTGCTATAACGATGACGATGAAGTTGCGATAATTTGGCAGTAAGCCTCACTGACTAAACTAAACAAAGTCAAAACAAAGATATATTGATTTCCAGCACCGCAAGTCCTTCACAGTAGCTTTACTACTCGATTTCTGTGTCAGTTAGGCTGACCTTTCAACCGGATGATGTGATGTCTTTGGACGGAGTGAGTAAATTATGAGTAAAATAGTCCGTGGGACCGATCGTAAAGCTCTGGGTAGCCCTGCACTAAAATGATTAACTTCTCCTTCATATATTTAACGGATATGTACAGAAGAAAGAAAAGATATCTGCCGGCTGTGATTGCTTATTCCTCGTCACATGACATACGCAGCGGCGTTCCAAAAGTTGAACTATTTTTTATCTAAGGCGCAGCCATCGTGGCCTGAAAAATTGGTGGCTTGCGTGCCACTACGGCGTCGCTCTTGCTTTTGAGTGCGTCCTCTGTGCGTTTACATTGACAACGATGGATTCGAGGGTGCAAAAACGCGGCATGTGAACGGCCCCTAAGTCTTTACAAACTCACAGTCGTCCTTGTCTTTAGATTGAATACCAAAATGGCATCAATCTGCTGTGACTTCAGCAGCCCGTCGGATGTCATCATCGCCTATACAGCACTTAACCTCTGAGGGGACCGTGCTTTCTGACCTCTGACCACTTCTTGTCAGTGCTGCATTGCTTGGAGCTCTGTTCCTACGGAGTGATTAGATTTGGACTGGTGTCCCTACCTTTCCTGTCCACCAGTCTCCTTACATCACTGTTCAGCCTACAGTAGCTGTAGCATTTCATATTTATCTATTTAAAAGACCAAGGAAACTCTTAAGTATTTCTTACGGTGCAGCAAGCATTGGTCAGTGAACCATCAAAAGACTGGCCTAGTTTTCATGCAGACATCCAGTTTAGGGGAACAGGGACACTGAAAAAAGAAGGTAAGAGTGAGGAAGGAGTACAGGGGGATAGGGCCTAATGGTTTAATATAACTCTCTTGTGAGCAAAGCAAAAGCAACACGCAGATAGCACTTTCAAGTGGTCCAAACCCCGTGCATTCATTAGCTTCCCAGCTCTTCAGCCTCTCTGCCTCCCGCTGCTTTGTCTGAATAGGTCACTTCACTGAGTGGAGAGAAGTGTGTCAAGTGTATTACTGTTTGCATGGGCTTGCCGGGTGTGTTTGGGTGTTCTGTCTTTGTAGACGTTGAATGATGAACCATTTAAAGAGCATTGTATTCGCCGAGATATGCCAGTTTCCTTTATATGAAGGAGCAGATGGGCGAGAAATGAGAATGGATATTCATTGGGAATCTTCCCTTTGTCAAACATGCACGCTTGGCCATGCGCACAGCACTCAGCTCTTAGTGGGTGATCCATCATGACATGCAGACAGGTCAGATGTTACGCCGGCTAAACACAAATGTCCTGATCAGCGGGCTATTACGATTCTTTGTGTCGACGTTACAACAGGATATGACACGATAACACGAACAGGAGGTTACTATTTTCCTCCTGTCAGGTGCTAAATGGCTGTGTCACAGGACGTTGTAATGATGCTTCAACAACTTGCAGTGACGCACACATTTGATCTTTGTGTGTGTGTGCCTTTGTATTTTCTCAGAAGGAGCCAGTGAGCTGCAGAAGCTCTGGAGAATTTGAAGCCGTGATAGCTGAGATGGCCCAGATGCCACCTATACGCTACATTTGCGGAAAATTGATTCACTGCATCAGAGCGCGGAGAATCGCCTCAGATAACAGTGACATTGTTAGCCTTTGCCAGGGCTGGTGCTAGAGTGATGCCAGCGTGGTGCCAGGTGTGGTAGAAAGAGCTAAAAATGAAGGCAGTGAGTGGATCCCCGCCAGGCAGAGGTGTGTGCCTGTGCCAGTCGTATCTGGGCAAGCGGCAAGGAGCTCTTACATTTTTTATTTTCAATTTCCTCAGCGGATTCATTTTCCAGCCAAAACAAGAAAGCTCTTAACAAGCAAATGCAAGTTGTGTTTTCAGTAACTTTCATGAGTGGGCAGACGAGTGGGCGTAAGTATTTTCAGGATGTTGGAGTGTGTGCTTGCCTTTTGGGGGTTTGCCTGATTTGGAGTTGCCTCTCTGTTGATAATACAAGCTGGGGTGTGCAGATGCTAGGCTCCTGCTGTCCTAGTATGTGCTTACTCGCTGTGTTTCCCTTGCGTCCCTTTCTGGTGTCTGGAGGTTTAAGTTTTAGACAGCAGCGGCACCAACAAAGACTCCACTCCTGGCACAAACTTAGCAAAATGTAAACCGCCCAAAATATGGTGGCATTATTAGTTTTTCCCCGCCTGAAGGACAGAGCATTTAGTAGCATTCTTGTTGGTTACTTACTCACATTCCTGTTGTTGCTCAAGTTTAATGAGTAATTCTGTATTTCAGTTATTGTATACCGTATGCATCCGTCCCTATGGTAAACCTTAGTGAGAAACAGAACACCAGCTCACAGAGCCCACACAACATACTCTAGACCCTGAGGGTGTGACGATGAATCCCAACCAGTTTTCCAATAGAAAACACATGAGAAGCACCTTTCTGCAGTCTATTTGAATTATTTTTTATTGGAACATTAAAGTATCCCACTTTCCTCTGCCTCTTTGATGTTTACTTTCAACTTACAAACAGGTTTTTTTTTTCATCCCAGAAAGCCCAAACATCAGGTTTACATATAACATTAAGAGCTCTGTGCGTCTATGCAAACTCATGCTAATGTTCCCATCCCAATCTACCTCACAACAATGGACCAGTGTTCATTCTCCTTAAGGAGTACCAAGTGGCTCTAAGCCGGATTTTGAGAAGTGATGGATCCTTTTAAAACCTTTCTTCCCTCCTCCCCATCCCTTCGTGCTGGACGTGTTGTTCTCATGGGGTGGTTTCCCAGCCGCTGTTGATTAGCGTGTCAGCTTTGCCGATGGCCTCTTCCTTTTAGAGAATGGAGCTCCTGTTGGAGGATTGTGTACCTCCTCCTCCTCCTTCTCCTCCTCTTGCTCTGGATCCTCCTCCTGGCGGCTTCATTGAGAGAGCTGTAATCCCTGCTTGGGGGGCAGTGTGTCGTCTGTGCTGATAGCATTCAGAGGGCCTTGTAGCGCTCCAATGGACCCACTACAGAGGAGGCGGCGTGGTGCAACTGGCTGGGTGCTGGGCACACGGCGCGTGGCACAGGCGGATTAGCCCCGGCTCTACCCCCCATTCAGCCCCAGCCTCCTTCAAACAACCAGGCCCGCTCTGCCCGCAGAGACACGGCAGGCTGGCAGAGGCAGATTACACATCCGCGCACACGCACAAGCTCACACATATTGCTGCCGAAAGTGACAGCACGGGTGAGGGGGTTAGTGTTTACAGGGCCCCTGAAAATACTTCATTCCCCTAATGCTCTGTCGTGAAATCCCACATATCAAAACCTCATACCTCCAGCCCCCACAGGTCTATGTGTCATCAGTGAGCTCTGACTCAGGATTAGAGCATCCACGGAGTTTCTCCCTGCAAAAAATAAAGCTTAGTACATTTGCGATTTCTGAACGGCAAGCTTACCTTTGCCGTTCACGTGCATCAATAAATAAATGTCCCTTTCTACCAAGGAGTACCCAGAGGAGCAGCATGTCTTACACCTCAGTGGACCAGGTGTTTGATTGCGTTGCAGGGAGTGATTGGCAACTGAAATTCAGAACAATGAAGGAGAAGAAGAAGAAGTGAGACTTCACCTTCCTGCCTCAGAAGGGAGACTGACTGTGTCCATCCCGTGTAAAGGACAGCGCTCCTCTCTCTTTTGGCTGATTTCTGTCTTCGGCTTCACTTTTTCTCCAAAAATGAACGTGGAGCTGGGAACATGTGTCTGTCACCTGCCGCTCAGTGCTCACTTTCACAGGGACTAAGAATATGAAATGAGACCAGCTCTTAATCACACCTCATGTGCATTTACTTCAGCCCCCTCTGGAGATGGCTGTCAGTGGCAATAGATAGAAATAGTCATTTTTATTTATTGCATTGTTTTTGATCTGTGAGTGAAATTGCCAGGATACAGTGTTTGCTTTTAAGTCACATGTAAGGCAGAGTAGATATCAGGGAAATAACCTGGATGCTCAACTTTTTGTTTAGATGCAGTAGGTATCAGAAGTACCAAAAAGTCATTAAGAAACCCTAAAACTACTATACTGTACCTCTAACGGACATTAGGGATGTGATGGGGAGGACGTTTTCCCACCGGTTAATAAACTTGTGACAACTCCGGTGTTAACGATTACCCCGGACATTTTACAAGAAAAGATGACGCTCCATATCAATAGAGCGAGTACTTGACGTTGGATGGCTGTGTGTCTGACCTCTCCGGTCGAGCTTTCGCTGCGGGGCCGCAGGTTTCCACCCAGCGATTGCCTTATTGATGTTATGGTTTCCTTGTAGCATTGGGTTTAAATCCGAAATATTGCCATATCTATTTGCTTATATTTGAATTTCGCGTTGACACCAAATCCTCCGCCATCGTCTTGTCTCGTCAACTCTCTCTTGTCCCGTGTGTGTGAAATCTGACTACTACTCTGTGTTGAGACTCCGACACTTTAACTTTCACTTTGTAGCATCCGTCTTCCGAATATGTATTGATAACGGCGTGAAAATGAACTTAATGGGTTTTATTTCTACAAAAAAACAAAACGACGGTGGGGGCGGTGGGCAAGTATCGTAATCGGTGTCTGCCTGAATACCGCGTAGCACCGGTAACGCCGACTACTGTGGTAAGCCTAACGGACATTTGTAGCCAGTTGCAGTTGACTGTGTACTTGGGGCTGTGAATGAGGCCTGGCCAAAGATTTAAGCAAGAACATCACAATGTCTTTGACAGTGACTCAACACATTTGTTTATGTGCACTTGTCTTGACAGCAGAGGATACGGAGTAATAGTCTCATTGAGTGATCCTTGCGATGGAGCGAAAGCGGAGGTCTGAGGTAGAGGTGAAGGCAGAAAAGAGGTGGGGATGAGAGAGGGGTGATGGAGGGAGCGTGACACTGTTAATTACAGCAGTGAGTGCATTCTTACCGAGCTGAGCTGGTGTGATTAAGACTGGATGTCAAGGGAAACGCTCCCCATTGATCCACTGCCAGTAGAGACCATCTAGTCTTTCATTACTGCAACCAGCTTGTTAATTAGAAATCAATCTTTCCCCTCTGCTCTATGACGCCCCCCCCCCCTCCACACCACTGTGTCACTCTCCTTCCACCCAAACATTCATACCCAAAAGCTATGGAGGCACGTCAGACTTTGACTAATGTCAGTACTTTTTCACTTAGTTGGCCATAATCTGTAATTTTCACGCCAAGAAAGAGCAGGGAGCGGAGAGCGAAATAGTGAGGCACAATATCCTGCCTTCCTTTCCAGCTCCCAGGACGTCTTTCAGTTCTTTAAAGAATTTGCCAAACTCGAGGATTGCTTGAAGATTGAGGACTGAATTCAAATGCACTTGCTGAATAACAGTTATCGTGTTGTCTTTCAACTTCGTCTGTGTGCAATTGTGTATTTTTAGGATCAATGAGAGACCTGTAGATGTTTTCTGTGGAACACTAAATGAGACCAAACGCCGTGGTCCATGGCTCATTTATATTTAAGGTTATTTTACACAATTTTACATCAGCTAAATTGTTTTGAATAAGTCGATCTATTGACACAATTTATATGATTATGTGATGCAATACATTGTACCTGATTTTTTTAATAATGATTCGCATTATAGTCTATAGTCTCCTTACTATGTAGATTAAAATAAGTGCTATAAAGCTGGAAGGAGAGGGTAAAAAGGGTGTGGAAGAGATGCTGAAAAGAACGGACAGAGTGGGGATGTAAAGTGAACCCCTATGTACAGTGACACTTTCATTATTCATATTGGAGCTATTATATCTGTGCTAGTGGGAACGTGGTCAGCCTGTAATACTGCAGGCAGCTTGAGTCTGAGTTTGTGCTGTGTGTATGTGCTCCTACTGTATGTGCACATACAGTATGTATGCATGTGCATACAGTAGTAGGCGCTAATAGGCACAGCAGCTGTCTGGTTTTGCAAAAGGGAGATGTGTCCAGATGTTTCTGGGCAGTAGCTGTTCAAAATTAGGCACAGATGTTACTATATTACAGGCACAAGTAGATGGACTCATTTGCAGACTAATAATTGTGTCAGCTTAAAAACATGCTAAGATATATATTATTTAAAATGCTAATTTCCATTCTTTTGGTGATAACGATATCCATGTGAAACAGCTCCCGCTTCATTGTTGTTACTATTCTTCTTAGAAGCCACGACTGGTTGAAAATCCATGCATACCGCATGTAAGAAAAGCTGACTTGTTTTTTGGAACACTATAACAACTGCTGTCAAACATAAAGTGAGCACCATGTCTTTTACCTTTCACGAGGCTGAAACAGTTCAAAAGTCCAGGTTGATACTGTGATAAAAACTGCAGTTTGAAGTGTCGGCCCATGAGGATGGCTAAGAGGAGGGCAGGTGCACCTGGTGCTAACTTACTCACTTATTCTCTTTCATCTCATAAACCTCAGGTAGCCTGGAATATGCAGTGTTGGAAATACAGGGATGGAAATTCAGTGAAAGAATTAAAAAGCAGGACTGTTTTTTGAGGGATTTTTTGAAGTACAATATATATATATTTTTTAAGTCCAATATCAAATTTTTTAAGGCTTTTTCATCTCAGTTGGAAATAATTCAATAGAAGCACTGTGATTCACTTTAATAAAACATGACTCCAAGATATTGACATTTATTTAGTTTGGTCTATCCGTCTCCTTGTATGTTGGGAGAGGTGTATGTTGTATGTATCAGACTACAAACGGAAACCAGAACACTTCTGGTACCAAAATCTTGTCCCTTTGCCTACAGATTCTACATATGAATGCTGAATCTGTTTATAGAGATTACACAGGAAGTGCCAGCCGAATGTTGTTGTGCTTTTGATTTGTAATGGATTTCATTAAATGATGAAGATTGAGATATTGGTTTCAGAAGTTAAGCATCTACAGGTCAAAGAGTGAAAAACAACCTTTCGTTATCAAAAGTTCTATCTTCCTTCCTTCCTTCCTTCCTTCCTTGGATCTTCACATTACTTCTTTTATTGCTGTATTAGCATGCACACTGGATAGAGCAGAGATCTAATGACAGAGGTGATTTGGTGCTCACTCTCATATAAGATATTGGATATGATGGCCTGTGGGACAGATTTCCAAATCATCAGTGCAGGGAGCTTTTGGATGCTTTAAATTCTTAGCACCTTGGCCATTGTGCTGCAGACCTCCAGTGATCAGGTTAGTGCTGGCATTGGCCTATTCAGATTGTTTAATTAATTTGCTCTGCAGGTGTGTTATTGTGAAGAAGCATACTGATCCTCTCTCTGCTTGCCATGTTAAAGAACTGCTTTGTTTAGTTCAAAATGATGTGGGTTTTGAGTAGGGGAGGGAATCACCAGAGGCCCCACGGTATTATCACAATACTTAATTCACAAGACGATGTTATTGCGATTTTAAACATTGAGTATTGCGATAAGATATATTATGATATATTGCTATTTATTACCTTTTTTTTCTACTGCAAATGATGCAGTTTGTCAACATCTGCTTTCTTTAATAAGATAGTTTTCACTCTGTTCATCTCAGAGTTTTCATTCACATATCTTGAGGTCAGAGGTCAAGGGACCCCTTTGAAAATGGCCATGCCAGTTTTTCCTCACCAAAATTGTGCGTAACTTTGGAGCGTTATTTAGCTTTCTCCCCGACAAGCTAAATATCTTAATCTTCATCTCGCTTTAAGACTGAGCCCGCTACAACCTCTGAAAGACAGAGTAGCGTCCGGGCCCGCTTGCTGGCCGTCGAATTGTTAAAATGTTATTAGTTTAGATAATAAAAGATCAATACTTGACATGTGTATTGATACAATATTGCCACACAAAATATCGCAATACTATGCTGTGTCGTTTTTCCCCCCACCCCTAGTTTTGAGTGGTTATTCAAAGGATATGACTATTGTGTCCAGGTAGGTCAAACTGAAACTGAAAAGGTGTCACTTTTGTTGACATGATCTTCTGCCCCTCAGTGTCTGTGCAATAAACGCCCTGCTCATACTTGTCTAAAGTCTCAAGGCCTTGCTGTGACAGATGCCTTCGGGTCATGGCTCGCTCAGTTGTGAAGCAGTTTGGGGTGGGCTGTTGGGGTTCTGGGAGGTGGGAGGTGGGGGACAGACCAGCTGTGGGAAGGGGGTGAAGGTCACTTAGGCTAAGTAGCCTGGTGTCCCTGAGAGGGACATAGCAGCCAGTGGGGTTATACAGGCTGTGGTTGACAGCTTGGCCCTCATTGCCTCCTTCCTGTTTCCTATCAGGACAGCTCCCGACGGAGCAGGTGAGATGGAAAGGGAGTTATGCAACAGTGTTGGTCCATGTCCAGCATCTGAGTTTTATTAGTGCGTACTTTCACAGCTGGCCTGCTGCTTGGCTCTGTGTGTTTGTCTATTTTTATGTGTTTCTGTATAAGTGCATGTGATGATGATGTGTCTCTTTACATGTGTGGATTTATGTGTTTAGTGCCGTTGAGCTTACCGAAGATTTTATAAAATATAAATGTATTGTTATAGTGTGTGTTTGTGTGTGTGTGTTGTGCGTCTCTGCCCTGTGTAAGGAGTTGTGGTTTGGGTCTTAACCCAGTTTTTTGAGGCTGACTGGGCTTTTAGTGTTTTCCTACATTCCTTTGATTTTGTCTCGGGAAGGCGAAGCCGTACACAGTGGCTTTCCTCTGTAACCTGCTTTAGTTTAGATTAAAATAGTTTACGTTCTTATGTTAAACACCTTGGCTTTTAAGGATGTTCAGTATGGCTCTGATAAGTAAAGGAAGATGCTTTGCTTGTCGGGGGGTTGGAAGGCTGAAGCCTTTTCTCTGTCTGCAGAACACATGGTGTTGATCATAAGGACAGCTCACTCTCCAGTCCTGGCAGTCACCAAGGGACAGAGGGAAAGAATCATGGTGTTCCTGAACCTTATTACAATGTAACCCTTTACAGCAACCACCAATTATGCATCTCATGCTGAATGATATTCCCTTTATGCTGAATGATCTGTAAATCTGATGATGTCTTTAATGAGGGGGGTCCCTTGACCTCTGACCTCTAGATATGTGAATGTAAATGGATTCTATTGGTACCCACGAGTCTCCCCTTTACAGACATGCCCACTTTATGATAATCACATGCAGTTTGGGGCAAAAAACATACAGTTTTTTGCATGCAGTATAAATGTGTTATTTTTGCCTATTCTAAAATGGTGTGTTTTTTATACCATGACAGTTTTCCTAAAATTATTTATTTATTTATTTGACTTTTGCCTTTATTTGATAGTGATAGTATAAACATGAAAGGGGGAAAGAGAGAGGGGATGACATGCAGCAAAGATCCGCGACACTACACGCAGAGCCGTGGCGGCTATTGTAGCTCTCCTGATGGTGAACTGGGTACTCAGTTGTCAGATGGCGCAACGCTGCATGCGAGGCACTAATCTTGTCGGTTAACGGTTACGAATTTTTTCAAAATTAGCATCCCTACAATGAACCAATGAATATGGTTTAAAGCCCAGAAAGATGATTTGTTATCAAAGCCACTCACTGGTAAAGAGAATAGCCTTTGAGTTGTCACAGCGTGATGTGCTTCTTCTGAACATGCAATGATCAGTTAGAAACTATGAAGAAATGTTCTGTCATAACTGATTTGGCCTTATTGATTAGTAAATACTGTATATGCCTTCCCAGTGGGGTTGTATCTTCCTTGAAAATCAAATGTCGACCTTTTGGCACTTCACTAAGAATCAAAACATACAGTATATAGTACATTGTGTGCAGAATAATAAAATTGGTAGATTACTTGCAGATTATATGCAAATGGTGCTACCCCAGAAATCATAACAAAAGGAAAGAAAATGTCCCTAAAGCATAAAAACTACTATACCCTGGAGACTAGAAGATATAAACTATAAGCTTCTTGAAGAATAATTTACACACCTGTGCTTGCTCGTGTTCAAGCATGTGACACACACTCATATGAATGTAAACAGACACGCATACATTGCATGGTATGAGAGCAGCACAATGAAGTGTGATTCTGAAACAGATTATGTGTGAGGAACAGGATGTTTGTGACAGAACTGCCTCTTCGCTCCTGTTTCTCTCCACGGCTGTTGCAGGGGTGAAGCCAAGTTAGGCAGGCAGGAAGGCTTCGGCTCCCCTCCTCGGTGAACAGAGGAGAACCTCGACAAATTGGACCAAGGACAAGAATAGGCTGCACATTATAATCTCTGGCAGTGATCGTGAAAGGACCTGTAAACTGGTCCCAAGAGATGAATTGCTTTCATGCAAAAAAATGCTGGAGATGTTGCAGATAAGCAGACCTGTAGAAGCTCGGTGGCTGATAGGTTGTCTGTGATCTAGTGTTTCACAGCGGCAGATGGCAGTGCCAGCAGGCCAGGATGGTGCCAGAAGGTTACGCAATGGAATGATGCCTCTAAGACCTGACTGGAACACCACATGACACATATATGTGCAGAAACACGCTTCCCACACAATCTTCTCAAACTGCAGAGAGACATTCATACTTAACGAGATTCAGTTTGTCTGCATCTTCCAGTCCTTTAAAGGACCAGTCTTCTCCTTCCTTATCAGAGGAAATAGCGGCCTTATATCCTTCATGGTGTCATACTCAGGTGACTGACAGTTTGAACCATTTCAGGAAGCTCAGAGTGAAGTGGCACCCCGACACTGGCATGACCACGGAAACAGATGGAACTATAGCTTCCCCGTGGTCTGGCCTCCATTTCCTGGTCCTCTCTGGGGCAAGCGTGTGTGTCTGCCAGTGGGATATGGGTCAGATGGTCGGCTATCTTTATTCAGATTGTTGCCAGGAAAACCTTCATCCATTTGGAAACAAAAAGGGCGTCCTCCTGGTTCACTTGTAGAAAAAAAATGGGGATTTCATTGATAATATTTTCTGTTACAGTATCTCTTTTGCAGTGTCTTGCATTTGAAATGATTTGCCTCACTGTCTGGCTCGTACTACCTTATGCTGTAATTATGCAACAGTGCAGACTATAATATTTTCTGTCTGTGGTGTAAGACTAATCTAGTCAGAACCTCCTTGTGTAGCCATGTCTTTCCATTCTTGGGGACTTTCCAAATGTTTTCCCGAGACTTGTTTAAGTAAAGTAAAGGTTATGAATGTGGGTGTGGTGAAGACTGGTGGGTGTGTTTGTACACAAAGAGCAGAAAGGAGCTGTTCAGGCCATGCCAGCCATACAGGGACTTAAAATGCAAGTGGACTAGGCTGCGACTTGAATCTCAGAGCTCCCAGACTTCCTGTCCAGCTCCAGCCTAGTCCCTCGCCGTGCTGTTTCCTAAGAATGAGCTCATACCACCGAGCGTTGCCAACCACAGTGACGGCCATGCTTTGCTGTACCTGAAGCAAGACATTACCGTTGCTTTTAGGATGCCACTGGGCCCTGTTTTTCATGTGCCTAATATTATTGGTGACCCCGCACACAGTGGGCAACACTTGAGTCTGTTTTTCACTGTTTAATAGAGCTACTTCTTGTTCGAGGAATTGGCCAAAACCATCTATCAATCATGGCTGCTCCCTCACTGCGTGTACCGTAAATAAAGAAAGAAACAACCAGGAAAAATAGACAGATTCTCTATCTAGCTCCGGTGCATTCATGTCTAAAGGTAATATCTTTGGGACTAGTGTAAAACCGTACTCTAGTATCTGATGAAATATTAATGATGATGCACTCAGGTAATACCAGGAACTAATGCAATCCTGTTGTCCTTGATTGCCAGGTGGTCAGAAGAAGTTTAGAAATCCTAGCTGAAATATTAATCAAACTAATTAAAACCAAGAGTTGGGGGGGACAACAAGTAGCATACTGATGGAAAATAACTTTCCAATTTACCGTAATTATTTGTGATCTTATTTTTGCTCAATAGATTGTCACGGAAGATTAATTTTCCCTTACTGATTAGTCGTTACTGTGTGTATTTTGTGTGTGTCTGCTTGAGCTCTGAGAGACTTGTAAGCAAATTGTGTGTGTGTTTTGTTGCGGTGTGCTGATACTTTGTGCCTTAACATTACTCCTGGTGGATCCAGAGAAGTGAAGAAAGCCCAAGGCCCATCAATAGTTGAGTAGGAGCACGGTTGTGTGTGTCTGTAATGAGGCATACCACATCGCATCATCAATATTACATGCTGGCTGAGGTCCAAAGGGATGTGCTCTGTGGTGTGTTCAAGTATAAAGTATGAGTGTGTGCATGTGGGTGTGAGTGCTATGCATAACGTGTAATGAGCGTTTTTGCGAGACCTTAGTTAGGTGCACTTGCAACTACAGACACCAGACTTGTCCAGGAGCATGTAAGAGGACCTAATGTGGAGCTGAAGTGGGAGGGAGGGATGAAGAGCAAAGGGGGCCTGTAGGTCAGGAGACAAGGTGCACCTGACTGCTAGAGAGAGAGAGAGCTCTGGCTCCTAAACATATCATGAACAGCTCCAACCTGCACATGTTAGGCTGCATTCACATGAGATCAGGCATTGCGGTGAGTCTCCGCAGGGTTGTTGCGGAGGTCTGGGCGAGTCGCTTTAAAGGCCCATTAACTGCGACGATTAACGTCTTTTGTTCCCTTATGGCTGGGTTGTACAGCTCCGGATCGCCGGTTACGTGATTGGCCACAGAAACGTGACGTCGGGTTGAGTTTCTCTTAAAGTTGATTCTGTTTCTACTTTTCCGTCCGCAGGCTAGAGCAATTTTTTCCGGCACCCTTTGCGGCCGCCTTAGCCGCAGCCCAAACACATAACCCCCTTTCAAAATGAATGGAAAAATGTGCGTTTTCGCCGCACCGCCTGATCTTGTGCGAATGCAGCCTTACTCTGCCACCACCCGACCCATCCCCCAATACTAACCTGGCAATCGATTAATCAAACAAGTTATCATACTATAATATTAAGTATTTCCACAGAATTAAGGCCGTTACACACCGGCGGCATTTTTTCCCGCAGCAATTAATTTGCACGTCAGTATATTTTTTTTCAAATGAAAAAGCAACTTTTTTTTTTTAGATTTTCTGAGCTTTTGCACCGCGAATAAAGGCATCAGCCAATCAAGTTGTGCAAAACCGGTTGAGTTGCGCCAATATTTGTGAAACAATAACACAGAGGCTCTGTAGTGCGAAAAAGGACGACAAACTTCATTACTCCTTTCAATCTTGACAAAAGCAGCGCAGACCAGATCCACTCCTTTCATTCTTACCTTTCACAATAAAAGCCCTAGACATATAATATTCGCAGACGAGTATTTCGCATTTTGGTGTTGTTGTTTATTCGTCGAGTCCCCGGTGTGTAAAGGCCTTTAAAGTATACAGTATTATTGTGTGCATTTGTGCATGTGTGGTCTTGATTCGTAAACCAGAGATTCTGCATCATATCCAGAATACATTTCAGATACACAGTTATTGTTCCTAAAAGCCTCCTGTTATTTGAAAATGGCCTGTAATGCAGTTTTATGTATGTCTTTATCTAAAAATCTCTTTCCACCCTTCATGTTTTGTAGTAAAGCTATTAGCCTCTTTTAAGTCTTGTGGTAGGAAAAACCTAAAATTCAGTCCAGATGTTTGGCTGAACTGTGCTAGCCTAACACCTGGTGTGTTTACACATGAACAAATCACACACAGTGTGTACACACATGCTCACACACACAGAGAACCTGCTAATGTGTTGGATGAGAGTGTTGGTAATAAAGTTCACCCCCATTCCCTCCTCGTGGCTTCTCATCCCCCTCGACCAAGTGAACAGTACTCAGAAATGAAGTATGGACAAGAATTTTAAAGGCTACCATCAAAGGCCGCCAGCCTCCTTCTTTAGATCTGTGTGTGTGAGTGTGAGTGTGAGTGTGAGTGTGAGTGTGAGTGTGAGTGTGTGTGTGTGTGTGTGTGAAGTACCCCCACAGGTGATTGGATCTCATCTCATCTCATCTCATCTGATTGGCTCATCCGTCTGTTGCGTTCCACAGGCGAGGGAGAGAGGGGTGTTAGAGGCCTGTCTAAATAATTTAGATCTTGCATTTGTATTGATCAGGTAGCGCTGCTCTCTGTGGGCCACTCCACTACTACCTATCTCTCCATCCCTCCTCGCCCCTGTTCTTGTTTTTCGATTGTAACCTTGTGCCCCTAGCTTTGCCTCCCCTCCGCTCTTTCTCCCCCCCCAACTTCCACATCAAACAGAGTGCAGGCACACTGCTGCGAGGGAGCAGAAAATGCATGAGAAGGGAGTAGATGGGGAAAGTGCAGGAGAGAGCATTTTTACCATGATTCCTCAAACGGGAGTGAGGCTGGGAGAAAGGTGTAAGCGGTGGATAAAGAGAGAAATAGCATGGTGGAGGCAGAAAAAATCTTTTGTGTGTGTGTGTGTGTGTGTGTGTGTGTGTGTGTGTAGCTCATATGCAAGTGTCTGTGGCGAGTAATGGGAGTGTGTGTAACCTTGCAGGTCAGTGGAAATGCAGAAATGAGCGTATTGTGTGTACAGAGGCTGGTGAAGCCTGGTCCAACTTAGTGCATTAAACCCAGTCCATTACTCCATTAAATACTGCATCATGCCATGGCCTTGGATCAATCCAGCATCATATAAACACTGATAACCTGTCTCACCATAACCTGGAATGGATTTGTTGAATAGGTGATGTATTCAGGGAAGCAAAAATAGCATAAAAGAGGAGCACATGTATGCTCAGCATGGACGTGATAATTGCTTGTTTGAATGGAAAGGCCTTTTCCCTGCATGCTGTTGGTATTGCAGTGTTAGAGGTGCACTGAGCAACATGGATTGGATATGATAATGTTTTCTGTTGCCAAGCAAAATATCTGTCTTTCTCACAATACAGCTTCTCGTACACGCTGTACATGCTGATAGAATTTTGCAGCTCACAGCTGAATACAGAGAAATTATACACAGAGCCATTCACACAAAAGAGACTTATTATTATTAAATAAATTTCAGAATATTTTATTTTCACCAAAATCAACTGCAAACATACGATACCGGAAATTCAGTAGTCGATACCATTACCAGGGAAATTCCACAATTCTCGATACCGAATTCAATACCACAATAAAAAACAAAAACAAAACAATGAATCCCATGTATTTCAACATACACTCCTTTATTACGGTTTGTATACTGGTTTTTGAGAATTTATTATTAATCCCTGATGACCCGCCTCAAGATTCTAGCCAAAACTAAATTTTACAAGAGTACATTTGAACACATCATGATAACGTCATAATTTGCCTTCGCCCAATACTCATTTTTACTGAATAGAGCTTAATCGCATAATAACTCAATGCAACCTCGGGACGTTAGCTGTTAGCTCAGTAATTTAGCCAAGTAGGACTCTGCTGCCCACCAGCTGCTAACAGCTAACGTTACTAGCTCTCCTCCTGCTGATATCAACACAGATTTGTTGATCACAATGTAGCATTATCAGGGACATTTTTTTCTCGTCTCCAGGACGACGGTACGCTGTTAATCTCAAGCCCTGATCCCCGGTACCTACGTTACCTGCGGTACTGTAGAAAAACGAGTACCGTCACATTTTCAGAATTTTCTCATTGACTTGGTAACGAAGTATCAGTTCTCATGACATCCCTATTTAGAAGCAACTTACCTTTTACAATGTTACGTCAATTGAGATAAAGCTATCGAGCGCAGAGAGTACACTGTTCTTTGCTAATGTTCAAGTAGCTCTGTTTATTTATTTTTATGAGCAACTTTCATAGGAATGAACGGGGCCCCGCCTCCAACGCTGTATCCAGTTCTCTTAATACATCCATGGTTTATCCTGTTACCATTTTTCATTTTGGAAGTTTGCAAGTTTCCAGAAACAAAATAAAAAACAGACTACATAGTTTAATTGAAGGATAAACTATATGCTTGGATCCTATTGCTTAAAGGTATGGTAAGTTAAGGTACAGTATGTAGGATTTGGCAGCATCTAGTGGTGTGGTTGCACCCTTGCAGTACACTTTCGCTCACTCCTCCCTTTTCAAGACTGCGGTAACGTGAGCCGCCGAGTACAAAACTGTGGTAACACCGTTTGCCTCGCTCAGAGGCCATCCTTATCATAATAACACTACTTTAGGAGCAACGGATGGCGGCTGGCGGTACCACGGTTTTGCACTCTGCGGTTCACGTTACCGCAGTTTCACAAGCGTGTTGGCGAACTACGGTGGCCTTCAGGTAACACAAAAATGCAAACAGCTCTCTCTAGAGCCAGTGTTTGGTTTAACTGTTCTGTGGAACATGGCGGACTCCGTGAAGAGGACCCGCTCCCTATGTAGATATGAAGGGCTCATTCTAAGCTAACGAAAACACAACAATTCTTAGTTTCAGGTGATTATACACAAATAAAAACATAGTTATGGATATTATATTCCATTTCTGCTAATAGATCCCCTGAAATGTTAAACATTGTTCCTTTAAGTGGGTATTTTTTAAAGATTCAGACAGAGCAGCCTTAACAAGTCATTTGCTGTTGTATACTGTAATGGAGCAAAGAGCATGTTAAATACAGCATTAGTGCTATACTGTAGCTGGATTCCTGTGTAATAACCGCGACAGGAGAAGAGAGGAGGACACGTCTGGATACAATAATGAGAGTTATGAGGGGGTTGAATTATTGAGGCTTTGATATGGAGGACAGACTGGAGGGGAGAGATGGGCTGAGCTGTGCTCTTAAGACAGGGTGTAGCACATCCAATATACACAGACACATGGAGAACACACACATTCAGACACAAGTGCTGGGCGCCTTGTGTGTGAGGACGTGTTAATGGAGCCACCGAGGCAGACAGGCAGGGAGACTGGGCCACACAGGAGTCTGCTCTGCCCAGATTCCCACATTGAAACAGCCCAGAAGAATGAACGCCCCGAGACCAAACCGACATGTTGCTATTCTTACGAAAAACACACCAATGCCGCGGGTGACTGCTCATTCACTTTTCACCCCCAAAAGCAGGGGGATTCCAGGGTCAGGGAATAACAATGCCTTCATCTTTCCCCGCTGAAAAGGATTGTTTTCCTCAAAGTGCAAAAGTGTATTTTTGTGGGAGTGTGTTCTCCTTTGAGCCGCAGACTGTTCCCCTGTGCTCTGATCTGTCTGGCTGGAAGCAGTCCAGTGGCTGAGCTCTTTCCCTCCAGTGATGTAGCTTGCTCTGTGGTCCCGTCACTCAGGGCCTTTGTTTACTGGGTAGATCAATAGTTAACTTGCTGCTGGATACACTAAGCTGTAGATCTGTACAGCTGGATAATAGACCTCTGGCAGTTGTCTGCTCTGCTGCTGTTTGTGGTGACCTGTGATGAATAGAGGCTTAGTGAAGCTATCAGGGTTACAGCCAATTAGCTCACCAGTCTCTTCTTATATGGTTGTCAATAGGGACAGGCTCTGATTAAAGCACTGTGATTTGTTCAGGATGAGTTAGATTACGTTCTTGAGCCGTCGGCTGTGAGACAAACAGTGAGGTGATCATATTGTTTTTTTGTTCAACTACTTTAAAAGTGACTCAAGCCTCTATTTAGCAGACACCTGTGTGTGTGTGTGTGTGTATGTGTGTGTGTGTGTGTGTGTGTGTGTGTGTGTGTGTGTGTGTGTGTGTGTGTGTGTGTGTGTGTGTGTGTACAGTATGTGTGCAGTATGTGTGCTTGACATTGTTGCTTTTGCTTTAACACCTGCTGGCACATCTGTGCGCTCTCCTCTCCTCCTGCAGGGCGTTTGGTCTCATTGGCCTCCCAGTAAATGGTCACTTCACATTTCCATTTGTTAACACCTGAGCTCATTAGCAGCAGAATGTTAGGGAGCTGTAGTGTGCATACACTTCCAGACTTCCTGTCCACACGCATGTTCATCACACCGACTAATTATCTGTGTAGCTTGCAAACGAAGTGTGAACGTAACTTAGTACTTGCGATCTCTGACACCTTATCAGCGGTAAATTACAGTTCGTCTTCCAGTCCTCTTGTGAGTTAACAATAAAGTGTCACTAAAACGTGAGGATAATGTATAATATTTCATAATTTACAACAACTGCAATTTGCAACAATTTATGACATAACCAACTGGATGTGGAATTGTAGTAACACCAATGTTAAACATCTTCCTTCTTTCTGTCTCTCCAGTAACCATCTCTACCAGCGTATCCTTCGATGGTCTGCTGGTGACCGGCCTCTACACCTCCACGCCAGTCCAGTCGGCTCCCATCCCTGCTCCAGCGGCCTTCGGCTTTGGTAAGTCTTCATTAGATACCACTGTTTAGAGTGGTTTCCTCACCCATGCTCTTCGTGCCAATACAAGCTCTTCATTAAAGGCTCAGCTCAGCTTTGCATTTTAGCACAACAAACTCTTAGATAATCTAAACAGTATCTCAGTGCTGGAGTATCACAGTGAGCACGATGCAGCTCAGTTATCCACATCCGTTCCCAGAATGAGCATAAGACCACTTCCCCACTCGTGTTGTGACAGGCCGTGATGGATGAGGAGCGGGGATGATGTGACCATGGGTTTGGCCAGACGCGTTTTCATTGAAGCTTGAGGGAAGAAAAACAGAAAACTGAATATGAGATGAGGATAGGACGTTGGAGAACAAAGCAGCAAAAGTATGCGAGGCCTCTGGGAGACAAAACCGAACCTCAAATAACAAAAAAGAGAATATTAATGGTCATCAGGTCGGCTGGTCAGATGTTGAGCTGAAGAGAAGGTGCAGTGGTGCAGCTGCTTTGCATCTGGTTTCATGCTTTATTATTACAATAATAATAAGTTATTCATGGATAATGGTTTTGGAAAACAATTTCGGAATTTGGTACTATTTTATTTTATTGTTGGTTTGCTATAAAGATGGTTAACTCTTCATGATGTATTAGTATTCCAGTTTTCTTAACATTGTCAGTATTTTGTCTTTGTGTAGCTGTGTGTTACATATAAAGCTACGTTTAGTCCTAAAATTGTTTTGACAAGTACAGTACAATGAGGATTTATAGACTCGGATGAAGTGTGTACGGATGGAGCCCCTGTGTGCAGGGGTGGGGGGCTCTCTCGGGGTGATGGATCGGCCATAAAGAACTCCTCAGAGAACAGGGCTACTGGCCCAGAACTGCTACCCAGCGGGCTCACTTATCCTGACTAACTCCACTGTTCTTCAGGCGCTGACTTCACCCAGGCCAGGGCCGCTCTTCACTCTTGGCAGCCCCGCTTACTGGGGAGGCATCCAAGCAAGGATTGCGTCACCTTTGCTTCACTCTCATTAATTTGAAAAGTTTTAAGAGAAGGGCTGCACAGACTGATAGGCAGCAGCAGCTTGTGGAACTGTGAGTTTCTGCATGGCGTGTGTGTTTAAAAAAGTCCACAAAGCCTTCCGTTACAGTGTGTGTAATCTGCTAAGCAGCGATGCCGTCCAGGTTTCACAGTGCCAGTCACTCAGTCTGTCCTCAGCTAAGAGCTCTCTGCACTGTGTCGCTCTGCTCTGATTCTCCTGCATCCTCTCCCAGTGAGGGCTTCATGACTCCATGGAGCTACACAGAATCAATATTGTCATTAAGGGGAAACAGAGGGGGGATTCATTAGTACCATAGCCCTCTTCTTGGTGGGACTGCTGTCTAAATTATCATTTTTCTTCCTTTACATCATTTGTCTGCACAATTATTAGGTAGATGGGATTTTCATGAGATACCCTACAGAGCCTGGCTGGTCTGCAGACCACGGTCCATGTTAGGGTATCATCTGGGTAGAGAAGGCTCTTTAGCCTTGGGAGGGCTGAAGAGGGATGCTCCCAGAGAGAGAGAGTTTTAATGAGCTCATGGAAACCCAGTGACATTGCTGTTCATAAGAGAGCCAGTGTTTGAGCAAAATAATTTGAAGATAATGCAGTGGAACAATAATAAAAATGAGACACCACTTTATGTCCATTGTTGTTGTGACAAATATAAAAGAATCTGTCAGGGTCACGCAACTCCGCGAGGGAGTTTTAGGAGCCCAGTATTAAGCGTTGAGGGTCTAAGATAGGGTGTGGCTCTAATCCCCCTCAATGGAGGCATGTGGGGGACACAGACGCACGTGGACGGCAACATGCATACACACCCGTAGAATTCAATAAAGAAATACCCATCCGCTCTCACTCAAAAGCACATACGCACACTCCAGCTGTGTACAGCTGCTAGAGCGGCGGCTGGCTGGGGTAACATGTGGCTGACAGATGTATCAGTGCGGGAACCAACATGAACTCCAGCAAGGGAAAAATGAAACCTCACTGCACCGCCACCGCAGGATCGCACACACACAGGGAGAAGATTAGTGGAGATTTGGGATTTTGAGATTTGAAATCAAAAGACAATGCTAAGCAAGAAGACTTTTAAGTTGATAGATCTTTTATTTCTGGTGGGTTGATGTCAGCGGAGAGAAAGACAAAGACGGACATATGGTGAGCGTGAATGATTTGAAACAGAGAAAAATGAAGACGAAATAAACAGATAAAGGCAGGGTGCTGTGGAGACAGAGAGGTTAGTGTTTGTACACTCTGTGTGGGGATGTCTTGTGGTTGCTGTGGTTAGAGCTGTTGTAGACAGGACGACTGCACGCCGGCCTCCAAAGAGAGAATTCCCCTCGGCCTTCTGTGTCACCCTTCACTGCTTTTCGCGGAAAAACTCATGAGACCAGTGCATGACCACACTGCATGCAAATGCACACGCTCTATCACCGGTCCTCTTCTTTCTTTGTCTTTGTGTTTTTCTGTTTTTGGTCTGTCACATGCACTTATGTAGACACCTTCATGTACACAGACACCACGACATGGAGACAGTGTGAAGGGAGCATTTTATTGGCTTCCACTCCCTCTGAATAACAATGCACTTCACACTAGATTAGCAATAAAAATGTGAAGCTTTGAGGGACTGACTTTTTACTGCGTCGCCAAGAACACCCACTCATTGTCGAATTAGCCGAAGTGTAATGTAGCAATTGGGGTTGCAATCAGGGTTGTCTGAGGAATGCCGTATCTTCGGCTTCTGGGCTGAGCTGCGGCTCCGGTTGCCCAAGGCTCATTCCTCCGCCCCCCTAAAGGCAGGGGATCCCCCACTAGCCGCCGGGTGGCTAACCACAAATCTTTATGATGCTGTAATTGCTTTGCTATGGCTAGTGCAGAATCAGACAAACTGGAGCTAAAAACAATGTTATGTTTGGGAGCCAGGCCCACTTGAGAGAGGCAGAACACAGGAGTGTAAATTGACTGTGGTGTTTTATAAATGTGCCCTTAAGGGGCCCGATAAACTAGTCTTGCTGAGGCAAGGCCGCAACAATTATTCTGTTTCGAAGTGCGAGGGGCTGGCAGGAAACACTCAACATGTCACTGTAGGAATCATTCAGTCACAATATGCAGTTAATGGATGAGGTATAGTCCGTAAGGTGATTCATTTAATTAAATTCTGTAGTATAGTTTGACAGCCTAATTGCTGTTTTACAGTGAAACTTTTAGACTCTACGTTTGTGTGTAACAGGGGATGTCGATACACACACACACTATGCCAGAAAAACAACATGAGTCTGGACTCTGGACTGACTCAGCTGCTGGAGACTTCCAACTTCTGCCTCGTGTTTTTCCCTCCTTTGACTTTTATTCCATTAAGAGCTCTTTCTTTCCATCCCAGCGTCTTGGCTTTCTGAAAGGAACTCACACAGCTTTCAAGCTGGCGTTTACAAAGATTTTATGATGAAAACAATGACTTTTGTACATTGTCATGTCATAATTCTGGTGTATTCGGTTGGGGTTTCAATGAGAACAGTTTGCTGTTGTATGTCGCACAGCGATGATGAGGTGATGTATTGGACCCCAAAGACCAGGGCCTGTATGGAAAGAAATGTCACATGTGGCCTGATTTGTATTGCTCCCCTGATGGCAGCATGTTTCCCATCACATCATTATCCATTCAAACACAAAGACAGAACAAGTATTCATTCTTAAATGTCTCCAGATATTTTATAATTACAATGATGAAGAAAAGGCAATTGAAGGAAGGAGAGGGCTTTGGAAATAGACAGAAGAGGGAAATGGATAGGCGGAAATGCCAACATGTGGCTGACAAAGTGTCTGAGATTAAGGGAATGAGTGTGAGAGGAGAAAATTGGAGAAAGTGTGCATGAAAAATGTCAAAGAGGGACCAATGAAAGGGAGACAGTATGTGACTGATATAAAGAGGGGGGAGCGAAGATGAGAGGATGGCGTTCCATCACTCCCTCTGACGGAGTGGCTGATTGGTGTTGCCGTGCCAATGCTGAGCTGCTGAGAAACCGGTCATTGATGGATGTCTCGTTTGCAGGGTGATGTTTATTTTGTCGTTAATTTGCATATTTGTATGTATTTGCGGGCGGTTGGCTTCTGCTAGCAAGGATCAGTCCCCATCTCAATATGATGGATCTGGCGGTCTGACAAAATGGACAGCTTAGTGACAGGGACATCCAGCCGACACTCTGTCCCCATGACGGATGGGCTCATGCTAACACACGGCCCGATTAGAGATGAAATCCCGCTGCACCTTGACCTGTGGAGGAAGGGCCAGGGAGGGTGTGCAGCCAAAAGTGTAATCATACCATACACACATTTAACAGGACTCGTGCAGAAATAGAAACATATGGAAATACACCATCGCGAATGGTCTCATTATGCACAATTATGCATTCAAATCCTGATATCCACACACTCATCCATCTCAAAGGCTGAAGGTCGGCTGTCTGTGCCCTCCTGCCACCGAGCCAGATTGAATGTCAGCCAGAATGTCAGACTATGAGAGATGGCAGCTCATCATGTCGGTATTTACAGAGACACACTCACAGGTGTGATTCCTACTGAACAAAGCCTTGTTTTGGAAGCACTAACAGTCCCAGGAGAGCACAAGTGTGCTTCCGCATACCCCTTCCATCAATGGGATGAGGAGGAAAAACTGAGCTGGAGCTGTACTGTGTAGGGAGAGATGGAGGATAAAGAGGAATGATATAGAGAAAGGGTGGTGCAGGGAGGAGAGAAGGGGCGAGGGGAAGGGGTTCCCATGGGGAGAGAAGCTGTCAGTCCCTGGGAGACTTCAAACGCACTGCAGCCCTGTGATCAACCTGCTCCCTGGCTCTCTGCTGACAGCTCCCTGACTGCGCCGCTTAGACTCCTTCATGCACGCACACATACACACACATACACACACACACACACACACACACTCGCTTGCTACCATGAGAGCTCTCACACTCGCTGATTTATCCACTCATACCACAACACATTCAAATTCCATTGACATACACACAATCATGCCGATTCTCACACGTAGGATGCACATCTGTGACACATTCGCTCTGACATCCAACCTTGTAACAACCTTGGACACTGCCAAAGTTCCCCCCGTTGCAGCTCCGTCAGGGACATCGCACAGTCCCAAACTGTTGCTCCTGAACCGTGGGCTGAACGGAGGCAAGGTGGTGCTGGCGGTGATGATGTTGATAATGATGATGATGACTTATCTGAGCCATTACTCCTTCTCTGCTCAGCGCTGAGGCACCCAAAGGCAGATCCCTCCTGATGATGAATTCATTAGTGCAGAAGATGAAATGAGTTGTCAGGGGCAGGGTTATGTATGGGAGGTGATTTGTGTTCTCTGCAGCACAGTGTTAGATCAGAACTCGAGATGGGCCGGGTCGGCTCGCTGTAAATCTCCCCGCTTTGCTGGCACAGGACTTTCCCAACCCCTCACGCCCAAGACTGAGCCTCTGTTCTGTCCCTCGCGTTGCCCGGCACGTCCTCCCCCACCAATCTCACTATGCCGTGAAGCTGCTAACAGGTGGCTAAACATTTGTGTGCTCTCAGAGTCCAGAGGAATGCTCGGGTGGTTATGCATCACAAGTCATGTAGCTTCTTTCTATGAGCAAAGCCTCCTTAGGCCCTGATCACACAGAGCGCGTTTTGCAGCGAGGTGCACCGCACTGCCTTTTTGTTGCCTGATCATACAGAGCACTTTTTTTCAGTTTGCTGCGTCTTTTTTTTTTTGTAATTGTTGCTAGGCAACTAGGGCTGCACAATTAATCAAAATTTGATCGCAGGATTTGAAATACATGCAGTATTTGTTAAAGGCGAAATGTGTGTCAAAATACCATTTTAAATTAAATATTGTGGTGCTTTAGAGATGTCCTCTGGCCTACACATCATATTCTACAGACTTAAGAAAACATCTTTGTTTGGTACAGATCCCTGCAAAAATCACACCATAATCATTTTGATATGTTTTTCAATGAAAATTGAGTGTTGATGTAAAAATGATCATTCCCTCTAATATTGCAAGTCATATAGCAATATCAGTCAAAATAATCATAATTAGATTTATTTTTTCAAAATCGTTCAGCCCTTTAGGCAACCACCGAAAGTGTGCTAATGTAAGCTTAACACAAACCATGAACTGTATGCTGCCATATTTAATAGCAGGAAATTAAATTAGCTCCTGCCACCTGCCAAATACAGGGTAAATGTTGGCTGTGGCAGGTAAAAATCTCCAGTCACCATAAAAAATAGTCAGGGATTAAGGTTACATGATATATTTTTACTTTCTGGTACCACTGACTCAGTGTTTACGATTCTAAAGTGTTCTATATACAATTTCAGACCCTGGTTAATAGTGCAGTTTAAATTAATGAAAACAACTTCTCCGTAATCTCAAGTACCGCACTAATTTGCCTTCTGCTGTTTTCTGTTCTGATCATGGTAACTACAGTTGGTAATGTCATATATTTTCCAGGTGTCCAGCGAAAGTCACCATAATGAGAAAAATCGCTGATGTCGTCTGACGCTTTTCTGCTATGAGACATTCAGGGCGCTCCTGTAAAAACACGAGGCGCACAGAACGGAAGAACGCCAGGTGGTCAGCAGCGCAAAAGCGGCGCACAAAATGCTTCACTCTCATTGAAAACAATTATAAAAAGCGGCGGCCCCAGGCTGCTAAAATGCACTCTGTCCGATCGGGGCCTTAGAAGCGAAAAGCTACCGCTCCTTGAAAGAATTCAAACAGAATACAACATAATCAATTATTGATGTAAGGTAGACCAACAGCAGACTTGTGAAGCAGTACATTAGTGTTGGACATACATCCCAACAGCGTAGATCTTGCGTCTCAGGTGTGATGGTACAGCAGACCTGCTTGAGCTCTGCTGCTGGGAATTTACTGGTTCACTTAGTGTACACTAGCTCTCTTGGAAAACATGGTCCTTTCTTTGAACTCCCACGGCTTCACTAGGTGTGCTTACATTTGTACAGTATGTGGTGTTCAGTATGTGTGCCTATGCTCATGCATATGTGCATCCATTTGTGTCTGGGAGTGAAGATGTGTGTTTATATTTGCTTTCTGTGGGAGCACACATGTATTTGTGTGCACATGCTGAGCATTTGAGTGCTTTTTCATTTCTTCACTGTGTTTTCTGCATCCAAATGTATGGTAAAAAAAAGGTCCAGGGTGACCGAGAGAGCAGAAATAGGGGAATGCAGGAGCTGGACTGACTGTGATAGAGATTTCAAAGTGGTGTGTGAGATGTTGGCCAGTTTTTTTTAATTTTATTCTTTATTTTTTATCCTGCGGGAGAGAGCAGCAGGCGTAGGCTGTTTCTCCCATGTGTGGTCTCTCTTGAGCAGAGCAATGTTATTTTCTGCCATGCAGAGAGGTTGGTTACATGCCAGAGAGAACGAGAGAGGAGAGAGAAATAAAGATAGAATAAAGACAGAGAGAGCTTTGACTCAAAGACTGCTCAGTTTGACACATTTCTGTGAACACTAGTGGGTTTGCATCATTTCAACAAAGAGGCAGGCAGACTTTGAAATGTATCATTGTTGTGTTGTGATGTAAAACTCCTTATATTCTATACCTCCACATGCACCTTGCAAGTGTGTGGGCATCTGTGGGTTTGGTGTGCAAACTGCGAGAAAGTGATTTTACAAAGCGTTCTCCACAAAGTGCACGCCATCCGGGCTGCACTCTGAGGTCTATTCATTTTTAAAGTTCTCTTGCAGAGAGTATTAGAAAAAGTGGAAGTGCTCTCTCTGACTCTGTGAGATGAGGAAGCTTAGTGGTTCTACTGGTTTCTCCCTGTAGGGCCCTGCCTGGATCTGGCCCTACACCCTCTAAAAGCCTCAGAGAATAACAGGAATGCTCCACTGCCTGGCCCATTTTTTTTTTAACATTGCATACAAGTTATCTGTGAACAACTCACCCAGATCCAATCTGACCCATATTTTGGCAGCGAAAATAGTTGGTGACCTTCTCTGTGTTTCGCCCTCCTTACGAGAGCCAGGCTGTTGCCGTGATTAGTTCACTGCCTCCCAGCGCTCCTCTGTCAGACCAGGCTCAGCTCCAGCCCTCTCCATAAACACATCTAGGCACACACACATACTATATACACACATATGCAAAGGCAGCACAGGCACCATGCCTTGCTTCCCCCAGGCTTTCCACTGGCTCCTCACCTGTCGCCCCAGGTCTCTATCTCTCATACTCAACATGTGTGTCAGGACAGAGCCTGCGAGACCACGGCCTCGCCGGTTTGTTTGTTTTTCTGCATTGACGGGTGGGGAGCAGGGACGTGGGTGCAAGAAATTAGCACAAGTCAAATCAGATTAATTAATCCCCAGCTCAAACTATTAGCCGAGGAGTCGTGTTGAATTAAAAATCAAATTAGCCCTGGCGCCTGCCGTTAAAGCTGTGGTGTGTGCCTGCCAAGCTACAATGACACACACCCACAGAAGCCAGCCGCTCATGGGCTTCACTGATGGATGGACGTATGGACGTATGGATGGATGGATGGATGGATGGATGGAAGGGTGGAAGAAGAAACGGGTGCTCAAGGACTGGAAGGGTGGGGGAAGGGGAGTTTGGTGACTTTGCCACCCAGCGTGGTAAGCTTCTCCTGGGGCACGGAGCTGGCTGCCCTCCACTGGGTGCTGCTCCACAGGCCTCACACCACTAGCACTCAGCAGACTCGGCTATGTCACTCCAATTACTGTAGGTCTTTCAGCAACATTTCACCCTGATGATTTACATAACTCACACAAACACACACATCTTGAGCCTGGGACTGAACCCAGTTTTAAACAGGCCCCTGTTTCTCAGCTTGACTCTATCAAACACATTAAGGGAAATTACGTTTTTATACAACTTGGGTCTCATTTTGGCCATCGTTCCTATCAGTATTAATAACATTGCGCTCACCAGATTAGTTGTTAAGTTCTGAGAATGGGGCAACATCACTAAAAAGAAATCCACCCCAGCAAGCAACTTGAGAAGTCGAATGATCAAACAGGTTTTAAACAAAACTCCAGGTTAATCAGCCAATGCAGTGTTGTGGTGTTCTCACCAGTTACTTAAAGGGATACTTCAGGCATTTTGCAGTGGGGTTGTATGAGGTACTTATCCATAGTAGGTGTATTACTAGTTCTCAGTAGATGACGGTTGGTGTGCCCCCAGTTTGGAGACACAGATAAGAGCACCAACACCGAAGCAAAGCAATACAGTGCTGTGGACAGGGACGGCAGAAAAACATATTTTAGCCACCTCAAAGAAAGGCCCAATTTAAAAAAATTGATATCCGTTTATATGTACGCTATATTCAGAATATTTTCACTGCTTTATGTTGCCTGTTACAGTATATTGTGTGCATGAATGCATCCATGCATTTGGGTATACTAACTATATTGTATGTGTGTTTGCGAGTATGTGAGAGTGCCTTTGAGATGGATTACAGGGCTGTGCAGAGACGTGGAAGCCTCATCTATCATACAGGGTGGGGCTCAAAAAACACACAACACTTGTTTGATTCAGAACAACATTCATTTCAATTATGACACATTAGTTCAGGGGGGTATATTATGCTCCAGTAGTGTTCCTGTATTCCATTCATCATTCACACTTGTGTGGCTTGTAGCTCTTGATCATTGAAAGGAAGCAGTACGCAGCCGCAAGCAATGAACTAAATGTTTATTTTCTTCATACTTTTAGGTATTATTCAGTTATTGGTTTTGATAGATGCAATGGTGTATAGGGCACATTTCGGAAGAAGTAATTATTAAAGCTGTAGCGTATTAATTGTTCACGTATGACCACATACAGTATGTTGTGTACAGTACTTTCTCTCATTCAGCTGGTTAGAGCCGTACTGGCAGCTCCTATAATAAGCCCTAGCTTTGTATGTTTGTGTGTTGTGTGGGTGTGTTTGTGTGTGCGGCCTTGCCTTCAGGAGTTTATGGATGATGGATGATGGATGCTGGGAGATACAATGGAAGCCCAAATGAAAGAGCAATTGTTCTGTAAATGTATGCATATGGGCAAAAATTGGTCTGGTGCTTAGGGCCACGTACGTTTTATCTACACACAAATGGCTTCTTTCACAGAACATTCAATTGAACGTGCTGTGCACACATGGAAAAACATAATATTGTCAACATATACACATGCACAGTGAGTCTCTCATATACACACCTACACACATATAGAGCTCAGCAAACCTCCAGGTGTCCTTTACTGCCAGTTAAACTCTCTTTCATTCACATGGCAAACCTCTCCCCCTCACATTTTCCCACAGAGTCTCTTACCCCGTTTCCCCCTGGCCACTGGCATCTTTCATCACCCATATTAACACACAGCTTCCTCCTGGCAACGCCGTGCCGGACCCCTGCCATCACCACAACGCTGCCAACCTGTCTCCATGGTAGCGTGATTGGCAGATGCTGAGATGGATGCTCATTTCAGCCAATCAGCAGATCAGAGTCAGGTTGTCATTCGCCGCGAGACCCCGCTGCGGCCCGGCTGACCAGCTGAGGATGGCGTTGAGACGAGGCGGTGAATGCAACACAACGGGCGCACACAAACGCATACACACATAGCATGGGATCATTCAGCAGCACAAAGCGTATGGGGTCCCTACTCGGCCTGTCAGTACTGTTGTGATGTATCATTTATGTCGCCATTGTGTGGCCTTCTCTTGAAACATGTTGACAGAGGCATTATTCTGGCTTTTGACAGATTCCCATACATTCACAGGCTTTTAATAACACATGTTAATGCTCCAGTAGGTTTATGACAGGTTTTAAGAATTACCACAAGAAATATGAGCCTTTAATGGGCCCTGCTCTCAAAATTATCTGGGGTGGTATACATTGGATTTCTAAGTCTTAGCAAGTGGGAGAATGATCACTGCTTATAAGGCTATTATCTGTCTGTCTGAGCGTGCACACACACACACACACACACACACAAACACACACACACACACACACACACACACACACACACACACACACACACACACACACACACACACACACACACACACACACACACACAAACACACACACACACACACACACACACACACACACACACACACACACACAACAGGCCTGGAGGACAAAAGATGTGCACAATAAACATTAATCTGCGCTCTTTAAATGAGACCTACTTCTCTGTGTTTAATCAAAAAGCATACAGTGAGTGGTGACAAATATAAATTCCTAAGACAAAAATCAAATATCCTAATCTCCTTAGAGCACATTACGCTACTTCATAGGGATTTATTTCATTTCGTTATCGCTCCGAGCAAACTGCTATGCATACACATGCATTTTAATATTCTGTTTGTGGTTGCTTATGTATATGTGTGTGTGCAGGCGTACAGGGTCATGAAAGTGCACGTGTGCTTATGGTTGTGCAGTATGTGCTTGGAATTCATTAAACATGAATTCATTAATAACAATTGCTCCAGTGAGGAGAGATTAACTGTTGGTAGAAAAGAACCTTTCACCTTTAGGACTGAAGTACATCTACTTGTCAATCAGAAAGCTAGTAGGAAAAACATGTTTAACTGTCTTGAAATCATCTTAGAAAACCATTTATCAGGAATGGATATCACAGACACGCACACACAGGTCAGTCAAACTAATAGTTTTTCTGTGGCTTCCCAAGCCAGACATTGCTGAAGGACAATTCTGAAATAAGTGCAAAATCCAGTAGCTATTTGGTACTGACCAGATGTCAAATGGTGTGTATAAACTCTGAATGATTCTCGTAAATGTGCATATCAATTTGAATGGTTGCCTCTCGAATCCTCGCAACTCTGCCACAAAACCTAACTATCAGCTCTGATGCCAGATAGACCGGCTCCTGCTGGTCCTACAGTGTGAAGTCGCTGCCAGGCTGAGCCACCGATTGCCCATCTGCTCCATCGGGGAGAATTCTCACTCCATCTATTTGACTTGTTTCGAGCTTGGCTGTGGAAAAGCTCATTAGCTTTGCAAAGTGAGATACAAAGACGGATAAAAAACACTGTGTCCAAACAGAGAGATGTTAAAGAGGACGCAGACAGATGTGAACTGAAGTGTTTACATATTAAAAAGAAGAAAAACCAGACTGGAGGGAAAAAATGTGGAGAAGTCTTTGTTACCGAAGAGACATGGGAGGACTGAATATGAATACATAAGAGGCGACAACTACCCACTTCCTTTTTTATGGGACGCTTTAAAAATTCACTACAATTACCAGCTGAGATTGATGTCGGGGTGACAGCCCTACAACCAACATATGACCCTTAAAATCCTGACACACCCATTTCCTGTGTGTCTGAGAGTTTGTGTGTGGGCATGCCCATGGGTGCATGTATATGCATGTGTGTGTGTGGGGGGGTTTATATTTATGAAACATGCTCTGCCCAGTAACACCGTGGGAGTTAGCAGGTCATCTTCCCTCGCCATTAATCACTGCTGACAGCTCATAAGTGCCCAATCTGCATGTGAAAGAACTGCGAGCGTGCATATTTGCATGTGTGCATTTGACTGTGGATGTGTGGTTGCAACAGTCCTCCAAGATCCCCCCGTGGCTGCTTATTGAATTAGAAGTGTCCTCCGCTGATACTTATCTAACATGCAGCATGAAAGCATCACCGGCGGCATTTGTACTGCGGCTACAACTTGTGTCATTGTCAGCTCATTAGGTGAGTTCTGCGTGCGGCTGATTGTTTGCTAACGAGTCCAAATGCGGAGAACAAACAATCACAGTTGATGAAGCGTAAAATGTGGCCACTAAAAACTAAACGTTTTTAAATGTTTCTTTCATTTTGCGGAAAGAGGTTGAACGGCAAAATGTAGCGAGCTCTTCCTATCAATCACCCAATTACTGTGTGTTTTGACACGACTGCATCAAGTACTGTGATTAGAGAGAGTGAGAAAAGAGGAGATGAACAAAGCACAAAACAGAAAAGAAAACAAGCACTTAAAGCAAAGATAAGATTTGTCACTAGGGTGTGGGTTGAAAAATCGATACAGCATAGTATCACGATATTTTGTGGCAATATTTTGTGGATAATATTGTATCGATACACTGACGTCAAGTGTCAATCTCTTATTATTTAAACTACCCCTTAACAATCCGGCCGCAATTCTGTCTTTCAGAGGTTGTAGCGGGCTCAGTCTTAAAGCAAGAGTGAAGATCCTGGTATCATATGAAATAGGGATGTGACGATGACGAAATTTTCCCACCGGTTGATAAACTTGTGACAACACCGGTGTTACCGATTACACCGGACATTTTACAAGAAAAGATGACGGTCGATATATGTAGCGCGCTTACGTTGATCTTCGTCGGATGGCTGTGTGTCCGGCCTCTCCGGTCCAGCTTTTGCTGCGGGGCCGCAAGTTTCCACCCTGCGATGCTCTGCAGGCGTTGGCATCATTAACGTTATGGTTCCCTTATAGCATTGGGTTTAAATTTGAAATATTGCCAAATAGGCGCTTTTGCTTTTCGCTTTGCATCGTCTTGTCTGTCAACTCTCTCTCGTCCCGTGTGTGTGAAATATGACACCTGCTACTCTAAGCTGAGACTCTGTATGGAGCAGATGCATTCACTGTCAGTTTGTAGCATTGATAACACGGTGCTGATACGCCAAAATGAACTAAATGGGTTTTATTTCTGTAAAAAAAAAGCAAAACGACGGTGGGGGCGGTGAGTACGTAATGTCATTGGTGTGTGCCCGACCAATGTAACCAAATGTAATATAATGAAAACTCTGAGTGAAACTGTATCTAATTAGATAAAACAGATGTTGACAAACTGCATAAGTTGCAGTTGAAAAAAGGTAGTAAATCGCAATATATTAAGGCTGGGCGATATGGAGAAAATCAAATATCACAATATTTTTGACCAAATACCTCAATGACGATATTGTAGGATTGACCATTGGGGCTTGTACAAAATATTTACACAATGGGATTTTTGATAAATAATCATCAGCAATGTGGATTAAATGACTAAGTGGGTAAAAGCAAATAATAGAACAGCTAGAACAGTCTGGTAAGTTCAGAAAACTACAGCACTTTACTGTAATGCCGCCTTTAAATCCAGGTAAAGACAATACTTATGCAATTATACGATATTTCGATATCCAAAATCTAAGATGATATCTAGTCTCATATCACGATATCAATATAATATTGATATATTGCCCAGCCCTACAATATATTGCAATATATCTTATCTCAATGCTCAGCATATCGTAAAATGTTTAAAATTGTAATAAGACAGGTATCGTGACTTAAGTCCTATGATAATATCATATTGTGGGGCCTCTGGTGATTCCCACACCTATTCTTCACATCTGTTAGGTATCAGAGATATCATAAAAAAGAACTCACAGGTCAACTGAGTGAAGAAGAAATGAATGAACAGTTTTTAAAGTCGGCGTGACCCCGGCATATAAGGACGCAGGAAGGCCTTTGTTATATAATTTCATTTCACACTGACGAAAGAGCCTGTCTTTATATTTCTCGGCTCATCTCCCCGGACCGAACCAGGAATGTTAGAGCTCTCTGTTTCTTCTGTCCAGGTTCACTACAGCTTGTTGCTTTACTGGAACATTTGGGATTTGGATCTCGTTGAATAATAGTGATTTTTTTCTCTCTCTCTCTCTCTCTCTCCACACCCGGACATGAAAGGGACTAGTTTTGTTATTTGCATTTTTACGCCTGAGTGTATTTTTCAAGTGGGAATAGAAATTCTGTGAGCGGTGTCGATTCCCTGCGCTGCTGTGTCCTGGAGTGCATCAGTCTGCCTTTTCATCTTCACCCTAGCCCAACTGCTCTCTGCTTCTCTTTAGCCATATCCTCAGTTCCTCCCTCTCTCTACCTCTCTCTCTTTGTCTGCTGCTATTTTCTTTATTTTCCTAATTTTCTCGCAATGTAATGCTCATTTTTCTGTGTTTGTTTTCCCTTCACATCCAGTATTAGTTCATTTTCCTATTAAAGTTACAGAAGCTTGTGGTAAATTAATTAGGGTTGTATTGCAAGAGTTTGTCATCACTGTAAATGAAAAACCACTCTGTCCAACACTTAAGTTGTTGTTGGTGCCCTGCCCACCTTTTTCTTTTAACTCAGTGATGACTGACAGCGCTGTATTCCTTTTTGAATGAGTGATTCATTGTTTCTGTCCTTCTGTCCACAGCCCGTTTGCTGTCTCCTTCTGCTATCTCCGCTGCTCGTTCTGCTGCTCAGCGCCATCACCACACTCTCTCTCTCCGTTTGTCTTTGCAGCTTTCCAGATAGTGTTTCCACTGCCACGAGAGCTAAGCTTGTATTATGCACATCTGCAGGGATTCTCAAATTGCACCACGGCAATGTGGCGAGAAAGACCCACAGCGCTTCTCCTTCTCTTCTTCTGCCACAAAATTGGACATTTAGTGCCAAAACTGTTGTCTTGACGGCCTTGGTTGCGGCAGTAAATACGTGGCACATAACAGCGAGGAAATTGTCCTGGAAATGGTGCTCTTTTGTGTCAGAGGGGGTTAAAAAGAGGGAAAGATGTACGGGTATGTCAATGCATGCTTGCCTGAGTGCTACGTAAGAACAGCACAGAAGCAATTTCTGCTTTTCCATGTGTCGGCGATAAAGATAGGGTGCTGAGGAGATCTTGCCCAGGCAAACAACATCGCAATAACCCAAGACAGTTATGTGTGTTTACGTGTGCGTGTCCCCATGTGAGTGTGTGTGTGTGTGTGTGTGTGTGTGTGTGTGTGTGTGTGTGTGTGTGTGTGTTTGCTTAAGAGTAAATCGTGGTCATTACACGGAGAGGTTGCAGCCGAGAGGTGATTGGAGAACAGCAGTACTATTAGTGGGTGATTACATCTCAGTCTGTTATTACACACCAGCAGCTCCTTAGCAATGTAAAAGGCCGCTTTGCTCGACACCTCGTAAATCTGACACACCACATGCTGCATGCCCTCACACATAATGGCACAATACGTTGCTGTCATGTAAAACCTTTGAAATCACGAAGCTTTGATAATTATTTAGTTTGAACTCTAGTTAAAGAGTTTCTCGACATGATGAGAACATTTACAAGAAAACCTTTGCAAACCCCACAGGGTAAACAAATAAAAGCACGGTGCTCAATTTAAAAACAAGCTTGTTTTTCTTAGTTTTTCATCCGACAGCAATGAGTTTGTTTGTACCGAGGCACATAACACACACACACACACACACACACACACACACACAAACACACACACACACACACACACACAAACACACACACACACAAGTCAACATAAATTTCATACAAACGAGCACACACACAAATACACACAAACATCTGGCCGAGTTAAACAGAAACATTTACGGTGCTGTCGACACTGTGTATTTATGGATGCAATCTGTGAGGTCAAATTTATTACTGTCAGAAATGGGCGGAATTATTTCTCTTTAAATAATTAGTTTTGAACCACACACGCAGACACACACGCACACACAATCTTTACATATTGATTTGCACATTGATTCAGGGGATATTAAAGCTCCGATGTTATTAATCATTGCTGATTATGTTTTTAGTGAGCTGAGTTATGGATGAGGAGAGGAGGGGAGGGGAGAGGAGAGGATTGTGTTTGCAGGTTATAAAGAGCAGAAGCCAGCCACCAGAGCGCTGCAGCTCAGAGCACATCTTCATATTGTACACAGATGGGACATCACATACATTTTTAAAGTGGCTGAATGTGTTTGCTCCGTGAGCACTGGACCACACTATGTTGACTTTTGTTGTAAAACTATCACAAATGCCCAGATTATCTGGATGCACACTCGTCTGTGCAAATCCATACTCGAGTTGTGTTTGCAGTCGTGATAGTTTGGACGCCTCTTTGCCGACACTACAAAGCCGTTTGGTTACAGTAAATTATTAAACTGTTCTGTATATCTGCGCAGTGATTGATGAGTCCGGCGGCGTCCTGCCCTTGCCCTCTGTGATATGAAGGAAAGATTGTGTGACATGATGTCATTCCATCGGTGCAATCATAGCCGGACACGGACCCTCATTAATAAGAGCACCGTTATGTAGTGTCAGCTCACAGGGAGGGAGAAAAGAAGGAGAGGGTTGAGAAAAAAATAAATGATGAAAGGAGAGAAGTAGAGAGGAAAAAAGAGCAAAGGAGAGACGGTGGATGAGAAGCGAGTGTGAGGCAGGAAGCAATGAAGAAGAAAAATAAAGCTGAAGGATGCCAGTGGATGGAAAAAATATCAGTAAAATGGCATGAGATCAAACGAGGGAAGAAATGAAAAGCAAACGGAAAGAAGGAAGGATGGGATAAGGTGGATATGTGCAAAACTCAAGACTTTGGGTAGGCCCTGGAGGCTCTCTCTTAGTGTATCTGGTTAAATCCACTGGCCAGTCACCTTATGCGTTAGTTTCAGACTTATGCTGATTTGTCTGTAAGAAGTGTTTCGTAATGCATTGCACTTTTTGTGCACTCTGTCTTAACAAATATTATTGCAGTATTTAAATCGCATACATTCCGATAGGTTCGACTTTTCTGCAAATCATCGTGCACAGAATACCATTTTTTATTTTAATGTGACTTTTGATTTCATTACTGTATAAAACCAACCTGAACAGACTTGGTAATCCATCACAGTGAACGTCATTATTGTTGTGTGTTTTATTATTGTTAAAGTAATGTAGTGGAGTGTGGATACATTTTTAAAGTCTGCTGCTGTTTGGAAACCGGTGAGAGTTGGCAACCAAAAAGCAGTGTTTTTAATTCAAGAGACCATAAATTAAATATAATCATTTACAACACATCCATGTTTTATTAATGTTTGTCTTTGGGTGTGGCTTTCTGACAAGGCATTTCATGAAGGCACACCACTGGCAGACCATAAAAACACTATCTTATAAATGGGCTTTCCACACAGTGATAATGTAACTTTTATAAAGATAAAAGCGGACATGACATGTACTTGTACTGTGATAAATGACTCTAACCTATAACATACGGGTTTTATGTCCTTGCTAGTTGATTTTAATACTGTAGTAAAATAAATGGAAACCAGCTGCTACTTGGAAGTCAGGGAAAAATCTAAAAGACTATGGTAGGCTTTGGAAAAAATCTTTGGTACTAATTAAATTATCGGATTACAAAAAACATTTCAAATGCAGGCTACGCCAGGTAACTTTCTTTTTTGTCCTGTTCTCTTCTCCTCCCTCCTCCAGGTGTGATGCCAGAGCGGCAGTTTGGTGGAACCCAGTTTGTTTGCAGTGTGGTCGCTTCCCATGTCAGCCACCAGCCCTCCACCAGCTTCAGCTTCGTCTGGATCGCCCCACCGCCCGGCACCGGCTGCGTCAACTTCCTGTAAGTCATGTGTGAGTGTATCTAACTGTAAAGCAAGGAATATCGGTCTGTCTGTATGTGGGTATGTGTGCATGTCCCTCGAGAACCATTCATCCGATCTACTTTACACTTGGCGGGCCTTTACAGGCTGCGGTTTATTGACTGCAATTCGCTTTTGCTGCTGGATGCTGGATATACTAACGGTACAACCAAACTCTTCTTCACATCCCTGGAGTCAACGAGCGATGAGCGGTTCTCGACGAGGCTGCGAGCAGCTATCCTTGTCCTTCGCATATCTCATCCGATGCACTTCACACTTGGCGGGTTTATTGCTGGGGACCCAAGGACGAGCGGTGTCGAAGTTGCTGCAATTTGGACACGCGACACGTTTAATGATAATAACTTTGAATAAACAAATGATAGCGCTCTGTGCAGCAGCGGGGACAGGGCTTCAGGGTTCTGTGGACTGAGTCGAGCAGTGGGCTCATTGACTGCAGTTAATGTTTGCTGCTGGATGCTGAATATACTAACGGACTCTTCTTCACGCGGTTCTCCACAATGCTGCAAGCAGCACTTCCAGGGGCCAATCAAAGCAATCGGCCCACACTGAACGGGGCACGCATTCCGCACGGCCATGCGCTCCGCACGGCCACGCCCCCCCCCCCCCCCCCCGACAATGCCCCAAGCAGCAATACCGGGAGCCAAGCAATCGGCCCATACCAAACGGGCACGCGCTCCAAGCGGCCTCGCCACGAATGGGCACTGCACTAGAGTGTGTAAAAGAGAACGGCTAAGACAGAATAAGACAGATGAGTAGTTGTGATGCTGACTTGGACCTTTACAGCTGCCAGACATGGAAGTCGTAAACTGTAACAATAATATCCGTTGATGATGTGTGGCTGCATATTGACCCAGTAAGCCTGAGTGAGGCTTATCAGCTGGACGGTGTTTTCTCTGTCACAGAAAGGATGTGAAAAGGCCATCCATGATGACTGGAAAGAGGTTAAACTGGGGACAGAGATAGCATGTGTGTGTGTGTGTGGTAATATCCTCAATACCTTGCTTGACATGGCCTGTGCAGTGGCAGGTGTCAATGTGTGTGTGTGTGTGTGTGTGTGTGTGTGTACTGTATATACCCTGCTGTGAATTGACGGAATCTCCCCATCCTCTCATTCACTGGCCTCGGTCCCTCTTCTAGTTGGAAAATATTTGAGTGGTTGAAGAGATCCTCCCATCCCCCGAGGATGGGTGTGATACAGACACGCACACACTATAATATAGAAAAACTCTGGTTCACATGACGCTCTTCTTCTTCGACATTACACATAAGCATTAGTCAGGAGCAATGGCTTCTATTAGGGTATTAATTGGGATTTTTAGCCCACTGCAACAAACTCTGGGGCAGTAACCAGTTGCTCAGGAACGCTGCACAGGTGATTTAGCTTTCTTTCTGTCTGGTTGTGTAAATGTTATGCCTGATTTATGCTTGACACATCCGCAGGGGTCGTGAGTGTCTGCACGGCCAAAGTGACATCACATCATTAGACAGACACACCCCTTCATGGTGGGTTTTCGCCTGTCCCTGCACGTCTGACATTTTTTAACTATGAGAACGCAGATGGGTGGAAACCATGCTGAAACCATGCTGTAAGTGTGAGTTTTCGATACACTGCCCCCAACAGTATGGGAGAATATCGGTTTGCCGCGAGGAGAAACTCTCAAGGAGTATAAAAGATCCGAACGTTTCCTCGTCACAATTCTCTGTCGGCTCATGTCCGTGCGGAAAGCATAACTGGGGCTCGACTCGCTGCGTTTCCCTGAAGCGTACATATTGGTTGATTGGTCCAAGTAGGAAAAGATCTCGCTTCATACATTTGAGAACAACCTTGGTCTTTCCCTTTTCTCATTTTCATTCCCCCGTCCTCTGTTATGTCTCGCTCTTCATCATTTTCTCCATCTCTATCTGTTGGAAACATCCTCTAACTCTCTTTCCCTCTAGTTCTCTTGGCTGGTGATTTACAGCCTCATGCTGATAATCACTCAAAATGCAATTAGCAGCTGTTACTGGAGAAGCGTAGAGGAAAAGGGAGGACACCAGTAACTCTGCCCCATGCAAAGTCACAGCAGTACAGCACCACATTACAAAGATCTTTGACAAATTCACCCACAGATGTTGTAATATTAATGCATTAGACTAGGGTAGTTCTCACACATTTCACATCAAGAACAACCAAGGGTGTTTTTAAAATGAAATCTAAAAATGAAAACATCATTATCATCATATAATTTGAAGGCTTGGAGAGTCAAATCAAACTGCAAACTAATCCCTTGTTTTTTTCTCTTTTTTTATTAAAAGTCATCGTCTTTCAAAACTTGAAAGACATTGCAAATTGCACATCAATGTTTCATAGCAACCACAACTAAATTAAACATTTTGGCAGTACTCACAAAAATCCCTCAATGAATTCCTGGAGGGACACAATAGACTATGAGACAGAGACTGTTATGGACAGACTGACAGAAAAGGATTCAGCTGGGGAATTTGCTGAAGTGGAGCTGCCATTTAGACAATATCCACGGAGCCAAACAGATTTACTGGCTTTTTTTGTCTGCCAGCAAACACAATTACTGTTGAGCGTGTGTCAGCTTACGAGGATTGTGTGTTTCCTCAGTATTTGTGTGCTGTCCATGCGTGCGCTGTGTGTTTGCGTGCGAGCGTAAACCACGGAGCAGCAGTATGCCAGCGCTGATGACAGTGTGGCTGGCAGGGGGCCACGACTGTATGACAATAGGGGCCCCTGCGGCTGACCTTATCAAAGTCAGCCAGTCACACTCCAGCTGGCTGGAGACTGCTCCTTTCACACACACGCAAACACACACTCATACACACACACACACACACACACACACACACACACACACACACACACACACACTCTTACTGCACCCTGTTACAGTTCACAGCTCCCATCTCCACCAGTATATCCTCATCTCCAGAGCTGCCCTCCCTGGGTTCAGTGACGTGTCGCTGGGAGGAATTCAACAGGCGAGGCCTTTGTGACCAAAGCCAGGGACACCTTGGGTGCCATATAATTTTTTTCCAGCACTGAATTGTCAGTATTATTACTGTTGAGGTCGAGATGTGATCAGACGACTGTCAATTTAGTTCTGTCATATTTTCTTCTTGTTTTGTTTTTAAAAATTAACTCACTACGGATGCACCGATTGCAAAATTCTGGGCCGATACCGATACAATGTTTAAAACAACAATTTGGCCGATAGCCGATACCGATGCCGATGGTTTTGTTTATTTTGTTTTTGCTGTTATTTATTCCCCTGCCAAAGACCTCCTCATTATAAAAAAAAATAACTGAGCTGTTTTAAAGTCATTCAGCATTTCAGTATTCTCTTTAAATGAGCACATTCAATCATACAAATTTATGAAACAACCTTTAATATAACCTCTTTTCATATGAAACATATTCCTTTATTTATCAAATAACTGCTTCTAAAGCCTTTTTAGCTGCTATACAACACCTACTCAATGAGAATAATGATTCAGTACTTACATAGCCCGACAAAAGTGTTTGTTTTGTGAAACAAAAAAAAATGTAAATGTAAAAGTGATTAGAAACATAACCAGTGTTTTCCACACTTAGACTTTACTTGGGCGGGCCGCCCGTATATTAACAGGTGCCTAAGTATATTCAGTGACCCATTTTAGCATTTTTCATCCGTTCGAGAGAGCGACGCCTTCCGCGATCGATTAACTAGTGGACTAGTAGCGGCAGAACGCCGCTGGGGTGCAGCCTCAGACCTCACTGCTGCGGGACAACAATGCAGCCGATGTTCGGCCGATAAATCTGTGCATCCCAAGAAGTCGCCCAAGAAGTGCAGTTTTATAGCATATATATAACAAATCACTTTAAAAGTTAAACAAGGTAATAAAAAATATGGATGAAACATCGTCTTGACCGTACAAAATGTAAATAATGCAATGTCCTGCCCTTGCCAATAGTACTCCTGCCCTGATTGATACAAGGACCATTTTCCACAGGCAGTGTCCATGAGTGTTTAAATTAAAGGCACAGACATCCCATGTCCTTCACAGGGCTGGAGCTGGTCCGTCACTGCATTAATATGGGGCCTGTGAGAAGTTTTATGGGCGATATTGTGGGAGTGTTCCTGGTAACAGATCACTAGCGGCAGGGGTGTGATGGAGTGCAGTGACGTTGGCATCCAGACAAACTCATTTTCTGGGTGGCTGTAAATTGCCACCTAAAGAAAAAGGGGAGGCCTTGGAAGAGGAGAGGAGAGGAGAGGAGAGGAGAGGAGGAGGAGGAGGAACAGGGAGGACACACACACATATACACATACATCCATAAGTAAACACCAGTCACAAAGTAGTCGATCAACAGAAAATTAATCATCAACAGTTTTGAAATTGATTGATTATGTCAGTCCTTTATTGAGCAAAAATGCCAACAAACATTTACTGATTCCAGCTTCTTAGATACAAGAACGAGCTGCTTTGTTGTTTCATATCACAAAAAAATGTATAGAAAACAATATGAATATTTTACTTTAGGATCAGGGATTGTAATGGGCAATTCGATTTATATTGTTTTACACTTTACAGACTTAAAGGATAACTTTGGTATTTTTCAACCTGGACTCTAATCTCCCATGTTTTTGTGTCAAAGTGACTAATGGGGACTTTGGGGACACTTTTTAAAACTGGTCCAGTACTGAGGGAGAACGCTGTATCCGCCAGCCGCTAAACAGGCTGTAATGTAATCATTTGGGGCAAAACTGGTACCATCAGTTTACGTCCACTAAAAGTGCTTTTTTTTGCCACTGGCAGGCTCAGATTGTTATTATAAGTGTCTAACAGTATTATGGAAAAGGACCCTACAGAGAAATAAAACCTTATTCTTACCTTTCCCTTGATCCGGTCTGTTTGTTATCGTGTCTCTTTCGGAGAAGCCTCGCTCTGAAACCTTGCGTCGCCTCCACATTGTCTAAATCATCTAAATATTCAGCCATGATATTGAAAATATTTTAGATAAAACTAAGCTATGCTTTCTGTACTCCAACACAACAAACTCTGGTGTCCCGTGGCACTCCTCTCTCCAACTCTCACTCACGTTTCCACCGTTGTCTCTTCCGGTAACAAGTCACAGGTGAGAAAACGTTTAATTTCTCTGTAGGGTCCTTTTCCATAATGTTGTCAGACACTTATAATAACAATGTGAGTCTTTCAGTGACAAAAACACTTTTAGTGGACGTAAACTGACAGAGCCCGGTTGCCCCAAATGATTATATTACAGCTTGTTTAGCGGCTGGCGGCTGCAGCGCTCTCCCTCAATACTGTACTTAACGTAATACCTAGGCACAAAACATGGGAAAATAGGGTTCAGGTTGAAAAATACCAAAGTTATCCTTTAGTAATTAATTATTGAAAGAAAATAACCAATAGATTTTCTGGTAATAAAAGTGACCACTACAGTAGTTGCAGCCCTTATATGACTCACTCTCAGAAGTTATAAATGCAACTATCATAGTGAAGCTATACTGTTAGCCGGGAGCAAAGCTTTTTTTACACACAAAATGCAAACAAACTCACGCTTTAATGATTGCATAAAACACAGTTGTGCCCTACTTTTTATTCTTGTTGCTCAGACATGACAGTCCACACCACTACATAATGTAGTGAATGCTTTGCTGCACTTAACAGAGGTGAGAATGGTTAATAGCTTCCTCTGGCGAACGCAAAGATGCACTGGTGTGTCTCGTCCTTTCTTTGCCTTTATTCTGCTTCACTTACAGCCTCGAGGCAGTCAGTGTAGTGTGTGTGTGTGTGTGTGTGTGTGTGTGTGTGTATGTGTGGTTTTACATGTAACAACAGCTCCCTTCAGAGAAACATTTTCAAGCACTCTTAGCACTGTGCATAACTCTTGCCTATGTATGGGTGCTACATGGGTGTATCTGGGTGCTGTATGCACACATGCAGCCCTCATATCCTTGTGTGTTGGTATGTGTGTGTGAGATGTGTTTTTGAGCTGTAGTGTTTTGTACTGTCTCCCTGTGGGACTCAGACAGTTTCCTGGTTGGAGATTGCTTTAATTACTCCATGTGAGCCCTCTTTTCCAAAGTGTTCCCCTGAGGAGACGGATGTCTGCGTATCTAATGGCACACTGTTCCTCTGTATCATTGCGTGCTGTGTATGTGTGTGTTTATATGCATTTGTTTGCAAACACTTATTTACTACTACTATTACTATTTGTTCATTTTCCTACGTCTCTGCTGCGGTTCACAGTCCTAGACAGATTGAAGGCACTTGTAGGAGCAGTTAGGAGGAGAAATAGAGTGAGGAAGGGCAGGTGGGCGCTCAAACACTCTCTTGTCTTGTTAGCTGTAATTGAAAAGGAATGGTTCCTGTGCTGTAATTATGTCGGCTGTTGTTGTGTTGCTGATGCTGTCGTCTGTTCAAAGAAGGCAGGTCTGTTTGAGCAAGTTTGTGCAACACGCGCCACGGTATTGCACAGTACTTGGTTGACTACAGTCCATTGCTGCATGTCAATGCAGTCTGGTTTGGCTGCTTTTGTAGAAAAGGCATCGCCCTGAGCCTCCTTGTGCTTTAATAACGATGGCCGTAGCAGGCAGCTGTCGTTCGTGCTGCTAAAAAGTCAGAGCCCACGAACTAGAGATAAGGGATGTCACGGTGAGGAAATGTGTTACCGGTGTTACCGATTGCACCGGTCATTTTACAAGAACAGATCGGTCAATATATGTAGAGCGCTTATTTTGATCTTTAATGTAGGATGGCTGTGTGTCTGGCCTCTCCGTACCAGCTTTTGCTGCGGGACCGCAGGTTTCCACCTGGCGCCGCTGCGCCACGCACACCAGCTGTGACCGCTCCGTCCTCCGCACGCCGATTGCCTCATTAACGTTTTGGTTCCCTTATAGCATTGGGTTTAAATATTGCCAAATAGGCGCTTTTGCTTTTCGCTTTGACACCAAATCCTCCTCCATCATCTTGTCTGTAAACTCTCTCTTGTCCCATGTGTGTGGGTGTGTGTGAAATCTGACTCCTGTTGTATGAAGCAGATACTTTCACCATAGCGTCCGTCGTCCGACTAAGTATTGATAACGCGGTGCTGATACGCGAAAATAAACTAAATGGGTTTTATTTCTATAAATAAAAGCGAAACGACAGTGGGCAAGTAATGTAATCAGTGTTTGCCGTGTAACATCGGTAACACTGATTACTGTGGCCTAGTGGAGATGATTCAGGGGCCTGAAAACAGTAAATATTTGTATTCTCGCAAAATCTTCAGGTGCATGTGTCCCTTATGGAAACATGACAATTCAATCATAAATAAAGTGATCAGGCTGCACGGTGGTGCGGTGGTTAGCACTGTCGTCCTTCTGTGTGGAGTTTGCAGGTTCTCCCCGTGTTAGCGTGGGTTTTCTCCGGCTTCCTCCCACAGTCCAAAGACATGCAGGTTAGGTTAATTGTTGACTCTAAATTGCCTGTAGGTGTGAATGTGAACGTGAATGGTTGTCTTTCTCCATGTGTCTGGCGACCTGTCCAGGGTGTACCCCGCCTTCGCCCAATGTCAGCTGGTATCGGCTCCAGCCCCCCCACGACCCTGAATAAGATATGTGGTTACAGATAATGAATGAATGAATGAATAAAGTGATCAATTAAAATTTCCATTTTATGACAATAATGTTTCCTTAATTTCATCCAGTCTGGTGATTCTGACGGGCAAGATGATAGACAGCTTGTTATATTTATCAGAGGTCAAAGGTCAGAGTTCAGACATCAGGCTGACAGATGACCTATCCCCCCCGCACCTAATTTCTCCTGGTATTAGTCTTCTCCATCGATTTCCTATTATTCAAGTCAATCTCTCCATCTGTTTTAACATAAAATCACTGCTTAATGAGCTCGGCTCATCATTAAAGCTCCATAGTAGCCGGTGGCTGTGTGACAGATTCACTGGAGACCCTGCGCCAGGGAGCATGAGTGATTGGTTCAAGGTAATCCCATTTTGGCATCGTAGATATAGAAATATGGGGTAGAAATGTGAAGCATGACAGAGCACATAAATCCGATCTACTTTTATTCTCCGCAAACCGACCAGAGCTGCAAATCACACACAGTCCGTCCATATAATTCCAATTTTCATATATCACACATTCACATATAAGACAGCAACTCTTATATCTCTCATATTCCCCCTTTTTTTTTTTACCTTAAACTTTTAAACGTGTCTGTTTTTCAGAATTTAACAGTGAATCAAACTTTTAGAGTCAACCCTATGCGCTCCTCATCTGGACTCCTGTTGCTGTTTTACCCAAAAGGTCTCTGCATCCATGTCTTATTTCCCAAGGGACGGTCCATGACCCCTGAAATTATATACATATACCCGTGTACACAGAGACACACACATGTGCATGCATAGTACACAGCAGTGCTCTGATCAATACTGCCACAAATTGTCCACATCACATCTGTGTTGCACCAACATCACACACTCTCATCAGGAGGTCACCGTCCCACCTGCTGAGACGTTGACCTCCTTATCAATTCTAGATGAAATAGATGGTGGAGCTTGATTATAAATGCAGCAAAATGAACCATGCTCAGGGGAGAGGGGGGTCTGTTGCTCCAGATGTATTTTGTGAGAAATGATTGGTTCAAATTCTGCACTGTCTGTTCCTGCGAATATGCTTGGATGTGACTGACAAGATAAATTACAGACATGACTTGTTGCGAGGATTCATCTCTCTGTTGTTGACTCTGTGTCAATATGGATTCTTGTCTTTCTCCCCCTCCTGTCCTAGTCTGACCCTCACTGGGAAAGCAAGGAAGGTTTTTAAAACGCTGATTTTCTCAGATATCAATTTTTTGAAGTCGCTCTTGAAGACAGAAAATCAACAGCTTTTTCAGAACCAGCTCTTTTTTTTTTCCTTCCTCACATATTTACTCCTAACTGCTGTTGTTTTCCTAATCCCCCTAATTATTACTCGCTAACAGTAGTCAAGGTCAATTGCTCTTCTCCTGGCTGTATACTGAACAGTAACTGCGCTTCTTCTGGCTGTATTCGGAGCCGTAACTCTCTACGACCCTGTGCTAACAAGCAGGTAATTTGCCAAACAACTCCCAAATCCCTCCTCTGCGGAGCTTCATTAAATTTGCATGTTCTCCAAGAGCCTTTTTCAATTAATTAATTTAGGGGCAGAGGGAGGAGTGGAGGGGGGGGCGAAGTAATGTGATTCCACGAATCCAGTCACACCTTCTCAGGCCCTGATTGGTATGAAAATATCAAGGCTGGGTTGAAATCAAGAAACTATTTTACACTTCATCAAAGCTCTTTTAGTGATCAGTGATTCTCTGGAGAAACAGTGGATTCTTGTTTTGTCTCATAGTCTGCCTCTCTCATTGTCCTGTCTTCACTTCTCTCTCCATTCTTTTACCCATTGTCCCTGATTGCTGTGCCATAACCACAGCTGGTCCTCAACGTGGAAGATAAATCAACCAATTAGGGTGTATTATTTTAAGGGCCAGGTCCAAATGCACCAAATCAGCGCTGGCGACTGGAACTGCACCCCACTGAAACTCCTCATATTAATCATGATTACCAACAAGCCCAGTGAGCTGGGAGAGAAAATTGGCTTTTAATTGGGATTTGAGAAGGACGGGATGGGAGAGTCGTCTAACGAGGAGGCAACGTGTGTGTTCTCCACCCTCGGATGTAATAGTTTGTGCGGAGAGAGAAAAAAAATGTTTTCACCGTGTGTAAAAAACTAGGGATGTCAAAGTTAACGCGATAATAGCGCGTTAACGCAAATTCGTTTTAACGGCACTAATTTCTTTAACACATTAACGTAACTTTCGGATGTTGTAAGTTTTAAAGCTAGAGGAAGGTACTATCATATGAAACTAAAAACCTAAAGAATCCATCGGTACAAACCATGTCATACTAGCTTGTCAGGAAGGAGGCTAAAAAACGCTCCAAACTTGCGCTAAATTTTGGTGAGGAAAAACTGGCATGACCATTTTTAAAGGGGTCCCTCGACCTCTGACCTCAAGATATGTGAAAGAAAATGGGTTCTATGGGTACCCACGAGTCTCGCCTTTACGGACATGCCCACTTTATGATAATCACATGCAGTTTAGGGCAAGTCATAGTCAAGTCAGCACACTGACACACTGACAGCTGTTGTTGCCTGTTGGGCTTCAGTTTGCCATGTTATGATTTCAGCATATTTTTTTATGCTAAATGCAGTACCTGTGAGGGTTTCTGGACAAAATTTTTCATTGTTTTGTGTTCTTAATTAATTTCCAATAATAAATATATACATACATTTGCATAAAGCAGCATATTTGCCCACTCCCACCTTGATAAGATTATTAAATACTTGACAAATCTCCCTATAAGGTACATTTTGAATGGATAAAAAAAATGTGTCATTAATTTGCGATTAATCACGATTAACTATGGACAATCATGCGATTAATCGTCATTGAATATTTTGATCAATTGACAGCCCTAGTAAAAACTGTTACAAAAGTTTGTTTGTGTGCTCAGTATTCAGTGCATATTCATGTCTTTAAGATAGCAGTCGCTATATTTAACTGCATGTATATGGCTTTAGGGTAAATCAGCCGTCAGTGTTCCCCGCTGTCTGTCTGTGTGTGTGTGTGTGTGTGTGGTTAGCAGGGAGCTGTCAAGCTAGCTCCTGTGGGATACTTATGGCCGACAGCAACATGTAATCTAACATGGAAGACATGCTTGGTAATTACCCACTCCAGGCCCTTTTGGGAGCTCTTTGAGTGACAGCCTGTCCATCTGCATACATGTTAAAGCTCATATGTGACTTGGAGTGTGTGTGTGTGTGTGTGTGTGTGTGTGTGTGTGTGTGTGTGTGTGTGTGTACTGGATCTCTGCCTTTACTCGTATGCCTCGCTATTTGACAGCAGATTGTGGACTTTGAAAGACAAGGCCATCTAACCCCCATCTCTATCTCCACTGACCAAATCCCAACCCCCCCCTCCATTTATCCACATTTCTCACTCAATCCTCCTCTTTCCCTTCATCTTCCTCGATCCCTCTCTCCTTCCCATCTCTCAGATTTGCTCCTCCAGACTAATGAGAGGGGAGAGGATGACACTTATTTTCACAAGATGAATGATCCCTCGTTGGAATCAGAGTAGGGGAGAGAGGAGAAAAAAATCGTCAACACGTTTAGGCCCTTAATTGCTTTTTTCCCCCCAAAGAAAGTCAAATTAACATTTAGATGTTCAATAAATGTTTTGCGTGTATCAGTGCTGTTCTTCGTGTGTGTGTGTGTGTGTGTGTGTGTGTGTGTGACTCCCAGAGTGGAGACGGTAATGAGAGACACACGCTGAGGAGCCGCCGGAGTGTGACGGCAGGACAGACGCTGGCGTCGCGCTGCGCCGATCACACTCTCCGGCTCAGACTAAATGCGCTCTCCTGGCTACTGCTTTAATGACATACACGTTATTAAGTCACACAGACCACTCGAACACGCACTTTCAATGGAAAAGCACTCTTTCCCACTGAATTGATCTCTTTTTGTCATTGTTTATTAGATGCCTTCGTATTTATTGGAGAGAAAGAAAACAACATCATTAGAAACAGACAAGTGCTTCTGGAAATTTTCAAAGACATTTCTGCATAATTGCATTTTAAAAAGACTTCCGTCAAAAATACGACAGCTTTCACGTCGTAGTGATATAATGTAACTAGGTACATTCACCAGAGTACTGTACTTATGCACAATGTCAACGTAGAGTATTTGTACTTTTTCTTGAGTATTCTTTTTACTCCACTACATTTATCAGTTGCTTTTCAAATTAAGATTTTAGATTTTAAAGGGAAACCGATAGTGGATTTTCAAAGACCGATATAATAACGATAGTTTGTAGCAGAAAAAAGCCCATAGCCGATTAATCGGCTGATATCTTCTTTACTTCTGCAGCAGCCTAATCGACTACTTTTGCATATGCCTTTTTAATAAATCATTTTTTGTCACTCTGAATTTAATCATTCGTAAGAGAATATCCTGAAGTTTAATTTCATAGATTACATAGTTGGAATATATTCTATTTATTTGCAATGGGCGATGCGCTGTTCTGTGGCTTACAGTACAACTGGCCAGGATTACTTTAGTTACATGTCCCGTTACATTATTAAATGCCACTATTACAAACCAATAATGTTGATGCATATTCCCGGGGTAAGGAGGATCCTAAAGTGTGCGATTTAATTTCTTGAATAGATAGTTACATGGCTGGATTATCTGGAGGAGAGAACGCCAAATCGGTAAGCAAGTTAAAGTAACAGTGAATGATTTATTTTCTTCTCTCTCTGCCTGTTTTGTATCTGGGACAGAGAGCTGATATATATTTATATATATTTGAGAGATAACTTTTTTCTCCCCCTCTACCTTTACTTCTATTGTAGATTAAAAAACATAGTTAAACCTAGCTCCACCTTAACCAGCTACAGCACTAACATTTTACTTACACGTTCATGCAACAGTAATGAGAATCCAAAAATGTATTATATAATAATATAACTTCGAAAGGGGCCATTCTGCTGCATAATAAGTACTTTTGACACTTTAAGTACATTTTGTTGATAATACTTTTGCACTGACTTTTACTGTGGAGTATATTCATCATTTGGTAAGGCTTACTGTCACAGATGTGTGTGTAAAAGATGTGTGTTAGGTTGAATGTGCTCTTTGATAGAGCCCCCCTGTCCCCTGGCACTTAACAGAATCTGTTTAGTGAACTTGAGCTGAGACTGTGTTTAGTAAATATTTAAGGGCCTTGTTCCTACATCCCCACCCGCTGTTTCGTTACGCGCTATCTTTTATTCATAAATACCAAACTCAAATTAGTTTTCACCCAATTCTGAAATATGAGTGTAATTAAGTGTGTTTTCTCCCCAGCTCTGCAAAGCCACAAGAGCTCTTTACTAATTGATGAGGGGCCTGTTCATTATTCATGAGCTGAGATGAACGTGTAAATGCCTTGGCACCCATAAAAGGCCTGAGCCTGCACGGTGGGCCTGGGTGGGGTAGGGTTGGGAGGTGCGAGGCAAAATCCACATGGGACCTTAGAGAAGGAAAGAGGAACGAAGCAGGAGAAGGTCTGCAAAATGGATGTGGGGCTCACTGATTCAGGCACCCACTATGTCGTGTGTAAATCTTTGCTTATTTTTAATCCTCTCCTCGTCTCCTTAGTCTGTATTGACCGGGTGTGGCGCAGCACACGCATACAGTACTGTACAGGCATAACTGTCTGGATCGCCTCCATAGAGTTTGACGTAGAGTGAATTTGAAATCACAGTGACGTTACTCAGAGCTCTACTATATTGGTTTGACTTAGATAAAAAGGAAATGTTGTGTAATGTTTCTGGATCCTGGGAACACCCTGGACACCGAGACAACAGTGCGAGGCACACAAGTGTGTCCTTACATGGCAGAGACCAAGAAAAGAGGCCTTTTATTTCCACAAAGTGCTCCTTGAAGGGGCTTTCTCACTGTATGTGGGTGGCACATAGTTCTGTGTCAGTGTGTCCTTTAGCGTGAGCCTGCTCAGATTTACAAGCCACAGATGATGTTCATAATTAATAGCAAAAGCCAAATTACGACATGAGAATTTGGCTCTCCTGCTGCTCGCCTCTCCTTGATGGACAATACTGCAAGCAGTCAGTAAGGAAACACGTCACGTCTGCGATATTTATCCTCTTTATGTTTTTGACCTCAATCCCGTTCCAATTGTTTCCCTCTGTGCATTATGTGGGGAAAATGCAGGTTATACTGTCGGAGTGGTGTAATGCAGCTTTTACTAGCCATCTAAAAATGTAGTTTTGTCTACCCTTGCACAGAACTTTCCTTCATGGGGCCACTACACAACCCATTTTGCTGCTGCCACCGACTAGAAGGAGCTCTGGGGCTGTAAAACTTTACAATTTTTTTTTCCAATAACTCATTTCAAGGACTCTCTGAAAATTGCAGCTTCTCCCATACTCTTTCCACCTTCCCCCTGTGTCTGAGTTATGGGATTATATTTTTTTATTTCGTTCACACTTTATTCTATAACTATTATCCACTGTTTTTACATATACGTTATACACATACATTAGGGCTGTGTATTGGCAAGATTCTGGCGATATGATACGTATCATGATACAGGGGTTACGATTCAATATATTGTCATATTGCGATACTGTAAGCAAGGCGATATATTGCGATTTTTTTTGTATAAAGAACACACCATGTGACGGCCCCAGGGCCTCGTCCAGGGCTGGTATGCTGTTTGGTGTTGTGCTGTGCTGTGCTGTGCTGTGCTGTGCTGTGCGTGTGTTTCAGTGTTCCTGGTCCCTGGCTGGTTGAAGCTGGAGGTGAAGTGTTGATCAAGTGATTGGAGGCAGCTGGCCACTGTTTCTCCGGTCTATAAGACCCGCCCCATCCTGAGAGTCTACGGACTTCATTCCCCTGGCACCACTGGATGCTGTCAGCGTAGCGCATAGCACTACTTTGAGAGGTTACATACGCTGAGAGGGTGCATATCTTTGCAAATGAAATAAAGTATTGAGTGAGTTAGGGCTGGCCAACATGACAATACGTATCGTCTAGATGATATAAAAATGTATATATTGTTTTTTACAATCGCAATATAGGCTAGGCCTGTATTTATTTATTCCTTTCTTTACTAGTTCACTTAAAGGTCCAGTGTGTAGGATCTGGCGGGATCTAGCGGTGAGGTGAGGAGATTGCAACCAACTGAATCCTCTCCCGTGTGCCAAGCGTGTTGGAGAGCTACGGTGGCCGACGCAAAAACGTGAATGGCGCTCTCTAGAATCATTTGGAGCAGAGCCAGTGCGGAGAGTGTGTGTACGTGTGAAGTGAGTGGTGAAGCAAGAGAGAGAGCGGCGGCGACAGGAGCGAGTAACGTTATCGACTCCGGCCCAAGCAGGAAATTTTAACAGAGTTTGGTTTGTCCTTTCTGGGCTACTGTAGAAACATGGCGGTGCAGCATGATTTTGACCATATCGCCAGCCCTACACTGAGTTAATCTTTGCATGTAAACTCTTAAGTAAAAGTCGGTACAGTGTTTTTGAGAATCGATACGGAATCACAAAACATAACATCACGATACTTGATATTTTCAATATTTTCTTCCACCCCTAATATACATACATACAGACTGTATACATAACAACTGCTGTATTATTTTTATTAGTAGTAGTATTGTGGTTGTTCTTGTTATTATAATTGGAAGGGATGACTGTTCAGTACTTGAAAGCAGCTTCATTAATGTGCATCTATACAATTCTTCTATTTTCAAATGAGAGCAGATCTCTTACTGCATGGCTACAGTACAGTAGAGCCTATCTCAGTGTCTGTGCTGTAAAAGATCCCACTGCAACTGCCATTTCACCCTCTTAGATTTTAAAAGATCTCTCCATTTTCAAATGAATAATGCATTTCATGGCCACCGGATAGGAAATTCATATTACATTCCATACATTCAGCACGCAACATACAGTTAGATTTACACTGGCATGCAAGAGTGCAGTATGGTAGCACAGGGAACTGAGGATATTGGAAGATATATGATAACCCACGCTCTATTTTATACCATATGAGCACAAAAATGTTGTTGTTGAGGAAATATACCCGTCAATACTTGGGTATTAAGATGACAATTGTCCTCTGTGCTGTCATAGTAACAGGACCTCCAACTTTGCTCACCAGTTACTGACTTGCACAGTGAGATGAGTGATAAGACAGTGTATGTGTGTCTTATTATCCTATCCCACAGGTGTAAATGTAGCCTCAGATAAGCTGTTTTTTTCGTTGTTTTTACATCAAAGTCACATCCTGATGAACTTCAGAAAATGTCCTCTTTTATGGAGGATGCTTGAACACGTTCTGTTTGTTTCGTGGGAAATGATGCCATCTGTGCTGGATTGATCTTCATATATTAAGGACAGATTGGTTAACTTTCTCCTAAGTGTTTTTTGCGTTAATGCTCTTTTTCTCCTTCTCTTTTCTCTCTATCGTTCTCTCAGAGCCACAGCAACACATCGAGGACAGATCATTTTCAAGGATGCTTTGGCCCAGCAGCTCTGTGAGCAAGGAGGTGAGTAGCATCATCATTTCTCCCCCTTTATGACAGAATCATGTGCATATACTGCACATGCAGGCAGATAGTCATACGTGAACAGACATATATGTTGAAGCACACATGTGCACCGACATATATACATACCGTACCCCCTTCTCACTTCCCATTACTGCCCATCATATGCACAGATTGTCAGAATATGGATGAGACAATATGGTTGATATGCTGCTTCTTCATGACAGTGGCATTGCAGCACTTCCTGGCTCTCTTTCTGCCTAATGATGCAGCCAGAGCCAGAGATATTTGGATGTCCTATATTGCCAGCTTAATTTCAGCTTATGCTAAACTCAGCTTTTTTTCCCCTCTCTCCCTCTCTCTCTCCCGGAGATTTACGCTTTATGGCCGACACTTCTTACATCCACTTTCTGTGACAGCCTTAAGTAGCTATTGACAGACAGTGCAGTCCCACTCTGCATGCTGAGTGTGTATAATTGCTTGTTTACAGGAAAGAAGCCTCCTCCTCACTCAAGAACTCCTCCTTGTAGATCAAATGTGACTTTAATGCCGAAAGTGGAGACGTACACTAACTGCTGCTGGGGTCTTTTTCGGGGGGGGAAACAACAACATTTCAGCTTTAAGATATACTTATTCTTTATTGGAAAAAAAACAACCTCTGTGGCGAGTCTCTGAGGACGGAGTGCTCAACCTCGTGGCTCAATGCCACTTGGAAAAGATGGGGCACAGAGCTCTCAGTCAGGCCTGGAAGAGTGACAGAGAGCAAGCGACAAGGCTCTTCTCCTCTGTCTCCTTGCCCGAGAGCTCATCCTCTCACCACCGCTGACACACTGCCCCAGTCTTCTCCCTCTGCAAATGAAATATCTGCAGCCATCAACAGTCACTTAGTTGTTTAGTGCCAAGGCCCTGCAGTATCACACTAACGCACAACTACTCACAGCAGACAAGCTGGAAAGCAGAGATTTAGACCTTACAAGGCCTTGGAGGGGACAAGTTGTGAATGGGAGCAGACAGCGAAACTAACAGTGCAACGTGTCCTCATAAAACAGTTCGTATGATATCTAACGAAAAGTTATTCCTCATTTTTTGTTACTTTTCCTACGAATATCCAGCAACACGTTTCAATTTCCGCTCGTTACATGCATACTGTCTTTTCAAAATAAAGTTCCGTCTCCACAGGAAAAAACTTGGTTAGGTTTAGGCTAGTGTTGTCAAAAATATCGAAGTATCGATACATAGCGATACTGAATATTTCAAACGGTTTCAATACTCATTTTCCACAGTATTGATACACGGGGTACCAGCTGCGCCTTCTGCTCTCTCTTCTGTCTGACAGCGAGTTGATACACTCACTGCTATTTATCTTTTAATAAAAATTAATAAATAAAAGATCAACTTGGTTAGATTTAGGCAACAAAAAGATTGTGGTTTGGGTTAAAGTAACTCCAGAAGTGGCCTAACTTAAGTACGGAAGTTACGTGACAAATAAATCAACGTTGACTTCGGGTTTCACACGGGGCTTACGAACGCGGGTCTCCTGGGTGAAAGTCCTGTGTTTTTTAACCCACCTATCCACCCTGACCTCCTCCTACACAGCGTTTGTTGCTCTTTATACTTCCTGGTTGACAATTATGTGAATAACATACAAATTGATTTCGTGGGATATATGCAAATTACAGTGCGTCACTTTTCATAGGTATATAGCTACGAACAGTGTATGATAACAGCCTGAACAGTGAGGTAATCTAAAAAATGTTATCTGTGGAGAAGATGTACAGGTATGAGAGGTAGGACAGGTTGGAGAGACAGTGGTGACAGTGGTAAGGTATATATAGGAGCGAAAGCTGAAGAATGTAAATTATAATTTATAAATTACTTGTGTCAGTAATGACAGTTTCTGTCTAACTGGTGAAGGACAGATGGGTGGAGAGAAGGACAAAGATGGTGGGATGAAGAGATAATAGTAATGAGAAACTTGAAGGTCATAAATTGCAGGTGATTTGAGTGTTAGGGAGAGGTAGTGGGGTGATTAAACATCATTAACAACAGAAAAGTGGGGAAAGAGTAGATGAGAGCGGGTGGCCGACCTTGTTGTAGGCTAATTCCTTTGACGGCCAATAACGCAATGCTCTTTCTGTCGCTGAGCTACGCCAGCAAATCTGAATTACAAATTAGAAATGAACATGCCGTGGGCAACAGCAGGCGATAGGAGAAAGAGGAGAGATGAGAGGAGAGGAGGAAACAGAAATGGGTCTGATCATTTCTGGTCTATGGTGGATTGTCCGAACGGAGACAAACATCATTTCTCTCCGCTCTGCTGATCTAACTCACCGTAGTCGGCTCCTCTTCCTCTTTCCAAACCAAAACCTGCAACTTCAAAAGAGCTGTGCAGATTACAAAAATCATGAAACTGGAACGTGCAGGGCTCTTGACATAAAAATGAAACTTGAAAATGACTTTGACATTAAACAAACTGTGCTGTGCTGCAGCCAAAACCTGTATAACTGAGTCAAGAAGTGTGCAGACACCGACTCTGCTGTGGTGAAAAACTATACATAAATCATGTTTATTGTCTTAGTTCCCTCAGCAAAGTCTGACTTTCGAGCGGGTGAGGCAGAGGCCTGTAGACTTTTCCCTTCCGGCGGGATCAAATAGGCTACCGTCCCAAATTCAGCCGCAGAGTGGCAAAGAGAGTGTAAGCTGCTTTGAGCAAAGTTACTTCAAATCTAGGCATTAGCATTCAAAGTGGAATAAAAGATACGGGGCCAGCTCAAGCCACTTCAGAAGTTCATATGCTTAAGACTCAAGCTTTGAAGAGCTGGAGAAATGAAAGCTATCTAAAGCAGGGTTATGATCCATGGAGGAGCGGGAGGGAAGGAGGAACAGAGAAAGGAAGCGATGGAGGGAGAGAAACAGAGGGCAAGGCTGCTCAAATAAGAAGGCAATCAGGAGTGATCAGCCGGGCTGAAGACTTTAAGAACAAATGGGCAGATTAGCCAGCGAGATAGAAATAGAAGGTGACATTGGAGTGTGAATTTGAGCTTAGCATGATAAAAAGATGGAGATATAAATTCTAATGTAAATAAGATATTTAAGGATAAAGAAAGAAGAGGAGAGGTATAAGCCTTTAACTCACTGAGGTACATCTGACATGGAGCTCTTTACTTCTCAGTAACAGAAAGCTACCCTGCAAGTTCACAGAGACAGGTGTTTGTTGTAATGTTTCCACTCTGGTGCCCCTAAAAGCATGCTGAGACATAAGCAACAGCTGGATTTTATCTGTCTAGCAGTGTTGGGGGATGCCTGGTCCCAGACCAACCCTGTCTCCCACAAATTACGCTCCCATACAACTACTACTGCAAAACTAAAATACGTTTTGAGGGAAACGTACTTTCTTCCGGATTACGGTCGCAGTTTTCAACATGTGATTAACATTGTAAATGGAAAAAAAATGAAAACACAACAAAACTACTTGGTTAGGTTTAGTAAAAGAAAACATCGTGGTTTGGCTTAAAAATGAAAACAAAAACGCAAGAAATGACTACGTTTCACACAGGACACGAAAAAAAACGGTCTCCTGGGGGAAAGTCCGGTATTTCTTGGACCCATCCGACTCCCCTCCTGCCCGCCAGTAGTGCACTTTCTTTCTTGTCATACCTGTTTTTATTCAACGTATTTTCATTCACGATTCGCTCGATAAACTACGTCATCTGCTCCGCGTGTCACTCATTATACTACGTCACTCGTTGCGGCCGTCCGCAGAGACAAAGGTATTTCTGATACGTAAAAGACAAACGAAATCTGCGACAAAAACATGTTTCCTCCCGAACGTAATTGGGAATGCAATTTAGATGTATGGGAACGTAATTTTCAGGAGACAGGGCTGCCAGACACACTGCTCCCCTCTGTACTCTCGCAGCTCCTTTCTGCTGTGCCAGCACCCTTCTTCCACCCATTCCTTCATTCAGTGTTCAATTCCTCCCCTCAACTTTCCCCCCAGTTTGCTCTGATCGACGCCCCATTACTTTATACAACAACCAGCACCGAAAAATACACATATTTTGTTTTTACCTTCGCATTCAGAAGACAAAACTAATGGGTGTCTGACAAATGGTGCTGCAACCGAACGAAATGCACAGCAATACGGAGCAGTTCGTGGCACCAATCAGCACATTGCCGAATTGTTTGGACAGGCTCCTAGAGATGCTTTAAAGCATGATGCGGCAAAATGCAAATTACCGCCGGAGTTTTAAACGACTGGAAGTATGCGAACAGACAGGCGGGCGGATGAAACAGAAGTACATTTCCGCTCCTACTGAGCGACCATAAAAAGACTTATTAAGCCCATATGAGAGGAGCCAGGGCGGAGAATGAGGAGAGGTAGGGGTGGGCTGGGAGAGGGGGCTCCCTGCTCGAGGGTGGAGTGGTTGTGGGTGTTCAATGGCGCTGCAGGCAGTCCATCAGCTCTATCTCCTGACAGCAGGGCCAGCAGTCTCTGCGTTCTGCCCAGGTCCTCTCATTTCCAGAGAGGGAATAAATCAGGTCTTTATGGGCCTGGCCGAGTGCAATGCACCCCAGATGGATTATTAAAGGGACATATAACTCAAAGAGGCCACTGCTCCCTGAGGGACGCCTGATCACAGCGCAACAGAGGAGGGACGGGTGGCCTCCCCTCTCCCACCTCCTCGCCCGCCACCCACCCAGTCTGCCAGCCAGCCTGCTCGCCTGGCTGATCGCCGGCTCGCCTGCCATCCGTCATCGTTCACCAGCTAGAAACCTTGAGACCTCGCTATCTGGTCTATATCTCTTCCCCTCTTGCATCCTGACTGCCCTCTTTTCTCCTTTCTCTCTTCCCTTCTGCAGTTAAGATTTTTCCTCTTTTGCTTTTTTTGTTTGTGTAATTTTTGCTGGAATTACCTCAATTACTCGACTTAAGCAAGCAAGGGGTGATATGTGGAAAAATGTGCGTTGTGTTTCCCCCCCTTTCCAACACATTGACAGCCAGGAGATTGTTTGCCAAAGAGCAAAAGTTGCATGCTAAATAAGCCTGTCCTCATGTTTTGAGACTCTTGGTTCGACTCCTTAATTCTCACTATTGTGAAGAAAAATATGTCTCTACCTTGGATTCCACCTTTACTTAAAAACACAGCTAAAAAAGGTAACACAGAGATTGGAAAATAGTAGTGAGTCTTTCTTCTTTGCTGGTCTCCTCTCCACTCACCTATGATTATTGTAATGATGCCAATTGAAGCCCACACAAAGGCCCTGGTTTTCGCTGAGTGGAGTGAAGTGGCTGCAATCTGACTTTGGAGAACCATTTCTTTCTAGTCATTGTAAAAAGGAAAAACAACAGCATCCTGCGCCCTGGTGAGTCAGTAATTGCAACCGCCAGTTAGACGGCAGCAACTCGACTTCAAACGCGGTTCACGTCGTCGAGGATGTGAGTCAGACGAAGGGGGAAAAAGAGCAAACGAGAGGAGAACAAGGGAGATTGGAAGAGTTTACAGGGTGGGGAGAAAGAGAGGAGGGAGAGGAGATTAGAGCTGGAAGAGGGGGAGAAGATTTAACATGACTTGTGCCTGCGCTCTTTGTGCCGAGATGTCTGAGTCTGCCAAAGCTTATGCTTATTTAGTCCCCTCTCGGATCACCCCAACCCTGCTCATCAGCACCCAACCGATTTTAGTCCCGGTGTAGTTTATTGAGAATCCCCTCCTTTCTGTTGCTACTGTTTATATGTGTGCATGAAATAGCAGAGAGGGTTGGGTCAGCTGTGGAAGGAAAAGCTGTCTGTGTCTATGTCTGTGCGTCTGCATGCTTGCGAGTATAAGCCCTGGCCAGGGAGATACAGGCATTAGCAGAGATGAGCCGCAAATAGAGGAGGCAGTAATTGAAGTCTTTAAGAAAGTGAGAGGGGATTAATCCAAGTGAAATGAGCGCCACTGTCTGCTCCCGATGCGCAGAGGGTTAGGCAGAGAGAGAGAGTCGGATGGAGGGGTGGGCAGGAGGGAGAGATTGTGATAGAAGGAGAGCGAGAGAGACAGCAGGAGAGCGTGTGTAGCATGGAGAAAGAAAACTGTAAATGAGGCCTTTTTGGAAGCTTGGAGGGATTATCCACCCAAAAAAAAAAAAAATCTTTTGGGCCTTTCTCCAGCCAAATGGCCTCACTAGAAAGACTGAGAGCGATTTAGACGAGTTTGTTTAAGAGAGAGCGGAATACCAACCAAGCATTTATTACTGTATGTCAGTTTGAGAGGATGGACTACCAGGAATCGGGTTTCTAGTACATGCTCTTCTCAGGTTGAATACATGAAAACTGAGCACACAACTGCATTTTTATTATGATTTAACAGGAATGTTAATAAGGTGCAAGAAACATGAGAGAGTTGCACATGCTGGGATTGATAGCTCCTCTAAACATGTTTTGAATCAGCAGACATTGGAGGATTAGCGGGTGAGGAAGAGAGAGAGCGAAAGAAAGACGGAGTAGGAGGAAGAAGGGCCTTTGATCTGCTTTTAATGGGCTTCATCGCTGAGCCCGAGCTCCAGCCATGGAGCTGAGCATCGGGGCCCACCGGAGCAGCAGCCACTGAACCGCCCAGCTCTGTCACACAGGCCTCTAAGACTCCAACTTCTGCAGTCAGCATGAAACTTTACCAGCAATCTGCGAATAGTAAATCCATTTCTAAGTGCCCGGCATTTGGATCCAATGGGAAGAAATTAGGGCAGCTCACATATGTGAGGCTTGAGCTCCGAGTAAAGACATCTCCAAGCAGAGCCATTCAGAAAGTCAGAAATCTTTTTTTGATAATCCCTCCTCTCTTGATTCCGGTTCCGTTGTTTATGAGGGGTTTTAGGTGGGCTTTTTCTAATGTAAGCCCCTCTCTCTGAGGAAATTTTAGAACTGCTGTAAGGTTTGAAAGAAATTCTTAAGTAACTTGAAACGAAACTTTGGATTGAGTCCTCACTGTGTTATCTCAGTGTGTTTTATCAGGTGGGCAGGCTCATCCTGGATGGAGAATACTGTGGCAGATTATCCTTCTCTTCTGTCTGAAGTAAGGCTGTCTTTTAAAAAAAAACTCCACTTACCAGAGCAGAGTAAAGAAGCTCAAAGGGATTGAAGGGTGACTTGTTCACTGAGGTTAAAGCCACTGTGCCACTCAACAGTGACTGTTCACGAAACAAGGTTAACTCAAATTCTCTAATACGGACAAGCAACATAAACTCTTCTTAGCAAGATAAAACAAAGGCATGCATATTGCATTTTACTTTATGATCTCAGTGGCTGAATCTTAAATATACAACAGGGAAGTAGGATTCTCACCTGGTGCATCCTTTTTTTGGTGCAAGTCTGACTTTAGGAAATGACATCCACCAGACTGCGTTACTTGTCACACCTTGCCCGTCTCTTTTTTTTTCTGTTTGCACCAGCTAATAAAACACAGCTTCTACCAAACTAATCGATCAAAATGTCATCAGTTTGATTTATTAAGTTTTAAAGCTCACTCTGTACTAGCTCCTCTATCGTTTCTGGCACACATGCTCCGCAACTTTACGGTGTTTTTCTAAAATGTCGATGCAGACCAGGGTTATTATAGTGAACTAAAACTGAAACTAAAATGAAAATAAGCAGGGAAAAATATTTTCAGTAAACTGAAATTAAATAAAAACTATATCCTTTAACATATTGCCTGGTGAAAAAACTAAGGATAAAATGACAATGAACATAAATTCTTTTCAGTTTTTTAGCTATAATAAATCACTACCGGGGCGGCACACAACTATGGCAAGAGGGTTGCAGGTTCAAACCCAGCTTGGGGCCCTGCTTTGTGGAGTTTGCATGTGTTAGCATGGGTTTTCTCACAGTCCAAAGACATGCAGGTTAATTGTTGACTCTAAATTACCCGTAGGTGTGAATGTGAGCGTGAATGGTTGTCTGTCTCTATGTGTCAGCCCTGTGATAGTCTGGCGACCTGTCCTGACCTACCCTGCCCTTCGCCCAATGTCAGCTGGGATCGGCTCCAGCCCCCCCCCCCCACGACCCTGAATAGGACAAGCGGTTACAGATAATCGATGGATAACACTGCCGAAAAAAGGAGACAACATGACAACTCTGAGAACTAACTAAACTAAAATGAAATTGAAAAGTCAAAACTAAAATAAAATAAAAACTAATTAAAAAATAACCTTGATGCAGACTGTATTCTATAAAGTGTCCTCAGTGATTGTTAGAGCCAGTGTTTTGTTTTTTGGATTCATTAAGTCTTAACACTCACTACCCCCCTCCATTCACCTCCCTCCTCCTCTCAGAGCTGTGTATCCCCTGGGACAGATTGACGGTTGAGTGTTCGCTCGGCAGTGGCCACAGATTACAGCACACAGGCGCCTCTGGGGTGGATGGCGGTTAATTGGCATTGAACCGTTAATCATGGCCGCCCGGCCTTTCATTACTGAAAGGAATTAACAGCAGCAGCCAGGAGACTGCAGCCGTGGCCGGCCAGGACACACAGAAAGTTTGTTTCACTCAGAGATGATTTAAGAATGGGCCCTTTTCCCTGCGCTTACTGACTAATACACACTTTTTCCATGCAATCATAACAATGCCAAGTTGCACCGATAGGAAAAGTCTGTGTAGTCTGTTCATTTACTTTTGTTCGTATATTAACATGAAGGTTCATACTGGCACTTCTGCAGCTCTTGATCTGCCTACGAAAACTAACTACATGCAAATTACTGGCACGACTGGCATCAGACAGACATCATCAGACTATACAAGTACATACAAGCTGTTGCCACTGAACATCTCACAACATTTACCCTCTTCTTCTCTGTCTGTTTCAGCTCCAACCGAGTCCCCATTGAGACCTAGTCTTGGTGAGTCTGCATTTCATTGCATGCTGTCATTTCTTTTCTTTTTGATATTATAATCACACAGGTAATTACTGTATGACATGAAAGTACAAGGAATCATACAGACTGTGTCTAACTGTGAGCATATGGTGGGTGTGTGTGTGTGTGTGTGTGTGTGTGTGTGTGTGTGTGTGTGTGTGTGTGTGTGTGTCTGTGTCTGTGTGTTTGTGTAGTGGAACTCCATGGCAAACACGCTGTGCTGCGTGACGACTTTGACTCCAACCTCCAAGGAGAGCTGGACCCGAGCATCTGGTAGGTGAAAAGGTTACGACTCCTCTTGTAATCGTAGGGTGCAATCACTTTTTAAGTCTTTGGTGCTCTCTGTTGATGCTTCTTGCTTTTGTTAAACATCTGTTTCCTCTCCTCTCCTCTCCTCTCCTCTCCTCTCCTCTCCTCTCCTCTCCTCTCCTTTCCTCTCCTCGAAGGTCTGAGTGCAGTAACTGTGAGGTGGGAGAGCAGTGTGGTGTACTGATGCATGGCAGAGCGGTCACTTTCTGCGAACCCTTTGGAGAACGAGAGCTGGTAACTGCCATGTTTGACCACACCGCCACCGCTGTACATTTTACGGCCCATTGACCATACATCCAAAGCAACCACTCTGTAGCCACAACCACAACTACAGTAAATTACAGCTCACTGGCTGTGACCACAGTAGAATCCTATGTTTAAACATCTGCATCTCTATAAACTCTCCACAAACGTCTACACTAATGTGCCATTATAACAAAGAAGGTGATGTCTGATTGTGGTAAAGGGCTGGGGATTTGCCTGGCCTAATCTAACTATTGGAAAAGAATAGCTAAAATATCAGTAAGAAATCCTAAATATCTTTGTGCATCTAGTCAGCAAAAGCAAGCTTAGATGAAACAAAATCACAAGTGTTTGGTCTGTTTACATGTGTTAGGCTCAGCATGACTAAACATGCCCAAACGTATCTGACCATGTGGCCCTACCTCAAACAAAAACAACACATTCTCATCCCAACTCGTCACATACTAAAACTTTGTCAGACCCCATGCTTAACGTTGTGAATGAAACAAAAACAATTGCTTAAGTTCATTTGTACAGTGAAAATGTGACCTGACGTGAACACGGGACACAAACGAACAGCTGATTGTAAAGTGAAAGTGGAACTTAACGCACGGCGTCTCCTGGATGAAAGCCCTGTGTTTGTTGGACCCATCCAGTTCCCCTCCCACCTGCACTGTCTGTCTCTTTCGCGCTTTAAACTACGTCACCACCGCAGCACTTTCCCTGAGCGTTTACTGTTGCCGCGAATGTTTACATTGTAGTTCATTAAAAGCCTGGTGCATTTCATACCGCTGCTTAAGGGTGCCTTGTGTGGCGCTATCACACGCCAACGACCGTGACAAAGCCTCGGTATTTGACACCCTGGGAATGAGAACGGGCTGACAAAAAACAACTAAAAGCAAACATGGAGCCGCTTAAAATGTGTGGAAATACAAGAACTGATATCGCTTCTTCTTCTTCTACATTTACATGAGAAACTTGTGTAATGTGTCTCATGATTTGTTTGTTTTATTTTCATTATTTGTGTCAGCCGGTTATAAAACTTTGCATATAACTTGTATATAACAGCGTTCTTTCAGTGCATTTGAGCGTGCCCCACTGGCTAGCTCCCGGCCGCCGCCCTGCACTGCTCTCATTTGGCGGTTACAGTTGATAATGCAGCCCCGAAAATCGGCGCCGTTGCGGAAGCGTAGCATCAACCCTCCGGTTCCCCCCCAGGTTATTAGCTGCAAGCCGCCGCTCAGCCGTCACCATGTTGAGCCGTGTGGAGGCAATAGAAATGCTCCCAATCTCGCATTTAGCACCTTTAAGATTGGCATGCATAATGTTACATTTAAAAATGAAAATGAAACCAGAAGGAGCACAAAGGACTGACGATCATATCATGTTCATTTTACAGTAAAGTATAGTAGTATCAGGATACTGCCTGACATTCAGTGTGGCACATACACACACACATAATGCCAACTCATAATTGCTTATCAAGCCATTTCATGCCCTCTTTTTCTATCTTTACAAAGATGATTTCCGCCTGTTTATTTTGCTGTAAGAGATGAAAGCCAGTCAGCAGCAGAGACGTGTTTAGTGCTTCATGATTCTATTTACTTCACTGATAAACAGTTGCTTTGTCTGTCACCGTTCCAGATGTTTGATGCCGCTGCCTGGCAGCTCTTCTGTCAAGTGCCACAAGCGTGCACATCCAGAAACACAGAAACGTTTACACACACACACACACACACACACACACACACACACACACACAGATAGTCTCAAATACCACAATCATCAACAATGAGGACAAACATTCATGTAGACACAGCTTATCATTTGCTTCTCTTGCACACACACACTCTCTCTCACTCTCTCTATAGATAACATATAGCCCATTTGTGTTTTATATATGTTTTACTCATCTCCAGTGGTTGAAGTTGTCAACTTTCTGCAGTGATGTGGAAATGTATAGAGTGCTACAGGAATGAATCCAAAAACCTGGAAATGAGTTAGGATTTTAGCACTTCCTGTTCCCTCGTCTGGAAGTCAATGGGTTTTCAGTTTCAGATACCTGAAATAAGGTCTGTGGTTAACACAAGCTGAAGAGATTTTAACATTTTGTTCTACGACATAAAATACATAAAAAAATATCCAAGTTGTGAATTTTAAGCCTCAAGGCGGTTGCTAACAAGTGGCTAAATGAGACTACAAAACGTCGTAACTGCGACTCGTCCAAAATCCAATCGAAAAATCCCATTGTCCTTATGTCCAGGGAACCCAGGGTGATGCTAACTTCCGGGCTGGCCAACAAAAATACGTCATCCCTGCACCACTCTATAGAAAACACTTCACGTCATTGTTAGATGTGGTTACAGGTGCCATAGACTTAATACTTTAAAACCGAAAACATCAGTGAAACAAAGCTTTTTTTTTCAGCTTGGTGTTAAGTTAAAAACATTTGAGTGCAGCAAATCATATTGATTTGTGATTTTGATTCTTTGCGGTGATATCCTTAACTGCCTTGTGTATCTCCCCCAGACCACTGTACCTCTCAACACTAGCACAGCCTCAGTCCTGCAGTTTGCCCTGGGTGAGTATTAAATCTCCGCACGCATTGCAAACAATACACGAAGACAGATGTCGTATACAGTAACAGGCTTATGTATGAGACCTTTTAAAACCCGTTCAAATATCTTAGCCACTGTGTGCAACAGTGTTTTGCAGCCAGGAAAAGAGGTCCCTTTGTCATCCTCAAGAAATAGGCATGTTTTGTTCTGTTACATTTCAGTAAGCCAACTGGTACGCAGTATATTTCTGTGTTTCTTTCTCCCTCTCTGCCTCTCCTATCACAATAATGAATGATTTACAATATTCTGGAAAGACACCCAGAAGGCCATGGCAGAGTTTTTAGAGGTGTTGTATTTTTCATGTCCATTACATGCATCCACCAGTTCTCATGGGAGCGTGACTGGGAGGAAATACAGTAATAGTACATACTGTAACGACAACCCCTCTCACCCCCATCCTGTACTGCATGACTCTTTCTCTTTCTTTTTCCCGTCTCTCGTTCTTTCTGGCTGCGCTCTCGTTTGCAGGACATTAATATGAGTTTGTGATGCAGTAGTGTTTGCATGGGGCAGCTCAGTAGAGCAGTGGTTGAAGGTTAATGCACGGCTGTGTTCAGTGGGGATGGAGCAGCGCTGCCGGACGTGGACGCTGCGCACCGTCAGGTGGTGTGGGAGGAGGGGGAGAGCAGGGGACAGAGGAACGGTGCGACGTGGGGGTTAGCCTGCTACGTCCATTAGCAACCTTTGACCCCGCCAGCTCCCACAGCACCCACACAAACCCGCATTTTAAAGGCGCAAAAATAGTCTGATCCCAGACGAACTTGTAAAGCAGAAATGCACAAGATTATGGACACACTTGTACTAACAGTATCTAGCTGTACTGCAGTTGGCTTTGGTCCTAAATCACCTCCGCCCAACCCCTCCTAACTCCTCTCAGCCCTGTTAAGCTGCTGATCACTTAGTTCCACCATGACACCATTTAGACATCATTTTCCACTTGGCTACGGGGGGAATGTAGGAGCAATCAGTCAGAAGAAGCCACCACGCCGCGCCAGGCTGCCCCTCAGGCCATACTAAGGATCATTGCCCTGCTGATAAAATTCAATCGTCGAAATAAAGGAAACTAGCCAACATTTTCTGTATCTGTTCCCTCAACAGGAGTTTTAACTGTCATATATGTCTGACCTGTGTGTGCGTTTATATTCCTCAGGCTCAGGCTCCTGCCGGTTCAGTTACTCAGACCCCAGCATCACTGTGTCATACAGCCTAAGTGGCAACGCCAACACCTCAGATGACTGGATCACACTGGAGAAGATCAGGTCTCTCTCTCCTCTTCTTCCTCCTTCCTCATCCATCCCACAGTCCTTCCATCTGTTATGAACACCCGCCCTCTCTTTTTGCCTCATTCACACCTCCCCCTCTCAATTTGTCACTCCTCTCCTATTTGTTTCTCTATGATCCCCCTGTTTTTCATCCCTCTATCCCTGCCTCCCTCTGTTTAGTCAGCGCTCAAACAGGCATAATGTAATGATACAGTCTTCTAACTACAATATTTAGCTGCAGTAAGTGCATGTTTTGCTTTTGTGTAGACACAGAAACCAACTCATCAATCAACCACTAATTCACTTGGACTCATTCTGAAACCTCTCTCAGTTTCTTTCCACCATAAGGATATGCAGTGTCTCTCCATATGTGGCTATTTCAGTCTCATTTTAATGATTAATGATGATTATTTAATGCATAAACATGTAACACTTAATTATATAAACACAGCCACACACACACTCACACACACACACACACACACACACACACACACACACACACACACACACACACACACACACACACACACAAGACCCTAATGTTATACGTTTCTCCTCTAGAGCCCCGACCAACAGCAGCACTGTCATCCACCTGCTTCCCCTGCTGCATCACTCCAGGGCTGAGGGCGTTCGTCTCCGCTGGTCTCAGGAGGCCCCCCAAGGCCCCGAAGGCTACGAGTCCTGCTGGGGGCTTGACAACGTGCTGTTGGTCAATGCTGCCCACAGAGCCCCCCTCATGGAGGACAACTTGGACCCTCCAGACACTGCCAACTGGCTCTTCTTCCCTGGAGCTACTGTCAAGGTACACTGATTCCTACTTTGCACATGGATTTCATTCACAGAGAAATATGATAGAAAGCCTAATGAGCAGTCAGATGAATAAAGAAACTCGCTGTTGCTTGAAAGACAGATTTTCAACTTATGCTCGGCTGCATGTTAAAGCAGAGTAAATACCATAATCATGAGGTGCTTTCAGCTTTAGAGCAAGGGAAGAACATTTCCACATGAAAGGTGTTTCAATTTACAAGCGCTTTTTTTTAAGACACGTCTTTGCAAAAGCATTTAACTCATTTTTCCGCTGTCGACGTCTTCTCAAATATTGCCATAAGATGCGAATGCTTGTTTTCGTCTTTGGACAGCATGAAACATAGTAGCTAATACTAGCTGAAATGAAAGAACAATTAGACCTCTGTCCTTTTTTATATCGTAGATGGTTAGATGGCAAAGCCGACCTGTTTTGTTTCTGGTTTGCAACCTCTACTTCTTTTATTCTGTTTACTGGCGGATTACAGCCATGCGTCGCATATAGCACCAACTTCTGACCAAACTACGCTGTCCCCTAGTTTATTCGCTCCAAACTAGTTGATGGAATCACACCTAATTCACATTTCTTTTTCTTTCGCTTGACAATTGAATGGAAACACGGCTACTGTAGCTTGAAAGACAGATTTTCAATTTATGCTCCGCTGCATGTTAAAGCAGAGTAAATACCATAATCATTTTTTAAGACACTGCTTTGCAAAAGTGGTTACCTGTTGCATGTGTTAACACCTGTGTTCTTATTGGCCAGCACGCCTGTCAGTCGGAGGGCAATGCCCTGTATTTCCATGGTGGTGACGGAGTTGGCCACAGCTTTGCCTCTACCAGAGACATTGACCTGCATCGTGAGGAGGGAAGGAGCTACTGGGAGGAAGACTTTGAAAGCCCACCCTCGAAGTAAGTCTAGATCATGGTCTCATTTCTTCCCCCAACCCGTTTACTGGATCATTTTATCTAAATATATCTTCAATAAGTTAGTAAGCTTTATTGCTACTGCACCTGTCAAAAACACAGTTACAAAATGCTTCACAAGTGCACATAAAAACACCATAAAATAAAATAATACCGAAAAAGGTCAAACTAGACATTTAAAACTAAATTTACAAACAACAAAAAACACACAAGTACTACATTATTAAAATGCCAATCTATACAGATTTACCGTTTTTTAAAAGCTTTTTAAAATGTGGCTCTGACTCGGCTGACCTAATACTGAGGGGGAGTTTGGTCCACAGCCATGAAGCTAATATAGTGAAACCATATTGGGTTGCCAGACCTGAGGCAATAGTCTTTTATGTTGTTCAAAGAACAAAATACATAACAGAGCCAACTTTAAAAGTAACCGAGAAGAATCTGAAACTGAAATCGAAACCAAAATAACCCAAGAAAACAGTAGCCTTCATGAATGTAGGGTCATTTTTGAATGATAAATTTGATTTAAGCACCAGCCCACATAATAGCTGGGGAAGAGAGGGTTAACAGAGAGAGAGAGAGATTATTTTGGTAGCATATCAGTGCGGTACAGTGTATACATGCACGTGCTTTGACACCTGTCATATGTCAAGTGATGCGACATGCAGCGTGTTGCACAAGTTTAAGTCAAGCATGGGGGGCTGACACAGGTGAATGCCATGCCTCTGACTGCTACAGAGACAGCAGTCCATCTGTTCAGAGTGAGACACACACACATTCATATGCTTTCAAATACACGCTGGACAGCAGACAGCGAGGAAACACTGCGAGAAGCACCGCAAGAGGCCGAGAGATAAAAGAGGAGAGATGATGGATAGTGTTGCTGCCAGAGAGTAATTAACAGGCCTCATGCAGCAGGCCTCTCAGAAGAAGGATCTCAAACAGGAGGGTATTTCTCCGGCCGCCCCACACCCTCACACCTTCCCGCAGCATGCCAACATGCTGCACTGCATGCTAGCTCTCACCCATCAGGCGTCATGGGCTGACACACGTGTGTGAGGGAGGCAGGGAGAGTTTTTGCTTGTTTTAATGCTACTCTCTCCACTAAGTGTCATTTAACCCAATACTGGCTGCGACAGAGACACACCAGCTTATACGCCGCACGGCAGAAAATAAAGAGGAACAGGAAGGAAAGGAGAAGGGGAGAGAAAGAGAAAGAGGGAGTGGAGGTAGAGGAACACAGGAGAGGGCTGACACACTGAGTTAACTTCTGTCTGTGCTAATGAGGATCCTCTCTCCACTGTGCAGAAATATGTATCTGTACTGTATGTGTTAGTCCACTTCCAGGTGATTTATGCTGTATTCCTGGCATTGTGTGTTTGTTTACTGGCAAGGTGTGAATTATGGCAACAGTTTACTGACTTCAGTAATACTCCAGAGGGAGATGCTGTGTTAAAGAGGCAATCCATAAACACTTTGTGTTTGCATCCGATGATTTTTGTGTGCTGTTATGACGATAAAGTCTCATTTGGGGTTAATATTTGGCGTTAGGTTAAGTGCTTAAAATTAAATTAAAATCAAAATTTTCCTTCTTTAACTATACTTACTCTCAAGAATTAATTGTTGTTACTGTACTTTTAAACTATATTCAGGCCATAAACCATCCGACTGTGAAAAATATGAGCTACGAATTATTAAAGTTTTTAAGAGTTATGTATTTCGTGGTGCGATTGCTTGAATCTTTTTTTTAGAATTATTAATGTTGAAATAATGCCACATAAATTTCAGGTTATTTTGAATAAATAAATAAATATATAGCATTTCGCCATAAATATTTTGTGTTGAGAAACTTTTTTTTACTCTAAAACTCTGTTTTACTTACTAAAGCAGCCCTTCCTGTCTGTGTTTGCTTTACTCAGCTGGGACATAGAGGGAGCTGTCTACGGGACCCAGTGTGGAGAGATCGAGTCAGGCTCAGCACTAGTGTTTGAGAAAGAGGGCCGGAGGAGAGTGTGCACCCCCTACCTCGACACCACGTCTTATGGAAACCTTCGCTTCTACTTTACCATGGGTATGGATATCCTCCGTCCATAATACATTTATTTGGAGATTAACTCGATACATTGTTATGTACAATTCTCTTTGTGGTGCCTTCACCAGTGTTTTTTCCACATGTATATTACATTACATAGACATAGTGAGGTGTGTTTGTGTTCAGGTGGTGGCGACTGTGATCCAGGAGAGTCTCATGAGAACGATGTGATCCTGTTTGGAAGGTCTGAAGGCAGGAGGGAACGTGTGGCGCTCGACACCCTTCCTTACTCTTCTTACAGGGTGAGACACACACATGTTCACACACAAAAAAATATGTACTCTCTATCAAAAACTTATAGTTATTTTAGCCTGAAGTGATCCCTTTACTGCATACTAGTAAATTTCTTTTAATACTTGCTTTTAATACCATCACAGTTATAATCAATCCTTAGTCCAACTATCCTACCATTTAATATGTTCAAACTTTTACTGAAGTGGCAGCATGTTTCTTGACAACATACTCTAGATCACAACAACAGTGTTGTTCGGATTAATAATTATAATGATAATTTCATTTATAGAGCACTTTTCATACTAGAGATGTAGCTCAAAGTGCTTTATAAAATAAAATAAAAATGCAACACATTCAAATAAGGGCAGATAAGCAATAACATTAGCCAGGAGATGTTAAAATATAAAAGTGAAATAAAAACAGACCATTAAGAATAATAAAAATGAGAGGATTAAATAATAATAATTAAAATGATATTAATTATAAGCCAAATTAAATAAATAGGTTTTCAGCTGTCATTTAAATGTTCACAGAGCCCACATATCTTATAGGTTTTGATAGGGTATTCCATCATTTTGGAGCATTGTTAAAAAAAAAGCTGCGCTGCCTATTTTCTTTTGCATATAATTGTGTGTATTTAAAAACCAAGCAGTAGAAGATCTGAAAGCTCATGAAGCTGATTAAACGACAGAATAGAATTAGTTAAGAATCAAAACTTTGGACTAGCTTTTGATTGTGTGTAAAATATGTTAAATTTTTTGAACAGTTGCTCTGTCGTTCTGTTTCTCACTGAAACGTGCTTAACTGCTGAGCCAGTTCATTCCCACACTTGATTGATATATTTTCGGTAGAGATGAAGCCATTAGATGATTAAAATATTTTTATTCTGCAGGTATTGTGATAGTTGATTCATTATTTATGTCATTTTTAAGCAAAGATGCTGAATGTTTACTTCCAGCTTCTCATATATGAGGATTTGCTGCCTTTCTTTGATAGTAGACTGAATATCTTTGGGTTTTGGACTGTTGGTCAAACAAATCAAGCAATTTAAAGACATCATCTTGAGCTTTAGGGTATTGTGATTGTACAAAATTGGCGGGTTGTCATTATTTCCTAATTAGTGTCTTCCCTCTGGTCTGATCTGTTCATTCTCCTATCTCAGACTCCTGCGGTGGTATCGGTGGCGCTGCCCACTGAGCTACAAACACCAGTCACCCAGTTCTGCCTGGAGCAGCGGTCACATGGTGGTGCCAACCGCCATGTATGGGCTGTGGACTTCATGCAGCTGCTCCCCGTGCTGCCTGGCACCCACACACACGTGGCTCAGTTCTCCATCAATCTCGGCTGTGGCTCCTACCAGCCTGCCAACAGGTGTGACACATTTTAAAACTAGGTTAGGCAGCTCTTTTATGTGAAAATATTGCCGCTTTTTAAGCAACAAAGGAGACCTCCACACCTCCAAGAGACCTCCAAGTGAGACACCGTTGATTCACTCAGTTTTTTTGGTGTCAAGAATAGTAAATGGTGCACACAGGGGACTTAAGGACACAATGCTTTAATGTTTCTAAACAGCAGCATCTACAGAAATCTGAACTCATTTGGTCTCTAAGTCTCAGGAGTTTGTTAAGATCGTGTTACATTTCTTCTGGGTATTTAAATCAAACTCTTGCAGCCATTTGAAGCTTCACGTATTAAATTGGGGAGTAGAAGAGTTAAAGGAACAGACTTTGCAGTGGAGTCTCGGTAGAAATCATTTACTCTTTTTTATCGAATCTAAATTCAGAGCTCTTCAGTCGTTTTACACTATTTTAGTTTGAAAATTAAAAATGTTGAGATAAGATGTTCTTTGTTGTTTTTCCAATAGCGTGAGTCTGGAGTTTTCCAGCAACCACGGTCGCTCCTGGTCTCTGCTCCACACTGAGTGTCTGCCAGAGCTCTGTGCTGGACCCCATCTACCTCACAGCACCATCTACTCCTCTGACAACTACAGCGGGTATGACCGAGTCTGCACATCTGTATGTGTGACTGTGCCTTTATGTATACCCTAGGGCTGTCAATCGATTCAAATATTTAATCGTGATTAATCTCATTATTGTCCATAGTTAATCGCGATTAATCGCTTATTTTTTATATGTTCAAAATGTACCTTAAAGGGAGATTTGTCAAGTATTTAATACTCTTATCGACATGGGAGTGGGCAAATATATTTGCTTTATGCAATTGTATGTATATATTTATTATTGGAAATCAATTAACAACACAAAACATTGACATATATTGTCCATAAACCCTCACAGGTACTGCATTTAGCATAAAAAATATGCTCAAATCAGAACATGGCAAACTCAAGCCCAACAGGCAACAACAGCTGTCAGTGTGTCAGTGTGCTGACTTGACTATGACTTGCCCCAAACTGCATGGGATTATCATAAAGTGGGCATGTCTGTAAAGGGGAGACTCGTGGGTACCCAGAGAACCCATTTTCATTCACAAATCTTGATGTCAGAGGTCAAGGGACCCCTTTGAAAATGGCCATGCCAATTGTTCCTCGCCAAAATGTAGCATAAGTTTGGAAAGTTATGTAGCCTCCTTGTCGACAAGCTAGTATGACATGGTTGGTACCAATGGATTCCTTAGGTCTAGTGTCATATGATACCAGTATCCTCACTCTAGCTTTAAAACTGAGCCCACTACAACCTCCAAAAGATCAGTTTCGTTAATGCGTTAAAGAAATGAGTGGCATTAAAACAAATTTGCGTTAACGCGTTATTATCGTGTTAACTTTGACAGCCCTAGTATATTGTCAGTCAGTCTTTGTGGATATATCCATATTGTATTTTGTCTCTCCAGGTGGACCAGAATCTCCATCCCTCTGCCCAACGCTGCCCTGACAGAGACGACGCGTTTCCGCTGGAAACAGTCCGGCACTGGAACGGGCAACATGTGGGCCATAGACAATGGTTAGTGCTATATATACAGGTCACATGGTACACCCAGTGTCATGAAAAGCCGTTGTTTTCTTGTTTAGTTGGCCCCATAAATGAGCCCCAAAACCTCCTCCTTTCAGGTCTCAACCTACTAAATCCAGTATATGTTTAGGGTTACAAACTTTTTATCACAACTCAGCTAAGTATGCAAAAAAGGACTCTTTGCAGTAGAAGAAAATGTAATATCCCTGCCTGTGTTTTGCTTCAGTGTATCTCGGTCCCGCCTGCCTTCGTTTCTGCTCTGGGAGAGGACATTGTTCTCGCACAGGCTGCAAGTAAGGATCTGCTTTTTATTAAACCAAATAAATCTAATGTCTCTCCTTCAAAATGAGTCTGCTCATTATCCACCTAATGCCTTACAGCACCAATCACCATTCAAAATTAATCAAATTGTATTATGGTTATGATTTATTAATGGATTTTCATTATCTCTGTCTTCTTTTTCTCGTTTATATCCTTCACTCTTTTTAATGTCTCACGTCTTCCCCTCCTTCCGCTCCTCTCCTCTCCTCTCCTCTCCTCTCCTCTCCTCTCCTCTCCTCTCCTCTCCTCTCCTCTCCTCTTCCAGATGTGACCCAGGCTTCAGCGGTCCAGCCTGTGAGCTTGCCTCCCAGACCTTCCCGGCTTTCCTGTCGGAGGGTTTCTCCAGCCCACGCCTCTCCTCCTACCACAGCTTCTCCTCACTTCGTGGGGCTGAGGTCAGCTTTGGCTGTGGGGTGCTGGCCAGCGGCAAGGCCTTGGTCTTCAACAGGGACAGCAGGAGACACTTGGTTACCGCTCCACTAGACAGTTCCCAGGCCAGGTAATGAAAATGCTGATAGAGAACAGGATCATGAATCTAAAAACAAAAACAAACTTGTTTCATGCGCGTACAGACACAAGCAGAGACGTGAGGGAACTCACATGCATACTCTTGTACAAACATATACATGCTCAGCATTATGGTACATGTCCACAGGGGCGTTTTTGGACGCAAGGGATCAATAATGTGAGTCTCAGATCAGTTTGACTCTGATGAAGACGCAGTTGGCGTCGAAACGTTAGTCTTCTAATAAAGTTGTTTGCCTTAAATCCATGTGCTCCAGTGTGCTTTGGACCTGAGGCCTGTACTACGAAGCAGGATTTGGCGTTATCGAGGTAACTTCAGGGTTGACCCAGGGTTTTCCGTCCTACGAAGGCGGATCACTTCTTACCGGGGTAGATCACCATGGTAACTTACGCTGAACGGCTAACCTGCTCCGGAGCAGGTTATGTTCCAGATAAGAGATCAACTCGAAGAAAAACACCGCCTATTGACCAATTAGAGCTCAGTGTGCCGATCGTATGGTAATATTACACAAATACGAAGAAGTTTAAGTCATAAACCAGGCTAAAAACAACACAGTTTAAACTGACAAATGCAGGAAGGACAGATTGATTTATGCTGCGGGTGTTTACTGCTTTGAATTATATTTTTATATTTATTTTTTTACTTGCTCTTGAGTCCGTTTCACACCGCAGGAGACGGGGACGCACCTGACAGAAGGTTCAAATAGTTATACACGCCGTTTGTTTAATAATGGGTATAATAACTTGTAACCGTCCTTCCAGCCATCAATATAATTTCTTATTGCTATTTATAACCCGACGACTTTATCCGACTTTTGAGTGTTCCGTTAAATTAATAAGTCTGTTAATTTACGCATTCACACATCGGGAGTTTTTTCTTCTGCCAGCTGTCCTTCCTGCATTTAGCAGCTTCAACTGTGTTACTTTTAGTCTGGATTAAGTGTTTAACTTCTTCGTATTTGTCTAATATAGTTTGCTCTTCCTTTGTAATATGTGCCGCTCTGCCTGTCTGTCTGCTGACAGTAGACTTGTCCATGTCTGTGATTGGTCAGATGCTGCAAACACCGCCCCGTTCACGTGAACGCGCTCACAGCCAGACTGAGAAACCCTGAGTTGACTTACCGAGTTGATAACCACCTTCGTAGGACAGTTTAGCTGGAACTCGTTTGTTAGGGTTGGTTAAGCCAGATAACGAGAAGATACCCTGGGTATGTTGAACTCGCTTCGTAGTACGGGCCTCAGGTCTCTGAAGTCTCTCCTGTTACAAGATTGCCCTATTCTGTGAGCAATGGACAGGCCTACTAATCCTTGTGAAACGGTTGAAGCGCGTCTAACCTCCTTTCTTCGGATCGCCTTGCTTCTCAGCATTGGATGCTTGATGGGCTGCCACTAGACACAAGGCACTAGGCACCTAATTGGACGAATGCTTTTCCTAATGGGCTTCAGCCAACAACAGGGCAGCTCTTTTGGAAACTTTTTTTCTCTTATATTACAAAAATAGTTCACAGAAATGTGCATCTGAAAACATTTTATGCAAGAAATATCTGTATTTTAGATCGACAACGGTTAGTTTAAAAGTTTCTTGGGAGTTTCCAGAGGCGGGGAGTCGCGCCAAATGCCCATGATTTGCATAAAGTAGCCTAGACCTCAACTTTAAGCAAATGAGGAGCGGCCGACGTGACACTCCGTCTCTCAAATTACTTCGCCACGCTACCAGAATGCATTGCACGGCTGCTTACACAGACAATGAATGGGAAGCGTGGAAAGGACGGAGCCTTTGGACACGCATGCTCACAAGCAGATTTTGATTCTGCTGATTTTGCTACCAGTAGATTACTTTGTAAAACCGTGGCTTGTCTTCATCAGGTGTCTTTACTTCTGATTGATACTGCAAATGTTCCAGCCAGTCAGCTATCCGCTCTCCTCCTTCCTCAATCCCTCTTTCCCTCATACTCCGTGTTCCTACGCTGGGAGATGGATTGTGATCGAGGGGAGGACTGCAGACCAGAGGAGAGGATGAAAATGTGAGAGAGAAAGATAGAGAGGGAACGGTGAAGTTAGATATGGCATCTGTGTTAGATTGATTATGCCTGTTGCGGCTCTCAGTGTGCCACCTGATGGCCATATTTAATGCCAGTTTCCTGGCTGATTGAGTGAACAGCTGCCTGAAAGAGGAAACTGCATCGCCACTGAAAGAACAGCTCAGCCAAGGACAGAGAGAGCTGGGGGGTGACTGGCAGCCCATGATAGATGGTGGGAATTATAATAAATATTACATTAGTATAGACAATAATAAGTCTGACAAAACACAGTGAAACACATAAAAGGACGAAAACTGGTGCTACATTAGAACTATGTCGAGTTAACATGGATACATGGATATGAACTCTGATTCAAACTCTCTTTCTTCCCCTCCACCTCCTCTCATCTAATTTTGTCCTCATTCATTTAATCATCTCATCCATCATCCTGCCACCTCCCTCCCACCTCTCTACTCTGTATGACTGTCTGTTTGTCTACCCTTTTACCCCCTCCCCCCCTCACCTCTCCTTCCTGAGCACTTGGTCACCTTACTTTTCCTTCTTGTCATTTATCAACCTGCCCTTTTCTCTCTTTCTGTGTCATTTCCTTTTTTTTAATTCTTTTTTTCGCTATTGTACTCCCCTTCTCTCTCCAACTGGCCCTTCTTGCTTTAATTTTCTTTCATATTCTTGCTTCCACTCTCTGCAGGTACCTCCAGTTTACGCTTCGCCTGGGCAGCCGCAGCACCCTGAGCTCCTGTCCTGCCCCAGACCAGCCAGGAGAGGGAGTCCTGCTTCATTACTCCTCAGACAACGGCATCACCTGGACGCTGCTGCAGCACTACGCTTACCAAGGCTTCCATGAGCCAAGGTACCACCTATGTTTAGACTGTGTATGAGCACACACACTATGTGCTTATGGTTCCACAGAGACACTGTGACTCCATTAACACACACGTTTGCGCTGCTAATGGCGTGCTGGAGCTGTAAGCCACTGGGACCCATTGAGTCAGTTAGATCCATCTATGTGTGTAATGAAGACAAAGTGGGCTGGGTTCCAGCTGTGCAGGCCGGGTCTCAGAGCTCTTCATCACCACTAGAAAGGTCAACAGGGGCTAGTGAGTCAGGGACTACACAACTATCTGACCTGCAGGTGCAAGTGCAGGTTCTTACTCTATCAACAGCCCATCCACACAAAAAGGCCTATGAATGACATGATAATGCCTTTCATTTCATTTAGGCTGTAATAAGAACGTCTTTCTTGCTTTCTGCGTGTCATTTGTACGCCATGTAGTCTGTACTGACTGCAATGTAAACGCATCCGCGTGAATATGCTACTCTTAGAGCTAGTGACGTTGAATAAAAAGCAAGAAAGCCCACTCATGGCGAGCGGGTAGGGAGCTGCATCGATCCAACAAACACACAACTTTTAATCAGGAGACCGGTGTTTTGTTTTTTAAGTTACGTTAGTGACGTTTGTCACATGTTTTTTAGTGACGTGTTTTCCGTAGTTATGTTACGTTGTTTCTGTATGTATTTTACTTAGTATACGCACTTTTTTTAAGTCTAACCATGATGTTTTTCTCAAACCTAACTAAGTGGTTTGGTTGCCTAAATCTAAGTGAGGACGTTACCATAGTTTTATTGCATGGTCTATAAATGACACGCGAAAAATGGCATACAAATGACATGCAAAAAGCCTAAAATTCTTGTAATGTTGTGCTATTTATACACCTTCCCGTGAGACCGGGTTGCTATCAACATATACAGTATGTTTGTACAAAACACCAAAATACAGGAATCAGTCTTGACAAAGAGAAAAAAGGTCTTTGTGGTAAACAGAGTGGGCTGTAAGAAACTAAAGAGTGACGTAAGATGCTGTATTCATAAATCCTGTTTATATTGACCATCTGCATTGTGTCAGAAGCTATTTAAGATTGTCCAGGCAGACTGTGATTATGCAGGCTTTAGATCCAAGTCAGAGTCTGAGTCACAGTTCAGTTGGCCTGTGTGATTAATTCCAGCTAAAATGTTTGCCATTTTGGATACAATCCCCAAATACATGTCATCTATTCTCACATTTGTGCGGTTGTGACTGTGGCGCATGCACTACTTATGTCAAGCTAACTTTCGATAAGTGTCAGTAAAGCTCAGTTTAATAATGTCTTTTGGAAAAATAGTGTCCGCACACTAGATACTGCTCCCATGATCATTTAAAAAAAGTGTTCGGCCTCTATTTTTCCATCTTTTCCATGTTTTTCTGTCCAGCACCTAGTATTTATCATGCGTGCTTTTGTAAATACTTTTCTAATAATCTCTTTCCCCCAACCAGGATTGCGTCAGTTGAACTCCCGGCCGGCGCTCGTAAGTTTGGCGTGCAGTTCCGCTGGTGGCAGCCGTACCATTCAGGTCGTGGTCATGATGTGTGGGCCCTGGATGAAATCAGCATGACCTCTGTGCTGTTCAACACCATAAGTCTCGACTTCAGCAACGTGTTGGACGTCACCCAGAGTCTTGGTTTCTATCTTGGCCATGTCCAGCCCTACTGCCAGCATGACTGGACTCTCAGGTAGGAGACTTATTGCTCTGATACAAATACTGTATTGATCATTATTTGGTAATATTGTAGCATTGGAATGCTTTTGTTTTTTATTTAATGAAAGGTTGTCCACTGGGTCCAAACACGATTGAATAGTTAAACATTTGTCACTTCTTAGTTACTTTTAGGGGTGCGGGGAAAAATCGATACAGCATAGATATTTTGCGTGGCAATATTGCATCGATACACGGAAGCCAAGTATCGATCATTTATTATACAGTATAAACTATTATCCACTTAACAATCTGAAAGACGCTATTCTGTCTTTCAGATGTAGCAGTTTTAAAGCAAGAGTGAAGATAGTGGTATCATATGAAACTAGAAAACCTGAGGAATCAATTCGTACCAACCATGTCATGTTAGCTTGTCGGGAAGAACGCTTAATAATGCCCCAAAATTACATCAAATTTTGACGAGGAAAAACTGGCATGGCCATTTTCAAAGGGGTCCCCTGACCTCTGACCTCAAGATATGTGAATGAAAACGAAACGAAAAAGATTTACAGAGTGAAAACTGTATCTTATTAGTTAAAACAGATGTTGACAAACTCTATCATTTGCAGTTGAAAAAAGATAATAAATCATAATATAACTAATCGCAATACTCAGCATATTGCAAAATGTTTAAAATCACAATAAAATCGTATTGTGACTTAACTATCGTGATAATATCGTATCTTGATTCCCACCTATAGGTACTATTATTATTACTATTTACAACAGTAATTTGCAACTTGTTTTTGTTTTTATTTTCTCCTGTATTGTCTTCATTCCTACAAACCAAAAATGATGCCATCAAAACAACAATTCCACACATAGTATTAAGATTGTGCACCACAGCATGTGAGATACAGTTTGGTATCCTCTCTTCTTCCTTCATGTTCTACTCCAGTTTCTCTGGCGAGCCCAGCCCTGGCTCCAGTATTCGTTATGTGGAAACCCAGTCCATGCAGATCGGAGCCTCCTACAGTCTACAGTTCTCCCTGGTCATGGGCTGTGGCCGCGAGCCTTCCCCTCACATTGACACCCAGGTCCGCCTGGAGTTCTCCACCAATCACGGCCTCACCTGGCACCTGGTCAAAGAGGTAAGGAGCGTGAAACAACTTTGTTCCCTGTGTTAAGTGATTGTTAACATCCGATCCCTTTGGTTTTCACAGCCAGCCTCACACCTTTTGTTTATGACTAAACCCTGTAGAAGTCATCCTGGAGAGAGACAAGGAAACACATCATTTATTCATGAACATGAATATTGATTTACCCATTACAGCCTCCGTAATAATATGTAAATAATGAGAGTCTTTAAATGTGGCACTTTGTTTCAGATGAGAAATCATCGCAATTACTTTTTATCATCCTACTATTAGCAGATACATGGCAATACTTGAATCAGCAAGCAGATTATCTTCCCATGATTCAACAAAGATTTTCTGTGATCACAACTGGCTCATAAATATTCATAAGGCACCAAAGTATCCGCCAAGATTTTTATTGCCTTTGGAATTGAATAGGGCGTAATGAGTCCTCCATCAGTGAATTTTCTCTAATTCTCCCATGTGCATGGCAATGCAGTCATCTGGCAAGTGCAATGTAACTCACTGAATGTCCTGTACTTTTAATCCTTGCTTGTGCTCCAGTGTTCAAGGTCAGAGATACTGTAATCCTGCCTTAGCCTTTTATGTGCACACACTGTGGGGCTAATGCAGCATCGGGATGTGTCTGCAGTATATCATGCTGCTTCTGAAGAACTTAGCTACAAAACAAAATCCACAATGATAAATGAAAAACTTTTTATGAATTCTGAGTAATCAACATTAAGCAACGCCTCCCCACCAAAATGGGCAGACGATAAACAGTGTATTTGAATGTTTCTTTCACCCAGGCCTGTCTGCCTGGCATGCCAAGCTGCTCTGAGTTTACAGCTCCCAGTGTCTACCACCCATCAGAGTTCAAAGACTGGAGACGCATCACTTTGTCTCTGCCTCAAAAGACATGGTAAGAACCTCACATCTGTACAGTAGACACAGAAGAAAAGAGTCACAAAGTGCCCTCTGGGATATCATGTCCTCTGATCTGATCTGATCTTCATCCTGTCTTTTGTAGTTAACAAGCAAAGTGTACCTGAGAAACAGTCAGATGTAGAACATTAAGCTGAAAAAGAGGACACTAGGAAGCGTCACCAGCTATTACTGTTGATGTTTGCATGTCCACACATACATACGTAGACACACACCCATCACACACATCCATACACAGCTACGGACATGTGCACAAACTGTTTCATATCAAACTCTGCTTAAGACCACCACTCACTTCCCACGTAGACACACACTCTAAGCAGTCTACTCTTACAACAACTCTGGCCACCGTAGCAACCCTACACGGTTGACACACGGGAGAAGTTGTCATCTGCAGCCTCACTGCTGCAGATGACAACCAGATCTGCCATGACTGCTAGATCCTACACACTGTTCACACTTTAATATTGCACACTTTTGTTTTAATGCACCATAACAATGAAATTTCTTTTGCAATGCAAAATACTCAAATACTCTCTCTCTCACAACTTGGCAAAACAAGAGATATCATTTCCCTCTGTTCATTTTGAAAAACATCAACACTAGAATAGTAATATCTGGTCAATCTGGTAATCTAAAAGAACACAAAAGCAGAATGTCAGTATTGCTTTATCTCAACTACAACAACATGCACTCTTGAAGGAATAATACAGAAAAGGCAAAACACTTTTTAATCAACTGAGTATGGTCAAATAGCCACAGCCTTAAACATGCATGTCGTGGTCAGAGGGGTTTGTGACTCAGTCTGTTTTGAACAGACACACTTGAGAGATGCCAACACAAATGAGCTGCACACTCTTACTGTCTGGTTCTCTACTCTTTGTCTGGAAAAATGATATAGGAGGTTCCTCCAGCTCTGGCTTCTCATTTTTGTCCGCGACACCAGTGATGCTATCCTCTCCATGAGCTCAGTCAACAACCGACACACTGCCAAAGCTTTGCTGAATGAACTGCTGATGAACTCAAACTTTTGAATTTGTGTTCTGCGTGTGCCAATACAAAGACTGTAATTGCATGGCATAGAGATAATAAGACTGTAATGATTCAGTTTAAAGGGCGAACAGAACTGAAACAAGTCCCATACTGAACCAGTCTTCCTGTACTGAGCAGTTCCTGAGGAATACACGTAATGTTACAGCCCGAGCTCACACATAGATCAACTCAAACAATCACATAAACCTTCCACACGCAGCACTGTGACCTCCACCTCCATTTCATTCTGCCACCCAGCTCCTAAATAAAGGGGTCTAATCTCCTGCAGGCTGTGATGAGAGGTCACAGGGTCATGGCAGTAAATGATAATAAAACAGTCGGGGCCAGTTCTGTATGATCAGGAGGTGGTCTGAGTTGATACGGGTCACCGAAGCAGCGGGCCAAGAAGCCTCCAGACTATAAAACCCCCAATATACCCGACTATCTACGCTTCTACAACCATTTATCATCACTGTACATGCACCGAGCTGCAAACACCGGAAGGCACTCACCTGCACAAACATGTACCCACACTGCACACACATTCACATCCACAGACTGCCTTTAACAGAGATGATGTGATGATGATGATGATGTTGCCCTCGCTCTGACATTCATTTCACACACAACACAACGGCAGATACACATAGGAAAACAGACATACACACATGTGATAAGGTTAATCTTTACCTGCCAGAACACTAAATCCACAAATCTCTATCTCCAGTAGATTAGTGAGAATAACATGATGACGTGGTTGACATGCAGGAAACCGCTGTTGATTTCTGAGATCATGTAGCGCATTTATAACATTTTATTACTTTTTTTATCGGTTATAATTCAGCAGTCTGTTACAGTATTGCAGTTTTTCTTCTGCCTTTGTACATTTTGTTCAGCTTCTATAGTATGAATGTAGTTAAACTATTTGTGCGTGTGTGTACCAGGGTTATTGGAGTAAAGTAATACTGAAACTAGAATGAAAATAAGCAGTGAAAAATGTTGTTAGTAAACTGAAACTAAAAACAGTATATCCTTTAAGAAAAACTGAAACTGAAACGATATTGCCTGGGTAAACGTAAATTCATTTCAGTCATTAATATATTATGTCAATGTATCACAACCATAGACTGTATATGAGAAGTGGACGTAGTCACCGTGACGTCAGCCATTGGTTTGTGGACTGCTGTTTTGAAGCCTCAAGTTCAGCATTTGGCCGTCGCCATCTTGGTTTTTGGCTGTCGCCATGTTGTTTATTTGCAACCAGAAGTGACACGAGAGGGTGGAGCTAAGTACAACCGAATGCTGAATAAGACATTTTAGGCGACCAAAAAGATCATTATTATCTTTGGTGAACTGAAGAGTTAAAGTTCTAAGACAAAAACACGGACAACTCCCAGACCCGACAACGCCGTGGTAGCGACCTGTCAATCACAAGGTAGCCACGCCCTAAAGCATACCCTGCTTTATGGTCTATTTGACTCTAAATGGGACCATAATTTACTAAATGAACATCATGCTGTATTGAAGAAGACTTGAAACTAGCGATTGAGACCGTAAACTCATGTTTACAATGTTTACTGAGGTATTAGATCAAGAGAGAAGTAGGGTCATTTTCTCATAGACTTCTATACAATCAGACTTCTTTTTGCAACAAGAGGAGTCGCCTCCTGCTGGCTGTTAGAAAGAATGCAAGTTTAAGGCACTTCCACGTTGGCTTCACTTCTCAGACCCTGAAGTTGCCCACTGATCACAACTGAAAAAAAAGGAGACAACATGAATCCCTGTCAATTCTCATGACATTGAAACACAGAAATTGAACGCACTTGACATTCCAGGAGATGGTGCTTCACATCGGCCACTAAAGTAGTGTTAAGATTAAACATTAAACATTATGGCCATTCCCACACAGTTCTCCAACCATGTATTTAGTATATGTATGGAGCTACATACTTGGCTCCAACAAAAACAAACTAAAACTTAATATATAAAAATTAAAACAAAATCTTTCTGAAAAAGTGAAACTAAACTAAAACTAGCAAACACACTCTGAAAACTAAACTCAAATGAAATAAAAATTCAAAACTATTATAACCTTGGTGTGTACCTTCTGTGTTCAGGTCCAGTGCCACACGGTTCCGCTGGATCCAGAACTACTATGGAGAGCAGGACGAGTGGGCCCTGGATGACATCTACATCGGCCAGCAGTGTCCTAACATGTGCCACGGACACGGCTGGTGTGACCACGGACACTGCAGGTCAGCTTACACATACACTTTATTACTTTTTCAATGTCAATCCACACGGAGGCCCATAAATATCTTTTGATGGACGTTTTGTGGGATTGATATTAAAGCAGAGATGAACTGAGAGCAAAGATAAGAAGTTCAGCCGCTGTTTTCTCTCGTAGGTGTGATGATGGTTTCTCTGGAACAGACTGCCAGCCCTCCACCTCGCTCTCCTCCAGCGTACTCTCTGACTTTGAGTCCCAGGATGCACTGCTGGCCACATGGCAGGAGGTGATTGGTGGAGAGGTGGTCAACCCTGACGTGGGCTGTGGGGTGGTCTCATCTGGATCGTCCCTGTACTTCAGCAAGGTAAAACAACTATAAAACTGCCTTCTTCAAGAATGTAATGCTTTTGGTCCTTTGTCTTTCTGTTAGTTATCAGAATGTCCAACAGGCTTGAAGTCAACAGATTAAGGTTTGGTGGAAAACTATGCCAAGTTTTTGGTGCAAATCAAGATCCTGGTGCAGATCCAGGAACATTTTAAACAATTTCTCAACATTGCAAGATTGCAGCAATTTTGAACAATTTCACATTTTTCCATAAACTATGGCACTTACGTCTAGGAAAGAACTCAGGCACATGAATCCTATCGTTGTCCCTGTGCGTTTTGGTGTAAATCCAGATCCAGATTACAAATGTAAAAACATTTTTTGTTATTAAAATAACCAATTTAGAGGATTGTGCAAACTTGGCGGAGGACCGGTATGAAATCTCTGATTACATTCTAGTTTTTACGGCCAAAAACTGCTGACCTTTGACCTCTGAATTACCTCTACCCTGAAAACATATAGATTTTATACAATTATACCATGGCTCTAGAATAATTGATTCTGACTGGATGGAGGGTGCCCGCAATTTTCAGTCAGCTCTGTATTGTAGCAACTTTTCAAAATGAGTACACATAGCTGGAAATGTACTTGTTGCAGCTGTTACCAGGGAACAGACTCTCCTATATGTTGCAGGATTGACAAAGAAATTGGCAAAACAAATTTTCCATTTAAAGAGTTTATTGCTTCCCAATATGAACAAACAATATTTCAGTCGCTTTAAAGTGGCCACGATACAGTATAAGTGGGACCCATTTTTATAAAAAGATAATGTACTTTACAGTATGTCATGCAGCTCCTAGTTGATCACCCCTCCTTAATACTGTATGTATGAATATGTGTGTTGTTGTCAGGCTGGGCTGAGGCAGCTGCTGAGCTGGGACCTGGACACTGAATGGGCGGAGTTTGTGCAGTTCTACCTGCGGGTGGGCGGCGACAAGGCAGAGTGTAACCAGGCAGACAGCAGGGAGGAAGGAGTGCTGTTGCAGTACAGCAACGACGGAGGCATCAACTGGGGCCTTATCGCTGAGATGTACTTCACTGACTTCACCAAACCTCGGTGAGAAACCTGCTGGAGGAAGAAACGGGGGAAACTAATATTTGTCATCTTTACCAGTGCACAAGATCTGCTTTTTCTGTTTCTTGTAGTCAATATGGGAGAAGAGTATTAGATGTATTACATGTGTCTGTGATGATTGTATATTTTGTAAGAGAAACGTCAATAACCTGCCTCTTTTTCCCTTCTCAGCTTTGTCCACTATGAGCTTCCCTTGGCCTCTAAGACGCCCTGCACAAGGTTTCGTTGGTGGCAGCCTCTTCACTCTGGGGACGGCTATGACCAGTGGGCAATCGATGATGTCATAATTTTGTCAGAGAGGGAGAAACACATCATCCCCATGGCCAATCCAACTCTACCACAGGTCAGGAATCAATCCTTTAACTTGTCATTTGTGCTCTGACCTCCTGCAGCAGCTTCATCTTGAGATATTGCTTCTTTTGTTGTAACGTAAAGTGTCAGCCAAACTGAGATAGAACAGCTATGAAATCTGGAATCTTTCCTGAAGTGTACCATTTATCTTATGACAAATATGATCTGCTACAGACACAGGTACCTGTTAACACAAAACACTACAATAAACTTGGCTGTCTTCTGTCTACAGAACTTTTATGAGAAGCCAGCATTCGACTACCCTCTGAACCAGATGAGTGTGTGGCTGATGCTGGGTAATGAAGGCATGGAGAAGGAAAGCAACAACAGCTTCTGCGCCTCAACGCCCTCTGCCATGGTGTTTGGGCGCTCCGATGGGGACAGGGTGGCCGTCACCAGGGACCTGGCACTGCGCCCTGGATACACCCTTCAGTTTAAGGTACTTACATGGAAAGTGTAAAAACTAGAAAGACAGATTTTTAAAGGTGCAATTTTTGAGAAACAGGCACAAAAACCACTTTATCAGGGTTAAATTGTTTCTTTCATTTTCTGTCTCCCACTAGTTGAACGTAGGTTGTGAGTCAGAGTTCAGCGCGTCTGCTCCAGTCATGCTGCAGTACTCTCACGATGCCGGTCGTACCTGGGCGCTGGTGAGAGAGGGCTGTTACCCAGGAACCCCTGGGGCAGGTGTCTGTGAGGGCAGTGGTCGTGAGCTTAGAGAGCCCACCGTCTACAACACTGGAGACTATGAGCAGTGGACCAGGGTCACTGTGGTCATACCACGCAATGTTGCAGCCAGGTAGCTATGGTAACAGGCATGCAATTGGATCTGCTAAGTTGTAATAGTGATTTTATTTATTTTCTTTAGAAACAGAGGGGCGAATTCACAAAAAGATTGTGCGACAAAAAGAAACCGTGTAATTCTAGATGCACACCGAACTGCGCTGCCAAGTAAATAGCATCTCGGTGCTCCTGTGCTATTTGCACATATTTAAATGAGGTAATATGCAGACATTTGGCACAAATTCGGCTCCTTTCTACGCAAATGATCCTCATTGCAAAAACAGTCCAATTCGCAAAGATCAGCGCTAATCGCCACGCGCAGTGAAATTATCTTCAGAGAGTTGGTGGTAACTGAAACGTATTTATAATGGTCGTCTGCTCAAAACTCATTTATTTTGGGATGCAGTGTCAGGATGCAATGACAGCTGGGTCATGAAAAATAAATGACTAAAGCTCCTCTACATGTCATTTTTGGAAATACATGCAAAAAAAACGAGATATATATGTAAACGAATAAACAAATGATTTCTTCCCTCCCTTCCCAAATCCTGGGCTTACATTTCTCCCTTTACTTTCTCTTAATTGCCTTCGGGAGGTTTGGATGGAAGTGGCACTCTGACAAGACCTCTGGCTCAGGCTGACTCTCACCCCTCACAACCGGCGCATCGAGCGCATTTATACTTTGCCACATGGATAATTGCAATCAGATGCAAAAGGAAGGCAAATTGCATTCGTGTAATATAATTTGCGCATTATCTTTTGTGAATCATACCTTGAGATGGAGCAGATAGTGGTTGCAAATGATGCGTAATTCATGGTGCTATCAGCGGCCACAATACATTCTTTGTGACTTTGCCCCAGAATATGCGATTATAACAGTTGACTGGTATTATATTTGTATTTCTCTCATTCCCTAATTCCCATTTACCTCATTTTCCCAGTAAAACCAGGTTCCGTTGGTTCCAGGAGAGCAGCATGTACAGAGATGCCCCACCATTCGCCTTGGATGGGGTCTACATCTCTGAACCTTGTCCAAACCACTGTGGGGGACATGGAGATTGCATCTCTGGAGTCTGCTTCTGTGATATGGGATACACAGGTATAGTTACAGATAGGGAGGGGAAAAGGATGAAACTGAAAGCAATAAAATATTTTCCATGTATCTTTATGTGTTATACGTTGTGATTCCCTGTTTTTTTCCCCCATAGTGGAGCAGGATAGTTGTGTCCCAGCTGTAGCCGGTCCCACAGAGCTGACTGAGGGCTTTGAGGGGAAGCTGAGCCCACTCTGGCAGAGCCTAAGTGGGGGACAAGTTGGAGGCGGCTGTGGCATCATCGGTGAGGGCAAAGCTCTTTACTTCAGTAGTCCTGGGAGGAGAGAAGCACGCACAGTGCCTCTAGACACCACAAACACACGGTGAGTGGAAGTCACACCTATAAATCTCTCATCTGAGTGCTTCCCAGTTACATCGGTGGCTGTTTGTTTAATGTTAAATTGAAAGTTAGTTGTTACTGTTCACACACAGGTTGGTCCAATTCTACATCCGAATCGGCAGCAAGAGTTTGGGGCCCACTTGCACCAGGCCTCGGTCCCGCAACGAAGGTAAGTATCACATGCTGTACTGAGGCCCTCTGCTGCATTCATGTGGCTGTTCCTTAACAGTGCAGTCTGTAGCGAGCAGCTCCACATGTGATCTGATCAGTTCACCACTGGCATGTCTCCATTTATTCCTCCTTCTCTCTTTGTCTTTGATCCGCACTGTGATCCAGCCAAAGCTGTGTAGGTACAGATCTGGTCCTGACTGTCAGTGTGTTTCTCTAATGGAGAATCAAAGTGTGTTGTCTTTTCCCCAGTCAGTAGATGGTGGATCTCTAGCCTGCAGCAGTGCTGAAGGCTCAGTCTGATCGTTTCTGCAATGTCAGATAAAACACTGCCAGCCTCCTAAACACTTTATCTGTAATAATCAGGGCTTCTGGACTGTTATTTGATTCTATTGAGCCCCTTTTGGATGGCTTTCCCCCAGAACTAGGAACCTTTTGAGGAACTCATTGCGTGTCGACCGCAGGGACCAGGGTCTAAATTAAGTTCCAGAGACATTTTACCCCCCAAAAAGGCCGTGGTCGGGGGGTTGTACTTTCTGAAATTACATGAACCTTCAGGGTGGGTTTGCAGGGATGACCGTCGCTGATTGGTGAAACACACGCAACGCCGCTGCTTCAAGTCGTGGACCACTTCATTCTTAAACAAGGAAGTACTCTAGTATCGATTTAGGACCATTTTAGGACAAGGGGAGAGAATTTCTCTTTGTTTGATAACATTAAAAGTAAAGTTAGGCTCTGTTGTCGGCTTCCTGACTCATTTTAAAAAAGACAGAGAAAAAGAGAGAGAGATCGCAGGAGCAGTAGAAGAGACAGACAGCGTGGCACTGCTGTGAATGAGAGAAAAAATAAGTTATTTTCTGATTGTTTCCTGGCGGTTATAATCTAAAACACAAATAAATAACCATCAAACACTCAACAGGTAATTTAGTGTCGAGACAGATACTCTTTCATTCATTACATCCAACGTGCATCAGTAAATATATGCAGCAGTAAATATTGTCGCAGTGAGACAAAACCTAAAGTTTTGGGTTTTTTTCAACATGTTTTTTAGATGAAACGGGCAGGCATACTGAACTGAAGGCTACAGAGAGTGTGTGACCACCAGCAGCCCTCGTCCCACGTCATGTTGCTTTTTCATACGTCAGCGAACTAATTTGCCTAATCTTCGCTGGTCTTTAGTTCCTCGAAAAGTAGTGCCGGGACCAAAATTACCAGGAACTTCTTGATGGCAACCTTGCTTTTGCAATTCATTCTGTTGTTTCATTTACTTCCTGCTAAATTTACTTAGTTCTGTAACTGTATCTATGAAAAATGATTTCCCATCTAAAAGTTCTGTCCACTCTGCTCTCTGTTCTGTGATTCTAGGCGTCCTTGTCCAGTTCTCTACCAACAATGGTGTCAAGTGGCAGTTTGTTCGGGAGCTGGACTTCAGTTCCTTCCTGGAGCCCCAAGTGGTGACAATCGAGCTGCCACCTGCAGCCAAAACCCCCTTCACAGTATTTCGGTGGTGGCAGCCACAGCAAGGTTAGTGCATGATTAGTGTGCACAAAACTACCGGAAAGCACAGAAAAATTACAATATTACAATATCTTGTTGATATCACAGCTTTAGTTTTGTTTTACTTGTCTTTCTCCGTCCTTATAGGGAAACACTCTGCCCAGTGGGCTTTGGATGATATCTTCGTCGGCATGAACGACAGCTCCAGAACAGGTTTCCATGACAAGTTTGACGGCACGACGCCTCTGAGGCACAACTGGTACCGAATTCAGGGTGGGGAGGTGACTGTGGACTGTTTGTCTCTGGACACAGCACTTACCTTCAACTCCGAGGCCATTGATAGTGAGTCACACAAACACATAACTGTTCATAAGCACAGACCATAGACTGTATATAAGAAGAGGATGTAGTCACCGTGACGTCACCCATTGGTTTGTGGACTGCTGTTTTGAAGCCTTGATTTCTGCATTTTGGCCATCGCCATCTTGGTTTTTGGCCGTCACATTGACACTAGAAGGTGGAGCTAAATACAACTGAATGCTGACCGAAATGTTACAATTAAATTAACTTTCATGAAATGAAAACACACTGTGAAAGGGTTAAAGTCCTAAGACGAAAACACGGACAACTCCCAGACCGGACAACGCCGTGGTAGCGACCTGTCAATCACAAGGTAGCCACGCTCTAAAGCATACCCTGCTTTATGGTCTATTTGACTCTAAATGGGACCATAATTTACTAAATGAAGATCATGCTGTGTTGAAGAAGACTTGAAACTAGCGATTGAGACCATAAACTCATGTTTACAATGTTTACTGAGGTAATAAATCAAGTGAGAAGTAGAAGAAGGCAAGTGTACGGCACTTTCACAATGGCTTCACTTCAGACTTCAGACCCAGAGGTTGCCCACTGGCATATGCATTTAGAGAAGACGGCTTATGACTGTGGGGTTGTCAGTTGTAATGCCTCGACTGGCTCAGAAAGTGAGTGCATGGAAAGTGAAGGAGTAACTCCCTCAACAATCACTGTCAAGTGGCCGCTGAGTAAGACACTCAACACCCCACTGCTTCAGTGAAGCTGCAGTGTTTGCAGTGAGCAGCCCAGTGTGAATGTGTTGAAGTGAATGTGAAGCAGGAGGTTGCAGAACCATATACAGATCCATGCATATGCACCTCTAGTAAAACGACACATAACTGTATATTCACACACTCAACAAACCACATAAATGGCTGTACAGTGACATCACAGTATTACCCACACAAAAGGCCGATATTGAATCACCCATGCACTGTGGCGCCGTGGGTCCTGCATTATTAATGAGAGCGAACCTGAATGAACATCCTGCCTGTTATTTATGCTCGCATCAAGCTGTGAACGGATTTACTTTGCACAAATATTACATTACAACAGGGCCCATTCATTAAGCATGCAAAGCCAGATCAATTTGGCAAAACATCTATAAACATAAAGCTCCCGCGTCCCCGTGTGAACACATGAAGCACTGATTGTAAGACTCCATGGCTGTTCTCATATGCGCTGAAACATGCACACATTTTCACATATCACTCCTATACCTATTATTCCAAGGCTGTATTTTCACTTGCATTTGGACTTGTATTGACTTTTTGTTTTGGGTGTACACTTTTCATTTCATGAAACATTTTTTTAACCCTTATTTCTTATAACAAAGATAACTTACATTTTCAAGGGCATTTACCAACAAATCCATTTCAAGAGACGGGCCCTTGATTTACAAGCTTACAAGTACATAACATGTACAAAAGGGAACAGACAATAAAGAAAAGAAAAAGAAGAAAAAATATTTTTGTAGTTTAACGCTAGGGGGGATAAAGATCAGTGTTAATTTTGTTAACGAAAACTTTGACAAAATATGTTCGTCAACGACCTTATATTTCCATGACTAAGACGAGATGATGACGAGACGGCATCGATGTCATTAAACACTAACGGTGACGATATCAAACATTCAATATCGTTGACGAAAAAAGACGAGACTAAACTGTAGTTTAAAAACATAAAAACCTTTCCAAAATCTCTCTTTATTTTTATCACCTATCTCTGTTTCAAACACACACACACAACGTGCTGCGGCTGCGCTCAGTCCGTCTCTGTCCTTCTTGTCTCAAACCTCAATCCTGACAATTGTGCTACTATAATGCATAAAGTTTGCGGTTTGTGGGTCGGGTTCAGGTGGTTGAGTAACGCATATTTTTACATGTTGGTTGGCAGATTGGCTCTCATAACAGACCGGTGGGTGTGACTGAACCGCACATCATTAATGAGCGAAGTTAGGACGACTCAAATTTACTGCAAAGCTGCATTCTTAATCATTCAACCTGTGTTTTTCATCAGATAATGATAAGATAAAATTGTATGTGAAATAAGTTTGACTAAAATGACAGAAATGCTCAATATAATCTGATGACTAAACAAGACTAAGATTAAGTAAAAAAAAATATATCTGACAAAATTAAGATATGTTAAGTCAAAATATTAAGACTAAAATCTAAAACAGCTGCCAAAATTAACACTGATAAAGATCTATATAAAAATGTTTGATACAGTTTTTTATTTTAGAGAGTGTTGAATTGAAAGAATATATTGCCTGAACTCTTTGCTAAAGGCAATAAAGCATGGTTTATGGATATGGAAGTTGGTCATTATAATAATAGGATTAATTGTGTGCACATGACTGTGTATTATTTTCCAGGGGACCAAACAACACTTTCCTCCAAAGCAACACAAAACTCTGATCGATATTCTCCGTAATAAAAGCACATACAGTTTTGCCAGAAAGTCTTCACAATTCAGCGATGCCAAAATATTTTTAGGATCAACATACGTAATAGACCTCGGAGCCTATTTCATCACAGTTATGGAGGGGCCAAATAATTCGGCTGAACCAAACTTTCAAATCTAAGCAGACACAAATAAGTTAATTATGTTAAGGTGCTGTTGAAGAAAATAATGTTAAATCACTTTAACCCAGTGTGGATACTAGAATCAGATTATAGTAAATACCAGAAAATGTGACTTGTCTTTTCCACTGTGTCTGCAGAGAAGCCAAGATATGCAGAGAGCTGGGACTTCGAGGTGTCAGGCTCGTCGTTCCTGCAATTTGAGCTCAGTATGGGCTGTAGTAAGTCCACCTCCTTCTCCCATGGTGTCCGACTGGAGTACTCCACAGACTGCGGCCATCACTGGTCTCTCATCACCCCAGAGTGTGTGCCCCCAGCCATCGGCTGCGCTGGTTATACTCAGAGCTCCATATATACCTCGACCCAGTACAAACACTGGAGGAGGATCACCGTCTACCTGCCCAGTGCTGCTAAGTAAGTGCTTTCAAACTTTTATACACAAAATTAGTAGACAGTATTAGTATATTTTCTGAAAGTACACGAGCTTCTTTATAACTTGCTTCTGAATCCCTCAGTTCCCCCAGAACTCGGTTCCGTTGGATCCAAACCCACTTCACCCCGGGGGCAGAAGGATGGGCTCTAGATAACGTGTTACTTGCCCCTGGCTGCCCCTGGATGTGTTCTGGACATGGTCTGTGTGACAATGGACGCTGTTTGTAAGTAAAACTGGCGTCTCTGCACAGCTGATGATTTTTTGGTAATTTTTACACTTAGTTCCTGCCTACATATACATGTTATTTACCCTTACTTATTCTCTCATTCTCACACAGGTGTGACAAGGGTTATGGAGGTGCACACTGTGTGCCTTTGGCCCCGCTGCCATCTGTACTGAGAGAGGACTTTAATGAGAACCTGCAGCAGGAGACGTGGCCCGAGGTGTACGGAGCAGAGAGGGGAACTCTGAGCGGAGAGCCTCTGAAATCTGGCACCGCCCTCATCTTCAAAGGGGTACGGGTCCTAAACACCATGCAGAAAACATCCAGAACGATAATCATGCAGTTAAATCACAAAGACACTTGATATCTTTCGATCGCTGACTCTACAAACAATGTAATCCTCGTCTGTTCGTTTGCAGGATGGTCTGCGAATGCTAGTGTCACGGGATCTGGACTGCACCAACACTCTCTACATCCAGTTCTCCTTCAAATTCATCACTAAAGGTTCTGCATAACTTTTTTTCTTCTTCTGTATTTTTGATCTTCTTCTCAGGATGTTGTTGTAATAGTTTATCTTGTGGTGCAATTCTAGGTGTCCCGGAGCGCTCCCATTCAGTGCTACTGCAGTACTCTGTGAACGGAGGAATCAGCTGGCTGATGCTGGATGAGTTTTACTTCCCAGCTTCCACTGACACGCTGTTCCTCCACCTGCCGCTGCCAGCCAGCGCTCAGACCAACGCCACCCGCTTCAGACTCTGGCAGCCTTACAACAGCGGTGAGTGGACTCATTGGGCCCCGTACGGCAACATTCTCTTAAATTTCTCTTATATTTTATCTTAATTTTCTGTTAAGAGAAAAAATAAGGAAAGTCAACTCCAGATGCACCAAACGTTCTTGTTAAATTAGGTATTAGCATAGGTAATGCCTCCTAAACACAGGTGTTTCGCCGTGTGCAAATACTCACATGTCCAAGAATTGGAGAAAAAAAATGAACTTAGATTATCTTAGAAAAGATAAATTAGATAGTTAGTTAGTTAGTTGGTTAGTTAGTGAATGAATCATCTGATGAATCATCAGTTCTGGCATTTAGAGGAAATTCGAAAAGCATCGAAGAGCAGTATGTAAGCCACGCAATATTGTCCAAGGGTTTTTATGGTCTTAATTGGGATAAATGGACCAATAGTATTTCTGTAGCCCACAAATTTAATAATATAATCATTATAATTACTCTAAAACATAACAATCTAAATTTGATTATATGATATTCATGAGTTTTTTTATGTTCCTCAAATTTAAAACTTTTGTTTCTTTGCATTGGACAAACAATTTGTGGACTGTGTAAACAAGATATTTTTTTTCTCGACCACTCAACCTTCTCTTAGCTAAAATAAGAGCAAAAATAAGCAACATTGATGAATCCCAGGATTAATGGGTACTAACAAGATAAGAACAAATCTTGGATACGAACAAAAAATAAGAGGAAATTTGTTTTTATATGGCTTCCTGCATGAGGCCCATTGTGTGGTTGCACACTAAAATGCTCTCTTGTCTGTTTCTTCTTCACATTCACTTTATTTCATGCCTCCTAAGCCAGTAGAATCAGTGTGTAATAATCTCCACAATATTATACCCTTCAGGTAAGAAGGAGGAGGTGTGGGTCATAGATGATCTCATCATTGATGGCAGCTCCTTACACAACCCGCCGGTGGTGATCGACAGCTTTGAGGAAGGCCCCAATGAGTCCAACTGGCTGTTCTTCCCCGGAGGGAACACTGGCCTCTACTGCCCCTACCAGAAGACTGGACTGTAAGAAAAACATTTAGAGCTGAATGTTGACAAGGATGGTGTCTTGTTAGTGTTTCTGATTTTATATAATCTGTGAGCCCAATGGTGAGAAAACTCGCAAGAAGATGTTTTAACCCTTGACTAATCTTTGAGTTTGTGTGTGTGTGTGACTGGTGCAGAGAGGAGGATGAGTCAGCCATGGTGTTTGTCTCCAGCGAGCTTGGCGAGCACTCCATTACCACCAGGGACATTGACGTAAATGAGAACACCATCATCCAGTTTGAGGTACACAAGCACAGCCTTGATGACTTCTTCTCCAAAGCAACAATAATAACACCTACTCATTCAAAACATAAATCATGGCTCGTCATCTTCGCCGACGTTGTGTATGTTTATATCTCTCCAGATTAACGTGGGCTGCACAGCTGAGAGCTCCTCCGCCCACCCAGTGCGTCTTGAGTTCTCACGGGACTTTGGTGCCACGTGGCACCTTCTGGTGCCCCTGTGTGCCGGTGGTTCCCAGCCCTCCTCACTGTGCTCCACAGAGCTCCACCCTGCCAGCATCTATTTCCCTGGTACGACTCAGGGCTGGAGGAGGGAGGTCATTCACTTTGGCAAGCTTCGCCTCTGCGGGTAAGGACGGGATACATCCTGTGCAGCAGATGCATAAAAGAAAACTTTTCAAATTCTTTTGCTATGCTTTCAAGATAATATCTGTTGATAGAAGTCTATCGCTCTAATCCTCGCATTTGACCTCCCTACAGGTCAGTGAGGTTCCGCTGGTATCAGGGTTTCTTTTCAACTGGTTCTGCTCCTCCAACATGGGCATTAGACAACATCTACATCGGCCCACAGTGTCAGGATATGTGTAACGGTCACGGCACTTGTATGGGTGGCAGCCACTGTGTGTGTGACCCTGGCTACTCGGGATCTGACTGCTCTGTGCCTGACACCCCCAACCCTGACTTCCTCAAGGAGGACTTTGAAGGTACACCCCCATACAGACAAAAAGCCATCAGGATGTAGGCAGTTTATTTATTGAGAATGTATGTGTGTGAGGGCATTTAATGGATTATGTATCTGTGTTGTATTTATTGGTCAGTCAGAGTTCAGATTTCAGAGAGAATCCTAATCTGTGGGGGTATTGCATTGAGAATTATCATGTGGTCATTGCATGTTTACAATAGCTTGGAGTCAGCTTATTTTACAGAGTTTTACTGAAATGAAATGTGATGCATGCTTCTGGAATCTTAGGCTAAATTCTTCCACACTTATTATGCCCTTAGAATATATTTGTTTTTTAATATTTAACTAGAGTTAAGGCTAGGATCTTATTCCATTAAATGATTTTTTAAAATAATAATAATAATAATAATAATGATATATTTATACAGTAGAGCACTTTTCAAGAGATCTAGCTCAAAGTGCTTTACAAAAGAAAATGTAAATGCAACACATTCAGACAAGGGCAGATAGGTAATAGAATTAGACAATACAAGGACAATAGATGCTAAAATACATTATTGAAATTAAAAACAGAGACCATTAAGAATAATAAAAATGAGAGAATTAGTAAAAAAAATGAATGCTGATGTTTTTATTTGTATTGTTAAAGCATTTTTTGACATTATTTGGATTAGTGCTCAGTAAATAAAGGTCCTATTAGGACTTCAGTTTTCCCGTTTTGTTAATACAGTATATGATGGATTTATGATTGTGTGTTTACTTTTTGTTGCTTTCTATGTGTGTGTTTACGTACGTTCTTGTGTCTCTAGGGGGAGCTGTGGATGTTGAGCGTTTCAGACTACTGAGCGGTGGTAAACCATCCAGGAAGTGTGGTATCATGTCCAGTGGGAACCACCTGTTCTTCAGTGAGGACGGCCTGCGCATGTTGGTCACCAATGACATGGATCTGGCAAATGCCAGGTATAGCTACAGCCACACAAACAAAGAAAAGCACTCACCAGTTATTTAATTTACAGCCTTCAGTGATAATCTCATGTGTTAATGGCTGTACTCTGCAGGTTTGTTCAGTTCTTCCTACGTCTTGGCTGCGGTAAGGCGGCTCCGGATCCTCGCTCCCAGCCGGTTCTGCTGCAGTTCTCTGTGGACGGAGGTCTTACGTGGGGCCTCCTGCAGGAGTTTCTCTTCAGCAACAGCAGTAACCAGGCTCGCCTGGTGGCCCTTGAGATCCCGCTGCGAGCCCGCACGTCTTCCACTCGCCTCCGCTGGTGGCAGCCCTCTGAGAATGGACACTTTTACAGCCCATGGGTCATTGATCAGGTACAGTAAGTGAGGATCCATCCAACCATCCATCCATTGATAATAAGCATTGAAACAGCATGGCTGTCATGCTTCATTTTTTCATCCCTCTGACAAATCCACTTTCTCTGCCTTGTTCACATTAACTTTGCAAACATGTGTCTTTTATCCCCTAGGTGGTTGTAGGCGGCAGTGCCAGCGGCTGGGGACCTTTGGAAGATGATTTCTCCTCAATCGACGGGCGCTCATGGCTCCTCCACCCTGGAGGAACCCGAATGCCTGTTTGTGGCTCTGATGGACCTGCTTTCGCATTCATAGAGAAGTCCAACACTCGCTACGCCGTCACCACTGACATCAGTCTGGGTCAAGACGCCTTCATCCAGTTTGACTTTTCTGCTTCCTGCTCTGTCACCAACTCCTGCTACTGTAAGCAATAAGAAGTGTGAATAAGCTGTGATTGGTAGTCAGCACTGAAAAGGGCTGGATCTGACGATTATTTTCATTATTAATTAATCTGCTAATCATTTTCTCAATTAATTGATTCATTGTTTTGTCTATAAAATGTCAGAAAATAGGGAAAGATGCCCATTAAAATATCCCACAGCCTAAGGTGAACTATTTGGATAGCTTGTTATATTCAGTCAACAGACTAAGACCCAAACATGTTCATCCTACTCTTATATATGACAAAGAAAGCATCAAATTCTCACATTTGAGAAGCTGGAACCAGCAAATGTGTGGCATTTTTGCTTGAAAAATTATTGAAATAATTAATTGATTATCAAAATAGTTGCAAATTATACTTTTTTTGTCCATCAACTAATCAATTAATTATTTCAGCTCTAATATTGTTGATAACATTGATCTAATATTAATGTCTGCATGGAAAAGAGGCGAGCGGTGGTCAATGAGCAGTATTTTGAAAAAATATTTAGTTTTCAAGTTTGTGATTTGAACGTTTTCTAGTTGTTTCTCACTAAAACAGCCATATTTAGTGAAATACAGCTAAATCAAGAAGTTAAAAGAAGTTAAAAAACTGCATAAAGTTGTTTATGCAGTTTCTTGAACATACATAATGTTGACAATTGTGTCGCTCTTCCTCCTCTGCAGCCGTAGAGCTGGAGTATTCTCTGGATCTGGGTCTGACCTGGCAGCCTGTGGTCAGAGACTGTCTGCCTACAAGCCCCGACTGCTCCTCCTTCACCCTGCAGAGGCTGCTGGTGTCTGACACTTACAACAAGTGGGGCCGTGTTACCCTGCCCATCCCATCATACGCCAGGTCAGCACTGCCCTGAACTCGCACATGGACAAACTTTTGTAGCATATCCTGATTCTGCAGTATGCTCATTTCATAAGCATAAAGTGCCAGTGTCAGGATTTACAGTTTAATTCCTTGCTACTGTATATAATTTATGTTAACTTAACCTGTGAGATGTGTCAGTGAGTGGCTTTAATTTTTGTGTTTAGGTCTCCAGCCACACGGTTCCGTTGGTTCCAGCAGGCTCCCTTTGACAAGCAGCAGACTTGGGCTCTGGACAACCTCTACATTGGAGATGGCTGCCCAGATATGTGCTCTGGACACGGTCGCTGCCAACAGAGCTCCTGTGTGTAAGTAATGACAGCCTCATGCAGGCATATAATGTCAGCTGCTAGTAATGAGCAATAAGGTGTAAAAATGATGATTGTCAGTACCTCCAAGTCTGAGGCCATGAGTTTTGGGTAGTGACCAAAGAATGAGATCGCAGATACAATTGGCTGAAATGAGGTGGTTCAGGCATCAGATCAGGATGCCTCCTGGACGCCTCCCTTTAGAGTTTTTCCGGGCACGTCCAACTAGTAAGAGGCCCCGGGGCATACCCAGAACACGCTGGAGAGAATATATATTTTCTTTAGCCTGGGAACGCCTCAGGGTCCCCCAGGAAGAACTGGAAAACGTTGTTGGGAAGAGGGACGTCTGGAATACTCTGCTAAGCCTGCTGCCCCCGTGACCCGGTCCTGGATAAGCGGAAGTTAATGGATGGATGGTGTGAAAGTGAAATACACATTTCTAATTTAAATGCCTTACTATCTCAAGCTTTGTATAACTTTGTGACCATGTTGTTTTGTAGGTTAATTTTTGTGCTTACAGAATGTTTTATGTGGAACATTGTTTTGATCGCGTAGTCTGAAGTTAGTCTATCCAGTATGTTTGTGTCACTAAACTCAATATAACGTGATGGCCAGTTTGTCTCTTTTTTTCAACACTGTTTTTATTGTGCTTTTAACAATTGAAACTTGCGTAACACAACTCTCCCCTGAGAGGTCATACAAAGTATAAGAATTATAATTATACATTTGTAATAAACAATCTGTCATATAATACAAATTTACAGTTTACAGAAGAGTGTGTTGCCTTACCAACAGTCTTACCAACAGAAAGGAAAGAAGTTTAGCCAGTTTGTCTTTGAGTCTGATTATTTGTATGTGACTCCACCATCCTCCCCAGGTGTGACTCAGAGTGGGGTGGAGAGTACTGCGATGAGCCTGTGGTTCCTCTGCCCTCCCAGCTGAAGGACAGCTTCAGTCGAGCTCCGTCGCTCAGTCACTGGCACGTACTCACCGGTGGGAAACTCAGCACCGTGTGTGGAGCTGTGGCCTCTGGAGCTGCTCTGCACTTCAGTGGGGTAAATATCTATCATGAATTGCTCCCCAACCAGGGATCTGGTGGAGGATAAATGGCATTAAATGCATTCATATTCTGAAATACAGTTTTCACACATCCTCTGGGGCATTTACTATATGCACTGGTTTGTACAGATTAAAATGATCCAGTTTTCCCCTCACACGTTCTCTTTTTTAAATTCTCCAGTCGTTTTGTTCTCCACTGGGTTACGATATCTTCATGTGAATATTAGCTATGCATTAACCCACCTCCCAATCTATGCGAGGTAGGGACAGAAAGAACATTAAAGATGACAAAAACACTGACGTGTGCTGATGAATGCGGCAAAAAGATGATACAGAGACAGTTAGAAAAAAGAGATATCTAACAGTATCTGAAATATGCTGCTTCGAGTATCAATCTGGTGTCACCCCTTATGTCGGCTTAAGTTTTCCCGAGGCATTTAGGGCATTGTCGTAAATGCATAGCAATTGACAGACTGATCTTAATGTGGACGGACACCCTGCCAGAGAAACCTCTGAAGAGCAGCTGTTAAAAGTGTTGCATTAAGCTGTATCAAATTAAATTACTACTTTGGTTACAGGTCAAACTTTACCCAAGTCAGTTTTATTATTCTGGTTATGTTTCAGTAATGTTCTCTGTAATAAAAATAACATACATATTTGAACCTTTTGGATTTGTTTTTAGAAGGATGAGACCGTTAAATAGAGAATGCTGTAATTTAGGGCTGTCAATCGATTAAAAAATTTAATCATGATTAATCGCAAATTAATTGCACATTTTTATCTGTTCAAAATGTATCCTAAAGGGAGATTTGTCAAGTATTTAATATTCTTATCAACATGGGAGTGGGCAAATATGCTTTATGCAAATGTATTTGTATATTTATTATTGGTAATCAATTAACAACACAAAACAAAGACAAATATTGTCCAGAAACCCTCACAGGCAACAACAGCTGTCAGTGTGTCTGTGTGCTGACTTAACTATGACTTGCCCCAAACTGCATGTGATTATCTTAAAGTGGGCATGTCTGTAAAGGGGAGACTCGTGGGTACCCATAGAACCCATTTTCATTCACATATCTTGAGGTCAGAGGTCAAGGGACCCCTTTGAAAATGGCCATGGCTCGCCAACATTTATAATAACTTTTGTGCGTTATTTAGCCTCCTCCGACAAGCTAATAGACATGGTTGGTACCAATGGATTCCTTAGGTTTTCTAGTTTCATATGATGCCATTCACTGATGATTTACTCTAGCTTTAAATCTGAGCCCACTACAACCTTAAAAATTGCAAGTTGCATTAATGCGTTAAAGAAATTAGTGGCTTTAAAACAAATTGCGCTAATGCGTTATTATCGAGTTAACTTTGACAGCCTAAATAGAGGAATGGAAAGAGAGACAGATGCATCCATCCATCACAGGTCTATACTGGCTGAGCCCCTGATTGACTCAGACTATATTCCTCTATGTGTGTGTGCACAGAGTTGCAGCCGTCAGCTGGTGACAGTGGACCTGAACCTGACCAACGCTGAGTTCATCCAGTTCTACTTCATGTACGGCTGCATGATCCCACCTAGCAACCGTAACCAGGGTGTGCTGCTGGAGTACAGTCTGAATGGAGGAATCAACTGGCATCTACTGACGGAGATCTTCTATGATCTGTACACCAAGCCTGGGTGAGTGTTTTCACCGACGACACATGGACATAACGACTTGCTGTCCTGCAGGATATCTGTGACTTTCTTTATGTTTCTGTATGTTGTGTTCAGGTTTGTGAATGTGCTGCTGCCCCCTGCTGCCCGTCAGGAGGGAGTGCGTGTGCGCTGGTGGCAGCCACAGCATGAGGGAGCAGACCACAGTGACTGGGCTCTGGATAACGTCCTCATCGCAGGCTCGGACCCGCGAGCGCAGATATCTGACACATTTGGAGGGGTGGCGCTGCCTAACCACGAGAGAGCTCCTGCTGATGGGACCTCAGGGAGGATAGGGCAGCTGAGCGAGCAGGAGGAAACACCTATTGGTATTTCTGAATCAATGCCTCAATCAATTAGAGTCTCTTGGTCATATAACTATCTAATTTTTGCTTCTCTTTATGTCTTTGTTCTCAGTTAGCGATCATTGGTTGTTCTCAGAGGACTGCTCAGTGCAGCGTTTCTGCAGTTCTCCTGATGGAGTGATGGTGTGTGGAAATGCTGATGGAAGAGAGGTGTACGCTGTCACACATGATATTATTCCTGACAAGGGCTGGGTCATGCAGTTCAAGGTAACTAATGAGCCTAAAATACATAGGCACTATAAACATTTATTTGTGTTGTGTGATGTTTGTTGTACTCTAAAGTATTGCACCTTTGTACGGTATTAAGTTAGAAGGCAAGGCAAGGTAATTTATACAGCATCATTTCAGCAACAAGGCAATTCAAAGAGCTTCACATAAAACATTAAAAGCATCAAGAAACACATTATAAAAGATAAATTAGTGACCTAAACAATCCGCTAAACAGCAAACTGTGGGTTCTCACTGCTCCTCATAAAATAAAAACAAGCTAAAATAGAATAAGACAGGTATAAAATACAAGAATAAAGGTTACAGTACGGTGTAATAAATTAATAATTATTTGATGCAATAATAGGCAGCAGCAAACAGAAGTTTGATGATTTTTAGTGAGAGTTGCAGCTGACCTGCAGTTTTCTGGGAGTTTGTTCCAGATATATGGATAAAAACTGAACGCTGCTTCTCCATGTTTAGTTTTGACTAAACAGACAGAAAGGAGACCTGATGGTCCCAGATGACCTGAGAGGTCTGGATGGTTCATAATGTAGCAGAAGATCAGACTTGTATTTTCACCCTAAACCATTCAGTCCTTTATAAAACCAACACTAGTATTTTGAAGTCAGTTCTTTGACAGACAGGAAGCCAGTGTAAAGACCTCAGAACTGGAGTGATGTGATCCACTTTCTTGGTCTTAGTGAGGACTCGAGCAGCAGCGTTCTCAACCAGCTGCAGCTGTCTAACCAATTTTTTTGGGAGACCTATAAAGACACCGTTACAGTAGTTGAGTCTACTGACAAATTCCCGCTGAGACATAAGTCCTTTAATCCTTGATATATTCCTAAAGTTATAGTAGGCTGACTTTGTAATTGTCTCAATGTGGCCTATTTTCTATGATGGTGACCTTGTTCATATCTGTGTGTTGATTTAGATTGCAGTAGGCTGCAGCGTGCCAGAGCGTCATGCAGACCGACAAATCCATGTTCAGTATTCAGTGGACTTTGGTGTGACCTGGAAGTACCTGGTGCCCCAGTGCCTGCCTGCTGACCCCCGCTGTGGAGGTCAGGTCTCCCAGCCGTCAGTCTTCTTCCCTGCTGAAAGCTGGAAGAGGGCCGTCTATCCGCTGCCCAACAGCCTGGCTGACACGTGAGTCATCCTCCCTCACATCTACCATCACAAAACATACAGCACTGCTTCATATTTAATTGTACCATCAATGCATGCTTGACCTAAATTATTGATAGATGAAATTATTGTCATCACATAAATAATTAAAACTGTTGTCATATAAATTATGGAAAGAGTATGCATGTTGTTTGACTAACCTATCCTGTCTTTTTCCCAGCGCGGTGCGGTTCCGGTTTTTCCAGCAGCACTCAGACATTCAGTGGGGTGTGGAGAACTTTTACATCGGGCCGGCGTGTGACGGCCACTGTGGGGGACATGGAGATTGTCTGGATCAGCGCTGTCTCTGTGACCCAGGATTCACTGGACCAAACTGCTACGCCAGCACTGCTCTGAAGGTAGAATCTGGCTCCCACTCTAGTGAGGGGGGAAATACCCTGGGTGACCAGGGAAAAAAACCCTAATAGATATCGCAATGAAGCCTCCCCAGTTGATTACTTACATTGAGACAATTATTTTTAGTTTTACAAGTTTTCTAAAATGTTATGTTTAAAAATGCAAATAACTAAGGCATTACCTTATCAAATATGTGCTAATTTACATATATTTCCAGAACAGAAATCTGAACATTGGATAAAGTCAGGTTCAAAATTATTGTTTCATTTTGTTGACATATTAGAGTCAAAGGTTTTTACAGAGGGAACGTTGGATATCTCTTTTTATCACTCCATAAAAATACTGTCAACAGCTATAAAATAATTTTTTGGAATGAAATGTTCTATAAATCAGGCTATAGATGATATATGAACAAACCCCTCTGGAGAAACCTTCAGAATATAGATAGCATGGTTTATGTAAATGCTGCTGAAGTGGAGATTTCTGGCTCTGAGAAAAAACGGCCTTTAAAGATATGTACTGTAAAATTTCATACATTTTGCAAGACACTACAGGTGAATAGGATAAAAATCTTTAACTAATAGATATCACCATTTTCTGAAATTGTATGTTTAAATATGTAAATGAGGCGTTATCTAATGCTAACTTTTGGTGAATTTAGGAGAAATCTAGAGACTCAAATACACAAAGTAGTAAAATAAACACCTAAATGTGTATTTTGGATGTTTTCTTTCCACTCGTCTGAAAGAAGACATGTTATGGAAGCAAAATAGCCCAAAATCTGAAAATTGACCAGTGCAGGAAAAACAATATTGCCTGTAGTGTCTCCCCTTAAAAACAATGTAAGGATACAAAAGAAAACAGTAGAATTTAGCTGTCTGAGATGGTCCGTGATTCAGATATGTGTGTTTTTTCTGTAGGCGTCTCTAAAGGAGCGTTTTGACTGGGAGGGGGCAGCAGGCCCTCAGTGGCAGGTGCTGGAGGGCGGTCGGCCCTGTACGGACTGTGGTGTGTTGGTAGAGGGGACGGCCCTGTACTTTGGAGGGGCTGACGCCAGACAGGCTGTCACTGCAGATCTGGACCTCCGCGGAGCGAAGTTAGTACTCAACTTCCGTTTCTGTTCATCTTTAATTATTGTGCTTCTCTACATGCATGTTGAACTGTGTTTTTGTGGATAGGTTTGTGGAGTACTGGGCCAGGATTGGGAGTGAAGATAACATGACAATGTGCCACCGTCCAACTTGTCGTAGAGAGGGAGTGCTGCTGGACTACTCTACGGATGGAGGTGCGCTAACAACATGAGTGCATACAGTGTATTGTGTATTTTGATTTCTTCTTTTCTTTAATTTTCTCATTCTGTCCACATGTGTTCCTCAGGCGTGTCCTGGACGCTGCTGCATGAGATGGACTATCTGAAGTACGTGTCAGTGAGGAGAGATTACATCGTCCTCCCGGAGGGAGCTCTGACCAACGCTACTCGTCTGCGCTGGTGGCAACCATTTACCGTTTCCTCTGGCCTCGCCACCCCCAGCCTGGAGAGAGCCCAGTGGGCCGTAGACAACATCCTGGTGGGGGGGTCAGACATCAACCCACCCACTCTGCTTGACACCTTTGATGATGGTGAGTTTGTTTGTGTTGATGTAACCAGACCCTGACAGCTCACCTTCTCTTGACAAATTATTTCATGTTCTGGAAATCACTTCAACTCTTCCTCCTCTTCTCTGTTTATGTCACCAGAGGGTGTTTCTCATGAGGAAAGCTGGAGTTTCTACCCTAATGCTGTGCGCACTGCCGGCTTCTGTGGAAACCCCTCCTTCCACCTGTACTGGCCAAACAAGAACCAAGACAAGACACACAACATCCTGGCCACGAGAGAACTCATAGTGCAGCCCGGATATATTCTACAGTTTAAGGTACAGTACTGCAAGAGAGCCATAAAACCTGCTATGTTAAAAGCTGTCTGTTGGTGGCACATGGAGGCGTTAGTGCTTTACTGTACCTCCGTCTTGTTGATGCAGATTGTCGTCGGTTGTGAGGCAGACACCTGTGGAGACCATCATTCTGTCCTGCTGCAGTACAGGAAGGATGCGAGGTAAGAAAGACACGGAGAGGTCCTAATTAGGGATGCAAAACCAAACCGTAACAAACCGAATCGTGGGCCGTTGCAGCACTATTACATATAGGCCTGCTGATTATTTAATGAAGTGCCAGACACATAAAAGAGGCAATTATTTGAACAAAGGCCTACTGACCATTAAGTAGCCTGTCTTTTTTCATGTATAAAATCAGTGTTTTGGCTTCATATAATATAGAAATATCATTCATTACTATCAATCAATTAATCTATTTTTATATTTTGGAGTTCAGACACATTGGAAAAGGGTTATGTTTTTCTTCTCCCACATGTGAAAAACAAACCGAAACAGAAACCGTGACCCAAAAACCGCAATACAAACTGAACCGTAGGTTTGTTGAACCGTTTCACCACTAGTCCTAATAAAGGAAAACCCTTTAATACGGTTATAAAACAACTGTTTGAAATGTACAATACCTTGCCTGTTCAGGCTCATTTATTTATTTGCTGGAGTATCTTTCCTATTCCAACAGTTAACAGCCAAAATCTAGACAAGGCATGAACATTTTTTCCAGCCATTGTGGAAATAGACATTTATTATAAGCTGACCTGACAGTCAGAGCAGGTGGTGCCGAGACATGATCTAAAACATCGGTGTTAGATGTCAGGTCAATAGCCTCTATAGCATAAACCACTAGCCTGACACTACACCCACCATTATTATATTATTATTTTTCTTTCATACTGTAGAATCTACTTTTACATGGACAGTTTTCAGCTCTGACTCTCTCCCTTCAGGTCTGACTCGTGGCAGCTGGTACAGTCAGAGTGCCTCCCCTCCTCAGTCAACAACGTGGGCTGCTCTCCCTTCCAGTTCCACGAGTCCACGATCTACAGTCCAGTCAACAGCTCAACATGGACCAGGGTCACTGTGCAGCTGCCAGACCACGTCTCCTCAGGGTAGGAGCACAAAGATAGCACTGAGACATATCATGACTTCACACTGGTGCATGTTTGGTCTAAATTCATATTTGTATACATATCAGCAGAATAACAGGCAGCAGTTCTCTCTGTTGCCAGTTGAAGCTGCGTAATCCTTCTGTGATTTGTCGTGTATTTCCAGGGCTACCCAGTTCCGCTGGATTCAAAAGGAGGGGACGGGAGAGCGGCAGAGCTGGGGCATGGACCATGTTTACATCGGCGAGGCCTGCCCGGGGCTCTGCAGCGGCCACGGCTACTGTACAAATGGACTGGTCTGCATCTGTGATGAGGGACACCATGGTGGGCAACAAACAGCATATTATATTCAAACTTCTAGATGCACACACAGTTCTTTATCATTGGTACCGTTCAGAAGAAATGTGCTAAGTAGTGGAGTTTCTTTGTGAAGTAAAATGATGCAAGTGAACAAAGTACAACAAAGTTTTCCGTCACAGTTGCTGAAAACTTACACAGTTGCTGTATGCTTTCACTGCACTGTTGTATTTCAACCCCACCATCGACTGGCCTGTGATCTTCATTTCATCCGGTTTCATCATCCCCCCTCTACTTCCTCTCGCCTCAACAGGTGACGACTGCTCCCTCTCCAGCAGTGACCTGGCCAGCTCCATCAAGGACAACTTTGAGTCCGGCAGCGTGTCTCTGGAGAGCTGGCAGTTGATCCAGGGCGGCGGAGTGGGCAGCGGCTGTGGGCAGCTCTCACCGCATGCCCACGGAGACTCACTCTACTTCAATGGCTGTAAGATGAGGCAGGCAGTTACCAAACCGCTGGACCTCACTAGAGCTAGGTACAGGTACTACCAAAACATACTGTACATAAACTAATTATGTAAACGTTCACCTTCCTTCCTCAGATTAGTTCTCCCCGCATCAGGATCGGTATTATCAACCTTTAATGTTTTCTCTTTTTCTTTCCCTCTTTTCCGTCTCCCTACAGTAAGATCATGTTTGTGCTGCAGATCGGCAGCGTGGCACAGACAGACAGCTGTAACATAGCTCTGGATCAGGCTGACACAGTCGACCGGGCCGTCTTGCTGCAATATAGCGTCAACAACGGAGTCAGCTGGCACGTAATCGCCCAGCACCAGCCCAAAGACTTCATAAAGGCCCAGAGAGTCTCCTACAATATTCCACTGTGAGTGACCCACAGAGACACTCAGTTTAAACATACCGTTTTCTAATAAGGCACCATTTATAAAGGTTTTATAAGGTGTAAATGATGGCTTTATTAATGAGAATTAATCTTTTACTAATGCTTCATGAATGTAAGTCATTGATAAAAGGTATCGGAGTTGTCACTTTCTAATAGACCATCAGCTAGTACGTAATCTATAGGTTAAGGGGTGTTGTGATATACCGGTATTGGCGATAATAATGATATTTTGAAATGAAATATAGATATCATGTTAATAATACACATGATAATATAGTGTAAATAATCATCATTTTATATATACAGTTATGGTTAGAGACTCTCTCTCCACGTCCCTACACTCGTATTTTGAGTGTAATTCATTTGCCAGAAAAGAGACAAAACGCATAATAAACTAAGTTAAAGATGAATCTGACTGATCATTATCATTATTTTTTTTTTAAATTTTCTATAGATATCGTGATAATATCATTATTGTGAATTCTTTTGGCCACGATAATCGTGTAGTGAAAATCTGATAACGTGACTGCCTTACTGCAGGTATACTTGTAAATAAATAATGAATACATCTATTATAACGTTCCACCAAATCTGCATTTATAAACATTAAGCGTTCAACATCAATACATTGATTTTAGCCAGATGTTCTACAGCTGTTTTCCAGAAGGTAAGTCCACTGGCAGAGTGTTCCTGATAAAAAAAAGCTAGCTAAGAAGACAAAGCAAGTGTCATAAGGTAAGAAGATAAACATCAGAGATTTTTCACAACCTCAAAGTTTTTCTTTATAATGGTTTATAACTGATCTATAAAGCATTTTTCAATTATTTATAAATCATTAAAAAAGCCTTCATACTCTTCCTAAAGGGTGCCTTATTAGAAAATGGTACAGTTTAAACCAGTGTGGTAAACTTCATCAGGCTGGTTTGAAGCGACTATAATCATTGAGACATACTCGTTAACCCTCACTGACCCTACAATGTTTCCCATGGTCTCTCCAGAGAGGCGAGAGTTAAAGGGGTGATGCTGCGATGGTGGCAGCCGCGCCATGACGGTGCAGGACATGACCAGTGGGCGTTGGACCATGTGGAAGTAGTTCTGTGAGTACCCAATTCCCAGCCGGACCCCGGCACCCCAGACTGGTCCCCCAAAAGAGCCCCGATCTGCCCCCGTCTCTACCTCTGCCTCAGCCTCACCTGTAGAAACGGTCCCCTCACAAACACTCAGGGATACAGTCTACACACACATATGCTGTGAGCACATCTACATGTGTGCTGCTCACCACCTACAACCAACCCTGTTTAAAACGCTCATCACGGCTTCTGGTGTCAGAGTAGAAAAGTGACTGCAGTTTGCTTTTCTGTGAAGAGTTGTGTTTGTGGATGGCTGCTCTGTGTATGACAGATCAACCCCTACTGTCAGATCATCATATTTTCAGTGTCTTGTAGAACCCATGCATCTCCCATACAAACAACTTGTCAAGAATGTATTTTTTCTCTGAAAAGTCTAAAAAGTAGTCAATCAATTAAAATATTTAAACGCGATTAATTACATGATTGTCCATAGTTTATCGTGATTGATCGCAAATTAATCACACATTTTTATCTGTTCAAAATGAACCTTTAAGAGAGATTTATCAAGTATTTAATACTCTTATCAACATGGAAGTGGACAAATATGCTTTATGCAAATGTATGTATATATGTATTATTGGAAATCAATTAACAACACAAAACAATGACAAATATTGTCCAGAAACCCTCACAGGTACTGCATTTAGCATAAAAAATATGCTCAAATCATAACATGGCAAACTGAAGCCCAACAGGCAACAACAGCTGTCAGTGTGACTATGACTTGCCCCGAACTGCATGTGATTATCATAAAGTGGGCATGTCTGTAAAGGGGAGACTCGTGGGTACCCATAGAACCCATTTTCATTCACATATCTTGAGGTCAGAGATCAAGGGACCCCTATGAAAATGGCCATGATAGTTTTTCCTGTTTTTTTACATGGCTGGTACCAATGGATTCCTTATCTAGTTTCCTTTTCTAGTTTCATATGATACCAATATCTTCTCTCTAGCTTTAAAACTGAGGCCGCTACAACCTAAAAATCGCAAGTTGCTTTAATGCGTTAAAGAAATTAGTGGCGTTAAAACAAATGTGCGTTAATGCGTTATCGAGTTTTAAGTACAGTATATCATACTTAAAACTTTAAAAGGCCATGGATATACTGTATATAGTTAAATTAATTAATTAATTCATTAAAATGTTGCCATTTGTTTTCGTACTGAAGCACTCATTAGATGTGAAGCACCCATTCACATATTCATTCATAATTTACAGTATTCACTCATTTACAGTTTTAGCCCACCTGCCCCCTAGTGGTCATTATGAGGGCACGACACAGAACACTGATCATACTATACTACAATACAGAAACTGTGAAGGTGGCGTCACATCTATGACAGCGTGTCTTTGTCCTACTGTGAAGTCAGCGTTGTCAGACGGGCCCATAGTCTGACTGGTTTTCATTTTCACATTCATTTCAAGTGCAAACATAGTCCTACATTTCATTCTACTGGGAATAAAAAAATGTCCTTCTTCATCCTAAATTTGGACCTTTCAGACACCCTGCACTGATTCACTGATTGTTTCTCTCTTTCTTTCTTTCTCTTTTTACATTCATGTTGCATCTAAGTCCGTAACCAGGATCAGTAAACATTTTTTTCTATGTGGAGGAGTTTTCAAATCAAACTGGCAAAGCTAGAGATTCTGCAGGGCACTGAAGATATCATGAACATGGTCTATACTCAGCTAGCATATTCTTATAATAAAGCATTTCAAATGCATTTTCTGCATGTCGCTGTGGGTATCAGAGCAATGTTCCCTCTGATGTGGGTGCTGATTGTTCATTCAGATGTGTACCCAATGCATTTCAAATGCTGCATACAACAACCACGTACAGCACTCTAATATTTCATGTTGCACACACACACACACACACACACACACACACACACACACACACACACACACACAAACACACATTTATGCCTAACCTGAGCCGTCCCTGGTCTACGTGGTCGTGACCTGTCCCATTCCCTCCCCCTCGCTCTCGCACGGTTTTCAACAGTGTCTGCTGAAAAGAGTGACCGTGATCCTCACACTTTGCTCTGTTGTTTATTTCTCTCTGTTCACCACTCCTCCACTCCTTCACACATTTCTTCCTCTCACTCCTACTCCTGCTCAATCTTTTTCTTTTTGCTCCAAACGCCTTTCCTCCCTGCTGCTTAATGTCACCGATGTGTTTGATCACGTGCTCATGCTCACTCCTCTGCTTGTGCCGCATCGTATCCTACCTGACTTCATCCTCCTCCTCCTCCTCCTCCTCCTCCTCCTCCTCCTTTCCTTCCTCAAAACTCGCTCTTTCCCCTTTTCTCTTTTCCTCTTCCCATTCTGGCATACAACGGATGGATTACTGCTGTATATCTTGCGCTTCTCTTCTACCTCTGGTTATCTCTCGCTTTCCCTTCATCTCTATTACATTTCTCTGCTGTCTCCTCACTTCTTCCATATTCTTTCCTCCTCACTTCTTCTTCTTCCTTCAACCTCTGACTATCTTTATGCCTCTTCTCTCTCCTCCCTTCTCCCCGCTTTGGGCCCCTGCCTCCCCAGGCCGGGGCTCCTACCCCCCCAGACCTTTCTGCGAGACAGCAGTCCCCTCCTCCTGCTTCTCCCCTCTCGCGCTCTAACCTCTGCTCTCTTCTGTATTCTGCTCCCTCTGGCATGGCTGTAGTGTGAGGTAAGTTCTCCGCCTCTTCCTGAATGCAGCCCCCCCTCCCTCACCCTCCTCCCAACCCCTCTCTTCTCCCTGTTACACTGTGCACACCCTCCCACACTTTCACCGACACACCCGGCCCTCCTCATCATCACCACGGTCATCTTCATGCCCTCGCCTTAACTCAAGCCCCAGGCAGGTCAACAAGCAGGCCAGCTGCTCACAGTGTCCAGGTGGAGGCTCGCTGACAAAATGATCCAACACACAGATCTTAAAGCTTGAGTGAGGAACTTTTGACTCCCCCTTCTGGCAGTGAGTGTAATTACACAAACACTGCATCTCCCCCCCCCCCCAGGAGAGTTTGTCCTCCCTGTCGATCGCCTTCTTATTTTGACTTTAATCCTTCCCTCTGAACGCTCTGAACGTGGAATTACAACTTCCGGGTCCGTCACGGGATGCCATTGGGCCCAAAAATGCTTTTTCCCATAGACTTACATTGGGAAAGAGACGTCTGTGAATCAGACGATAATTTTTTTTTTAGGTAAATCAACATCCCAGTATGAACACTTGAATAGCCCTTATTTAAATCATTAGGTCCTAAAAGTTGTAAAATACACTAATAGCTGAATCCAGATTTATTCATGTGAATGAGCCCCAGACTGAGGCTGGAGCGAGGGCTGGGAGGCGGAGTTAAAGGAAGCGCTACTGCGACTGCTCTATGGGCCCAATTGATGCGAAAATCGCCGGAAGATCCGGGTACTTTTTATGCGTTTTTTATGTGTACCGTTGCAATTGCAACCATTGTAGCGGGCTAACTTCCGTGTGTGCAATATTTCCAACATGCCGCCTGTCCCTTTTATAAGTAAGTAAGAAAGAAAGTATGAATTGGCCTTAACAGACCTCGGCTCTGTGACACACTTTACTTTATGGGGTGAACAATCAGCATTTTTTTTTACCTATAAATGACCATGGCAAATGTCCGTTCTACTCCTAATCTATTTTTATGGGTTATACGTTTGTACATTCAGATACAGAGGAAAGTATCTCCCCACATCCTGCCATCTTTAGCTCTGGCTGATTGACATAAAACACATAATTTCCAGCGTGGGAAAGTGGCCACAGACACCACAACTCCGGTATACTGCAAAATATAGAGCCTTCCCTGGTGGCGATAGGCTTAATCAACATTGTGTGACCTCGTTTGGCAAGGCTTGAATGCAACAGACGTTCATTTATATGTAAAAGTCCCGCACTCCAGCTTTAAGAGACAAAACAATATTCACAACTACACTGTGAATTGAGGCATAAACCGAGCAGTGAAATCATGAGTGGTGGCATTTCTTTATTTTACAGTTTTGAAATGACATTGCATCCTCTAAAAGGGTTCAACACAATGTCACCAGGTGAAAACAAATCGCTGCTAAATGGCTGTTGATTTTGAATGTGCCATTTACACAATCCTCAAGACATTTTAATGTAATAATTTACATAATACAAATGTCAATGGTACTGTGTTTGTGTGTATATGTGTGATGTAATCCATCACTATACCTTTATCTGTTTGTTTTGTTGCAAACTGTTGTCGTGTTTTTGACCTAGCTGCTAATTTACAAGCCGACACGCACAGTTCAATGATCCCACTTGAAAACGATTGCTGTTTGAGGGTCCAGCATTTATCACACTCCAGCCCAGGCACTGAAGGCCTTTTTATTTTTCATTCATCTACCAACATCAGTTGCAATGCAGGGCATCTCGCATTTCAAATGAAGGCCCATTTGGTGGGAGAGTTTCATCTGACTAACCTCCTTCCATCCAGCTCCTTGCATGGCTTTACGGATCGACTGTTGCGACAGCTCTCCATCCCTTTTTCACTCATGGCTGTCTGTCTGTGGACAACAACAACAACAACAACATGACTCTGATCCAGGAGCTCCCTCCTCACCACCCTCTGGTTTCTGACCAAAAACCAGAAAAAAAAACACACAAACTCTCAAACACATGCAGTTTACCAGCCATCCCTCCCATCCGCCTTCACACTTCCACCTCCACAGCATCAACCATCACACACACACACACACACCATCCCCCCCACACCATCCCCCCACCCCTCCCGATCAACCCCCGCTTCGCAGAGGCCCCTGCCTGCCCTGGCTGCACTCCTGGCTCACTGGCACCGCCCTGCTGGATGGAAGAGGCAATGAACAGGCTAAGCAAGAGCGATCCTCCGCAGCTTTTCTCTGTGTCTCTTGGTTTGAAAACCACCCACTTCTCTGCTCACAACCCTGCACTTGTATGGCCTTGGTTTACTTATTTTTCTTTTCTCCCAGTGACGGCTGATATCTCTGACCTCAAACACTCAGTGTCAGAGTTCCTCCCCCCTAGCGTCTGTGGTAGTATGTTTGTAGACTCTGTGTCTCATGTCTTGTCCTGTGACCTTTGGTCTTAGATAGTTCTACCGCCATGTTCTCCATCTAGCTGCATCTCATTCGTGCAGAACGTAAACAAATCCAGTCGTGTAGAGTAGCGCCACCCATTCTCCGAGCCATGAGGTGTTGAGTGTTTGAGGTTATGGCTAGAAAACGCCAGCATGAACATGGATGTGAGTGGGTACGAACGCTGCATTCAGCCATTCATGCGTTTGCGTGCATGGATGAGAGTGTGTGCATGCGGATGTGTTGATTTTTAGTGCCCTTTACTCGGTCACTAACGTTCATGCTCCTCCTCTCTCCCCCCCCCCAACCCCCTCTCTTTCACTGTCTTTGTCTCCCTGCAGCACCCGTAAACAAAACTACATGATGAACTTTGCCAGACAGACCGGCGCGCGTCACTACTACAGCCGCAAGAGGCGGGCACTGCAACAGCGTGCCTGAAACCCACCAAGAAGGGATTCGCCCTCTGACCTGCCAATCACACATTGACCCGCCACGCCCATCCTTTTGCTCCTGACGACATATCGCCCTGTCGAGTCCCGTCCACCAGCGGATTCCAGTCAGCCTTAGACTTCCCTCACTCATCTCTCCCTACCCTCCGCCACAAAATACAGGCCATCCAATCAGCTTACGCCAGCCAATCATGGCCTTCCCAACCACACGGGTCGGCGGGAATGAAACTCAGAAGAAAGGAGTGAAGCGGCCATTTTGTTTACTTTTTTTCATGGACGGTCGGGGTTTCTAGTTGTTTTCTAATTGTTGCTGTGGTTCCTGTTCCCCTCCGATAACCCTCCCTCTGGCTTACCTCCCCGTCACTCCCCTTCCTCCTCCTCATCCACCTTTTCCTACCACACTGTGAAATTGAGAGATAATATATCACTGCTGAACTGACCAGCCGATCGGAGAGTTGCCTCCCAGTTCCACTGAGCCGTCGGAGGGGAGGACCACTCCACCGCCGCCAACCAGTAGGCCAGGAGAAAGACCACAACGATGATACTGACCATTAAGAGGAATAACGGTGATGAAGAAGCTCAAAAAAGAAAAAAAAAAGAGTACTGTGTTCTTGCTGTTCTGTGTGTCTGTGGGTTCTTTTTGTGATGAGTTGACTGTGGTGTTCTGTTCATTTGTTTGTTCGTTTTCTACTAATTCATATGCTTTTAAGGGGAGGGAGGGTGCTGGGTTCTGTTTCCTTTTCCCCGTTTATCTGGAACGTATGTGGGCAGGGTGGAAAAAAAGCGCCCGGGCTCCGCAGGAAGAAGGAACGAAAGAACGATTTGCACGACGGGAAAAGGAGAAAAAAAATTAAAGACTGAACATTTTTGTTGTTTTTTTTAGATCATTTTTTTTATATATGTTGGTTCCCGAAAATACAGATATTTATGGTAAATGGTTCTTCACGTAACCTATTTAAGATGCACTGTGCGTGAAATCTGTATGTTATTTTCTAGTGTTAAGTTATTAGGCAGTCGAGTCAGACTGCATCATCTCCCCTCTTCTTTCTCTTCCCTCTTCTCATGTGCTGTTCCCCCCCCCCCCCCCCCCCCCCTCCCCCTCCCCCCCTCCCCCCCTCTCTCTGCTGATTTCTGATACCTGGAGGTGAGGCTCTATTAGTGTTGTTTTTTGAAGTCTGTGTAATATGGACCCTCTGCCCTCAGTGTAACTCCAGTATAGCAATCTCCTGTATATATATGTATATCCACTATGGGGAGACCCAGCAGCCTTATAAAAGGGAAATAAAGAACTGTCCAAACCTCATACTGTACACATTGCTTGAGCTGCTCTCTTTCACTCTTAAAAGACAAGCCTGGTATTTCTTCATTACTTTTCTTATTGTCAACAAATCTCAACAATGTTACGACTTCCTATCCCTGTCCGTGGCACTCAGCCACAAGCCCATTGGATCCTACCAAAGATGTGCATCATTTCACTGCATTTGGGGAGTATTTTCAGCTGCAAATTAATATACATTTGGTGCTCTAGTGAGTATTTACAGCAGCAGGATAGTTGTATGTGGGATCAGCTCAAAATAAACATTGTAAACATGAGTTTATGGTCTCAATTGCTAGTTTCAAGTCTTCTTCAATACAGCACGATGTTCATTTAGTAAATTATGATCCCATTTAGAGTCTAATAGACCATAAAGCAGGGTATGCTTTAGGGCGTGGCTACCTTGTGATTGACAGGTCGCTACCACGGCGTTTTCCGGTCTGGGTGTTGTCCGTGTTTTCATCTTACAACTTTAACCCTTTCACAGTGTGTTTTCAGTTCGTGGAAGTTAATTATAACCTTTTGGGTTGCCTAAAAATGTCTAATTCAGCATTTGGTCAGTTAGTGTACTTAGCTCCACCCTCTTGTTTCACTTCTGGTTGCAAATAACCAAGATGGCGACGGCCAAAATGCCAAACTCGAGGCTTCAAAACAGCAGTCCACAAACCAATGGGTGATGTCACGGTGACTGCGTCCACTTCTTATATACAGTCTATGGTTTTTAATAGTTGATAATGGAGCTCTTTAACACAGAGGAATAAGTTATAATAGGATATAAAAACATATTTGCTGACAATAAGAAAACTATATCGCCAGCTCTGTCTTGTGTGTGTGTCGGTGTGAGACAGAAAAGTGCCTGAAAATATCCAAAAGAGCATAGAATATAATTTCTTATTCAATTTTATTTATAGACATTAGAATATTATAAAAACTTTTTTCACCAAGATATTGTAAAAGAACATGTTGAAATCTCCGGCATCATCTTGGCGAACACCTCAGTGTCTTCAGACTGGGCGTTCACCACATACTGCTGCAGGCCATCTGCATTACTCCATGCTGAGGCTGCAGAGATGCCTCCGAGCACTGCTCACTTGGGATATAAACGTTTTCCCCTTGACATGAACCCCTAAAGATGCTCGTAACATATGCGCATCAGGTGTCTTAAGTCACAAGCTGCCGGCCATCACAGCTACAGTCACAAGTGTTACGATGATGTAGAGGGATTTGGCTGTGAATCCTGGGCAGGAGTTACAGAAGGGCAAAGCGCAGCAGTTGTAGCTCACGGTGTAGTTCATTCCATTGAGGTAGATGCCGTGCACCTGGCTGCAGTCCCTTTGCGCCATGCAGCCCCTGGCCGACAGGCCGCTGAAGTTGCCGTAGCGACCTTTGGCCTTGAAGCACAGCTCATCGAGCGGGCACCGTGTCCTAATGAGCTCAAATGTCTTCCCATTCTCCAGGACGGGGCTGTAGAAGCAGGGCAGGTTGTCACAGAGCAGCGAGGGGAGGAGAAGGTAGAGCCACAACACGGCAACGTGGAGGAGCTGCAACACGTTCGGCCTGCAAGTTGAAGAGAGGCATTTTACTGACCTAATGACCTCATATGGTGGCAATAACAGCAAATTAAAAATCACAAAAGTTAAAGAGAACAACAGCGGTTTAGTACTGCACTTCCACAAAGACAGGGATTTAAAAGACACTGGGTTCTACCTTTCCCATAATGCAACTCATCTAGACCCTTTCTGCCTTGTAAATGCCTGTATTTCATATTACACGTCCCCAGTCTGCAGACGTTAAACATTTGTGGTCTCAGAGCCAAGATCAAGTTACATCACTAGACAAAGCTCCTCCAGAGTCACAAAAGATGTAATACAACAGTTTTGATTGGCTCTGTGCAGAATAGTATATTAACTTTGACATGTAAAATCAGTTTCATCTTTTATCACTTGTCATCTTTCTGTTTCATGTTTTTCTTATTTCAAGAGCATCACTGAAGCCAGAGAAATTCAGAAAGTTAACTTCTTATGCACAGGTGTCAGTGATCTCCACTGATTGCCACATTCAAAACGCTCACGGCTGTAAAGGCAGAAACAACTTAAGCATGCAACTTTAAAAAAAAAAAAAAAACAGTATTATGAAGACTCACCTGCACATTTTGAAGATTTTAATTCCAGTCAAACAGGCAAAACTTTTCAGAGTTTAACCTGATCCGAACTCTAATCTCACCACTGACCACAGATCTTGCTGCACAGGCCACACCTCCCAGCACACCTGCTTGTAAAATCTACACAAAGGAACTACACCCAAGTGGGAGGCTTAATCATGGTGCTTTTATTTTGCTGCGTTCATCAGTAACCACAGAAATACTCAAATATTATTATACCGGGAGGATGGCTGATAAGTCCACCTTTTTCTCTCTGGAGCAAAAATTGGAATCACACAAAACACTGACCATGACGCATTCATTTCGCAAAAATACTAATAATCACAAACATTTGACCAAATGTTGGTGACCTTTTGGAGACTGAGGTAAGTGCCTGTGGCTAACAGGCCTCTCCCCTGCCTCCCTACAAGCTCTTCTATGATGCAGTGGCAGGTGATATGGTGCTCGTTGATGATGTGTAATTTGCACATGAATCCCAAGGCTCCTCTCTGAGAGTATTAGTGATGTTACGGTGATCTATTTTGCCTTTAATGATCCCCAGTAGCATCTTCAGGCTGGTGTCAGTCTTTGGCCGGCCATTACATTTGTCTGTGCAGCAGCAGGTGTGGCTGACGTTGTACTCGAAACCCAAATAAGAGGTGATTTTGTGGGAGCCACAGAGTTCAGCGTCCACGCAGCCCTGAGCAGACAGGATGTGGATGGAGCCGTAGTGGCCCCTGGAGCTGGAGCAGCGCTGACCAAGCGGACACTGGCTGGTGATGTTGCAGGACTCTTCTTTGTGCTGCAGAGGACAGAAGTTACACAGCAGGTTGTCCAGACTCAGAGCGGGGAGGACCAGAGCTGTGGCCAACAGGATGGAGGTCAGGAACCAACAGCGCGGTCCCAACAGATGGACGTCCAGACTAATGTAAATCCACACACACACACAAAGGATACAGACTGAAAAAACATACTTTCATATAATTAAGTCACATTCCGCAGTTTTTTGTTGGGGGGTTTCAAATTGTTCAGGTGCAATGAATGTTCACCTGTTCTTTCTTTGTGTTCCCATCTTCCTGTATGTGGAAAAAAAAAAAACAAGAACAAGAAGATGTGTTGACCTGAGGAACCTCCAAACAGCAGCAAACCTTCTGATTACCGAGCAGAAACAGATGCCTCTCTGAAGCTCTTTCAGCTCTATCCATGAATCATTTTAGAAATATACACACAAAATAAATAGCTTTTAAATTGGATTTTAGCTTTCGGTTTATTGCTCAAAAATAATATCTTGCTTTATCCTTCAAAACACTTTGTACGCTCTTTAAAAATAAAATCTTGACTATGGCAAAAGACGGAGAATGCGGAGGAACACTTCCGGTGACGTATGGACTAGATGCGGGTGCGGTAGCCTCTGCTCACGATCATCTTAATTTATATATTTAATCACCCTAAGGCTGTAGTTTGATGCGGATGCGGATGATTAGTTGATCTTTTTGTCGGACCCCCCTTTATCACTCCCTACACTCCTTTCGCTAATCAACAGTTTTGTTAGTATATATCTGGGTAATCAATTAATTGGAGAAAAAGTGCATTCATTCCCCTTACGCAAAATTTGGATCCTCATTTTCTCGAATCCTTACCCTTTGAAATAGCCAAAGAGCATTTTACTTACCTGGGCCTGTCTGTTCCTGTAGATCCTAGGCTCTTATTTAAGAATCATTTCTGTAGACAGATAGACGAGCTTAAGAAAGATATTGATTTTTGGAGGTCTTTGCCACTTTCTCTTATAGGGCGTGTAAATGCAATTAAAATGGTGTCGCTCCCCAGGTTTATGTATTTGTTTCAAAACATTCCAATTCAGCTTTCCTTGTCATTCTTCAGAAAACTTGATTCAATCATAATAATGCCATTTATCTGGGGATATAAAACCCACCGCATCTCCAAGATTCATTTACAAAAAATGCAGATTGAACCTGATGTATTAATTGCCTTGTTTGGTTGCTCCGAAGCTTCTCTTGCTTTACCACGCACTGTACAGCAGACCCTGATGACTGGTATGTTAGTAGCTAAGAGAATTATTCTAAAAGAATGGAAGGCCACCAGCGCTCCTTGTTTTGCTAGATGGCTGAGGGAACTAGTCTCAGGGATACACCTTGAGAGGCTTCGAAGCAACACACATGGTTTTCAAGAAAAAATTTGAGTGTATTTGGGGCCCAATTATTAGACACCTTCACCCCCCCCGACTGTTAGCTGAAGTCCCTACTGCGTGACATCCAATTAAGCTATTCTTTTCTGTTCTTTCCCTGATTTGACATAGGCGGAAATGTGATTGTGTCTTTGTCTGTCTAGTCTGGCTTTCTTGTGGTGGTTGTCTTTTTTTTATTTTATTTTTTTATTATTAGTATTATTTAATTTTACTTGGGGTTGGTATGTTTGTGAGTCTGTCTGTAGATGTTATTTTTTTTGTTTGTTTGTTTGTGATGAAAATTAAAAAAATAAATTACAAAAAAAAAAACTATGGCAAAAGACCATCTGCTGCTCTGCATAGATCACTAGTTAAGGGACCTTAAGGGACTTTAAAGGCCCTTTCTATCATTAAGTAAACTGACTAAGTGACACATTTCATGGATGTTTCATATTCTATTCAATACATAACAATAACGGTGCAGAACAACTGGTAAACTTTACAATTAACCCAAATAGTGAACGTAATAACTGCAGGAGGTTTGTGTAAAACGAGCGATTTGGGGGAACTTTGAGCAGATTATTTCATGTGAATATATCATACATACTTAAACCTGCAGTAGGCAGAATATTTTTGGCATCATTGGGCAAAAATTCCATAATAACCTTTCAGCATATTGTAATTTAAGTGTTCTGAGAGAAAACTAGACTCCTGCACCTCCTCATGGCTCTGTTTCAGGCTTTAAAAAATCTAGCCCGTGACGGGAGACTTTGACCAATCACAGATCATTTCAGAGAGAGAGCGTTCCTATTGGCTGTTCATTCAACGAGGGCAGCTGTCAATCACTTGCGAACTCCGATCAAACGTTCAAACCAGGGAGCGCTGATCAAATATTAATTAATATTCTGTTACTGTAATGCCTATTTCTCGCCTCAAATGTTATCAGAAACATCTTGTAGTGTAAAGTTTAGCTGTAAAATGAGAAAGTTTGCTCCGGCTGGTGGGCGGTGCTTGGTATTTCCTCAAGAAGATTTACTCAGAAACTTTCTCATTTTACAGAAATAGCTTGTTCAGCGCTGCCTAGTTTTACCATTTGACGGCAGGCTCTAGATCAGCTCTGATTGGTTGTTTTCCTCCGGTCTGTGAAATCTTCCAGATGCTATTAGGAGCACCGGAGGACACTGGAGAACACTGGAGGACACTGGAGGACACTGGAGGACACCGGAGGACACCGGAGGACTCGGAGGCACATGATTTTTTTCAACGTGCCTTTTCTAATTTTTAAGTTTATATCTTAAATAATAATCCAAACATTAAAAATAACAATTTCATTTTGTTTTATTCACAGAAATGAACGAAATGCTGAGATATAGGCTAGCTGTATATTTAAAAAAAATCTTAAGCCAAGTTTCCACCAGGAAGTTCCTGGTCATTTTAGTCCCGGGAAATTGTGGTCCTAGTATCTGTTGAATGTCAACCAGATGTTGGTTTTACACTCCATGAAGTAGCCAGTCTCTATTTGTAAAGCATCTCCAGGGCAAAATCTAAAGGGAGAAATCGTCCTCTAATCGGCCACATCTTTCTTTCTTTCTTCGTTTTCTGTTCATGTTCCGTAGACTGATGAAAAGGAGAGCTTTCCCTCTTTAAACAAAGGTTCCTGTAAAGAAAAATATATTCTTGATAAATTAAAATGTTCATTACTACCCATGCATATGATAGAAAATTGAGGTATATTGTGTAAGTTTTAGTGGTTTGCTCACAGCAAGTTCCACCTCCTCCTCCCTGCTAGTGTCGTCCCACTCATCTCGTTCCTCTGCGGGGTCGTAGCTGTACCGAGGAATCAGCCGATGGCGCAGCTTGTCTAATCTGCATACATGAGAAACCAAATTGTGACGGAGAGCATAAAAGACACCAAATAGATCAGAAAGTGATGCATAAACCACAGAACTCACCTTGACCTCCTCCTGATATAACAAACCTGAAGAGAAGCACAACAATAACAACGTAAAGATAAACCTATGATGCAGTCATGTGAAATAAAATATACAAAGTTGTTCTTACCACTGCCACCCCACATCCAATCAGTATGAGTAGTACAATGGGGATGAGAGCGTAGTAGCCAGGAGATCCAGCAGGTTTGGGTTTCGAGGGTGAAATGTGGGGAGTTGTGTGGTTGGAAAGCATTTCTTTCTGCTTGATCTCCTCCCTCACACAGTACACCCCTCTGCTCCGTGCACCTCAGCTGACACCTCTGTGACACATTCAGGGGAGGGCCGTTGCTGTCATTCCCACTGAAAGGCCTTGTTGGGCTTTCTAAACCCCAGGAAGACTCCTAATTATTGCTAGAGTCAAACAGCACACACAGTTTACTGAGGGATTTATAATCCGAGAATCGATACATAGGAGTGTTTCAAATGACCCGACAGTAAAAAAAGAATGTCTTCTATAACGTCCAAAACAATCCTCAGATATAAAAAGCAATCTTACCTTATGTGTCAGAGTACGTGAACACACGTTTCCTATCGGCTGCTTTTATTTCCCTTCACGAGAAACACAGTGCTCGCATACCTCAACCGGCTCAATGGCATTCCTGAGTGAGGAGTGGATGTTGTTTTGGTTGAACTGGAGAGATGTGTTTATTATATACTTTATAAGTTGTCACGCAGTTGTTTTTTTTATCACAAATTCATTGTCATTTTCCACTAGGAGTAGATGCTGCACACTGGTATGGTAATATTTATTGTGGTTATGCTTTAATGAGGGTCAAAATTGTAAGAAAAGCTTTAAAGGTATCTGGATTGTTTTGTAAATTTAACAAACTACATATATACATGTAATGTTCTCTTTCCTCCAGCAGAGGGAAAGTTGTTGTGGGCTGCAGGAGGAAGGGGAGGAGGAAGAGGAGGACAGGAGGGACAGGAGGGACAGTGGGAGGGGTGAGGAAACACAGATGGGAAGCTTTCCAAACCTTGTACAGGTCTAACTAGCTGTGCATGGTGTCATTCGCCTCGTCAACACAGGATGGGTTTACAGGAACACAGTTGACAGAGCTCTGATGGTAAGTTGACAATAAAAGAAAAGCTCAGAATAGTTTGCAATAAGATAAAGTTTGTCAACTGTGAAGGTGAGATCCTTAGTCATGTGAAAAGTCTATTTTTTTTATGGAGTACTACAGTTTTGGCGGAGCAGAATTTTCATTTCAGTTAACTAATGTAGTGATAATGGTGGTTTTGAAGACTTATGTCTTATGTTTCACTTTACACAAGTGTGCCACAGTTATAGTGGCGCTCACCGGTGGATTTCCTGTTAAGATTTGAAAGCTTGTTAATTATTAGACCAGCGTTAACAGACTGGTTCAGTTAGACTCCAGTCATAAAACAGCTTGCTTGTCCTGCCTGCAATAAGTCTCATACACTATAATGTAATCCTAATTCTGCTTATTTTGTTAATAGGTCTGCATTCTGTCGTGCTATGAAGTGAGGACGAGCTGAAACAGGACGTGTACGACTCTCTAAAATGTGATGGATCCCACTCAGAGGAGAAATGGAACAATCCAGAGACAAGATGCAACCGTCTCTGACCTCCCCATGCCTCTCACTGAGGATCTGTCTGGGATGAACATTTACGAGACCGCTGAACCCTCCACTGAGGAAAATGTGTACGAGACCACCTTGGCTGGGATCATACCCCCAACTGAACTCAAACCCCCAGGTCATTTGGGAGGAGGTCCTGGGAATACAGACCACCAAAGCACAAATGGGCCTCCCCCAGTCCGTCAACCAATCCCTCAACGCAGAACCAGGCTTCCCAGTGCGTGTTTCCCAGGTAGACAAGGTATTCCCCCTCCGGTTCCCCCCAGGACACGAAAACCCCTCAGAGGCAGCATGAAGCAGTTTTCCAGTGACCTCAGTCAACCCGCTCACAAACTGATTCGTTCCGCCACAGAAACAGACGATCATGTGAGTATCAAAGACAAAAAGCTCCTTTGTGATTGAATCAAATGACCCAAATTAAAATGGGCAAAGTCAGAGGAAATGCCTTAGTGTGCAATTTGTCTTCTTTTTTTCACATCAGGACCCATTTACCCTCAAACTCACAGACACTCCACAAGGCAGCACCAAGACGCTGACTTCTTTTTGTGATGCAACGTCCAAGTGAGAGCATGAAAATGAGTTCCTGCATAATTACAGTAGTTAATCTTTCAATATGGTCTTATGGGCATGTAAATGAGATAAATATATAATACTGTGTAATGAATTTGAAAGGTTTTGTTTAAAATATCCACCCTTAGGACACCTTAACTCTCAAAATGACAGATAAATATTATTTATATATATATATATATATATATATATATATATACATGTGTAGCTTTTTATTGCTGGGTCATTTGCACTTGTAGTTAAAAATAATCTTCACATGGTGACTTATTTTAACGAACTGTTCACGTTCACATGAAGTTTAAGTATAGAACATATTTGTTATCATACTTTCATTTTCACTCTGGTAACTTGTTTTTCTTTACCATCTGTGGCAGGCTAATGTCACGGTACAGGCATGCAGACAGCGTTAATAACTCAGGTGTGGTATGGAGTCGAGTGTTGCAGATCCACCCTGCCCTGCTGCAGCAGGTGGAGGTGACTGTCAGCGTGGCCACTGAGTGGGGCAACCACCAGCTCCCCTTCCCCACCACAGGTAAGATTAACCAACACACTACCACAGTCACTCACAATACATTTGAGAAGAATTAGGAGATTTAAGCCCCATTAGCCCCACTACTACTGTACAGTGTATGTTGTTTGTAGTTGCGCTTTTTCATTGATGTTTGCAGTGGTTGAAAAAGTACTCAGATCCTTTACTTAAAGGTCCAGAGTGTAAGATGTAGGGAGACCTGTTAGCAGAAATGGAATATAATATTCATAACAATGTTTTCATTAGTGTATAATCAGCTGAAACCTGAAAGAATCGTGTTTTCGTTAGCCTAGAATGAGTCCTTCATATCCACATAGGGAGCGGGTCCTCTTCATGGCTCCACCATGTTTCTACAGCAGCCCAAGACAGACAAACCAAACACTGGCTCTAGCGAGAGCCTTTCACGTTTTTACGTTTTCCGACACGCTTGGAAGGGGAGGAGTGAGCGGAGGGGATTCAGTTGGTTGAAGGTGAAGTGTGTTGGATTTGGCGGCATCTAGCGGTGAGGTTGCAGACTGCAACCAACTGAAACCTCTCCCATATGCCAAGCGTGTAGGAGAACTACGGTGGCTGACGTGAAAACATGAAAACGTGAATGGCCCTCTCAAGAGCCAGTGTTTGGTTTGTCCGTTCTGTGCTGCTGTAGAAACATGGCGACCGGCTCCGTGAAGAGGACCCGCTCCGTATGTAGATATAAACTGCTCATTCTAAGGTAACACCACGATTCTTATTTTCAGGTGATTATACACTAAAGAAAACATACTTATTAATATTATATTCCATTTCTGCCAATAGATCCCCCTAAAAGTTACACACTGTTCCTTTAAAGTATCTAAAGTAAGACTACCTATTGGGGGAAATGCCCCTTAATTTCTGGCGCTTCCAAGGTCCTGAAACAATTTTTTTTAAATCTTAAAACATAAAGTAAAATAAAAAGAATAGGACTTCAGGGGCTGCCTGGAAAATTTTGTTTTGCGGGACAATTTATATCTCTATCATTCTTATTAGTACATGGTGACCTCATGTAAATCCTATCACAGCTTTGCACAAATCCAACCAGAGCAGGTCTAATCAGCCACGTAACTAAAAACACCTGCGTGGATGTGCAGGGCCTCTAATCTCTCTAATAGTAAAAGTATAAGGTAGCAGAAAAGGGAAATACTCGCTCATTCTGTTGTCACTGCAGATGTTGGCAGAAGTGTGTGGACTCTGACCTCTGATCTTTCATCCAGTGAACAGGACAGTGAAGAGTCTGATTGATGAAATCTTCCAGCTGCTGGACCTCGCTCCCAGCACAAGTGGGCAGAATTATTTAAAACTGTGCGACTCTGATGAGTATCTCCAAAAGTAAGTCACTCATGCTGTAATTAACATTTTATCTCTGAGCTGTGGTGTTCTATTCAAACAGGGTGTGTTTCAACATTCGTTGTTTTAATGTTGTGATCTGTCCTTAGTGAAGAACTGCTGGGTATGCACGAGACTATTCAGATCTACTACATGTTTAAACGGGTCGTCTCCCTCCGACTGCTCCACGAGAACGACTTCAGACACCGTCTGGGCCGGGATGTAAGTCAGTTCAAACTCCTTCTCTGTCCCCACCTACACTGTAGATTATTTACCAAGAAGGGGTGGCCTGTTTTCAGCCTTGAAATGCTGCTTTCACATACACCTGTGCCTGGCTGCTGGCCAGCTTGTTATCATCAGGGCTATTGTAGCTGTAAAAACCTCCACCCTGACTTCTTGACTTTGTTCTGTTTACACATCACGTCATTGCTGCTGGCATTTAGCAGCAAGAATGAAATAGATTAAAGGTGAACCTGAGACTTCCTTAGATTTATAGTCATTTTCACTGCCATTTAATGATTCTACATGCTTTATATAAACTATATATGATAATTTAGGGTGATTAATCACTCTTAAATTTGATTATTTGCAAATTAATCGCACATTGTTTATCTGTTCAAAATAAAGGGAGATTTGTCACATATTTAATACTATTATCAACATGGGAGTGGGCAAGTATGCTGCTTTATGCAAATGTATGTATATATTTATTATTGGAAATCAATTAACAACACAAAACAATGACAAACATTGTCCAGAAACCCTCACAGGTACTGCATTTAGCATAAAAAATATGCTCAAATCATAACATGGCAAACTCAAGCCTAACAGGCAACAACAGCTGTCAGTGTGTCACAGGGCATGTCTGTAAAGGAGACTCGTGGTTACCCATAGAACCCATTTTCAGGTCAAAGGACCCCTTCGAAAATGGCCAGGACAAATTTTCCTCACACCAATGGATTTCTAAGGTTTTCTAGTTTCATATGATTCCAGTATCTTCTCTCTCTCGCTTTAAAACTGAGCCCTCCACAACCCTAAAAATTGCAACCATTACAAGTTGCATTAAAGAAATTAGTGGCGTTAAAACTAATTTGCATTAACGTGTTCTTATCGCGTTAACTTTGACGGCCCTAATAGTTATTCAAAAACACTACACAATAAATTGTCACAATCCTACACAGCAATCAGTATTTCAACCTGTGTTTCCCCTCTGAGGTGGAGGACGACAGAAGCTCATGCCAACTCTACCAGCTGCTACGTCCTGTCTGCGTCTTCAACACCTGCAAGTAAGATCCCACACGTAAACTGTTCATTGGGTCATGTGTCAACCAGTGTCTGTTTGTAGAAAACATACGGAAAGGTAGCTTTGCTTAATGGTTCCCAACCAGTTTGGCATCTGTGTGTGTGTTTAACCTTTCCTCCTCTCTCAGGTTGAGCCTGCAAGATGTGCTCAGTAGCTACAACAGAGAGGTGACGGCGCTAATGAGAAGTAAGGTCAGTAAACTGGGACATTTATTTCTCTCACACACATAGCCAACAGTATTTGATTGTGATTCATTGCATTTGTTTTAACTGTATACTGTGGGGTTCATCACCTCAGGGTACCCTGATTTAGATGCATCAGTAAGAGTGATGTATCCTAAGCTGATTTTGTGATATTTCTCTTATTACTTGGGTCTGATCTCATTGTGTCTGCAGTCGGGGATGAACGTTAATGTGCTCGTGGGTGGTGTTCGCACCATCAGCAATCTCCTGTGTGGGCTCTCGTGTCAGGAGCTGGAGGACGCTATTGGCAGGCTCAACAGAATCAACCCCATACCTCTGGTAGGATGTCACATAACATTTGTGAAACTTTTCTTGCGATAACGGGCTACTTTCAGTATAATCATACAGTGGAAACCTTTGCATTATTTGTGTGAGATCACTTTTGAATTCTGTTTTAAAGGAACAGTGTGTAACATTTAGGGGGATCTAATGGCAGAAATGGAATATAATATGAGAAAAGTATGTTTTCTTTAGTGTATAATCACCTGATGATAACAATCGTTGTGTTTTCGGTACCTTAGAATGAGTCGTTTATATCTACATAGGGAGCAAGTCCTCTTCACAGAGTCCACCATGCTGCACCGCCATGTTTCTACAGTAGCCCAGAACGGACAAACCAAACTCTGTTAACTTATCCTGCTTGGGCCGGAGTCGATAATGTTACTTGCTCCCTCGCCACCGCTCTCTCTCTCTTTCTTCACCACTCACTTCCCTCATACCCACACACTCGCACTGACTCTGCTCCAAATGACCTACGCTACTCTTACAACAACTGGCTCTAGAGAGGGACGTTTGCGTTTTCGAGTCGACCACCGTAGCACTTCTACACGCTTGGCACACGGGAGAGGCTTCATTTGGTTGTAATCTCCTCACCTCCCCGCTAGATACCACCAGATCCTACACACTGGACTTTTAAGCTACTTTTTTATACAGTATAATGCTTTGTCATCTTTATTTACATTACCATGCCAGGGTTCAACGTTAATGTTTTTTTTAAAGTTGGGTCAGAAATCTTCTTGCCCAAAGTACATTTTTACTTGCCCCTATACAAACTGTTTTATTTAATAGTGGTTATCAAATAACAATAAAGACCAAAGTTAATTGTCATGTTTTATCCGCCTTGCTCTCAAACGGCAATGCATAGTTGGAGTTTCGCCTGAATTCTGCTCGTTTGCATTTCAGCTCATAAACTTTCTCTTTACCCGTCGCCATTTTCTCGTGAGCGCAAGATGAGAAGGAAGCGAGATGGTTCAATTTTCAAGTTTATTGTATTTATAGAGCACATTTGAAAACAACAAAAGTTGACCAAAGTGCTGTACAGGGGTAAAACAACAATACAATATATAAGAAGGCTCACTCCTTAGCTACCTCCATCATCAGCTCCGGAAAAAAAACAATGTGTTTAATTCTCTTTAGGGCAAGTGAGTTGCTAGATTTACTAGCCCGACGTGGCATTATACTTGCCCCGGGCAAGCGGGCAATCCTTATTGTTGAGCCCTGCATGCCTTTGCTGCGGTATTGTGACACAGTGCATCAAAACATGTTGTGTGGGAGAAGGAAATATCTCTTCACGCCTCTGATCAACAATACAAAGCTGTATTTCCTCATCTTTTTTTACAGAGTCATGATGAGATGTCTGAGTGTGAAACTGGTGAGTAGCTGGTACTCAACTACAATGCCATTGTTGTGTGTGTGTTTTAGATTATTTGTGGTACTTTTGGCCTTTTTATTTGATAACCAAACTGGGTTACCCATTGTATTTAAAGGGGACATATCATGCTCGTTTTCAGGTTCACACTTGTTTTTTTGGGTTTCAACTAGAACATGTTTACATGCTTTAATGTTAAAAAAAAACATTTTTCTCAAAGTCTGTCGAATATACCTGTATTCACCCTCTGTCTGAAACGCTCCGTTTTAGCGCCTGTCTCTTTAAGCCCCCCTAACGAAAAAAAACAGTCTGCTCTGATTGGTCAACGTTCGGTAAAGTTTAGCGGTACGTCTACCGGTGACTGTATACTTGTGACATCACAACCTTACGGAAAAAAAGACATGGAAATCTTTCTACAATATGAAACCTTTAAGATTTTTGAGTGTGAAATATCCACTATATAGTGCCCTCAAAAATTAAACGATTTAATAAATGGTTAATAGCACACTCAAATGTAGTTGTAAGCAGATAAAAGTGTTTATTAACATATTCCTCAATAACTATAACTCCTTCAGTGGGCACCCATAAGAGGAAAGTGGTGTATAAACAGATAATGAATAACAATATTATAAAACCCAGTTGTAATAATATAAAATGTCTTCATAGGAAAAGTTGTGGACAAATACTGTACATTAATAAACACTTAAAATGTCCTTATATCTATATGTGTCCTTATAGTGTGTTATAAATCATTTATTAAATGTTTGTGTACTATAGGGCTGTAATATCCCATTTTCACTACATGATTATTGTGGCCAAAATAATTCACGATAACGATATTATCGCAATATCTATTGTCAATTTTTTTTTTTAAATGGCACCAGTCAAATTCAGCTTAAACTTTGTGCATTTTGTCTCTTTCTTGGCAAATGAATTACTCTCAAAATATATGAGTGTCGGGAGTTGGAGAAATAGTCTGTAACCATAAATGTACATATAAAATGATTTAAAGTGGCAGTAGGCAACAATTTTTTGGCATAATTTGGCAAAAATTCCATAATAACCTTTCAGCATATTGTAATTCAAGTGTTCTGAGAGAAAACTAGACTTCTGCTCCTCCTCATGTCTCTGTTTGCAGGCTTTAGAAAAATCTAGCCCGTGACGGCAGATTTTGATCAATCACAGGTCATTTCAGAGAGAGAGAGCGTTCCTATTGGCTGGGCTCCGGTCATGTGACCAGAACTTGGCTTCCTTCAACAGATTTTACAATGGCGGCCGCGTCACAAACTTTCTCATTTTACAGCTAGACAGTAACTACAAGATGATTCTGAAAACATTTGAGGCGAGAAATAGTCATTACAGTAACAGAATATTGATTCATATTTGATCAGCGCTGTCTAGTTTGACCGTTTGGTCGGAGTTCGCGAGTGATTGACAGCCGGCTCTCATAGACGGGCAGCTGGACAGCAGACCTTGTTTTCCTCCGGTAAGTGAAATCCTTCAGATGCCGTTAGGAGCACCGGAGGACACAGAGGAACATGATTTTTTTCAGGTTACCTGTTTCATGTACTACTGTCACGATATAGCGGCCGTTTTCTAAAAATAACTTTTTTAAATCATATTTGCGCCAATATCGCGCACTGCAGCTTTAAGAGGTGCTGGATTATTTAAAGAATATCATCATATGTGTATTATTAACATGATATCAATATTTCATTTCATATCACAAATTCATATCACGGTTATCATCAATACCGGTATAATGCGACAACCCTAGTGTACTACTTATAAATGCTAAATGTGAGGACTTAAAGTAAAGCGTTACCCGTTTGGTATATTAACATTGTGATTGCTTAAACTGGTGTTTATTCTCTGTACTGCAGCCATGCTCATGCTCAACAAGGCGGTGCTCAAAGTGCTGCAGATCTTTTTTGACAACTTCCAGTCAGACTTCAGAGGTCAGGAGGTAACCAGCGACCTGAAACTACGCGACGTCGAGAGCAACTGTGAAATCCTCCGGTTCAACATTTCTGCTCTCTACCAACTACAACCCACCTGGATGACCAAGTACGTCTGCATTTATAGTCGCTCACAAACAAACACACATTTTGATACGTGTATGTACACACATACTGATAAACAAATGTGTGCACACAGATACAAATGTTGACCACATGCCTGATAAGAACAGCGGGCTTTGCTGCTTTCTCTTTCCTCTCCATTATGTTTAGTTATGAGTGCTTCTCTGTTTCCTGTGATCTGACGTATGGACGAACAAAGATCTGTGACACCGGCGTTTCTGAAAACATCAGCACCGCCTTGTCGTACGGAAACAAGATCCAGTGTAACCGCATGTAAGGGCAAGATCATTGATAAAGAAGTGAAAGTGGATTTAGCAGAAGCATCTTTAAGACTGCTTACTGTCCTCACTTCTTTAATGTCCATCTGATTCAGGCTGTTTTTGTGTACTTTTTGTGTCATCATAAGTGTGTGAATGAGAAATAATCTATATCAGTTAATTTCAATACATGTCAAGAAAAAAAGAGTAAAGTAAAAAGAGATAACAGGAAAAAAGAAATATGTCTATGACTGTCTGTTTTTGATTTTAGGATGGTGTTCCCTGTTCCAGTAAATCAGCTGCCGTACGAGAGCATGTTGACAATTCGCCTCAAGGGCTCCAAGCGAGGAAAGAGCCCCGAGCTTTTAGGCTGGGCTGTCCTACCTCTCTACAGCGACCGGTAGGTTGTCCACAACGTTTACACCATCGACTGGGTTAAAATTCAAAAATCACATTTGACTAAATGATAGTACAGGAGGAGGCTGGGGAGATGGAGGCAGTTAAATTCCTGATAATAGCTCAGTGTTGTATGCTTGCTGAATGAATGCCAAATGTTTATTATGGACTACCTGTTGTGAGACAACAAGTCGTGGACATAAATGGCTGGAGGGTGTCTGAATCATGTGATTATAAAATGACTCCTGTGTCTGCCTGAACTACCGCATTTGTAAAATTTGTGCCCCTTTAACAAATTTTTTGAGTGTGTAAAGAGTTTAAAAAAAGAGAAATGCATCAAATGTCACTTTTATCTTTTACACTTTTGAAAAGTTCATTCATTCTTTGTACTGCTGCAACTTTCCTTTAATTTTTTTCCTTAAAAGGTTTTAGAAGATAGAAGATTTTGGCCATATTGCTCAGCCCTACTTCTAATATATTTGTTTCTTGTAAAGTACTTCATGTACATTTTATAAACCGTTTTTTGACCATTTCCTGAGCTCTTAGGCACAATGGTATAATTAGTGACATGATGTACTGTATGTGTGCTCTGTGTGTGTCCAGGACTCTGGTACAGGGGACCGTTCTGCTCAGTATGTCCACACTGAACGAGCTGCCGGCCCCTCCTTCCCCGGCCCTGTGTGACAGCCACAGACAAGCCATTGGGGTCATACTGCAGGTCAGTAACGCTGGACAACTCTGTCTCCTGTTGACCAAAAGACACCACATTACCCGCTCAATCATTCATCCTCCCATCTGTCCCCAGCTCGAGTTTCAAGAGCAGTTAGAGTGGAAGTATCAGAGGCCCATCGCCCTGCCCGGTTCGATAATGTTCACTGAGCCTTGTGAGGCGCTGCAGAAGAAAATGTTGGAAGTCTCTAAGAAGCACTGCCTCTGCTTGTGAGTAGGAGAACACAGGTTATATTATGAACTGTTGTTTGTTTATGTTCTGCGTTTAAAGTTTTGGACGTGCATAATCTTTTCATTTCTGAAGGGAGATTTCTATTCCCTTGTTTCCTCTTGCTGTCTGTATCCCTGAACACATTCCTGATATTTTCTCTCCTTCCTCAGTCTAACAAAAAATGAGAGGGCTTTCCTCTGGAGTAAGCGCCACTGCAGTGACAAAGGAAGTACTTTCCTCCACCTGCTGCTGGGTGGAGCCCTCCGATGGCAGCCTGAAGACCTTACAGAAATCTACACTGTTGTAGAGAACTGGCCCATCTATCTACCCGAGGAGGCCCTCTTCCTGCTCAGTGACAGGTAGGTTCACATACAGAAACATGGACACAGTCATTATGCAAAGCTGCAACAGAAATAGATAACACACAACACAGGGAGAAAGGCTTGTTATGTGTTTTGGTTCAATTACAACCTTGCCATTCTTGCAGTAGGATATCTGCATCTTGTAAGGAGTTTGTGCAGAATATTATATGATGTTTTTCAACACACTATGCCTGGTCTGCTGTCCATATTAGAAGGGCATCAGGTTATAAGCTTAAAAAGCTATGTGTGGAATCAGTAATAACTATATGAATAAATATCTAAAATCAAACAAAAGAAATGAAGTTGTACGAGAACATAACAAAAATACCTATAAAGAACAGAGGAGGCTGATGGCAAAAGGGGATAAAGGATGATTAGTTTCACAGGCAGGTAGAGCAGAGCTACAGTACGTCCTGAAGGCAGCAGAATAATGTGACCAGGTTGGTTCAATATGATCATTGATTTCCCACCAAAGGAACAGAGTTTCCCTCCAGCTGTTTCTGTCCTTCACTGACAAGCTGTGGAACCGACTAATTAAACAAAAAAAGTTTAAGACTCTCAATAAAAGATTGATTAAAAAATATCAAAATAAACAAACTGAATCCTGCATTGCACCCACTGGACAAAACAGAAACTCTATCCGGACGTGTAATCTGTTATTTCCCACTACTCCAGCCCATATATTCTGGTCCTGTGCTTCAAGAATCTTGGTCTCATCTCTCAAACAATCTCAGAATGCCTGAACAAAACTATTGACCTGTGCCCATTCATATTCTAGTCTAGTCATAATCTTTGCTGCCCATCCGGACCCCTGCGTACCATGTAAGACTGAAGCCGACTGTATCGCTTTTGCTACCTTTACTTGCCAGACGCCTAATTTTTCTTAAATGGAAAGATGTACACTCACCTTTACTCACTGGATCGAAGACATACTGTACTTTCTTAAGTTAGAGAAAATAAAATACTCATTAAAGGGCTCCACAAAGACTTTTAATCCCTTTCTTCACCATATTACAGAGTAAATCCAATTATCCGTTGTTCTGTAAAAAGGTAAAAGTCAGAATTGGCCATGCTCTCTTAAAACAGCTCTCTCAGCCCTGCAAGTTTTTTAAAAAAAATATTTTTTACAAAAAAAAAGCCTACTATTCTTTTCCTTTTTATCTAGTCTTTTTATGTATTTAGAATTTTTAAAATAATAAGAACTTGCATTTATGTAGCACCTTTCAAGAAACCCAAGGATACTTTACATTGAGGCAGTGAGACAAGACAAAACAAAGCAAGTAAACACAAGTGCAGAAGAAGCAAAGATAGCTGGATAACTGCAGTTATTGATGACCAAATGCTTTTGTATGTTGTTCTTTTATTATCACTATGTTCCATTCTGTTTTTCTTGTTTTTTTTAATGTACATAATATGTCACAGAATATATCATACAGTATTGTACCACTTGTTAAAAATCACACAAAAAAAAAAGAAAAAAAAGAAAGTGCACTCTTTGCTGGCCACACTCAACAATCATCTATGTGTTTTATATACATGCATCCAACACAGTACTCAAGTACTTTTAAAAGCTGACAGTTTAAACACTCTCACAAAGTTCTGTATGATGCTCTCTGTAATGTTATCTTGTAATAATTCATTCTTTGAATGTGGTTTTGTAGGGACCATAAACTCGACAAGACAAGCAGGAACCCCTAATTACATCTGTGTTCACAACCATGATTCAGGCTTGCATTAATCTTTTTGATGTCTTATAATTTATCTTTTTCAGTTTTCATGATCAGACTGTGCGGCGGGCTGCAGTTCAGTACTTTGAACAGATACCGGACGGAGAGCTGGAGGTGTTTCTGCCACAGTTGGTCCAGGTGAGCACACTAACTAACACACACCACTTACCATTACTGTACACACTCTGAGTGACAAAATACAATAATCATCATCTTTACTGTATCTGTGATCAAACTAATATTTTAAATGGTTTAAAGCGTGTAAATATGAGAATAGGTGGCACACTCTGTAGATTCCTCAGTGGTTCGATGTTAGTTTGATTAGTCGTTCGGTCCTGCAGGCTCTGAAGAGCGAGTGGGAGCTGGATGGACCTCTGGTGATGCTGCTGCTGGAGAGATCACTGAAGAACATACGGATCGCCCAGCAACTCTACTGGTGAGACACTACTGTTGTTTCATTCACTTGAAAATGTTGATAACACAATGACAGTTTGCATGAAAGTAAATCTCTAGTTTTTGAAATAAAGAAGAGTTATTCGTGATGATGTAAACAGCAGTAATGTGACAAAAAGGAATGACTGTGAGGTTATGTTGTGTGTTTTGATGCTCAGTATTTTCCACTGCAGTATGCACAGTAAAGTTGCATCATTTCTTGATGTTTTGCATGCTGGCAGGCTGCTGGAGGATGCCCACACTGACCACTACTACCAGAGTTGGTTCAGCAAGGTTCAGGCTGCCCTGCGGCACTGTTGTGGCCGGGCGCTGAGGCAGGAGCTGGAGCTCGAAACCCGCCTGGTATCTGTGCTGGTACAGGTGGCTGAGAAGGTCCGCACTGCCGATAAGGCTCGACGTAAGGTCTGTAAACGCACCTCTCTCATCTGCCCATGTATTCGTAATAATTATAACTAACTGCAAGTCATGCATTTTATTTTCTTTCATTTCATGCGTTTCTCTGCAGAATGTTTTGAGCAAAGAAAAGTTGAAGATTGAGGACTTCTTCAGTGATGGGATCAGCTGTTGTCTGCCACTGGACCCTGCAGTCCGTGTAAAGGCGTTAGACGTGCAAGTAAGAGCATTACACCTTTTATATCATCACTGTAATCTAATATGCACGCAGTTGTGTACCATTTAGTAGTGTTTACTTTTCTGAAATGTTACCTACAGGCCTGTAAGTTCTACAACTCCAATGCTGCTCCTCTGGGGATCTCGTTCATCTGCTCTGACCCTCTGGCCAAGAACATCAGCGTCATCTGCAAGGTTGGTAATAATATGTTGCTTTATTGATCCACACTGGGCTTTGTGCAAGAACATTTTAATATTATTATTATTATTATCCTAAATGTCTCTTACTTTGGTCTTTGAGGTTTGCTCGCACAAGTCAGATTCCCCAAACTGGACAAACTCATAAAGTACTTGTTTCAGCCTGATAAATGTCACCTGTTCATAAGGAGGTGCTTATTTGTGAGATTTTATCATCAGCATAATCAATTGCCATATAAGGCTATCTGTTCTGCTCTGTTTGTAGGCAGGTTTCATTCACAAAAATGTTACCAAAGAAGACTTTCGCACCGCAGAGCCTCTAATCCGGCTGTCAGAAATCAGCAGAAAATAAAAAATTTAGCAGTGTCAGTAGTCGCATTAGAGGAGCACTTTGTTGTTAAGAATATTTTCTAAGCAAATAAAAATATTAATAATACAGCTGCCGACGACGTGCTATCAGAGCAGAGCTATACTGCGACAGACATAAAGAAGAAATGGTTTGAGATGAAGTTAGAGGCCAACTTGGAGGGGAAATAAAAGCTCATGGTCAGTTACAGAACAGCAAGCACAAACGGCTCCACACAAAGACAATACTGGTGACATTAGGCTGCCTTACTGGGTCAATAAGCAACCTTTTTAGTGAACCGTTTCATTAATGTGTTGTTCAGACAGGAGATAACCTGCGTCAGGACATGCTGATGCTTCAGATAGTCCGTGAGATGGACAGAGTTTGGCTCCAGGAGGGGCTGGACCTGCAAATGATCACCTACAGGTGTCTCTCTACGGGCAGAACTCAGGGTCAGTTTGTGTTTCTGAATGCACATTAATATTTCCATTGTTTTATATCTCTGCAGCTGTGAATTCATGTTTTTCAACATATATTCTATGTGGTTGTCAGGCCTGGTGGAAGTGGTTCCAGAGGCAGTGACCCTCGGGAAGATTCAGCAGGAGTGGGGTCTGGGTGGCACCCTTCGAGAAGACACGCTGGAGAAATGGTTCCACATGCGGAACAAAACCAAGGAGGACTATGAGAAGGTGAAGAACACTGCAAAATCTTTGATAACTTATCATGCTTGAATATTCACTTCTGCTTGTTGCATTGTGTAACACTCTCCTACTGTGTACTGTATGTGCAGGCTGTGTTGAACTTCATCCACTCGTGTGCAGGGTGGTGTGTTGCCACCTTCATCCTGGGGATCTGTGACCGCCACAATGACAACATCATGTTGAAACACAGCGGACACATGTTTCACATCGACTTTGGCAAGATTATGGGCAACGCACAGAAGTTCGGAAGCTTTAAAAGGCAAGTAAAAAAAAAAGTATTTCAGTGTTGTTGGTTTTTTTTGTATCATGTTTGTAAAGTTGTGACTCCTGCTGTTTTTGTGTTGTGTATTGTTTAGGTTCAAAAACTATGAAAAAAATGGTTCTGTACATATTCGATACTGGACATATACTGGATATATATATATATATATATATATATATATATATATATATATTACTGAATATATATATATATATATATATATATATATATATTACTAAACTAACCCATATATATAGCGATACCTGGGCTTTGGGTATCGGCCGATATGAAATACTGATCCGATGCCAGTGTTTAATTAATAAGCTGTATGCCTCACTGTGTGGAAGTGACTGGGATCATTCTTTTATGTGTAAGGCAACATCAGACTTGACTTAAACATCACTTTCCTAACTTTGTAAAACAAAATGTAACAAATAAATACATAGACATAAATTAAGTGAATTCTTATTTATTATTATTATAAATAATAAATTGTACATCAACAACTTGTCAAAAAAAATCTTAGAATTAACAGGGATTACAAGAGGTGTAAACATTTTTAATGCAGCAACAAATTGGTCAAAACTTAAACAGGAATTCAAATTCTACTTTATAATGTATATAGTATATAAATAGAATTGAATTTAATAGATTGGCCCCACTGTCACCGATATCCGATCCAGCTAATTGAGTCAGTATCGGCCTGATATCCGATCCCGTATCGGTTCATCCCTAACTTTGATACTTTGAAATATAATGATATTAGATGCCATTTTCGAAACCACAGGGGAAAATGGACACAAAATTGAGGGCATCAAATTTTAGATTATTATTAAAACATAAATAGCAGTGTGTGTGTGTGTGTGTGTGTCAACTTGCTGTCAGAGATACTGATACCCGTGTATCGATACTGCGGAAAATGAGTATTGAAACAGTTTCAAATATTCATTATCAATATATATATCGATACTTCGATATTTTTGACACTAAATGCAAGCAGCATTTTGAAAGTGAAAAGAGGCGTTTTGGTTTGCGCAGCAAGGAGATACAGAAAAGTATAACTTCAACGACAATAATGTGAATTAACAAGATCCTTCCCCCGCTCTTTTCTTGCTATAGGGACCGATCACCATTCATCTTTACATCTGAGATGCAGCACTTCATCACAGGCGGGGGGCAGAAGCCTCAGCGCTTGCATCGCTTTGTGGAGCTCTGCTGTGAAGCTTACAACATCATCAGAAAGCGCTCTGCACTGATACTCAGCTTGCTGGAGCTGGTAAGACTTTTTACTGAATAACATCATCACAGTAACAACCTCCTAGCTATATCTGAGAATAGATAATGTTACATAAAACACCTTTTCATTCATGGCGTGCATGTGGCTTTCCAGATGCTAAATGCAAGAATGCCAGAACTGAAGGACTCTAATGACCTCCAGTACGTCCAGAACAACCTCAGACCTCATGACACAGACCTGGAGGCCACATCCTACTTTACAAAGTAATTAAATGCGCACCAACACACAAACACACAGTCTCTCTCTAACTAAACAAATTCTTCAAATTGTCCCATATTCTGTATTAGTCTGATTCCTATCGTAACGGCTCGTATCCCTCCTGATGTAGGAAGATCAAGGAGAGCATGGGCTGTTTTGCAGTCAAGTTTAACTTCCTGACACACAGCATGGCTCAAGGGAAGAAACAAGATCCACGAACCCGGGACGGCATCCCCGCTCCCAGCACCAACATCCAAGAAGCTGTCATCCAGGGATACACCATGAGGGGAAAAGATGTGGTGAGGCTGCATGTTGCTCTTTGTGCTGTGCTTATTCAGATAGAAAACGTTGGCCTCAGTGTTCTTTTTCATAATGAAATGCCGCTGAGAAATGTTTCCTAATGCACCACAGAGCTTTGTGTTAGATCCTAATAGCCAGGGGAGCTGATGAAACACCTGGAACTGACGGCAGGTTCACACATATTATTCTAAGAGGAATAACCCCTGGCACTCATCTGACTGTGTTGGGTCTGCTGTCACTTATGGCCTCCGAGGCAGCGGTGCTGTGTTTGGAAAGTCTTTCCTTTACTCCCCAGAGTCGAGTGAAGAGTGTTACTGATGTTTGTTGGCATTTCACTGCTCTTTGATCAGATTAGGCTTCCTGATGTCAGCTTTAACTATTTTGAGGCAGAGGTAGAGCGCCTTGTCAATCAACAGAAGCACAGAGATTTGCCCAGTTACTCAAATTCACAAGTATCACGCACTCAGGTATTTACATAAAGGTAGTATAAATAAAAGACTTCCCAGTTGATCAGTAAACGTTAAATATAAGCATGTGGGAACTCTTAGTTTTCACTGCTTCGAAGTGTTAGTAGTGCTTGTTTTGTTAGCACAGTATAAGCCAGAGATGCAAAACTTGCTTTGCCCGGGGGCCTCTTTTGCAAAAGAGGACAGGAGGCCAGGGGCCAGTTAATAACCAAACATTAATGATTGTAATGTATTGAACAAATCAGGGACTATTTTACTTTGCAGTTGCTTGCACGCCTGAGAGGTGCGTATGGATCTATGTAGAACTCAGTGTGCTCAGTTCAAGTTCCACACTAAAAATGACTGCAATAGTTCCACCTTCTCCGACTGTTTCTTAAGTTATGTAGTTGTGTAATATTAATAATAAGGTAACAAAACACAACAATAATATTTCTCAGATAAAATGAATAAACATTAAAAGGCCCATAAGTCATGCAGGGGCGTTTCTAGTATTTGAGGACATTCGGGGCTTAGCCCAGATCTCAGTCAAGGGGTCCAAGGATCCTTCCCTGGCATTTTTTTTAAAATAAATAAGCTCTATTAGTCTATTTTGATGCTTTTTTATGCACTCTGGCACCTTATTTACATTCAAAGTATGAAATTTGAATTCATTTCTTTTCATATAAGCACACAAATTCACTATTTCCCACATTCTACAAACATTTCAGAAATCAAACATAAGACAGAGGAAGTATTTAACAGTAAAACTATGTTAAAGAAGTTACTTGTTTTGGGAAAGCAAAAGTCTAAATATATGAATCAGTAATAAAGAGTGATGATCCTATAATCATATGTTAATCAATAAATACAGAATATCTATCATATAATCGGGTTAAAGAAAAAGGTCATGTCATGTAATCAAGGTAGAAGCTCACTATCTAACTGTGTTGTCCTTAGTCTAACATAGATGCAGTTATTATTGAAAACTATGTACCCTCCTTTGGTCAACCACACCCAATATGAGAGGGGCCTCACGCAACTGCTGCTGTGAGATAAGGACGCTATGGTAATACGCCTACGCCCCACGCAGTTATTAAAGGCAGGGTTGACGATTTTATCCAGTATAAACGGACCATAAAACTGTAATAATGGGATGCTTTACAGATCCTTAAGGGGAAACTTTCGACGCTCCCACCTGCCTGTGCGCTTCAATGTGGAACCCTGCTTTATCAACAGTGTCTCCTCACATATTCACCCTACAAACTAATGAATTAGTTTTGTTTGATTTGCAGATCTATGACCTGAGAGTAACCATTCATGACGGTTTTCTGAACAGTGAGAAGACATTTTGGCAGTTTGAGATGATCCATAAGGAGCTGCAGAAATATTTCATTGAGACTATGCTGCCTCAGTGAGTGAAGAAAAACACATACAGCTCAAATCACATGGCTCTTTTATTTTGAAACACTGCTTTTTGTCTTCCACAATAATGACATCATTTGATGCATGTCTTAATATAGGTTTCCTAGGTGGTTTAACATGTCATTCACAGTGGGCAGGAAGATGTCTCTGCTGAATAAATACCTGAAGCAGCTTTTTGAGGGACCATGCAAGGGAGTAAGTTCCTCTTCTTGTCACTGGTTGATATCTCTCGGTGATCTCTTGTTATACCTGGCTCTAACTTGCCTCGCTCTGTCACTTGCAGGATGAATTTGTGTGCAGCTTGTTCCTGGATGGCCCCAACAGAGTCCGAGAAAGTGGGGTGACAGGTAATTTCCTGTTCTTAGATAATAACTGGGTGTATTAAAAAAAAAAAAGATTATGCAGGAAAAAAATGTCATGCTAAAGGCAATATTTAGAATGTGAAGACTGACTTTGTGCTATGTCTTGAGAACATTCTGATGATAGTCCATATATAAGACCTCTTATGCTGTGATTTACTGGTACTGAAGAGCTGATCTATTACAGGAGACCGTCCTCAGATCCAGCTCAACATCTCTTACTCTAACTGTAAGCTCTCGGTCTTGGTAAAACACCTGAAGAACGTTGTGAGTTTGCTTCACGCATTGTTTCTAGCATTAGAATCATACATAGTAAATGTGTTCTCTTTTATAAATACTGTATGGTGTGTGCTCAAGTGCAGGCGGCCCCTTCTGGCCCTCTTTCTCTTTTCAACAGAAGCAGGCAAACGGCTCGAACCCTGACGCCTACGTGGTGACGCGTCTGAGACCGGACCCTCAGCAGCTCTACAAGAAGAAGACGAAGGTGGTCCGCAATCATGACAACCCCACCTTCAATGAACTGGTAGGACTTCCATCCCTCCTAACCTCTGTCCATGATTTAGCGCAGTCACAGCATCCTTTGGTTTTCCATTAGATTACTGGTTAAAGAAAGTAATGTGTTCATATGCTTGTTAATGGGCCAGTCCATGTAGATTTCAGATTTAGCACATACAGTAAGTTCCAAACTTAAAGGTGCTCTATACGATATCTAGAAGCATAACACCCACCCTCCGGGTCCCCCAGGTTAACACTGTTAGAAGTGTTGCCTTTGTCTTTCTGTTAGCTATGAGCCGCCAGTTCACTCGTCGCCATGTTGAGAGCCGTGTGGAGGCAATAGAAATGCTCCCAATCTTGCATTCAGCACTTTTAAAGGACCAATATGTAATATATTTACTTAGATAAATCATAAAATGACCATTATATGTCATCAGAGATTAAGGAAAGATGCTAAATTGAAATACTGGCTTCTCCGACAACAATGCTACAGCCAGTATGTTCTCCTTTCAAATCTCCATTCCGGTCCAGAACGTCTGTTTTTTTCAACACCCCGTTGCCACAAATGAAACAAATTGGCATCTACACACAGCCTTCTGCAGCCATGGAACCAAGCAAATGAACTGGATCAACAGAGATAACGTTAACGTTAGATTCTACCCGACCTGAAAAGCCTCGGCACATCTCTCTGTGGTCCGTGTGCAGCTGGTTATCAAGGCAGCGAGTATTTGAGACACACAGCCGCTGAAGTGATACCGACTACTGCTGCTGGCCAGAAGCTAACGTGGTGATGCTAACACAAGCTAACTTCTATCAGTCACACCGGAGGAGCGGACGGGCCACGGCTCCAATGTATCCCCAATAAATCTGGACTGCGGTACCCATTTTAAAATGCTAGCTCTCAGTACTACATATTGTTCCTCTTAGTATTTAGTAAATTAAATGAGAAAACATGCTATCTTGTACAAAAATGAATCTGCCACAGTAGCTTACTGTACAGTAGTGCAGTAAATAATTACAAATTTAACAATTAAGTCGTTGTAGAACAAATACCTTCTGTCATATATACTGACATTGTGAAGTCAGTTGTATTTATATAGCCCAAAATCACAAGTTTGCCTCAAAAGGATTTACAAACTTTTACTACAGCATACCCTCCAACAGACCCCTGATTCGGTGGAGGAAAAATTCCCCTCAGGACGAGCAACAGAGGAAGGAGGAAGGAGGGATCCTCACAATGGCCCAACATAGCTTAAACATTAATCACATTTATTAATACTCTTTTATTATAATCTAAGAATGTGGATTTTCTTCCCCCTTTTTTGTACATCCAGTCCCTCTTGAGATGAAGTGCTGTCATTCAAAGTTTCAAAAGTGATTATTACACAAAGTTAGAGTGAATATTTAATATGCGCTCTGCCTGCGGCGCTGCTCCTCACACAGCGGGGAGCCTATGAGTCTGATCTTTGAGTGTTGAACCCTGAAGACTCTGACCAGTAGCCTCTCACATATTTAACAGCCTCTTACAATCTTTTTATGTTGCAAAGTGAAGCCTTTGCGGAGCCAAATGGAAGGAAACGGGGGGGGGGGGGGGGGATGACAGAAATTTCAGATAAAAGCCAAATTGTACAGCAGAAATATCCTCAAATTACTGGATGTTCTGAATGTCGAGCTGTTTGATAGCTAAAATATCTGCCTCGTATTCACAGCTGGAGTACAATAATGTCCCACTGCTGTATGGGATGGTGCTGGAAGTGACAGTGAAGAGCAAGAAGACGTTTGTGGCTGCGACCAACATAAGACTGGAGGAGGTGATGCTTGACAAGGAGACCTGGTTTCCCCTCGGGAACTGTGCAATCTGACCTCAGAGAGCTGCACTGTGAGTCTGCTGCCAGCAGAGGGTGCAGCCACACTGAGGGAAACGATCAATCTTAAGATTTCTGTATGCATGAGACAGAGGTACTGTGCACTCTCATTTATACCTATTTATCAGATGCAACTTAACCTTACTGCAGAGCTACATATGTTAGCAGTGAATGGGGAATCTGGATGACGTTACAAGCCTGAGTAAAAGGACTCAGGGAAGGAGACTGTTTACTGTGTGAAGCGTCATTTACCTTTATCTTAAAATGTCAATCAAATGAAGGACGTTTGCTAATTAGTCCGATATTTGGATGTGGCTTCGGTGATGGATGAAGGAAAGTACTTTTATTATCAAACTTGCACTTTTGTTTGTACTTCAACTTCAAAACAGTCCTTGCAAGTGTGTGTGTGTGGTCGAGACTGTCGATGTGACGGATTAAAGAGGGGGTGATGCAGTGCTGTTAGGGGCTGCCTGTCTGATACCTGCTCAGACTGAGTGTGTTTGTCCCTTTGGGCTGTGTCAGCTGGATGTCCTTGACCAGTGGAATTGGGAGGCGGGAGGCAGGACGGCGAGGGAGAAGGGGGAGAGGGGAGTGTGTGAGCAGGATGACAACTCTGCCTCTCCGGCCTGAGGGGCTGAGTTAACACGCTCCCCATCACTCCATCCTTTGTCTCATCCATCAGTGGCATTCAAACACAGTTATGCACATGCATGTGCAAACAGGCAAAGGCTCACAAATACCCCTGAAAAAAGCACCTCCACACACACACACACACACACACACACACACACACACACACACACACACACACTCTCTCTTTCGGGTCTTCATGTTATCTTAATGCCATCCTCCTCCTGACAGGCCTGCTGACCCGTACTCTCCTCCGCCTCATTCACAGGATTTAGTGATGAACTAGGATAGAAATAGCCTTCCCTGCGCTGGATTTGGTTCAATAATGTATACCTCTGTGAATGCTATTTATATTATTCCCTGCTGGGTCTCTCACGGGGAGGTAGGTTTGGAAGAAATGTTGGCTGCTACTCTTTCATAGTAGTGCTCATGGACTATTAATGCATCCTGGCATCACTCATCACGTTCAGACCTAATAGGAGAATTACATCTATTGTTTTGGAATAGATGATTAATCCAAAAACAACACTGTGTCTTGTGGTTTGTCTTATGTGTGATCAACTCTACCACAGTAATCGCACTTCGCATCAATTATTAATTCTATGATAAGAAGCTAATATCCCACTCCAGGGATTTCTCCGCTACTTGAGTGATGCCAGCAGAGAGTTCTTCTTCGTTCTTTTCAGCCCTGCTGGAACCTTCTGGTCTTTTTTTCCCTCTGCAGTAGAGAGAAGGCTCGTCTATTTTCTGACAATAAAACTGATATTTATATCTGAGGAAATGGTGCTTTTGATTTATTTATATATTTTTGTTGTTGTTGTTGCTGCATCAGCCACGCTTCTCTATCTGTTGGCGGAGGTGTGTGTGTGAGTCTGATACAGAGAGCTGTTTTTAGGAATACCAAACAAAGACGAAGAGGGAGGCTGGATCCAGGCTGCATCCGTCTCGGGACCGGAGAGGCACCCAGCGGTAGCCTGGAGGTGGAGAAGGAAGGGGGGCGTCAAAAGAAAAGTATGTATAGGCCTTAAATACACGAGCATCATATAGATACACGGAAGCATTTCTGTTAAAATCTCAAGCACAGAGCAGAGGGTGACCTTCAGTAATGCTGACACTGTGAATAAAGGGAAATACAATGATGGTCACACAATGTCACCTGATGTAATTTAGCCCTTTGTCTGACTCCCAACCCCCACCCTCTCTCACTCTTTCTGCCTCTGTGGCTCACCTTTCTTCAGGCTGGTGAAGGGCAGCGTGTACTGGCCCACAAAATCGCTGCTGAGGAGGCCCGTCTGATCTCGGACACAGAAGCGGAGGAGGCAGAGCTCGGGGACGAGGATGTTGAAGTTCATGTTAGCATCCCAGTGAGGACTCAGAGCTGCAATGGTAATTAGAATGAACCAGTTCATTAGAATCAATAAGCATCAATAGGTTTAGGTAAAGCCACTATAATCAAATTGCTATGTGTATCATGAAAGGTGTCACTCTCAGTGACGAACCCACAGAGAATTATTACTCGTCTCTGCTTTTCCCCTCAGCTCTATGGAGCGTTAAGCACCTTTTAACTCATTGTTTTGATTTAACGGACCGCAAATTTACTGCTTTGGCTCGCTCTCACCGCTCGCATAGAGTTGTTTTCGGCCATGGCAGGCCCCTTTTTTCAGTAAAACCGCTTTAAATATCCACTTTACGCAAACAACTCAGCATCAAACTTCAGACCAGTGGGCAACCTTGGGGTCTGTAAAGTGAAGCCAATGTGGAAGTGGCTTAAATTTGTGTTCTTTCTAACAGCCAGCAGGGGGCGACTCCTCTGGTTGCAAAAAGAAGTCTGATTGTATAGAAGTCTATGAGAAAATGACCCTACTTCTCACTTGATTTATTACCTCAGTAAACATTGTAAACATGAGTTTATGGTCTCAATCACTAGTTTCAAGTCTTCTTCAATACAGCATGATGTTCATTTAGTAAATTATGATCCCATTTAGAGTCAAATAGACCATAAAGCAGGGTATGCTTTAGGGCGTGGCAACCTTGTGATTGACAGGTTGCTACCACGCTGTTGTCTGGTCTGGGAGTTGTTGTGTTTTCATCTTAGAGCTTTAACCCTTTCACAGTGTGTTTTCAGTTCATGAAAGTTAATTGTCATCAAAAACCAAGATGGCGACAGCCAAAATGCCAAACTCGACGCTTCAAAACGGCATTCCACAAACCAATGGGTGATATCGCGGTGACTACGTCCAATTCTTATATAAAGTTCATGGTTCCCTCTCAGGTTAACACTGTTAGCTCTGTCAGCACTTTCGCTGTTGTTCTCCACGCCATGTGAGGCCTGGTGCTTAGAGCCACATGCTAACAAAGACAATGCTAACATGCCGATGTTTACCAGGTATATTGTTTACCATGTTCACCATCTTGGTTTAGTATGTTTGCATGCTAAAATTCGCTAATTACTAAACACAAAGCACAACTGAGGCTGATGGTAATGTCATTGGTTTTGCAGGTATTTAGATTCAAAGAGCTGCTGGTTGCACTAGAGGGAAAAGTCAGGGAATCTTCAAAGTTATAACAATTCATCCTGTCTGGGACTGAATGTTTACAAATCAGTCTGGACCAAAGTGGTGAGCTGACCGATAACTGACATTGCCATGTATAGAGTAAATAAAAGATTATCAGACCCACAATAGCATCCCTATCATGATGAATTGAAGTGTTATTTGGTTGCAGTTTCACAGTGACAAATGAGGGGAGCACACGTAGATAACTAAAGAGTCACCTCTGCTGCAGTTCTCAAACCATTTCTGATTCAAAACCATTTCTCAAGTCCCTCTGTTGCATCCAAGTTTTCATCTATGTCCACATTAATTTGTATTCACCGGTGACCTTATCGGTTTCATAGTGTGAAATGATGATTTATGCCCATGCATAAGTGCTCAGCTCCCTCCAGGAATCTTACAATCCCTCCCTCCCACTCTCTCTCTCTCTTTCTCCTTCTCTCCCTTTTTGTCTCATCTCTGCAGCAGCAATACAGTGTTGTATCCCATCAATGTTATTGATATTACGTTCATTTTCATGGTGCCATTTTTAAAAACGAAAGCTCCGAGCCAAATGCGACATACTGTATATTCTGTGGTGAACACCAGCTGAAATATGAGAGGTCTGTCAGAAACCACGACAGCTGTGGGATTTACTTCCACGCTTGAAAGTCTGATGACAGTTCTGGGTAGTAAATTAAAGAGCAGTCATTTCCATATATTTCATTGTAAACAATAATAAACTAGCCCTAGTTATTATGAATGAATTGGTGATATGGCACAGTCCTACTTCTGAACACACAAATCTGTGTGTGAGGATCCAACTGATGCTTAAAATCACTGCAGCACTTCATCCTGTATATGATGTGACTGTCAGCTCCATGTTTCCAGTCATAGCAATAGTGCATGACAGACTTCTCTTCAAAGGAAATCCACTTCTACATTTTGAAGGAAGTCATCAGCACACTTCTCCTCCGAAACCCAACAGCAGCTTACTGGGAAATAGATTTAAAAGGAAGAAAAAAAAAAAACACGAAATACTGCTGTCATAGAGAACTCCTCCAGTTTAGGTGGTTACCATGTTTTCACTTGAAGGTTTACACTGCCCTACAGTACGCAGATACTAGGCATGTTCTCACATGTTGTTTGTCTTTGTATCTGCATCTGAGGTGGGCATGTTTTTAGCCATGCTCGCGATATGGTTTTAGGGATGGCAATGTCCACCTGTCCACCACTTTGGTCCTGGATGAATGGAATTGGTTTAGGTATTCTCGGTTTTCAGGATCCTACTGACTTTGATGATTCCCTGACTTTTTCTCTCGTGCCTCTATGAGGTTGACGTCTGTAGTTTTGAGTGAAATGTCTTCACAACTTTTGGATGGATTTCCATGAACTGTAGTAGCCTACAAACATTCATGTCGCCCTCAGGATGAATTATGACCACATTTGATTTCACGCCATGATCAGGTCCGAGTGTTAATTTGTCCAATATTTTGGTTTATGACCAAATACCTGCTAAACTAATGACATTCCCAATGCTAGTGCTAATTAGCAAATGTTAACATTGCCATTTTGAGCATGTTAGTATGCCAGTGTTAAAAAATAAAATACATTTTAGCCACCTAAAAGTAAAGGCTCACCTAAAAAAAAAATTAATATCCATTTAAGTGCACGCTATATAGAATATTTTCACCGCTTCATGTTGCCGTCAGACAGCCCTTTCCGGCGGAGAACTGAACTGACAGTGAAACTTTTCTATGCTCTGTTCAAAGCCTCCAGACTCCGTTGACAAAAACAGTATAGATAAGTTTCACTTTCAGTTCAGTTCCCCGTCGGAAAATAATCCAAATAAAGCGTACACTGAAACGGATATTGATTTTCTTTTAGGTGGCTAAAATGCTTTTTGCTGCCGGCTCCATCCACAGCACTATATTGCTTTGCTTCCGTGCGGTAACTCCTGTCTGTTTCTGAATATTGATGAATTTGCTCTGCAGCATTTGGCTATTGCCTCAACAGCACCATTTTAACGCAAGGAACATAATGTCATAATATCCAAATTCAGAAAGAACGAATGCAGCCCACGAGCCCACAAAACTCATTTCAGCTTCTGATAAGATCTCAGAAATTAATCTTTTCCGTCATTCTTCATTTCTAGAAAATTGAAAGTTAAACACTGCTGAGTTGTCTTACAAACCACATCTTGGATTGATAAAAGTAGAGCTACGTCTGACTAAGTAAAGCTGGGCCAGTCTTCAGATGTCCCAACAAGGCCACATACAGTTGGTTTTGCAGTACTTACAGTTGTTTTTGACAGTATGTGTGTTTTTTTTGCGGGAGTCCGATGCGATCCCATAAATCTCCACTCTGACGAAGGGGTCCAGAGCTTTTCCGCTCCTGGGGATGGGCAGGTTGGACCCACTGATCACCTGTAGATAGACACACACAGATGCAGTACTGATGGTCACAAAGGGGGGAGTATGAGAATGTAATTGATAACGGTAAATATAAAAGAGAGGAGAACGCAGGAGAGCCAGAAAGAGTAGAGAAAAGAAGAGAAGAGAGAGGGGAGAGGAGGAGAGGGCTGTAATTACACTAGTCTGGAGAGAAGCAGGCTTATCTGCAGTCCGCTCACACTGAGCCTTCCCTTCCCCGGCTCTGATCAAAGACAAACCTGCATGTACTTATCACGACATGCCCCACTTGGCACTGATGGAGCTTTACAGTGTCCGGCCCAAAATTACAGTCCTTTTCCTCTCCTAAAGTCACGCTACAAAACGCCCTGCATTATGCCCATTCACAGCTACAAAGGTCCATACATATACAACAGTTTTATCATTTCATAAAGATGTGCTATTGGAAAAACACACCATTGCTTGTAGTTGACAGTTTTATGCTAAACAGACTCATGAGAGCTCAAGGGGAAATATTGTTTTCCTGAGCAGATGAATAATTTACTGATTGAAAACTCAAACCTACCTAAGTTACACCACTGAATGCTACTCATGACTCTGATTTCCACTGAGTTGAGAGCTGAGTCAAGATTGCAGGATTTTCCCTGAAGTGATCAAATAGTACAGAATGATGATGTGAATAAATATAGGAAGGGTTTCTCCCTGGGCATCCAAAAAACAGAGCGCAACACATTTATATTTCATGCTCTGTGCTCAGAAGGTGTACTGCGTGTGTGTGTGTGTGTGTGTGTGTGTGTGTGTGTGTGTGTGTGTGTGTGTGTGTGTGTGTGTGTGTGTGTGTGTGTGTGTGTGTGTGTGTGTGTGTGTGTGTGTGTGTGTGTGTGTGTGTGCATACTCCTTTAGAAGACAATGTCTGGTGTGCTTTTGTTTAACCTATGAGAATCTATGAATCTTCACAAACGATTTATTTCCTTCATTAGTAGAACTGTATGATGTATGCAATACTGACTGAGCTACATCAACTGAGGAAATAGTCCAAGATCCACGACTGGGTCCATTTGAAAAAACGATTTGCAGTCAGTTTGAAGCGGAAGTATTCAGAATATGTTTGGCATCATTGGGCAAAAAATCCCACAATAACCTTTCAGCAGATTGTAATTTAAGTGCTCTGAGAGAAAAACTAGACTTCTGCACCTCCTCATGGCTCTGTTTTCAGGCTTTAAAAAATCTAGGAGACTAGACAGGAGACTTTGGCCAATCACAGGTCATTTCAGAGAGAGAGCGTTCCTATTGGCTGTTCATTCAAGGGAGGCAGCTGTCAATCACTCGCAAACTCCGATCAAACGGTCAAAGTAGGCAGCGATGATCAAATATGAAAAAATATTCTGTTACTGTAATGCCTATTTCTCACCTCAAATGTTTTCAGAAACATCTTGTAGTGTACTGTTTAGCCGTAAAATGAGAAAGTTTGACAGCTGCTCAGAGACGGCAGGTTCCAGCTCAGCTCTGATTGGTTGTTTTCCTCCGGTCTGTGAATCTTGCATATGCCATTAGGAGCACCGGAGGACACAGAGGCACATGATTTCTTTCAGATGACCTGTCTCATGCACTACTGTCAGGATATAGTGACCGTTTATAAAAACAATATTTGCTTCAACCTGCCTACTCCAGTTCAAACGTCAGTTATTGTAATTTGGTTGAAGCGACCCTTTAAGAGGGATTTCTATAATGATTCATAGCTTGTTCATAAGACTGAGTACTATGATGTTCCCTCGTCTACCTCCTCCGCAGTAAGTCTGTGTGAGCCCCATGTGGTCCCAGCCAATTCCACATATTGTCTTTGCAGTACAAAGCCTCAGATTATCAGAGTCCCACCATTATGTTCTACATAGGAGCAAACTGTTGTATCTCCGTAATTGGACTTAGAAGAGTTAGTGTGCGACAGTCGTCCCGATGGCACACTAAAGAGACGTGACTGCGTTCTCTACAGCTTCATTCATGCTTTGCCATGTGGTTTAGATACAGTACATTACTGCTATTACTATCCCCTAACATGCTTAAAATAATGGGAAAGGGGATGATTTATTAATTGGACCCCGGGTGTGATTGCATTACATCACCCCTCTCTCTCCTTCCCCTCTACTTTCTGAAGGAGATAATCTAATTAAACGGAGACACTCTCAGGGAGATTTACATCATTGTTGGTTCACAGCATCCAACAGGAAAGCTTTTATCTGGAGGCTAAGAGCAAGACGAGCTCTGCTACATAATCTCTCGCATACACAGACACATACATGCATGTAAAGCACACACACACACAGTCCTGTAACATTACACCTTAATCCATAAATCCACCTTGAGTGGATTATTCAGCGTTCGGTGCTCCGTAGCCGTACCTTGAGCAGCAGGTGTGTGGGTTTGAGGCCGTGCTGGCTGCAGCCGGGATCAAAGCGCCTGTGTCTGGACATGAGCACCGCCGGCTTCAGGACGTATCCACAGCCCCCGTTGTCCTGGAAACGGCCATCATTAAGGTCCATAGGCAAGCCCAGAGACTGGAAATTGAGAGCCACTGCAAGACACCGTGGGACAATGTTGGAACAATGAAAATGAGGAGCTGTAGCGGTGGCATTTTTTTCTTTTATAGGAACAAAATTGAGAATGCCTGAAGCTTGTTAAAATAAAACGAGCAGCATGAGATGATCTCCTGCGTACCTTCTGTTCTCTAAGGCTCTTGTTCATTCTGCAGGAGGGAGCTAAATTATACATTGACTTGAAATGTTTCCCCAACAATAGCGTACATTGCATCAGGGACACATTCAAAATCTCCAACTGTGCAATCAGTGCATCTGTGGTGCAAAGCTCGGTGTTGGCATTTGTGCTGCATATACCATGTCTGCAGTGACATTTCAGACATGTGAATAGATTGTCAGATATAGAAAGCAGCAGATGTAATCCTGCTGACAGGTTTGAGCTACATGTCTGCTGGGTTGGGTTGTAAACACTGGTGCAATGCATCCTTCTGCATCTTGTATGTCACAGGGTCCCAGTGAATGTTCTGCTCATCTAACTGTAATTGATCCGTCCAGGCTGCTGCTTTGTACCGTAGTCTCCTGCAACTGTGAAAAGCGCCACTCACCATCTGCACAGCTGCCACCGAAGCACGTAGACCGTCTGCTCAGCCAGCGATTCGTGTCAGAATCAGTGGCTGGCTGGCTGAGCGATGGAGACGGATGAGGAGGATGTGTAAAGACAGACGAAGTGACAGGCCCACCGGCCGAGACAGCGGCAGACAGATCGGGGTTGTGACTTTAAACTCATGGGTAATCATTACCAGAAGGCGTGAGGATGCAGAGTTTATGAATGATTTTTTTAAGCATAGTTACTCTCCGGAGCAAAGGTGATATGGAGTCAAGCCCAATGATGAGCTTTGGCTTGGCTCCAAAGAAATGATAATGAAAAAAAAACTGAGCTGTGACCCAGACAAGGATGTAGTTTAAAGAGAGAGAAAAAAAACACATTTAGGGGGGGAGCAAATCGATTTTGAAAATGTGTGATAAGGGCCGGGAGAGGACTTGCTCCGGGGAAAACACAGATGAGGTGGTCAGGCTGTGGACTGGAATGAAATGTTCTTTTCACTGCTAATCGACGGGACACTTGGCCAGGTTGTTCCCTTTGAAGTTTGACGGTTTGAGTTTCCGGATTGCATTTCTCTCCGTTTCAAAAGCTGGTAATGGATTGTGGTGGTTTTTCAGTGTATGTTGAGAACTTTTTGATTCCTGTTGAATCAAATGAATTCTCTTTTCGTGTCTTTTTTTGAATTGATATTTTCAGTTCTTTTAATCTCGACCAAAATAAAAATATTATTATAGTACTAATAATGTCAGGGGGATTTTATTACCCTTATTTTTGTTTTTAACCATTTTTTATTTTCCATTTAAAGGTGGTAAACGCGAGATTGGGAGCATTTCTGTTGCCTCCGCACAGCTCTCAACATGGCGACGGCTAATGGTGCTAACAGCCATGGATGTATTAAGAGAACTGGATACAGCGTTGGAGGCGAGGCCCCGTTCATTCCTATGAAAGTTGCTCAGTGGTGCATGATGCCAAAATGGCTCGACTTCCGAGTGGAAAAGTACCCAGATCTTCCACCGATTTTCCGCATCCACTGGGCCCATGGAGCAGGCGCAGTAGCGTCCGCTCGGTCACATGGCTCAGTCACGGGGTCAAAGCCGCTTTCGTCAGGGCTTGCTAACTCCGCCTCCCAGCCCCCCATTCAGCCTCGGTCTGGGTCTCATTCACATGAACGGAGGAAGGGAAATAACTCTGGATTCGGCTATGAGTGCATTTTACAACTTTTAGGACCTAATGATTTAAATGAGGGCTATCCAAATGTTCATACTGGGAAGTTGATTTATAAAAAAAAATTACCCGCTGAGTTACAGACATCTCTTTCCCAATGTAAGTCTATGGGGAAAAGTATTTTTGGGCCCAATGGCATCACGTGATGGACACAGAAGTTGTAGTACTACCGTTTGGCCAGTACGAAAATTGGCATCATTGACCGGCACTCTTCCTGGGGGCTTGCTAACAGCGCTAACAGTGAAAACAACAGCAACAGTGCTGGCAGAGCTAACAGTGTTAACCTCGGGGGAAACAAGACGGTGGGCGCTACACTGCCGCTGCGGCGTTGTCGGTCAGGATGGCGTTATCAGCTGTAACCGCCGTACAAGAGCAATGCAGAGCAACGGCTGTGAGCTAGCCAGTGGGGCACGCTGACATGCACTAACATGCACTAAAAGGGCCACCTATGTCAACAAAGCATGGAGAAATGGAGAGTGACTTCATTCTCTGCTCAGGTAGACCTTACTCTTCTATATCTTTACATAGCAAATTGTTGTTTATTGCTATATTAATGCTCTGGATATTGTATAGAGAACCCTTATATCTAAATAAATTCAATACCTAATAACTGAATCAATTTATTGATTATTTAATTTATTCACTTTTTAAAAAGAAAATGATTAATTCTTGTATTTCAGATATTATTTACATTTCCATGACTCCATAACTGCAAATTACATTAACACTGCATATACTGTATGTATAAACCATTTAACGAGTTTGGACATTTGTACATTTTTTAAGATCAACAAAAGATGTGAAAATCAGCATTGTTTGCCAAGTTATAAAATTAATTTCAGATTCCTGTGTCTAAATAAGTGTGTGTGTGTGTATGCATGTGGGCATATGTCTGAAATTTAACTGCATACCTTGTGTGTGCACACAGACAGGCATATACTCGCCCTCCCCGACTCACCAAGCTGTGAGCCGACGCTCCAGAACTCCTGAGGGTTGTAGTTGGAGGAAGCTGTCCTCGAGCCTGCTGGGTAAATCCTGCTGAGGAACCTTTGGTTGTGCCGAACAAAGTCTGCACCTGAGTGAGAGGACGGACGCATAGCACGCACAGGTCAAATAACTCCTCTGACACACATGCATTAATGATTCAGACTTCACAGATGTCATTCCTATGATCCTGTACATTTTAGTCTGACTTAGTCACAATGGCTGTGTGTGTGGTTTATCTACAGGATGACTTTTTAATAATAGCAGTTATAAAAATGTAATTTTTCAATGTTCTAGACATTACAGATATGGGTAACACTTCATTTTACGGGTCCGCAAATTTCATGGTAATTAGGTGATAATTAGCAAGTAACCTATTTGAAATTTCTTTGGAATTACTGCCAAATTACCCCAATATTTACCTCAAAATGTATCGAACATTACTTTAATATAAACATTATTTAATTATTATATTCTGCTATTTCCCAATAGCTGATCATTTATTTAATACATGTAATAATACAATAGTAAATTTAATTTATTAGCAAATAACTTCTTTGAAATTTCTTAAAAAACTCCCTGAATCACTACATTAGCTACCAGGTTACATTTGTGTCGACAATAAGTCACACAATGGTGAGATTTGTGTCTGATCAGAAGTGTCTTCTATTAGTTTTGGTTTTCCACCTCCGATGAAGAGCAGCGCACAGCCGCTTCTCAAGCCTAAGGGCCCTATTTTAACCATTATATGCTATTTTAGCATATAATGGTTAAATAATGTTTATACTAAAGTAATTTTCGATCAATTTTGAGATAAATATTGGGGTAATTTGGCAGTACTTCCAAGAAATTTCAAATAGGTCACTTGCTAATTATCACCTAATTACCATGAAATTTGCAGACCTGTAAAATTAAGTGTTACCCAGATATGATTCTTGACTTTTTAATCGATGAGTTGCATTTATTCACCAATGTCTGTTATTTTAGCTTAATGTCAAATGTAAGTGTTAAGAGAATACCTGAAAAGGTGGAAACTGTTTGTCCTGATCAGGTTTTGAAACCTGAATCTAAAAAGAAGGCACACAGCTTCAGTCTGTGTGTGTTCGTACCATCCAGTAGCTGGGTAGTTTCCCTGCAGGGCTCGAGGTTGACAAGAGACTACACGATTTTTACAGCTCCAGCATAGCCGAGACTGTTCACGGTCCCTGCCAGTAGAGCCAACCAGCTCATAATGTAGCTGTGTGCGTCTGGAAAGTGTCACTCCTCCTCAGCAGGAGCAGATTTCATTTCTCCACATCACTCTGTTTCTCCAATATACTGCCGCACCGCAGCGCGATGACAGTTTAACTGATTATCAGTTGATTCGAACCTCGGTGGGCTCTTTCCACTTCCCCAACAGTGAGAGTATGAGGCACATTTCTGGACTTGTGCTGTTGTGCTTTATTCCCTATAAAGTACTCCCCTATGTCGTATATGTCATGTTCGATATGCTTACGCTATTATGGAGGTTTATGGTGCCAGATGTAATTGCATTTCTCGTCCAAAGACAGCCTACAGAGACTTCTCAATGTGATTATAAATCTTATGAATCTGCTGGGCTCATCACAATTAGATTTTGTGATAGTTGCAATTAATTATACACATTCTTTATTACTTAATTTTACCTGAGCCTTTGGCTAGCTTGCGAGCTTTCCTTTCTGCCATTGATGTGTTCTCAAAGCAGTTCTGATTGTCCCTGGAGTGACTGAAGCCGATGAGCTTGACAGACCTGGTGTATACGACCAGGTCAGATAAAGCCTCGGCCACCGCCACCTTCTTCTTCTACTCATTACGTTTAGGGTAGAGAGAAAGACAAACCAAAGAGAGCACAACTACATCTGTACAGTGTATATATCTGTCTCTATTTTCAAGAATCTGTTCTTAAATCAAAACTGACTTACTTTCGTCTCTGACCTTGCCCTTCTGGGAGACCAGAACCTTGAATGACCCTCGTCCTCCTCATCATCCTCCTCCTCATCATCCTCGCCCTCATCTGTACTATCCTCCGCCTCTGTCCCTGCTGCCCCCTCCGTCTTAATGTGAGGCTTTAGCTTTTTATTCTTGATCAGGATCTTATACTTCAGGTCCTGGCATCCCCACAAACACACACACACACAGTATGAACACACAAGAACAAAGAACACACAAGAACAAATAAGGTACCTTAATCATGGGCACCTACATTCACCCCACACCATCACACAGTTTCATCAGTCAAACAAACTCTGAATCGTCCCCGTTCCTGCATCCTCAAACTTGGGAAACAAATATCAAAAACGTTTACTTTGAACAAACCGCCCCCCTCTGTCCCTGATTTGTCAAAAAGATGCTATTCTTCAAAGAGTCCCTCAGTAGCCACATCAGTACATACACACAGCCACGTTTGGTAGGATAAAGAAGCAGCAGGTGTACTGAATCACACATATGCTGCTACATTTCACCGCCCTGGCTCCAAATCTGTTAATACTCTATAGGACTCTTTATGCAGATGAGCAGCAATATGCTAAAAGAAAAAAAAACAAAAAACATTATGGTCTGGACTTGGAAGCAGCTCCATGGTTAGCCACACGACAGGAAGTCACCCTTTCAGCTTCACTGTGTGCACAGGCAAAATATGCGAAATAATTACAGATCTGCCCACATTAACAACCCATAAGAGTCCATATAGTATGAAAATGATAAGCTTCAGAGCTTCCTTTGGCACTGCAAAATGATACAGTCTGGAGAGCTAGAACAGAGGCTTTGCTTATGTTGATGTAATTTAGGATATAAGTTTGCTCATGTTTATGGTAAAAATAGATAATAACTGATTTAAAACCTGTTATCCAAGTGGTCGGAGTGTAGTATAAGGTAATGAACAGTTCTGAGATTCACATATATTCACATATCTTTCATATTCGTTACACTTTCATAATTGGATGGTAACTTGGGTGTGAAGCTGCATGAATTTGACACATGATTGAATGTTGGAGTTGCTGGGGGTTAATAGTCGAGATGAAACCATTTAGTGCTGAGGCTCCTATCTACAGTAAGCCCCCACTTCCTGAGTCATAAAGATAAAGAGCGATATGGGGAAGAAAATCTTATATGCACACTCAGGATAAAACACAACTCATTTCTTGCAGTAAATTCCGAAGCGGTAGAAGTCTGAGGCGGCAGAGAAACACTGGCGAGACGGCACACATTCATCCACTCTCAGAGAGAAAAGCCTTCATCCTCCTCGTCATATCCAATAGACTGGAGCGACTGTGCCGGCATCTTTCAGGCCAGTCGCTCAGTCAAGGCTTTCAGTGGAGAACACAAACAGGGTAATCTCAAACGAACAATCAGCTCAAGTGCCTCAGCATGCTTCCAATGATGGACACTTCTCGGGATCAACCACTTCCCGTTCGGTTTTGCGAATCTCCGAGAGATTAAAGAGGCTTGTGAATGCAGACGTCCATTTACCCCTGCGTCCCAGTGGAGGAGAGAGGCGCAGGAAGCCTCAGAAAGAGACTAATGAGGCCCTCTGTGACGACCAAAAGGTCTCATTTTCTCCTTGTTTTGCTTTGCTGTGACAGGCGATGAGGATTTATACATACAAACACTACTATCATGCCTCTGCCTGCAACGTGAAACACAGATTCTGCTTCTGATTTACCCCTCAGAGAGTCGAGCTCTCTCTTTTCTGACTCTTACATTTGGGCTCGGGAGGTCTCCAGCGGTTGGGTGATCTAAGGGAGTTCTCAGCAGCTTTTCCCCCAGGATAGAGATGAGGTGCTGGGCCATGACTTCCTGCTGCTCCTGGGAGCAATGGTTTTCTAATGACAGGATCACTGGGTAAGCAGACACCTGTCAAGACATAATCACATCAGAAAAATAAATAAATCATGATTTGAACCCTATTTCCAGCAATTAGCATCAACCTGGATCTGCTGCTCTCTCTGCAGGCTCTAAATTCTCCCGACACATCACAGAGGATGGCCTGAATCAAAGACAACTTGCAAGCAAAGCATTACGATCAGAGATGCTGTTAATTAGAGCAAATGCAGTGAAGTAGGGGCTCCTTGAGGCTACAGAGGCAGGAGCGAACACTGATGCCTGAGGAAATATATGTCATGTAACATACTATACGCTGTTACCTCGAAGGCATGTTGCTCCACAGTGGTGATGACGTCCTTGAATAATATCTTGGTGGTCAGGGTGTAGCCATGGTAGACTACAGGCTCCATATCTTGCCCATCCCAGCAGTCAATCTCCAGACAGCGACAGCCTTTCCTCAAAGCACTGTACCACACAAATTACACACACATAAGCACATGCATGCATGCAGAGACACATGCACACACACACTGAGCTGTGGCAAGGCTATGATAAGCACTTATAATGTACTGCGTGAGAAATTAGAAGAGAAGCGTTGACGCGCAAACTGAGCCATTCCCTTTCCACGCACAAGTTCAGGCCATCATAACGACTCCCATACATGTGACAAATTACTGTATATACTGTATAATGTATATAATACATGTGAATAATGTATCATTCTAATTTATTCCAACAGCTTCTTCTACCTGGTGGATCTGGGGCCAGTTGCATAAAAATAGACCTAGTTTTTGTCTTAAATATGACTTTAAATCAGACCTGCTATAGACACGAAAATTACCTGTTACATAAAGCTTTCCTGTGAGTGACTAATGTAAGACTGACTTAGATAGCCTGCAATGCATTATGGGTGAAATAACACACTTCACAGAAGAGAAAAAATGGCGGATGCAACAGCGACATCACACCAAGTATGGGAGAAAATATCAGAAAAGGTAAACAGCATGAATCCAATGGTTGTTAGAACCGTTAAAGATGTTCAGAAACAATTCAAGGATATGGTACAAGAATCCAAAAAAGTAATGGATAAATAATTGAAATAGTTTGCTAAAAGTTAACGTTAGCTAAAAGTAATGGATAAACAGTGTAAATAGTTAGCTAAAAGTTAAAGTTAGCTAAAAGTAATGGATAAACAGTTGAAATAGTTAGCTAAAAGTTAACGTCAGCTGAAAGTAATGGATAAGTAGTTGAAATAGTTAGCTACGAGTAATGGATAAACAATGTAAATAGGTAGCTAAAAGTTAACATTAGCTAAAAGTAATGGATAAATAATTGAAATAGTTAGCTAAAAGTTAACGTTAGCTGAAAATAATGGATAAACAGTTGAAATAGTTAGCTAAAAGTTAACCTTAGCTGAAAGTAATGGATAAACAGTTGAAATAGTTAGCTAAAAGTTAACGTTTCCGTAACATTTCCATTGCTGTGCTTTCTTCATATAAAAAATATGGTCAGGTTCATGCAGTACAGAATGTGTCTTAAGATTACTTTTATATTCTGGTAGTGGACAAAGATGACATCATTTTCACAGCAGCGGTGAGGCAATGTTACATGTTCTTGCAGCCCTGATGCAAAGTTATATCACCGTCTTACCCCAGACATTTTAACTGTGGAATGATTCCGCTTGTTGGGAAATCAGCCTTTTTTCTACCACTTTAATGCTGTTTTATGATGGCACACATGTGCATGCGCCTGCTGTGTGTTTATTAACAGTTGGAGTCTGTGCATGTTGTTATTTCACCTCAGTTCTCGGATATGTTTTTCTCTTGTGTTTTGCATTGCAGAGTTGCTTCGTAAAAACACTGCCACTGTGAGTAATGTAGCATCATATATTAAGTCACTTTGTGATTGCCTCCCACATTTCAGAGAAGGGACGACTGGAGGATCTACAGCACATCATCTGGTAGGTTCATTTTTATCTAGTTCATTTTTTAAAATCCTTATATTTTGGCTGTTTTGTTATCTTGTTTATGAAAGTGTTTAATTGTACAGCTGAGTGTGGAGAGCAACAGCATGCGGAGTAAGAGACAGGGAATATCATGTAACAAAGGTTATCAGTGAGATTTAAATCCAGAACGTGTGGTTACAAGGTACAAAATGAGTTTATTCTCATTCTGACAGTGCAAATAGTCGTAATTAGCTTAGTTTAGCATAAATACTTTTTGTTAGAGTATTTTTTCTTTAAATCCGACCCTCATAATGAAGGCAAAGAAAAATAATTTTGAACAATTTCTTTACCACCTCTATGCCGCCAGGACACAATTAGACAATGCTGTCACACAGTTTTTCTCAAGTGTGCACTATGAATATGGTATGTTGGTGCTGTTCATTATTTCCATAAATACACAGCATAAATACAAGTATTTTTAAAACTAAAACATTTACAACTAAAAGTTTCAGTGGTAAATTATAATCAGTCAATTGCATCTTCAAATTCCCAATCCTTTGTGCTTGTTTCACAACATATGGGCTCTGGTGAATCTTTTATTTCTCCCTCCAAACAATACATTTGGTCATTTTCTTTTCTTCTCCCTTCCATCTGTGAGGTATTTGGATTTCTAAAAGAGCCACTTTGTTCTCCTCTCTATATGATTCTTTCATTATCTAAGTAAACCAGAGCATTCAGGCTTCTGGTGTGGAGGGTTCCCTCTCTACCAGCCTGCCAGGGCACTCAGCACCTTCACAGGGATCATAAATACAGCACTTCTGCTGCCATCAGCCCCTTTTGTAATCACATCCATTGTCCCATAAAGGGACCACAGCAATTTCACTGTGCCTCAGCACATGAGTGGGTCAATGAAATGAGAGAATCCTGATAACACACATGTAGGTCTTGAGGAGAGGGTCATAGTGTATTGAGGGGCATTTTAGATCTGTATCAGAGCCAAATGATGTTTAAATTGGTCTTATCAGCAGATTAATTATATAGAAAGGATTCAGAAGATTAGCTGATGCTGATTCATTTGCAAGTATAATTTCACCCATGTTTGTGCACGTACAGCTTATGTAGAAACATCATACTCCCGTCACGTAGGGGATCTTTTTCTGGAAGTGGGGGTGGTTTTCTGAAGTGTTGCACCATGAAGCAGACTACAAGCTGTACTACTTCCTTACCAAACATAGGCATCCAGGTGGCTCTTTCCCACGAGCTGATCTCCAGTCAGATAGGTGTTGTGTGATGAGGAGATGAAGTAATGGGTGAGAGGCTGGTCCATGCGTTGGTAGACAGATGTGTGGGCCTGGTCGAACACGCAGCAGTCTTTGGACTCCATGTACCGGAAGAATCCTTCAAATGTCATGGACCTGCTTTCTCTGGCTGGAAGAGGAGGAAGGAGCAGAGTAACACTGTCAGTGGCAGTCGAAATCAGCATCGCCTACTCTACCAAGTGCAAAAAAAAAGAGGACTACATTAGCCAGCTCAAGCAAAAGCACTGTTCCTAGTGTTAAAACATTAAAATAAATCCAATTAATATCAAAGCTATGAGTCTACAGCCATGCTAGTGGCTCTGTGAGGCAGTACTTATCGGCAGCGCACAGCGGTCTCACCAATCGCACTATGCTATGCTAACATGCTATGTTTAGCAGATATGACAGCGGTATAATAAGGTTTAGCGGGAATAATGCTTACCATGTTCACTATTTTAGTTTAGCATGTTAGCATGCTAACATTTGCTATTTGGCACTAAACACAAAGCACAGCTGAGGCTATCATTAGTTTGCAGGTATTAATTATAATAAACCGTGATGATGATGCCAGATGAAAAGTCAGGGGATCACCAAAGTCAATTTGTTGAGATATTATTATAGTCACTAGCGTACACTGTAGCTCCCTCAAAATATGGCTACTTAGTAAAGGTTACCGAGTTACTGTTATTATTGCCATGCCCGGCTCTCATTTCAGATACTTCACTTCCTGCTATTGTGTGTCTCCCACCTGTATGATTGTCCGCCCCGCCCTGATTGTTTTCATCTCTCCCTCGTTAGCCCTGCTGTCACCTGTCCCTCCTAATCACCCTCCTTTCATTGTGTATATAGTCTGTGCGCTCTCCTTTGTCTGGGCCAGTTTGTTTTCCCTGTCTCAGTGAGTGTTCCAGCTGTAAGTTCCTTGTGGTTTTTCTTAGAGTTAATTGGATCATTCTTCAGTTTCTTGGACTCATACCATGCCTTTTTCACAGCAGACATTTTGGCTTGTCATAGCAAGGAAAGCACAGGTTGACACAGTTTCACCTGTGCCTTGTCTGCTATCACAAGTCAACTTTCAGATTCTGGTTAAATTATGGATGAATTCAGCAAGTATGGCACGATTTAAAGGAACAGTGTGTAACATTTTGGGATCTATTAGCAGAAATGGAATATAATATTGATAACTGTATCTTCATTAGTGTATAATCACCTGAAACTAAGAATCGTTGTGTTTTCGTTACCTTAGAATGAACCATTCATATCTACATAGGGAGCGGGTCCTCTTCACGGAGTCCGCCATGTTGCTCCGCCATATTTCTACAGTAGCCAGAACAGACAAACCAAACACTGGCTCTAGAGAGAGCCTTCACGTTTTGAGGTTACCTGAAGGTCACCGTAGATTTCTGCCACGTGTGTGAAACTGCGGTAACGTGAGCCGCAGAGTGCAAAACCGTGGCACCGCCAGCTGCCGTCTGACTTCCGTTGCTCCTAAAGTAGTGTTATTATGATAAGGATGGCCTCTGAGTGGGGCGAATGGCGTTACCGCGGTTTTTCACTCGGCGGCTCATGTCTTGGAAAGGGTGGAGTGAGCGGAGGGGTACTCAGTTGGTTGCAATCTGTAACCACACCAGTAGATGTTGCCAAATCCTACACACTGTCCTGTATTCAGGTCATTTATTTGGTGAAGTAAATGCACAGTATGCATTATAATTATAGTTGTATAGTTACAGATGCTAGAAAAGCTAAAAACTGCTCCTCAAAACCCCTCTCATTCTCAAAGATTGATACCATAAAGTGAAAAAGTGAGGACAGACTAGTAGTGTTGTTGTTTTCCCAGTCTTGCCGTTTGTGATTCTGTGAATTAGCCAGCAGTACACTGAGCCCTAGACAACATCTGGTCTACTAGTCCACTGACGTGCCTGACTCTTCCATTTTCCTTCTGTCATTTCAACCCCCCTGCCCGTGGGCTTACAGCAAATCACTTTGTCAGCCTGGCACCACTGGAGCTTAGGCCTTGACTTCTGTTTTAACTAAATTAGCATCATTACGTGACAAAGGCTTAGTCCTTAAAGAGTAGATTGGGGTGTTTTTACCCATAGTAATGAGCAGCAAGCAGCCTGACATGGTACGCAGCTCTCCCTTCACCTACCTGTCTCTTCAATCTCATATCTATCAATCAAACTCTCTGCCGTCTCTTCATTTGCTGTGAGCTCCCTCTGCTCTTTCTGGAGGAACCTGAGGAGGGTGCAGGCCGGCAAAATGGTCCTCCCTGAGGCGTAGCATTCGTGCAGATGCTGGATCTCAGCTCTCCTGGTGGAGGGGGCCTTGCCTCTCTTCATCTTGCCCTGCACACAATCATTATAGCCTCTTAAATCCCCTGTTGTCGACCCTAGGAGGTTATTAAGTTTCTTTGTGAAACTTCCAACTTCTATGAAATCAACACGCAATTCTGAGAGGAGTACGTGGCTGCTAATAATTTATTAAAGGCTTGTGTTCACTGCAAGGCTGAATATCAGTCGTGATAGTGTTAGAAGGAAGAAAGAGTTGAATTTAGGTCCTTTTAATGCTTCAGATTATTCTTTACGTTGTCATCTTGTAGATATTTCAAACACTTGTTTCAAAGACGCAGCACATCACTTGCTCTCTAAAAATATGCAGGAAATAGTGAATAAAATGTCAACTCGGAGATGTATCCCAGCTTTTACCTGAGCTCACTGTTGAAATACTACTTTTTCAAACTCAGCATGAGAGAGAATAAAAGAGAAGTCAGGGTCTTCACTCTGCACAAAGTTCTCACGCTGCACCCCCCCTCTCCTCTCTGTATCTCTTCCATCCATCAAATACTGAGGCAACGTCTGTATGACTTTCTCATTTTAGTCCCTCTCCTCTCCTTGTCATTCCTCTCCGTCAGTGAGACCAAAGTGTCTGTGACTTTCCCTGGCTTTGTGTGAGTCTCTCTCCCCTCCATACCTTTTCATCTCTCTGTTCTGCAGCCCTTGACAGTTCAGACATTATGCCTAAGCCAGTGTTGTCACTGGGCTCCCTGCAGTGGGGCCGGCCTCCCGTTGCATCTGTTGCCTCAGCGTGAGCAACACAAAGCAACCAGCTCCGCTGTCATCTTCATTAACCTTTCATGAAGTTGCAGCAACTGTATCTAAGTCAGAAGATCCTGTAAAGTGGTGTATTATGTCTAATAATTGGCTATTAACCCAAGAAAGTAACCAATCTTACATAAAGATGTGGATAAACCTTTCTCACAACACTAATATTTGCCAGTAAACCATTTGTCACTGAGGAGGGATTTAGCTACAGTAGATGCAACTCCAGTGGGACTGAGTCAAGTGTTTCCTGGAAACTCAATAAGAGATCGTGTAAACAACAGCCTACCTCAGATATCGATGGTCTCTGGGTCCCTGTAGTATAGATATTCAGGAACAGGATGTAAAAACACTCAAAACCACCTGATTTTTCAGCAGGTTTCTGGGGAAGTACACAAAGTTGTTGCCATGGTGACAAAACATTCTGATTCTAAGGACATGAACAGTTAAGATGATATATTATACTGCAGAGGAAGATTAAAACTCACCCTGTGTCTGTCTGTCCCTTATTATTTCAGATATGAGCGGTGGATTTGGTAAAACACAGACAGAATAGAGTATGTGAAGAAAGAACCGATGCCTTCATGTTCCAGCCGGGTGAAAACACTGTCTGGGGTGAGTGAAGAGTCTTTCCCTTTCACATTTTTGGACAAAGTCATTATATCTCAGTGTGATTAGAAGTTTAAACCAACAGCATAACACAGTGCTCAATTATATAAAGAAGTCCAGTCAACAAACACTAGTTATTTCCACTATGGAGGTTTGTGTTTTCATTCTGTTTAATTTTTCTCAAAAAGGACTTAAATGTCTTACTTCTAATGTTTTCTGATATTTGATCGTCAGGTGTGGCCTGTTTGACACAAACTGCCTAACTATATGCCCCTTGTGATTGCTACCAAATTTAAATGAGAGTAGTACACATCTACTCTGAGTTATCCTACAAAATTTGACGGTGTTTCTCCTGTAAATGTTGTGACTTGAATATGATAAATGAAATGCCCATAAACTGAAATTTAGCACAAGGCATCTTTGTCCAATGATCTAATATTTCTGGACAGGATGAAGGTATTTCCAAAAATCTTGGCCACCATTGGCCAATCAGCATTACTGTTTTGATGAAAATGCAGATTCAATTTTTTTTATATTATCTGGTCAAAATGACTTCTTGCTTGTGATTTCCTACTACAGCATGGTAAATTGAAGCCCTAGCATCTCCAATGTCTGCACTGAGCTGCTGTCTGAATATATCATGCAAATATATGTTGGTAGTTTACGGAGCACCAGAGATTGATTTCAGGGGTAATAATTTCATGGAATAAAGTCCACGTTCCCCAAAATTTCAAAGGCACAGTGGATGAAAGTGTGAACGCATCATGGAGAACATTTCCACTGATTCTTTGTTGTTTGTTTTAGCAAGTTTGACAGGAACTTCCTCCCTGGTTATCTGTGTAAATCTGAATGTTATTGGTGTGGTGTGAATCACTGGTGCACAACAATAGTCATAGTTCAGCAGAGTCATTCCTGTCTACACCAGACTGTAATGGTTCGGCCTTGGGCCTGTCAGAACCATTGGGCACACGAGTTTGATGTGATAATTCCCAGGCAGTGAACATGAAGCCCTGTATATGGCCCCGTCTCTGCATCACTGCACCTCCCTCTCCACGGTCGGTTAGCTGGACTCATCTGGGAGCAGAGTGTGCTTGTGTATGTAGCTGGCAGTTTTTGCTTCTGTGCTTATGTGCATCTGTGCATATTGGAGGGTCGATGGTGAATAAAAAGATCAGCAGTCCATACGTATGTTTGTGTGTGTGGGTGTGTGAGTGGGGGGGATGCAACATTACACATGTGGAGCGCAGATGCACCAGCACGCTGCGGCACCGTTCATTCTGCTCATTGTGGGAAAATCAGATCACTTTGCTTCATTGCGATGTGCAGAGATCAAGGTTTTATTTTTAACCCACGGCTCAGATTTAATGCCGTGGCAAAGCAAGAGTCAAAACCGCACCTGTTCAGATGCTTAAGACGGGAAGAGCTGAGTCTTGTGCACCTTTTTGAAATGTGACTCTGTGCTTGAATGGAGGGGGTGGGGGGCAGACCATGTTTCCTTTTGACAATGTATTCCCAGCTGGATTTCCACCGGCTCATTTGGTATTCATTGGCCCGTTGGAGCTTTGAGTCATGCTGCAGAATGCCAGTGGTAATGCTTGATTTCAGGGGATAACTAGAGAGGAGAGGAGCTCTGGCATACAGTATGTGCATATGCACTTCAGCATAGCATATCATCTAGCAACCCTGCTGTGTCCTAAAAAGATATATTCATTTACTGGTAACTAGGCTTGGCCGAATATGTTTTGGAGGAAATCCCACAGAGAATTGGGAGGAGGTCAAGGTGGGTGGTTAGGCATATAAAGCATAGGACTTTGAAACCCGAGACCCGAGACATCCTGTTTCCAATTTGTTGTTTAAAACACTAAAGCACTTGGTTTAGGTTAGGGAAAGCGTACACTGTCTCCAAGGCAGTGTTTGGCAGATATGTTCAGTATTTGCAGTAGTATTGCATTTCCTACTAAGCTAATTTGCCACAGCGAATATGGTGCATAATAAAATGGAATGTTAGAAGACAGGGTTGCAACCAGTCTGTTCATCACCTGTAGTATAGTCAATTTTAAAATAGTGTAGCAGCTGTAAAGTTAAGGCTGTCAAAGTTAACGTGACAACGCGTTAACGCAAATTCGTTTTAATGCCACTAATTTTTTTAGCGCATTAACGCAACTTGCGATTTAACCCGGCTGCTATTCGATCTTTCTGAGTTTCTAGCGGGCTCAGTTTTAAAACTAGAGTGAAGATACTGTCATCATGTGAAACTAGAAAACCTAAGGAATCCATTGGTACCAACCATATCACACTAGCTTGTCGCGAAGGTGGCTAAGTAACGCTCCAAACTAAATTTGGCGAGGAAAAACCCACAAGTCTCCCCTTTACAGACATGTCCACTTTATGATAATCACATGCAGTTTTGGGCAAGTCATAGTCAAGTCAGCAAACTGACACACTGGCAGCTGTTTTTAGCTGTTGGGTTTGAGTTTGCCATTTTATGATTTGAGCATATTTTTTATGCTAAATGCAGTACCTGTGAGGGTTTCTGGACAATATTTCTCATTGTTTTGTGTTGGTAATTGATTTCCAATAATGAATATATACATACATTTGCATAAAGCACATTTCCCCACTCCCATGTTGATAAGAGTATGAAATACTTGACAAATCGCCCTTTAAGGTACATTTTGAACAGATAAAAAATGTGTGATTAATTTGCGCTTAATCACGATTAACTATGGACAATCATGCGATTAATCACGATTAAATATTTGAATCGATTGACAGCTCTAATTCCCATATAATCCACACAAACACACATACACAATCTCAATCACAGAGACACACACACACACACAGAGAAATTTCATGCTGGCAGAGTTTATTGCCAGCTGGGTGAGGAAGATAATAGTGATGGGCTCATTATTATGAACAATTGCTTTATTTGGATCTCTCCACTTCCCTCTTCCTTTGGGTTCTAGCACAACTTTGTCATCAGGAAATCACAAACTGATGAAAACATAACCAGCAAAAAAAGGAGGAAATATTTCTAACTGTAAAATAATAATAAATAAATAAATAATACATAATAAGAAGGCTGTGGAATCTGCTGTTTACAGAAGATGAATCAAAATTCATGGCTGCTTAGTATTCTTGCTATTCCATTCCAGAGATATTGCTGTAGCCCTGAGCAAATGGCCATCTGTTGGTGAAAATCGCCATCTAGCAGCATGCATGTTGTTGAGGCATCAGAGTCATCATTCTCTGACAGTGCTGGTGTGTTGCGAGAGGCAGGCAGGCATTTGGTTATTAGGAGAGATTCCAGCCAAGGGAAATCAGTGAGTCAAAGCAGCAGGCAGTGATGTTCATTTGTTATTCAGCTCAGGATGGAGACAATGATACAGATCTATATCCATCCTCAGGAACACTGATGATACGTGCATTGATGAGCGTTCATGTTGTGACAGATCCTCCACATCCAGCTCACGTTACAGAGTTTGACATAAATAGCAGAAATCCTGCGTTCTGTGGATTCAGACAGATTGCAGGGCATCGTTACAATGCTACCAGTCTGTCTTTCATGCCTGTTCCTATCACTTTAAAATCTTATGGCAGTAGACATGGAAAAATATTTAAAAGCTGACATAACTTACTTTCTGATGAGCTGTCATGCCTTTTTTTCTCATTATGTTACTTTACAATTTGTCAAAAGCCTCTTAAGCCTCTTAAATTGAGCTAAATATAATGAATAGGCCAACACTTTGTGTGGCTTATGCAGAGTGCAGCTATAATTAGAAAGCTCTACTATGAAGAGTGCTAATTTAATTACTGCTATTACATATTATAGCATCATTGTCAAACTTTTGCTGACTGCTGTTTTAATTATAGCCGGTCCCAGCCAATGTGCAGCGATCCCCAGTAAATTACATATCCCCTTTCTGTCTCGCCGTGCTTTGCTCATCCATTTTGTGCCCCATAATAGCCATGGGAGATTAATTGGTGTCTTTTAGCCTCGCTGACTGCCAGGAGTGATGTGAGGGAAGTGTGTCCACCTGATGGGGAAAATTGGACCATTTAGCTTTCTATCATAGTTCACATGGCTTCTCCATCCTCCCAACTAATTCATGCACCCATATTAACCTAAATAGAGTCAGGCGAAATGGGACTCCCACCCTCTATTAGAGAACCTGGACTCAGTACAGGATGGAAGAACTGATGGTGTTTGGGGTAAGTCAATTAAGCATCTGGCTATGTGTGTGTATGGATACAGGCCAACCATCATCATATTATAAAAAGATGGAGAGCTCTCTCAACCACTCACAGTAGCAACAAACTGCCAAAGCACATATACAGATTAGATCCTGATGCTCTGAAAAAGGATTCAGCTTGTAAGCCCCATTAGTGAGAGTACGAGGCTCTAAAGATGCAGCTTTGGCATGATTAATACTAAGAACTAAGTTCTGCATAGGCTCTTGGGGCCATTAAAGGCCATTTTAGGGCCATGGGTCCTATTCTTGTGCAGGCACACCGTGCAAGGCATGGCTTTATGAAGTAATAGTGCCTTGAGTGATGTCTGCCGTTCATGATGCACTATGAGTTGTTTTGTGAATCGATATTCTCCAAAATGAGAGAAGCACAGTAGGACAGTAGGAGCTGTATCTGTCCAGCCCATTCGCAGAAAAAAGCCGTATGAATGACGATAATGCGCGAGGCATTTAGCGAGCAATAAGAACGCCTTTCTTGCACTGGCGTGTCATTTGTGCGCCATGTAGTCTGTAGCTGTACTGGTCGTGTAAATATGCAACGGTCAGCGCTAGTGATGTAGAAAAATAAGCGAGAAAGACCACTCATGGTGGGCAGGAGGGGATGTAGATGGGTCCAACAAACACAGGACTTTCAACCAGGAGATTGATGTTTTGTTTTTTAAGTTACTTAAATGACGTTTGTGATGGGTTTTCCATATGTTACGTTGTTTACGTAATTATTTTTAGCCCAACCATGACGTTTTTCCTAAACCTAACTAAGGGGTTTTATTGCTTAAACCTAACTACCGACATTACTGTACTTTTGTTGCGTGGCGTACAAATGACACACGAAAAGCCTAAAATGCGTCCTCATGACACGCAGAATGTCTGTGTAATGTCATGCTATTCATCGCAGTGGGCAACTCTGGGGTCTGAGAAGTGAAGCCAATACGGAAGTGCCTTAAACTTGCATTCTCTCTAACAGCCAGCAGGGGGCGACTCCTCTGGTTGTAAAAACAAGTCTGATTGTATAGAAGTCTATGAGAAAATGAGCCTACTTCTCACTTGATTTATTACCTCAGTAAACATTGTAAATATGAGTTTATGGTCTCAGTCGCTAGTTTCAAGTCTTCTTCAATGCAGCATGATGTTCATTTAGTAAATTATGGTCCCATTTAGAGTCAAATAGACCATAAAGCAGGGTATGCTTTAGGGTGTGGCTACCTTGTGATGACAGGTCGCTACCACGGCGTTGTCCGGTCTGGGAGTTTTCTGTGTTTTCATCGTAGAACTTTAACCCTTTCACAGTGTGTTTTCAGTTCATGAAAGTCAATTATAACCTTTTTGGTTGCCTGAAAACGTCTTACTGTATTAAGCGTTTGGTTGTACTTAGCACCACTGTCTCGTGTCACTTCTGGTTGCAAAAAATCAGCATGGCGACGGCCAAAATGCCGAACTCGAGGCTGCAAAACGGTAGTCCACAAACCACTGGGTGGTGTCACAGTGACTACATCCACTTCTTATATACAGAATATTATTCATACGTCTTCCCGTGAGACTGGATTGAGAACACTGCAATTTTGGTGTCTATTACCACGATTTGTGCCATCCAGCCCACCTGTTTTGAGCAAGTCAACACAGCATGCAAGGCTTGCTTGTGTTTTGTGCTATTTTTGATGCCAGAGGCGCATGTATATAGTACATATTATACATACAGTATAATGCAATCTGAAAAGGTTCCTTAGTACTGCTGATCCAGCCTGAAGCTCTGTGCACTACTAGAAAGCCCCTAACAGAAGCTCATTTAGGGCCAAGAAACAGAAAACATTTATAGCATATTTAAGGGCTTCTGTGGAGCTCTGGGCCCCGCAAATCATTCAGGGCATCATGCCAAAGGCACACGCCTACATACAAATTTCATAGTGTGAATATCTTGGCCGAAATGATCTAAGTAATATTATCTAGATCATTATTGGAATGAGATTAACATCTTTTGTGACTTTAATAACTAAATTCACATTACTACTCTCACCACCACTTGTATTTTTACAAGGACTATTCCACAGCCATCTGAATTATTCATCATGATATATGATTAAATTGGTTTTCATCTCATCTCTGTTCACAGATACTGTGCCCTTAGGTTTGTTAAGTTCTACTCGCCATCATTCTCAGGAAAAAAGTGTTGACACCAGAGTGAAAAGGTGTGACATGCAGACACTTTGCATTTATGCTTTCTGACAGCCTGTCAGAAAGTCCACAATAGGAGGGAACAAGACTTGCCTCTCTGCCAGTGAACTGTTGGATATTGAATAAAATTCATACAGATATGGGAAGTATTCATATTAGAGTACCCCTGAGGAGTGCTAGAGTGGGAGGGGGCGAGACATCAGCAGTACAAAAGGAAGATCATCTGCATGTATGACACAGCACAGACCTGTGACAGGAGAATCAAGGTAAATGTGACCTTGTGCATCAATATCTACGGTGTTAGGTAGACATCTGCTTCATATCTGAAATGTAGCTACAGTGAGCACAACTGGCATCAAGGGGCTAATTAGAAGGTATCACCTGTGTGTCTGCAACCCTGTCAAGTATACTACTGTCTGGGGTAATTGTAATCCATTTTTATTGCTACTGTTAGATCCAGTACAGTATTTTGCACAGGTTTCTGATCATACTTCACTCCTCCACTCCTCATTAGAGTTTCATAAATTCCCCATGACTGTGTGTTCCTCTCTCCATCAATCAACCAGTAAACAGAATATTCCTGACCACCTGTTCTCCTCTGTCGCACCCACAGATAGAGTAATTGATCATTGAAAAAGTATGAAAATGCAAGCATCTGTCTCCATGTTTGAATTTGTGGTAGCGGGTTATTGTTGATTCTGGAGAAAGTAAAAACATTTCCCTACCATGAGGTTTGACATTAAAATGTAAGAGTGCACAGATTAAAAAAAAGGAGTGAGGTGTATGCATCTGCTTAAACGGTAACTTCGGTGGTCCAGGTTGAAAAATACCAAAGTTATTCTTTAACAATGAAGAAATTTGGACATCTTAACTGGATTTACAGTATCTACCCAAAACTTTAGTAACTTTTGCTCGAAACATTGTGTATTTAAACATTACCAGTGTCTCCTGTCATTTTAAGGTGTACTGAAAGTCCTGATGTTCCCCATAGATATCCAATGAATGACTCTGTGTGGGCTGGTGGACTCCTCGGACCACTGGGACCGAAATGAGATCTGCAATTCTGGCTCCACCGTTCCTCACTCAGGAGGCTGTACTAATTAATCAGTTGCTTGGCAACATCTGGCAAGGGCATGATTTATGGCACACAGTCTAAACACCTGTTATGCTGAGACAGGAATGGGCGGAGGTTGAGTTATTGTGCAGCCCATCAGGCCCTCTCACACTGTGTGTACATATCTGGCAGCAAAATGGAGTTGACTGGGACATTTACATATTTAGGCCTTTTTTTGCTCCGCATTCGAGCAGCTGATTGGGTTTCTATTGTAAACGAACACAATAGCCTCAAGGATGTTTCAACTCCATTCTTATTTTTTACCAGCATCACTTCATCAGATCTCACACACTGCACACCCGTTGTGGTTAAATGAAAAGCGTGCAAAACATGGCTATGGCTAAGATAAATTGAGGCTTTGTGGGCTTCATAAATGTTTCCCTCCCATCCTCATTAATCCCGCGCATCATATTCAAACAAAGCTTTAACTACAAAGCAGAGATTTCCAGAGGGTCCCTCCAATTATTGCCAAGTCGTGTCCTGTTTTCCCCAAAATCCTCTAGTAGCTTGCTTGTACCTGCAGGGACATGGCTGCCATCCAGGGAGCCGTGTTGTCTCACATTTTGCAGACTTGTTCCCCTGGCATCTGTCTGTTTACAAAAAAGAAAGATAGTCTGTGCCCTCCGCGTGGCACTCTACACGGCTCATTCCAAACAATAGGCTCTTTCACCTGATGTTTTGACATCCACGTCACCTCATAGAGACCTCAGAGCGACAAGTTGCTGAATCTGTCAGGTGATCCCTCGCTTCGTTTCCTGTTTCTATATTAAACTAGGTGTGTGATAACAGTGAATTTTATTCTTTTAGATACGTCTAAATTAGCATTTTCTTGAATGCGCCTTTCTTTTCCTGTCTCCTTTTACATCCCCAAAGAGCAGACAGAATAATGTCTCTTTCTTAAAGAGGACTAGCCGGGATGTACGCTGTCTCAGTGAGCTCAGAGGAACTCGTTCATCACAGCTCACTAAATAAATCAGGGATCCATTAATTGCATTTCACAGCAGTCATGATCTGCAAATTAGGAATCAAGGAGCTCATTTTGTGTACACTACTGTAATTGCACGGTAGTCACAAATGCAATTATTCCAATCCTTTCTGCTCTGATTCGTTGCCAGTTTTTTGCTCTTTCTGTCATTTTCCCGATGTTCCATCATGTATGAAGGTGCTTTTGTTCATTTTGACAATGCTTCAAGTTCACAAGGAGGCCAGAGAAAGTGGAGAATAACATTGTGTCATTTAAAATGAATATTTTATTGGAGCAGTACTCGTTAAGCAGCAGCTGAAAACAGTTCAGTTTCTATTTTTTTCTCTCCACCAGAGGCTGCCTACAGTAGATATTACAACTTATGACTCCGGGACAAACTTGTAAGCGTTAAGTGTTAAAGGACCAGTGTGTAACATTTAGGAGGATCTGTTGGCAGAAATGGAATATAACATTAATAAGTATGTTTTCTTTAGTGTATAATCACCTGAAAATAAGAATTGTTACCTTATAGTTACCTTAGAATGGTCTTCACATAGCTGGCCGCCATGTTTCTACAGTAGCCCAGAATGGACAAAACAAACACTGTGGTAACTTTTCCTGCTTGGGCCGGAGTCAATAACGTTACTCGCTCCAGAGTTAACCCCCGTCACTCCACTCAGCTGCCGGGAAATAAGACACAGGGAAACCTCTGTTGGTCTTGAGGAGCCACTCTCTCTCTCTTGCTTCACCACTCACTTCCCACATACACACACACTCTACACACTGACTGCTATTCTTCAAATGACCTACGCTACTCTCAGCCTATTCTCATTCCCTGGGCGTTAAGTATCGAGGCTTTGTCACAGCCGTCGGCATGTGTTACCGCCGCACAAGGCACCCTTTAGCGCCAGTATGAAACGCACCGGGCGTTCCATTAACTATAATGTAAACCCATCCGCAGCAACAGTAAACGCGCATAGAAAGTGCGGCAGGAGGGGAAGTGGATGGGTCCAACAAACACAAGCCTTGAGACCGCTGTTCATGTCCCGTGCGTCATGTTACAATCAGCTGTTTGTTCGTGTCCCATGTTCACAACGTTCAGTGTCATTTTCACTGTAGAAACATAGTAGTTTCAAGCCCAAACATGTAGTTGTTTCCTAAACCTAACCACAGTGGTTTTGTTGCCTAAACCTAAAGTGAAGGCATGAGTAACTAAAGAGGTTTTGATGCCGAAAATAAAGTAACGCCAAGGGGTGTGACAAAGGGGCGGTATATAACGAGCTGGGATGAGAATGTGTTGCCTACACGCTTGGCGCACAGAGGTTGCAATCTGCAACCTCACTGCTAGATACCGCCAGATCCTACGCACTGCTCCTTTAAGAGTGTGGCCCAAGCCTTCCTCTGAAATCAACTGTTTATGGCACACCTGTATGTTCACTATCCTACTCTCCATATAGTAAGTATTAGACAAAGAATCAAAAGATGTCCTCAGTCCAATGAATTGTGATTTGATGCATATGTAAATGTGAAGTAGGAAAAGGGACAGGTTTAACATTCACAGCACAAAAGCACATTCAGGAAGTTTTCTATAGAAAAACTCCACCACCTTCCTTTGCCCTGTAAAGTTTGCTGTCAGTGAGCTGTTTGATCTGCTGGCTTTAGAGAGCACACATTTGCATGTCTCTGTGTGCTGCTCATGCACCTTTTGTGCTGCTGCTTTATTGTCACAAATTAGTTTATTATCCATTCCATCATTATTGCTAATCACCTTTATGGCATTAACCCTTTCTTTGTGTGATATTCAATCATTGGCATATAGCAGTCTGTCCATCCATCCATCCGTCAGTTTAGAGGGTTTGCCTGCTCTTTATTTATTTTACCTTTCTGCTGAGCACAGCAACTGCAGTGAATGTAAGCCATCCAGCCGACAAAGCACTGATTAATTGTCTGCCTGCAACAAGAGGAGAGTGGCAGCAGCAGAGGGAGCAGGTTTAGAGGATGGACGCTAAAGAGGATAGCAAGGGGGATAACTGTCCATGCAAGCTTTGACACGTTCAATGTGTAAAAGGACACAGTCCTCTGGCTGAATCATTGTCTATGTATACATTTCTAGTGTATGAGTCCAAATCTGAGCATACCTGCCCTTGTGTGTATCTGTCAGTCAGTGTGCGCATAGTGTTTGCTTCCAAACCACAGGTATGCAGGCTTTTCACTTGTGTACATGTGTGTCTTTGTTACACAGCACAATGCATAGCCTACCCTGCTGACAATCCTCCTCGGCTCTCCTCTCCCTGCAGGAGGTCACATGTGTGACATCTCATCAGCCAGGCTGTATTTGAGATAAGTGAGGAATCAATACTTATTGATTAGAGGAGCTGCCACATGAAACTCTTCCCCTGCCCCGCCTGCTCTGTCTCAGTGTCCCGGCGTAAAAAGCAGATGGCCCTGCGTACCTAATGGTGATCATCATGCGGGACGTGTTTAGTGGCCCAGACACAACCTCACCACAGGACTCAGCTGTGTCCCACTGCCTCTCCAGCAGACGGACAAATTTAGATCCTTATGCAGACACACACACACACACACACACACACACACACACACACACACACACACACACGCACACACACACACACACACACACACACACACACACACAGTGGCACTTTCTCACTGATAGAGATGTCAAGGAATACACATCTAGTGATTTTGAGGATTATTGTGAATTTGAACCAAAGGATGTTTGATTAAAATGCTGTTTTGTATTCTTTAGAAAAGATTTTTCATTACCGTGAGTGCCATTCTTTACATTTCTGTGTGATGTGCAGTAAATTGCTGAATGTTGATGTATTGCCCTTACCGTATGCTTACTGGACCTTGACAAGGGAGGAAAGGAGCTCAGATTTCCCACAACCCATCACTCCCACTCGTCGATTCAGAGCCAATTTGCTGCCCCGGCCTTTTCACTGTTGCTAACACTGGTCATCGTGCCAAATGGCTCAACTATATGTATTTATGGTTGTTTTTCAGTTTGTGGTGTAGTTGGGAGTTATGTATTAAATATTCCAAAGGCAACGTTGAACTCGTTACACCTAAACAGGTGTGTGGAGTGGGAGGAGGTAAAAGCCAAAAGCTGACTCAGCACAATGTGCAATCTGCCACATAAGCAGAATAAATAAACCACCAGTCATCTTGTACGAGGAGAAGAAAGATACTCGTTAAGGTTTTAATTTAATTATTTTGTGTTAATAGGCTGATTGATAGTGTGGTCTGACATGAGGCCCAGAAAGAGAAAACTTTTGTCATAGATATTATTAAGGCGAGACACTACAGGCTTACATGCACAATTTTGAGATTTTGGGCTATTTTGCTTCTACAGTATAACATGTCTTCTTTCAGACGAGTGGAAAGAAAACATCCAAAATACACATTTAGGTGTTTATTTTACTGTTTTGTCTTTTTGCGTCTGTAAATTTATCCCAAATTCACCAAAAGTTAGCATTAGATAATGCCTCATTTGCATATTTAAACATAAAATTTCAGAAAACTTGTAATACAAAAGATATTTATCTTAATGTAAGTAATCGACTGGGGAAGTTGCATGGTGATATCTATTAGTTAAACATGTTTACCCTGTTCATCAGTAGTGTCAAAATGTATGGAATCCTACAATCCATCTTTAAAGATATGGATTGTAGGCCGTTTTCTCAAAATTAGGTTTTTCTCTGAGCCAGAACTCTCCACTTCAGAAGCACTTACATCCACCAAACTTTACAGTTTCATTCCTATATATATTCTGAAGGTTTTTTACAAAGGGGTTTGTTTATATATCATTCATAACCTGATTTATAGAACATTTTATTCCTTAAAACATGGCGAAAATAGTTTTTTTATGGCTGTTGACAGTATTTAGTGATAAAAAGAGAGATCCAAAATTTCCTTTTGACTCTAATATGTCAACAAAATTAAACAAGAATTTTGAATCTGGCTTCAATCAATGTTCAGATTTATGTTCTGGAAATTTATGCAAATTAGTGCATGTTTGATAAGATAATGCCTCATTTGCATATTTAAACAAAATTAATACATTTCAGAAAAACTTGCCTGAAATAATTGTCTTAATGTAAATAATCAACTGGGGAAGTTTCATGGTGATATCTATTCTATTTTTATTATTATTATTTTCACCTGTAGTGTCTCCCCTTAAACTGACACTAGCAGAAGTACTGTGCCAAAAGATCTTCTTGTGTTTCATTAAAACAATTTATAACAAACATTGAACTGTTTGAGTAAAACTGGTGACAGGAGAACATTTCCTCATGATTGACATATCAGACTATATCAAATTATTTTTTATATTTCAGAAAAATGAAAATGTTGTGTTGGAGTCTCACTGCCTACTTCTGGTGCAGAATGACTGAAAGTCCCTGTTTTGCTTGGCTTGTTTTATTAACATGCTGTAAACTGGCAGCTTCATGAGGTCTCTCAGGACACATCATTTGTGGTAGAACATTCAGTGCTTGTGCAGCATGTCAACGTAACATGACGGGGTGTGTAAAGCTGTGTGGTGTCTAACTGCATACTTCATCAATCACAGGCAGATCCATCCTTTTAGGAAGTTACTACAGAGAGCGTTGTCATTATATAAACAAACAAATACGGCGTCTACAACTCTCTCTCTGAGTAGAGAGCTCATTTAGTCAGAGCCGAAGGATGTGGGTCGGATACCTGTTGTGAACAAAAGAATAATTAAAGAAAAACAGATACTTTTGTGATGGATATGCTTTTGCTTTAGTAGATGTGACTCTCATTTTCTTTTTTTGAATCGACTGTACACACTCCACTGAAGAGCATGATGAAGCACGCAGACACATTCACAAGAATAAACACTCAGGAGTTATTGATGCAGACCCACACAGTGACTTATTTTCTGTGGAAATCCAGGATTTCACAACATCCTCCCATGTCTGAGGACTTAAAAACAATGCCAGTGAAGAAATTCCCCCGAAAGGCAAAGGGGCACAACTAAACTACTTTTCATGTAGCACCAATAGGGACTTAACTGAAGCTGTAATGATACTTTGATCATGGAAGATCATTGCACTTTTTGCATGACCTTGCATTTTTTTTAAAGCTCCAGGCTCAAAATAGCCCCAAGCAGAGCAGATGTTCATACATAAATATGTGTACTGTGATGTCAGAGACGAGGTCATATGTTTCCTTCCTTTTCCAGAATATTTTATTCAGACTCTTTTTTTAACATAATTAATTACTTTGGAGGTTACTCTGTCTCAACTGGATAGTGGGATGTTTGGATCTTTCAAGGCCACCAATTGACAGGGAAGTAAGGGTTCTGTTAAAGGGGACATATCATGAAAAACTCACTTTTTCAGTGCTTGTGCACATACTTTTGGGTATCTGGAGTGCCTACCAACCCACAAGCTATGGAATAAGACAACCCAGTCAGTTTTTTGTGGGCTAACTAGATCAGAAAACATGTGATTCAACAAGCCAATCAGATTTGGCTCCCCTTCATGCAGGCTTAGAATATACCACCCCCTCATCTGTGTATCTCCACCCACGCATAGACTGTATATAAGAAGTGGACGTAGTCACCGTGACATTACCCATTGGTTTGTGGACTGCTGTTTTGAATCCTCAAGTTTGGCATTTTGGCCATCGCCATCTTGGTCTTCTGTAACCAGAAGTGACATGAGAGGGTGGAGCTAAGTACACCTGAACGCTGAATAAGATATTTGTAGGCGACCAAAACGTTACATTTAACTTTCATGAACTTAAAACACACTGTAAAAGGGTTAAAGTTGTAAAACGAAAACACAGACAACTCCCACACCAGACAATGCCATGGTAGCGACCTGTCAATCACAATGTAGCCACGCCCTAAAGCATACCCTGCTTTATGGTCTATTTGACTCTAAATGGGACCATAATTTACTAAATGAACATCATGCTGTATTGAAAAAGACTTGAAACTAGCGATTGAGACCATAAACTCATGTTTACAATGTTTACTGAGGTAATAAATCAAGTGAGAAGTAGGGTCATTTTCTCATAGACTTCTATACAATCAGACTTCTTTTTGCAACCAGAGGAGTCGCACCCTGCTGGCTATTAGAAAGAACGCAAGTTTAAGGTACTTCTACATTGGCTTCACTTCTCTGACCCGGAGGTTGCCCACTGCCCCCACTGCTTGAGAACTACCTTTGCAAAGATGCGGCATATTTTTATCGCAAGCCAATCAGAGCCGACTGGCCTTTTTCGGGAATGGGGGCTTAATGAGACAGGCGCTAAAACAGAGCGTTTCAGACAGAGGGTGAAAACATGTATATTTAGACAGACAATATATGAAAAATTTGTTTTTTGAACATTACTGGAGCAGTGTGTAGGATTTAATTACATCTAGTGGTGATTGCAACCAATTTAAACTTCTCCCGTGTGCCAAGCGTGTAGGATTGCTACAGTTGACGCGAAAACATGAATGGCCCTATCTGGTGCTAGTTGTTGTAAAAGTAACGTAGGTCAGTTGGAGAATAGCAGAGTCGTGCATAGAGTGTGTACGTGGGAAGTGAGTGGTGAAGCAAGAGAGAGGGAGAGCGGCAATGTGGTGATGTTGTGAGCAAACAAGTGAGCGAGTGGAGCAGAAGACAGAGTTAGTTTAGCTTTGAGAATATCAAACATCAACATCAGGTGAAAGAAAACATACTTATTAATATTATATTCCATTTCTGCTGATAGATCACCCTAATTGTTACAAACTGGTCCTTTAAAGCATGTAAACATATTCTAGTAGAAACCCAAATTACAAGTATGAACATGAAAATGAGCATGATATGTCCCCTTTTGTGGTTTCAGCAGCTACTTTGTGTCCTCATATTTTTTTCCCTTAACATGTGAACACAATATTCTGTGCTTTTTTTGTTCTGTGCTGGTTAAGATCTGCATCGCAGTGTGCGCACCCTATTAAAATGAAATTGCTTCCTTTCATTCATTAGGAATAATGATTAATGCATTAGACAGCTCTCTTTGAATTTGATAGTAGTTGCTGAACAGAGTGGGAAGGATAATCAGATAGCTTATTGTCCAAAAATCCAGGATCATTTGGGAACATCAGTGTTGTCCTTGAGGATTTCTTGATGTCCGCCTTGAAGAATTATTCCTGGACTGGAGCCTTTCTCACTGTCGCTCACATGACCCTCGCTGCCCCGAGAAGATGCTCATGACCTGTTTGTCACACTGCTCTTCTTTCCCATCAGACACAGGATATGTGTGTAAACAGGGGGAGGACTGCATGCTGAGACTTCCTGAATATTGCAAAGCCAAACAGATGTTGTGGTTGCATTGTTATACATGTCATCAGCTTCTGCAAAAAAAAGAAAACAGAGATGAAGTTTCTTGGTTGGTTTCGCATCCACACCTTAATTAACACTGTACATCACCTCAGACGTTTAAGACGTCTGCAGTGGAGTGCTGTGTGTCAGGATGTGTGCTGTCAGCACATGCGATGAGCTTTAATGAGCACTGTATGTTGGGGAATCACAACCATGTCAGGTTATCTATGCATTACACCAAAGTGGAGCTTATGACCTTGATCGATGTTAAGTAGTCCTTCATTTTAATTAATAATCTGCTCCATTACTTAAGTGACACAGCAGGATCTTGTGAGTAATGACAGCAGCCGCAATCAATAGGGAGCCCACTCATGATATGTGTGGATGATTTAAAGTCCAGCGCATTTAGCTTTTGCTTACTAAGTACTGATAGCAATTAATAAAGCAGTTTATGACACAAAGAGAGCTGGAGGGAAGCAGGTCAGTTTTATTATGTTTACACAGAGATTATTCAAAAATAAACAAACTTGATTTAGTGTTTATGTTCTTTTTAGTTTATTTAAAAAAATAATTTTGCGGGGGATTTAAACTATTTATTCTAACAGCTCAAAGTGAAGTCAGACAAACAGGATTATCAAGGGGAGACGGCGGATAGAAAACATTGCCGAACAAAATTTACGTTACTCAAACTGCTTTTTCAGTTACAGAAACAAACGAGTGGACTGATCTCCCTCCAGATATTAGAGTAATGTTAAAAAGGGTCGTGTTGTCTCAGCAGGTATCTCTCTCTGTCCCTCCCCTCTCTGCTGCTCTGTGGCCGGCTCTCCAGCGAGCTGCTGCTACCCCCCCCCCCCCCCCCCCCCCCCCTTCCCCTCCGTCAACAAGGAAATAAAAGCCCCTCGTCTACAGACCGGTCTCTTGAGAGAGCTCCAGCTCATAGCGGGGTCTGTGTGAGTGAATGCCCGGGTGGAGAGGTGGCGATCCCGGCAGGATCTAGCTAGCTGTGCCGGCAGTTTGTGGAGCTTCTAAACTCCGACAACAGTGGAGACAATGTTTGATTCGCCATCTAACATCGTAAAACGGTCAATATTCTAAATCTACACCGTTGATTTCTCGCCTCAACATTTTTCAGAAGTGAATTTAGTGATGAAATAGCTACGAAAAATGTGAAGTAGTTACGATGCGGCGGTGCTCGTGCATGTGTGTGGGGGGCGTTGCCTTATAAGGAGTTTCGAGGGGAGGGGAGGGTTTAGACGGAGCTCCTGAGGCGATGCGACTTTCAAATTATGCTAGTTTTCCAAGATCGCAGACCCCAGCTTTAATTAACACTGTACATCACCTCAGACGTTTAAGACGTCTGCAGTGGAGTGTGGCCTCGTCCACTCCCACCACATAATCGTGCCTTTGAAACAGCACTTTCACATTCAACTAGCCTGAAGTGGTTCTCCACAAACTGATCTATTACTGCTACTTAAGCATAAATACACTGCAGGGTGAAGGCACTGCCTCGCACTCACCAAGATGAAAACAGGAGGTGCTGTGTGTCAGGATGTGTGCTGTCAGCACATGCGATGAGCTTTAATGAGCACTGTATGTTGGGGAATCACAACCATGTCAGGTTATCTATGCATTACACCAAAGTGGAGCTTATGACCTTGATCGATGTTAAGTAGTCCTTCATTTTAATTAATAATCTGCTCCATTACTTAAGTGACACAGCAGGATCTTGTGAGTAATGACAGCAGCCGCAATCAATAGGGAGCCCACTCATGATATGTGTGGATGATTTAAAGTCCAGCGCATTTAGCCTTTTGCTTACTAAGTACTGATAGCAATTAATAAAGCAGTTTATGACACAAAGAGAGCTGGAGGGAAGCAGGTCAGTTTTATTATGTTTACACAGAGATTCATGTCTAAGCCAATAATGCCTAAACACAACATGCAGGTAAGATTATGTTAGTTTAGATATTTAACAGACACATCAATCTTGCGAGGTTGAGCTTTCCTGCCCATAGACTGTATATAAAGATGGACGATATGACAGCTCTCCAAAAGTGAAGCCGAAACATCTCGCTCGCCCCCTGGTGGCTGGCTGCAGTATAGGTCATAAATCCCGCCCCCTCCATGTTAGCAGATGGGACATGGGCCAAACTTTAAAGTCAGAGTACACGTCAAATAATTTTTTCCCAAAGATGGCTTCCGTCATTTTAGGCAGTTCTTATCATACTGATGTATGTTCAAGTATTCTTTTTTCTGATAAGTATGGTTTGAATTAGTTATAGAGAGCCGAAGTCCCGCCCCTTCCGGTGGACCCCATGGGACCTCATTCCGGAAAAAATATGTACAGTAGTCAACGGAGAGAGACAAATAATGTTTTGATCCCATTTGATTTGCGGCATGAATCACACATATGATGTTTGTCAATTTAAAAGACAATTTTGTGAGTTAGAAGCTAGGTGGCTCACACTAGCAAGCTGCGGCCGTGCTCAGCTTTTGATTGGCTCAGGCAGGTGTGTGGGCGGGACCTCAATATCGAGGCTCCATTACCCCTATCACTACTGTGCAGACTCTGGCTCCAAATGACGTCAAAATCTCAAGATGTCGGCATATATTTTGGCTTCACTTTTGTACAGTGGGAGGAAGTGGAGATGATTCGTCCATCTATATATATACTGTATATATATATATATATATATATATATATATATATATACAGTCTATGGGGCTCTGCAGAAGTTATTTATTCAACCTTTTCATTACTTTAGCATGAATAAATTATCACACTGAACACAAGTCCAGCTCTGTTTTGACTTTATATAGAAAAATAAGACCCAGTGGGTCTGGGAAAAGTAGCTTTGAATGATTTTTTTTTTTTTTTTTGACACAGCCGAGCTGCAATGCATTTCCTCTCACAATCACTTCAGTTAAAACTGACTCAGGCCACTTACAACATCCTCTAATTGCAAAATAGATTACCCACTCATTGAGTTTTAATGACACATATCACTAGTGGAAATCTCATAAAACCTGGAAAGAAAAACATTTGGACAGCACCCAAAGAGGCTATGGATCCAATGAGGTCATCGCTGCGGTGAACACAGAGCCATTTGTGGGTTAGGTTTCTGTCAGACTGTGACTAACAGTGATTCAGGGAAGCGTGTTTAATGATTCAGAGGTGAGTTGTGGGAACTACACCTTCTTTCAGGGACCTTTTTTCCACTAACTTTCAAAGCCTAGTGACCCGTATTCCTACTGCTACTACTGCATACCTCAGCATCTACAGCTGAATTAAGTGTTATACCATTTTTCCAATGTTGCCTATTACCCTATCCTGCTGACTTGACTGGCCCTATACTGGTCTGTGGGTTATGCATACCAGTCAAATGATACTGTGTGTTGAAATCGGAGAAGCAGGGATGACATCATGTTCACATCATTGAGCAATGAGTAAGGGATGGAATAAACAGTGCAGTACCAGAGGAAGTTATTGTGCCCAGTAAGTTCATTTTACACTGTGCTTGTGGGCTGACTATTACCTCCTGAGGCTACAGAGTGCTGCAGGATGGAGTCCTAAAACCTGGAAATGAGTTAGCATTTTAGCACTTCCGGTTCCCTCGTCTGGAAGTCACTGGGTTTTTTGAATGTTTTTTTATTAGATGCCTGAAATAAGTTTCTGTGGTTAACACAAGCTGAAGAGATTTTAACGATTTGTTCTACAAAATAAGTCAGTAAATATCCCACTCGTGAATTTTGAAGCTTTTAAGTGGTTGCTAACAAGTAGCTAAATGAGACAACAAGATGTCAGCATGCCGACTCGTCCACCTTTACAGCCTTGTGTGTATACTCATGCTCATGCGTGATGTAGTTCATTAATAGCCTGACGTTAGCTTTTTGCTTCTGGCGATTGCATTCAGACTTAAAAAAAAAAGTGGTGTTTATTTGTGAAGATTATCTTGCTGAACAAAACCTGTATCATAAACGTTTTTTTGCCACTGAGTTTATTTTCTGCAGTAATCCAAAATCCAATGGAAAAATCCCATTGGATTTATGTCAAGGGAACCAGGGCTTCCCTGCACAGTGGTGGAATGTAACTAAGTATATTTACTCAAGTACTGTACTTAAGTACAATTTTGAGGTACTTGTACTTTACTCGAGTACTTCCATTTTATGCTACTTTCTACTTCAACTCCCCTACATCTCACTACATTTATTTTAAAATTTTCGTTACTAGTTACTTTACAAATTTAGATTATTTATAAAATATCAGTAAACTAATAGAAGTATATAGAGTAATTAAAAATGAGCTCCACCATTACCAGCTACAACAATAAAGTGATGAACACACAAATGCATCAATAATTAGAATTCAGTAATATAATCAATCACAGCTAACGTAGCAAACATTGCTTGCTGCCATTTATCTGCAATATTAGCAAAAACAAAAGTCATTTCTGCAACATTTTTTTATGGTAAGAACATTAGACATTAGAATTGCAATATGTCATAAAACGCAACATATATTATATTTTTTTGTGTATAAAGACTGACATCTGTGGTTACTGTCTAAATTTTTCAGGGTGTAGAGAAAATCATAAAATCCCCTATTTTTAAAAAAAGGTTTTTATATCAGTATTTACAATGATGCACAAAACTTGATGAAAATTAATTTAAATGTCTTAAAAAATATTATAGAAATTAAAAAAGCAAATTGTATAAAATGAACATTATTGTTAGTTGCAGTAAGGACATTTAGTATAAGAACAAGTGATGAAAACCATAAAAAATAAACATGTTACAGATTTAAATCTTAACAACTATATGTAATTTTGTGTACCTGTTTATATGTATTACATACTCTGATAGTTAAAATTAAAATTCATATAGGTTTGATTCAAAAGGGACCGAAGTTGCAGAAACACCCATATATTTTTCTGTAATGGGCCATTCTGCATAATAAGTGCCTTTACTTTTGGTACTTTAAGTATATTTTGATGCTTTTGTACTTTTACTTAAATAAGATTTTGAATGCAGGACTTTTACTTGTAACAGAGTATTTTACTCAAGTGAAAGATGTGAATACCTCTTAAGCCACTGTCCCTGCAGCACTCTATATTGGGCACTGTTATTTTTACTAAATCAAAAAATAACTAATTTTCCCTCAGTAGTAGTTAGGTGGCAATGTAATATAATCCCCCACATTTACAATCCACTAATTTCACAGAGCTGTGTTCAGATGGCTCTATCTGTAGAAGCGTTTGATGCCAGCAGATGAGAGGTGTGCACAGATGCCGAGTGGCTCCTCTCTAAAGAGGAGAGTCCTCCCTCTTACCTAGCACAGACAGGCACGAGGCGACTGCTGAGCTGGCACCAGAACAAAGCCCTCTAACAGCTGCCTGATAATGTGCAACCATTAATTACATTCTGATGCCTCAAGTCTGGCCTGTGTCGCTGAGCGGAGAGCCCTCGCTTTGCCGAGCGCTGGAGCAATTATGTAAGAATGCGTTGCACAATGTTAACCAGACACAACACTTAATAACGATTCTCTCTTGAACTTTTACATATTCAGACCCTGGCTCTGCTTTAGGACATGAATTCATATTTTGTGTGAGCCTTTGAGAAGCTGGTTGTATTATGTTGTTCAGCTAATTTTGTTTCTTTTATTCTGTCTAAAACAAGGCTGTAACGGATAAGTAGGAAACTGCTAAATTGATTTTGTAGTTGCATCACATTATGACCAGAGCCTCAGTTAAATCAGCAGTAGAAATGGAGCAAATATGATTAACAGAAGTTATTGTTATAAACGGTTACTATATTCTGACAGTCATTCAGTAGTCATAAAAAATCATGTGCCTGTGTGTCCATGTGTCCTCCGGTGTCCTCCGGTGCTCCTAATGGCATCTGCAAGATTTCACAGACCGGAGGAAAACAACCAAACAGAGCCGAGCTGGAGTCTGACGTCTCTGAGCAGCTGTCAATCACTCGCAAACTCCATCAAACGGTCAAACTAGGCAGCGCTGATCAAATATGAATCAATATTCTGTGACTGTAATGACTATTTTTCTCATCAAATGTTTTCAGAAATATCTTGTAGTGTAGGTTTAACTGTAAAATGAGAAAGTTTGTGACCCGGCCGCCATGTTGAGATCAGTTCAGGAAATACCAAGCACCGCCCACCATCCGGAGCAAACTTTCTCAGTTTACAGCTAAACAGTACACTACAGGATGTTTCTGAAAACATTTGAGGAGAGAAATAGGCATTACAGAAACAGTATATTGATTCATATTTGATCGGCGCTGCCTAGTTTGACCGTTTGATCGGAGTTCACGAGTGATTGACAGCTGCCACCGTTGAATGAACAGCCAATAGGAACACTCTCTCTGAAATTACCTGTGATTGACCAAAGTCTTCTTTCACGGGCTAGTTTTTTTTTTAAAGCCTGAAAACAGAGCCATGAGGAGGTGCAGAAGTCTAGTTTTCTCTCAGAACACTTGAAGTACAATATGCTGAAAGGTTATTATGGGATTTTTGCCCAATGATGCCAAAAATATTCTGCCTACTGCCACTTTAAGTGTAGTATGACATTTAGTGGGCAAAATGAATAAACAAAAATCTGCAGGGGACAAGGCATTAATGGCTCCAGATCTGTCTGGCCTGTTCTCCATATTTCCATTTTCTATTAGAGAAAGGTCTGGACACAGCACCACATGTACTAGCTCAACCTTTAGTAGAAAGACAAACATACTTTGTCACTCCCATTTCGGCTCCCACTTTAACTAAATGCTATTGGGTTGCTTGAGTGCTGGTGATAAGCTACAGTACAGCGAAGCATTTATTATTCACCCTGGCAACTGTGGGCTGCAGTTGAAAAATGTCTGCTCCTGCCAAAAGAAGAATGTACTGACCCACCGTGCTGGACTTTCTGTTATGTCAATACTGTCGGACCTTGGAAATGGAAGTCTATGCAAACTTGCATATTAACCAGGGTGGCTGTGAAGTTCTCAATCAACCCTGTAATTTGGTTCCTGTGAGAAAAAAAATTCGAATAAAAGGAAGTTTCTTGGCTTTCTCTTGAAATACTTGTATGTTAATATTTATGCCTATTAATCCAAAGCTTTCTGTGTCATATATCAGGTTAACCTATAGGAATAGGAAATAGTGCTTGGATGTTTCACTTTTTTTTCTTGAAAGCTATGAATGGCAAAAAATACGCTGAGAAAATTTTGTTGGAAAACTGAGAAGCAGGGACCCTCAGACTCTTTCAGCTCCCACGGGTATACCAGCTCATACAGGTAGGTATCAGGCTCTAATCCAATCATTTCCACCCTAATGGACCTTATTCATTGATATTCTAAAAGGGATTAAATAGTGCTGGAACAGCTGGGGCTTAGGCAAGTAAGTTATTGTATCTATTTCCTTTAAAAAAAAAAAAAAAGTATGAATTTTAGAATCAAAACAGATTTCACGAAAAGTTTTGGGAATGGATTGTATTTAGCTGTGCATTATGCAACAAAGCCTCTGCGCTCCATCTCAAATTGATGCAAGGTTAAAGAAAAGAGCATACTGTATGTATCAGCTTTGTTTAATAATTATGTTACTTTCTTCTTGTGGACCACTGTCTTAACTACCTGGGGGGAAAAAACAAGTAGTTCTTTTGTATGTCATACAACCAGAAAAGCTGCGCTGCTCTGCCTCAGGTATAAGCAGAAAACAAAGGGCCCAGTGTTGTTGTCATCTGACCAGGAGCAGCGTCACTGCCTAACTGCTTCCCCTCCCTTTAGAGTTATTCTCCAAAGTGGATGACCCGGCAGTTGGCGGATACGTCCACTTCCCACCATCACCACTGCCAACTGCTTCAAAAGCTGTGGCTTACCATGTGTCCAGAACACAATGCAACCCAACAGGCAACACAGCCCAGTGGTGTTGGATGACTTGTCTTTGTATGAGCGTGAATGGCTGATGTTGCTGTTTCAGAGTACAATGACAGGAGGCGGAGACCGAGAAGCTAAAGGTAGAGGTGAAAGTGGGTGTGTGTGCCAGTGTGTGCCACCATGCAAAGCAGGATTACCAACCAGGCAAAGCAGGCCCCAAGACGCCAGAACTCCAGGGGCCACAGAAGCTGCAGGCTTACTGTGTGTCATCTGGCTTCTGTCAATTTAATTGAAATTTTTTTTGGATTGTGAATCACTAAAGCACCATACCATCTGACATGATGCCTCAAGGTGGCTCCCGCTATTACCTGACCTAGAGGCATCGTCTTTAAGATGGCCCCTGTGCCTTCATTATTTCTGTTTTGTGCCTACATATTTCTTTTTCTAAGTTTTTGGTATTTAACTTTATTAAATAGTAGACAGTAGGGAGGGGAAATGGTGAAAAGAGATGAGGGATGACATGCAAAAAAAGTTCTCAGCCTGACTTGAATCAGGGAGGTTGCCATTACATGGTCAGCATCTTAGCCACCAGTACTGCCCATGTTGTCATGGCTGGATTAACAAGTTAGTGGGCCCCATTGACCTCCCTAAATTAGTTAATGGTGATTTGAATATTTGATTAAACACAATTTAATTTAAAGTTACAATCAATCATGTTTCGTTCTCTTCGGCAGCACCTATGGCGATAAGAGGTAATTGCAGGTGTGTTTTTGGATCTCAATTCCCAGAGATCCAAATAGTTTCGCCTTTTCCCGGTAATGTCGCCACAGACACCCAGTTCGTAATACTGCAAATGTAAGGGCTTTCATCAGTGGGCCATCGGCTCAATCACCACTGTGTTACCTCATTCGGTGATGGATAGTGACTTAACAAACATTTATTTAAATGGAAATCTTCAAGATTATTACTTTAAGAAAATACGCCATGTGAGAACAATGTTTTTTGTTTTTTATTTTTGGATGAAATTTGGGGGGTTAAAGGTGCTAAATACGGGATTGGGAGCATTTTTATTGCTTCTCAACGGCTCTCAACATGGTGACAGCGAGCCGCAGCTCCTAGCTGATGGTGCTAACAGCGCTAAACAGTGCAAACGATGGTGAAAGTGCTGACAGAGCTAACAGTGTTTACCTGAGGTCCTCGGTCTTCCGGTTGTCCTTTTTGAATGAAGAATACAGACTACCGCGACCTGCTGGTAGGGAGAGTTATTTCCTCGCGCAGAACGTACGTGGTAGTTGGCTGTCTGCTGTAATCTTTGCGTTTTGTTTGAGTGCAACTTTTTGGCCAAGACAAAGGTGATGCGAGGCGACGCAACAGACGGCCTTTGTAGCAGCCAGTCCTCTGAAGTCGGCTTGGTGTGTCCCCAGGTTCACTGGGACACTTGAACGATAATAATAGGAACCATCGTTAATGTAACACCACCTGTGCTCTTCCTACTATAGCGAGTCAAGCTGCCTGCTGTGTGAAAAAGGCATATTGCCTGTCCGGGCCCAGCAGATCAATTTTGCCCTGGGGCTCCCAGGCAGGTTAATCTGGCCCTGCCCCCCATGTTTGTTCACACTACTGAGACGTGTCTTTGTTTAGAACAATGTGCATCCACAGCCATGCAAAAGGCAACAATAACACAGCCCAGTATAAAGCAATGTACATCCACACGACTACACAGAAAAACGACACAAACAGCAGAGAAAAACAAGTTTTAAAGGAATACTTTAAAAACTAGCAATATCACACACAAAAATGTATTTTTTTTAATGTCTGTCATATGTATTTAACATGTCTGTCAATTAAATTATCTCCCAGACAGTTTTAAAGGAATACTTTAAAACTAGCAATAACACACTCAAACATGTATATTTTTTTAATGTCTGTCATATGTATTTAACGTGTCTGTCAATAAAATAATCCCTCCCAGACAGATGAATTGACAGTACCTGCCTGCCCTGCCCTCTGGGCTCCTGCACTCCTCTCAGCCATCCGCCCGTTGCCAAGGTTTCCGTGTACGCGCTGCTCTTGTGAGAGCGGAGCCGCGCGGTTGTCACACAGTTAGAGCCAGACATGGCGGCGGATCTACAACCCGAGTGGATTTCTTGTCTCCCTTCTTCCTGGAGTTACGGGGTTACTCGGGATGGACGCGTCTTCTTCATTAAGTAACTAACCCCCCTTCTAACAAAAAACGTCTCTGTGTCTCGTTTCTGCTTCGAACAAAGTCACCGTGTTAATAATGAAACGCATTTTCTCTCAACAGCGAAGAAGCCAAGAGTACAACCTGGCTGCATCCAGTGAGCGGCGAGGCGGTAATAACCGGGCACAGGAAAACTCCAGGTAAGGTGTCACTTAAAGGCTAGCAAGTTTCTCTGTTACGTGTAACGTCTCTCGTGTCCGCCGTCATGTGTTGTTGTTGACCGTTTCCCCCAAAACCTATACGACGACTTTTTACCAACAAACGTCAGCTTGTAAAATCATTTCGGGCACATTTTATTTCATTTTACGTAAACTAACGTCCGCTGTTGATCATACATCCTCTCTAATATGTTTCCTCGGTGAGTTAAGAGAGACAGAGCCAGTTTGACAGGTATAACGTGCAGCAACAGGAGCTAACGTTAGCTGTTAAATCTACAAAAATTCGCTTCCTCGACCCCACCACTTCAAAAAAGCTCCTGACCAATGTTAAAACGCAGTGTTGTGTTACATGGAGAGAAACTAGCCCCCTTGCAGTGTATCGTACTGGTGACGTTACCATGCGACTAACTACAGTCTGTAAGCAGCCTCCTCTCATAAGTCTCTGCAGAGCTTTCCCACTAATGTTATTGAGTGGCTGCTGCATCTCACTCAGTAGGACTGTTTCCTCCATTAATCATTGTAGTCTATAGGCGAAATGTAAAAAAAATAGTGAGAAATGCCCATCAGAGTTTCCTATTGCTCAAAGTAATTAGAGCTGAAACAATTCATTGTAATCGATTATTAGTAGATTGCCAGAAAATTAATCTGCAAATATTATAATAATGGATTAATGGTAGTTTTTCCAAGCAAAGATGCCAATACTTCCAGAAATTATTTCCAGCCTGTCAATTGTGAGGATTGTAGGCTTTTACGTGTCTTATGTGGTTCCCAAAGTGGGGTCCGGGGACCCCGGGGGTCCTTGAGGGGGTTCCAGGGGCATACTTGCCAACCCTCCCGATTTTCTCTGGAGACTCCCGTTTTTCATTGCCCTCTCCCGGTTTCCTCCCAGGGTCACAATTCTCCCGCATTTCTCCCTATTTATGACAAATTTTCCCACCTTTTTCCCCTTTTCGTTATCTCAACCTGTTTCTGGCTCTGTACAGCGTGTATAAGCCTTACTGTTTCCTCCAGGACAACAATACAGTTACACCTGATGTCGTTTACTGGCAGAAGAGAGCTGCTCACGACACAACTCGGTTTGAGCTGCGCTCGCTGCACATGACAACGCGCAGCGCCTGAAGTTGGGCTTTGCTCGACGCGGCGAAAAGCTGTCATGGCGTGGTGCAAGCTATTGGAATTAACGGGTTTCAGAGCGCAGTGGTGGTGTTGTCGCGTTGTGTCTGAAAGGACTTTCAGTGAGTGAGAGAAGGAGAGAGACATGGAGAGTACTAAGAGAAAGAAATACTCAAGCAGGGCAAAAAAATGAATGAATGAATGAAAACTGATGAATATTAGTTTATGCCAGAGATTCACACCAGTTCACACCAGAGGACCAAATTTCTGTATTCTTAACTGAGAATTAAAAATAAAAGTATTCAAGATTAAATATGCTGTTAACGTGTACTTATTTTGCTATTTTCATTCTTAAAAAGTCACCAGAACGCAGGAAACAAAGTCTCTGAAACACTAATTTTTCCGGGGGAGAACCCCAGACTCCCGCTTTGGTTTTGAAATCCTCCCTTTTTTTCAAGGCTCAAGGTTGGCAAGTATGTCCAGGGGGTCCCCAGCAAAAAAGGGGAATCATTTATTTTCACTATAATTCCATCCATAGCTAACACAATCACAGAATGTATGACTATTGGTGCCTTCAAATGGGGTCGTGTTTGCCGTGTTCACGCGATGAGTCCATATGAACGCCTCCCTCTTGTGGTATTCACAACCTCATAAGTGGAAAGTTTCTAAAAGCTCAGAGTTCACGAGTTGTGACGTGTTGATTTAGTCAGAAATGGCAGAGGCCATGGAAGTTAATTTTTTGGTACATAATAAGTGAATATATTGTAATTTTAGTCTCGTATTGTTTTTCTTTGTAATTTTATAATATGTCTGAGGAATACGTTGATATTCCTAATGACCTCATCTTTTTCCTCTGTCATTATGCTTTTTGCATTTACTGCATTATGTTACCTACTTGCTAGCTTGCTTAAGTGTTAGCCTCTGTGGCTTCTAGACGCCGACAGTAACGTTAATATTGCAGTTTCTTAGCAGCGATGTTCTCATGACTTAACCACTTGAACGCCACGCATATTGTGTACATGACGTCCCATGTTGTAAACACGAGCTCACAAATATCATTTGAAGCACCATATGTTGGCTTTCATACACTTTCTGTAATAAAACATCTAAAAGCAAAACAACTATCAGATTGTGAACCCTCGGACAAAATCTTATCAAATGGGGGTCCGTGGTCTAATTTGTGTCAGTTTAGGGGTCCTTGATGTGAAAAAGTCTTATGTGATGGTAAATTGAATATCTTTGGATTTTGGACTACTGGTCAGACAAAATCGGCAACTTCACTACTAGATATCGCCAGATTCTACACATTGTTCATTTAAAAGTGAAGTTTAGGGCTACAACTAACGATTATTTTCATCGTCGATTAATCAGACGATTATGTTCTCTATTAATCGATTAGATGTTTGGTTTATAAAATGTCAGAAAATGGTTAAAAATGTCGATCAGTGTCTTGTTTTGTCCACAACTCAAAGTTATTCAGTTTATTGTCATAGAGGAGTAAAGAAACCAGAAAATATTCACATTTAAGAAGCTGGAATCAGAGAATTTAAGCTTTTTTTCTTAAAAAGGTCAAAAGGATTAATCGATTATCAAAATAATTAGCAATTAATTTAATAGTTGACAGCTAATCAATTTATTGATGAATCTTTGCAGCTCTAGTGACGTTTACAAATTGCTTAATTTGTCCAACCAACAGTCCAAAATCCAGAGATATTTCATAGACAATTATGTTAAAAAAAAAGCTGGAACCAGCAAATGTTTGGCATTCATACTTGAAAAATTATGGAAACGATAAATCGATTTTCAAAATGGTTTCAAAATCGACCAATCGCTGCAGCCCTGCATCTCAGCGTGTTAATGACAGCTTGGAGTGCATATAGCTCTAGTTCATTTAATACACACAACATCTGTTTGTTCCACCAGTTTGTGTTCATGTGTTATTGTCCACCTCTCCCTCTTTCACAGACCTCCCCACTGGATGGGAAGAAGGATATACTTTCGAGGGTGCACGGTGCTTTATCAAGTGAGTTTAACAGCCTCCCTCCATGAGACACACACCCATCATAACGCCAGAGCCTGCATGAAATAACTGGCCAGGCTGTATGAATCCAAAATACTTCCCCTTTGCATGTGATTGCAGCATGCCGTGATTATAAACAAGATGCTTTTATTTATCACCAGCTTTATCACTTCAAATGAATGAAAAACTCCTCCAAATGCTGGGCTACTCCTGAAAACATGCTGGGTGTTAGAAGTAGATATTGCACGGCTGTAAATTTGGAACCTTTACTCCCCATTTCTGTGCTGTAGAAGCCTATCGCAGAAGTTAATGATTACACAGGAACATTGTGCAAATACTAGACAGACATGGGCAAAGTGTGGTTGCTGTCTTCTTGCGAGCTGTTTTTATTTATTCAGACTTACCCCGCTCAGAGCTGAGCCTACTCGGAGAGTTGAGCCAAAGTATAATGTGTTCTCGTTTTCTGACAGTTATTAAACCGTTATCCACATTGTTTGTGTTTATACGGTTTGCTCGGAGTTTAAATTGACACTTGTTTTAAGTAGGTGCTGGAAAATATTTCTGAGGTACACGCCAACCTACGGTATTATAGGAATTTCAAAGGACTTCTTATTCAAAGTCCCCCTCCATTGATTTTGTTTGAACATCATATCCACAGTGCGCTCGTTTGTTGGTGCTACGTGGGCAGGAGGAAATGTGATATATCCTCCATTTCGTCGTGTTGAGTGTTATATATTTTTTGAGTGTTGTTGATCATTTTAACTTGAAGCGTCTTTGAGTGCTCTGAAAAACTTTGATGAACACTTTGATTTGTTCAGTTTGTGCCCCTCTCTTTTTTAAGACCAGGATCTACATGAATTACATTGGCTATGTTACAAAGTCCCTGAACTACAGTACATTTCACGTGTTCCTCTCCCTCCTCCGTGGTTGCCTGATGCATGCGACTGATCAAAAGAGATCACAAGCGCTGTCATTCAGTCAGCTCTGATTCATCATCTGTCCTCCTTAGAATGTTTTAAATCCAAGGATATGGCTTGAAATATTTAGTTATTTTGAACGTCCTAATGAAACACTCCTCTCACACAGCAGTTATAGATATGTTGCGGATGAATTTCTCTGTCAAAACACAAGAATGCTTCTGCGTGATTGAAGACATCGCAATAAACAGGCTGCGAATTTAGAATATTATGCCTTATTATCCTCACTGAATCCTCTCCGCGTCTTTGACTTCCTCATGAAATTGAGGAGCTTCATGTGGCAGGCTGCCAGGCAGTCCGACTGAAAGGCAGTCATTTTTTATTCCAGTATTTTATCACAGCTTCTCAGTGCAAAGCAGACTTGGGGACCACATTCATTAGTTGATCACTGTGACTCTGGCACAGTCCAACGACATGGTAATGTTCTCTGTAAGACAAGTTACAAACTAATCATGTTGTCCCCTACAAAGCGTGCAGAGCTGCATTTTGCAAGTGAAAACCCATCCGTGCCTTGGCTACATTTTAGACAGAAGTTTCATTTGAATTAAACTGTTGTGTCCTTAAAAGCTGCAGATGAATTTGCAGCTTTGTTTTAGTCTAAACTCAGTTACCAGTCTCTTCTACAAATGACTTAGCTGTCAATAGAGGACACCGTTCTGTGTGCGAAATACAAGATAAACCTGGTGTACACAGGTTTAACTGTGGATTAAGAGAGTGTAGACTGCAGTGATTAAGGACAGTTCAGATCTTTTCATCTTTTCAATCATTATATTTTATCATGAAAGATAAATATATTATCTAATATTGTCCATTTATTATGTATTATATCAGCTGACAACAATGGATCTAATGTAATATTGTGTGATTACTCTATTTAATATCTGCCTCAGTCATCTTAATAGCAACAGGAAGCTTACTGATTATCTGACAACAAAGTCAATACGACAGTTTACAGCAACCATGTATTAGCTGATGCACCATTGCTCAGTAAAGAGGACCTATAGTTATATTTGTTTGTCCGCAAAGAAACATGTGCACCACCTTTAGTCACCTGTAATTCCAAGTAACAGCGACAATAAAGAAACTGCAAACAAAAGCATGTGTTCAGCTGGTTTAACGGGGCCTGTTTTAAACTGCTGTTAAGCAAGTAAGATACTCAAACAAAGAGAAACAGCCCCAGCTCATCTCCTTGTTTTAACCTGTAATAGTATTGTACTATTGTTTAAAAATGCAGTGAATACAGTGAAAAACGCATCAGACCCCCAAATTTCCTCTATTTTTTCTTTCCCTTAGTGGTGCATGTAGGGCTGCACAATTAATCGAAATTTTATTGAAATCGCAATAACGCCTACTGCGATTTTCAAATCGCAGGATGAGGAGGAAATCGCAATATTTGTTAAAGGTGTGTCAAAATGCCATTTTAGATTAAATATTGTCATGCTGCTGAGATGTCCTGTCCTACACATCATATTCTACAGATGTAAGGAAACATCTTTGTTTGCTGCAGATCCCTGCAAAAGTCACACCATAATCATTTTAATATGTTTTTCAATGAAAATGAGAATAATGATGTAAAAATGATCATACCCTCTAATATTTCATTTCACAATTGCAATATCAGTCAAAATAATTAGCAATTAGATATTTTTTCAAAGTTGTGCAGCCCTAGATGCATGTCACTTATTTTTGAACACGGCGTAAAAGGAACTAACTGAAAGCTAAACTGTGAGCCCCAAATTTGAAGCATAAATGTATTTCACATTGCCTGTATAAAAAATGTTAAGTGTTGTTCCTTTTGTAGTGGGGCCCACAGAAAATACTAGTAGGCATACGACATGTACTGCCTACTTACTGGTTAGACCATAAACTGATGCAGATTTTGTGGGTGAAATGCAGATAATTAGCCTACATGTTGCAGTCCGGCTTGTTTGGACTGTTTTACTGGGACACATTTTCCCAGGCCGTTTACTGGGATGGCCCACGAGGTTCCTCTTTGTTGTTTTACTTCTAACAAGAGCTTTCAGAATCCCAGTTATGTGGCCACCGCTGTATATATTCCTGTCATTAAGCTGGCTGCGAGCACTGATGAACAAGTGTGGTCAATTGAAGAAGACACAAGATCAATTTGTCAGTCTTTAGTGATGAATAATTGGGCTATGTAAAACCCGGCCTGTTAATTCCATCGTGACTCATTGTTTTGACAAAGAGATTTGTTGACAAGGTTATGTGAAAACTGTCTTGGACAGTACTTGGGACATTTTGAGGCTTTATGTGAGGCTGCCAATAAAAGCCTCTGAGAACTGTCCAAAGCCATTAGCCTGATGACAGCTGGATAATGCATTATGTTCTACTGTAGGTTATCATTACTTTGTCATCAATTCAGTATTAAGTAATGCAAGTTTAGTTTTTTTTTTTTTTTTTGCATTTACTGCTTACTGTACGTAAACTAGGTGGTTAACAGTTTAAACCAAAAAACAACTCCTCTTGTTTTCAGGCTCACGAGATAGACACTGGATCATTGATTCACTTCTCGGGTCTGTTTCGAACGAAAGGATCTGGCCCATTCACATGCTCTCTGTGTGGCTTGGCTGTTACCATCCGGTTACTCAGTGTGAGCATCAAGGAGCAGATTGTGCTGACGAAGACTGTCCTCTGACGGGATGTGTTAGGGAGGATGGAGGGTGCGGGTTGTCGGTGTGATCTTGTTGACTAGACGCATGGATGGCCCGTCACAAGATGTGATTATTTTATGGTGTTGTGAGTTTTGAGTGAAGGTCAGCGCAGATGTTAATTGAATCAGTCATGGCTTACTGCTCTCCTTAGACTGAGCAGTCTCTTTTGAGCTGCTGGGTTGTTTGCAGGTGGTCCAATATAAGTTTGGGGAACTATGTGTCACCTGGCCAGTACTTGCCCTCCCACTAACAGAGAGTTAGATAAAGAGGAGGTGTAAATCTGCACAACTATTAGCCTGTTTATTTCATTCATAGGTAGACATGAATAACTAAAGTCAGTGTGTTGTGACTGTTTTGTTTCCAAGTCAGACAGGACTGCACGTAGTGAAAATGTGCACACCTTTTGTTAAGATGCTACTGTTAAAAACTTCAGTTCAATGCTGCCTGCTGCCTCTGTTTAAAAGTAACTATTAGGGCTGTCAATCGATTAAAATATTTAATTGCGATACTGCATTTAGCATAAAATATATGCCCAAATCATAACATGGCAAACTCAAGCCCAACAGGCAACAACAGCTGTCAGTGTGCTGACTTGACTATGACTTGCCCCAAACTGCATATGATTGTCATATAAAGTGGGCATGTCTGTAAAGGAGAGACTTGTGGGTACCCATAGTACGCATTTTCATTCAAAGGGGTTTGAACATGGCCACGACAGTTTTTCCTCGCCCAAAATTTAGCATAAGTTTGCATCGTCAATTAGCCTCTAGCTTTAAAACTGAGCCCGCCACAACCTAAAAATTGCCCGTTGCGTTAATGTGTTAAAGAAAATAGTGGCTTTAAAGCAAATTTGCGTTAATGCGTTAATATCGGGTTAACTTTGACAGCCCTAGTAACTACTATTTTTCTTTTCAAATGTGCTTGTTTGTTTTCGTCTGAAGAGCACATATCCATTAAATATACACACACGGAGAATCGTTGCATCTTCCCATCTTCTGTGGCTCACTGAGGAGAGAGTAACGGGTCAATAGCACCCCATCCATTAGTCCTAATACATTGAACTTTTTTAAGCCAGTGGCTTTTGGCCCTGGTCTCAACTGCTTCATTTGTCGATAAATCAGAGAATTCCATCCAGCCATTCTGCTGCTTTGGTCCTCCAAGAGCTGAAACAATAATCGACACGTCAGAGCAACCGACACTTTCTCCTTTAGATTAACCTGTCTGTTACTCTGTACCATGAGTCTAGAGTTGGGAGCTGGGAGACTTATCTCCTATTGAACTACACTCCTGTGCAGAGATCTGCAGCTGGGCTCTCTGATGCTGAAGATGCGAAAATACTCTATGCTGCATAGGCTGTGTCTGTGCAGCGTACGAAGCCATTGCACATCTTATTTTCATGGCATTTTCTCTGTAACCATCTCTTGGGTCTACTGGTAAATTTTACAGCCACCCAGAGTGCACTAGCTGTTCAGTTTGTTTTTCCTTGTGATGTAAACTGCGTTTTGATGAGACCGTGCCATCTGGCAGATTTGTGTTTTCCATTTTATCTGTGGCACATAATCCCACATTTTAACTTAAGCTTCATTTTGAACAAGACGAGGGGACATGATTCCGGCAATTGAACCAGCGTTTTGTCAAAATGTTTGTCTGTCGCTGTCTGCCAATGAGGATCGTTGTACTGTGACGACCTTATCAGGACAAATGGGGTGAAGTCAGTTTGCAAAAGGCTTAATATTTTTGGTAGGAGAGTGATGACCCTAATTACTAAATCGATTATATTTGTTGCCTCGCGGATGCAGGAAGTGTTTGCAGCCATTATGTCTATGAGTAGACAAGGTGCAGATCTCCTGCCAGCTCCCTCTCTTTGTTTTCGTTATTCTTGTCTCATTTATTCTGTCTGGAAAAGGAGGGGAACTGCTGAAGTCGGGGCTAATTGCTGTAGGTTACATAATGAGATAGCTGACATCTTGTTTTGAAGTAATGAGTGAGTAATAATTACAGTAGTAGTTCCCAAACGGCTGACCCTCGCAGCGCCGTAGACCAAGAGTCTTGCTTTGGATGCTGCCCAGTTATTAATGTTTCATTTGGTGACATTTTGTCAGCGTCTTTTGAGGGCAATTCGCCGCTTCCGAGTACTCATCAGTATAAAGTGCAACTTAAAATATAAATATTGTACTCGTCTGCTCTGCAAACACCACTTTCATTACGCTGTTCACTTCTACAGCTGCATAATTCATCACTCAGAACAGAGGAAAGCATGTCAATTGAAATTTGGCCGATTATAACAAAAATCTCCGTGGTGGATCTCCGTTTAGCTGTTGGCTCATTTAGTGCTTTGAAGGCCCACACACTGGCTGACTGCACATTTAGAGTAGCAGTATCGGGTTGCTCTCATGTGGATCAATATTCGGCTGTGGTAACTGCCACTAAAAGATAGATAATCAAATCCTCTTTTTTTTTGATGACACTGTGGGTTTTTTATTGATAAACTATTAGAGCATCAGTTTGTCATAATGACTGATGTGGTAAAAAGGACTCGGACGCCTTTTATTTCCCGTGACTAACATTAAGCATAATGACTCACATAAAGGACCTTCTTCAAAAGACAGAAACTTTGAACCCAGATAAAGAGGATGATCTCATGATGCTATCAGAGAGATTCTTCTGAAATCAACAAACAAATAGTTGTTTTATTTAAACATCCAGCAGATACAGAGGATCATTTCAAGAGGTGTTTTTGGACACCGGGCGACTGTAAGTCCAATATTCACTCTCATTTAGCTCTGTTTTCGTTGTTCACCAACTCCTGAGGGAAATATCTGCCTCTTTAGCTGCTAAATGCTCCGCTATGTTCACCAGCGATTTGCTAACTTTGTCTGTCTGTTGTTGGCAGGTAAGGCAAGGCAAGACAAGTTTATTCATATAGCACATTTCAGCAACAAAGCAATTCAAAGCGCTTTACAGAAAACACCAAGAGCATCAAGACGTAGTGCAAAAGAAACGCATCATAAAAGGACATTTAAATACAATTAAAAACAGTCATTAAAAATCCAAGAGAATAGAAAATAAAAGCAAGCTAAAGTAGAATAAAAGAGGTATAAAATACAAGACGGCAAACAGAAAAGTCTTCAGCCTTGATTTAAAAGAAGTGAGAGTTGCAGCTGACCTGCAGTTTTCTGGGAAAAGGTAGCGTGCAGTGAGCTTTTTTTTTAATCTGAAAACAGCTGCCTGCTTTGGCTGAAAACGAAGCTATGAGTGTGGCGAGAGTGAACCAAAACAGTAAAATTGAAAGATGCTAAAACGCTCCTTAGCGCTGAGGGGAACTGCAGAGTCAGATGATAATTCTCTGTTGATTCGTCACTACAAGCGGCCCCTTCCACATTACACATGGTCATTTGATCCATTGTTATCATAAAAATATTAATTATAGCTACTATAAAGAGGACCTATTGTGCTTATTTTCAGGTGCATACTTGTATTTTGGGTTCCTACTAGAACATGTTTGAACATGTGTAAATGTAATGTAATGTTCAAACCCCCCGAAAAGCTCAGTCTGCTCCGATTGGTCACCAAAATAAACACTTCTCATCTCAAATCACTTCAGGTTCAAATAGGATTTCCAGTTCTTCCAGTATTTCTCACCTTTTTTGGTGGCATGTCTCAGAGAAAAAGTCAGTTGTTCCATACTGTAAATTTCCTGAACTATTTCTTTCCATTCATTGACTGTTGGAGATTCCTTATTCAACCATGTCCTGGTTATTGCTTTTCTACTATCAGCTAAAAGTATTTGTAATAAAGATCTGTCCTGCTTTTTCAGCCCAGTTGGGACATTTCCCAAATACATAACACTGAAGTTAAAATCAAGCTCTGAGCTCATTATTGATCTGATTGCGGTGACAACATCTACCCAGTAAGAAGAAATATTAGGGCATTCCCAAAAGATGTGAAAATGGCCAGCAGACATATTACCACACAATCTCCAACACTGACCTCGCTCAGGTTTGTTACTCTGTGACACTTTGATTTTTGGAGTTATAAAAAAACCTTAAAATGTTTTTCCAGGTAAATTCCCTCCATAGATCTGAGCTTTAGGTGGTGGAATGTGTCCTACATATGTTTATCCAGTCGTCTTCAGTTATCTTTATGTTAGCATCTTTCTCCCATCTTAATTCGACATACATTGTGGAAAGACCCTTCTCCATTTGTAAAGAAGAATAGATCCTGGAAATTAATTTTCTGTTTAATGTTACTGTTAAATGCATCAACAAATATATTAATCAGGCACATTCTTCTCTCCTCAGTGTTTTTAACATTTTTGTCAAAGTAAGTTCTTAATTGAAGATATCTATAGTAGGTCCTCTTTAAAGAAACATTTTGGGGAATACGTGAGTTGGTTATAAATTTTAAACAGGGAAATTGTTTGCCTCCAAACCTAGCATAGTTCAAAATACCCTACCACTCAAAATACACCACACTTTCAGTATACTAAATGGATGGTTTTCTACTAGTACTCGAATAGTTAAATTCCAAAAAGTGTCACTTTTCACTGGTTCTTGCCTCGCTTCTTCTCTTTCTACGTTTCAACTCTGCAGTTCCAGACACGTCAGAGACTGACACTTCAGGGCATCAGTGAAATGAGGCATCTTATCAGACATCTGAAGAATGGATTAGACTTCAAGCATAGGGGATTTGTTTTCATTTTCATGAGTGACATCGGCTAAAGTGAGTAAAAATCCCCATTGCTAAGGGACAATCTGAGGAATGAGCTCACATTGATTCTCCTTGGTTTGCAGTGGCTTTATCTGTAGTTTTACCTGGAATGTTGTACAATTTGAGAGTTGAGGTCATGATCTGTCAGGGCAAACACCACGGGAGTCCCTCCATAACTGTCAGACACACAAAGTCATACTTCAAGTTAGACTTTAAAGGCTCTCCCTTCTCTCCGGGGAATAATCCAAGCTGCTATCTGTGTGCAAAGCCTCATATCAGACCAGATTATGTAACCCTGAAAATCCAGTCACAGCAGAGAGTGTGAGTGAGGTGAACAAGTGTGGAATAAAATCAAATGCAAGATAAGGCTGTATATTTAGTCCTTTTAATAAGTGATCACAATTTTGGCCTCCACATTTACTCGATCAGGTGAACTATTGACTTTATGGTTAAAGTGCCTGCTCTGGTGCATCAAATCAAGTGCTCCCAAGTGAATAGAAATCTGTGACCAATCACAAGGACCTTTTTTTTTTTTTTCAATCATGCTGTGATTAAGTGTTCTCTGCTTCCAAAACATGATTGTGCTGCAGTCAAGAGCATTGTCACTACGCGGTTAACCTTCAGTGTAATGTAAATACATTTTCTATGTAGGGATCAAGTCTTTTATGCCGTGGGCATAAAAAAATACTTGACTCTGATTAGCTGGCAGGTGTAAAATTGTATATCGGGACACCTCAAGAATAGCTCTAATAAACAGTTAAACGTTAAATCACTGTTGTAAACCAGTGAGTAATGATATATTCTCTCTTTGGGTTGTTTCATGTAAAAAAAACACAAGAAATGTTTTTACTATATTCTATGCAAGATAGTAAATACATTAAAAACTTGTGCACAAATTTATAACTGTATGATTGTATAGAAGTCTATGAGAAAATGACCCTACTTTTACCCCTAGTTTATGGTCTCAATCGCTAGTGTCAAGTCTTCTTCAATACAGCGTGATGTTCATTTAGTAAATTATGGTCCCATTTAGAGTCAAATAGACCATAAAGCAGGGTATGCTTTAGGGCGTGGCTACCTTGTGATTTACAGGTCGCTGCCACGGCGTTGTCCGGTCTGGGAGTCGTCTGTGTTTTCGTCTTAGAACTTTAACCTTTTCACAGTGTGTTTTCAGTTCATTAAAGTTAACTCTCTTATTCTTATTCAGTGCTCGGTTGTACTTAGCTCCACCTTCTCACTTCTGGTTGCGAAATACCAAGATGGCGACAGCCGTAATGCCGAACTCAAGGCTTCAAAACTGTAATCCACAAACCAATAGGTGATGTCACAGTGACTGTCCACTTCTTATATACAGTCTATGGCAATCACATAGCTTCATAGAAATTTTGGGACAAGCAGAAACTGACTACTGTATGCAGTATATTTGTTATTTTCTAGTAAAGCGGAAGCAGAACGTTTTTTTATAGGTTACACTGTAGTAACCTTAACGCAGCAACAACATTAAAGCTTCATACATGTAACCAGTTAACTCCCACTGGCTGAAACTAAGCTCAAACCTGTTCAAACCCAATTAACCTTATCCTATGCAGGGTTGCCAGGGCAACGCTCACAAATGTTCTTCTTTTTGCATTTTCTTTCAATTAAATCAGTAGCAACAGTCCACTTTCACACACAGATGTCGGTCTCTGGCTCTGCCTTTCTCAGCGTGTGTTTCCCAGCTGGTAGCACCTTGAAGTATTTCTAAAAGATTTATTATGAAGGCAACAAGTCAAGCCAGTTTCTTTCATTTGTTTTGCTGGAGCTACAGCCTTTCCCGGCACACATTATTAGGTGAGAGGTAGGGTGCTCACTGGACAGCTCACCGACCTACCAACACAAAGACAGACGACCTCATTCACACCTATGGGCAAATTAGTTGCCTGCGTGCCTTGCTCGTTGGAGGAAATTTGAGCGCCCATTGACAATCCACACAAATACAACATGCAAACTTCTATAAACAAACTTTAAAAGATGAACGACAGTTTTAAAGTGACCTTTTATATCTTTGGGAAATTACCATAGTGTAAGAAAAACATCGCACTCTGAGGTGTTATCTGATTGAGAGTAATGGATACCACTCCGCCTCGTGTCACGCAGATCTTTACCTCCACCTAATCCATCATAATGTAAAACGTGTGATGAATAATGCGTCTTCGGTATTGAATGAAATAATCCTGATAATCATCTTAATCAAAATCATAGAGGGAGCCCATATGCAACGGTTTGTTCGTTCCCATACACATGGCTAACATTAACAAATGGCGCACCAGGGACAATGCCTTATTCAAACTGCAAAGCTCTGAGAGTGTTTACTCACCCCCTTGGCAGGGGGAGGCTCTGATGGCTGTGGCTGCTGACTCACTAACTCTGTCAGTGCTCACTTGTGTGTGTGTGTAATGTGATTTAAGAGGGAAACCAGTGGACCTGGATCTGCTGTACATCATCCCCGTCTCCAGCTCCATAACTCTCTGTTCTGAGGCTGGGTGCTGACTGGGAGACAGACAGTCAACGAGGCAGGCTTTGAGCTGCTCAGACTGCTCTCATGCGTTTCAGTCTCTGTGGGGTCCCTGCCATCTGGCTAGAGCACTGGAAGAAAAGTGTGTATGTGTTTTTGGTGTTTGGATGCTTTGTGTGTGATGAACATATGCGTAAGAGATCCTCTGATGTCAGCGGCTGCCCCAGGTGCTGATTAAGACGGTTTCTCAGTGAAAATCCACATCAGACCAAAGCTATCCTCGGCTGTTGTTCATTGTATTCTTGGCTATCTATCCGAGAGTTTTGTGAGGCATTTGTTGTTTATAAATTGTGTGCACTAATATTTGCTTGTTCCTTCTTTTTTTTAATCCTATGGGAAGGATTTGTTTTTCAGGATTGGAAACTAAAGGCACGGCTGCTTTTAACAGGATCAAGAGACGCTTTCTCTGCAGTGGTCCCAGTTGCTATCAGTGAAAAGGTTTAAGTGTAATCTGACAGGCTTTTTTTTTTTGTCACATTTAGGCTGTCAGAGTGCGCGCCAGCCTTTTGACAGCCACTTGGGAAAAGGTGCATTTTGTCAGAGGCTTGTGTGCACTCCGACAAAATGCACCTTTTATCAAATCTCAAACTCTGATGCAATGATTAACACCCTGTACTAAAGAAGATGTATGTTATCGCCTTGTGGTATAGAATATGTTGATTGGATGTAGGCCTACCTTCTGGGTTTAGTAGGAGAGCATGCAGCCTACTACAGTAATTCTTCTCTCCTAAAGCCGCTTAGTTGTGTAGTATCTTTGATTTAATGCTGATAGAGCTGTTGAACTTGAGTAATCCCTGTAGTAATCTGCAATGAGCCATCCTTTGCTGATGTTGTGCCAGGTTGAATCCTGGGATAGCTGCCTTCATGGGGGTCATGCTGTTGGTCTGCTATAGTTCCACACATTAAAAGGTCTTCATCTTAGAACTCGGCGTGCCAGCCTTCATATATCACAATTTATATTTCTTAGGGAACTGCTTTGCTTTGCCAGCTGCTTAAAGGTCCAGTGTGTAGGATCTGGCGGTATCTAGCGGTGAGGTGAGGAGATTGTAACCAACTGAAGCCTCTCCCGTGTGCCAAGCCCGCTGGAGAGCTACGGTGGCCGCTGCGAAAACGCGAATGCTTAGAGTGTGTGTGTGTGTGTGTGTGTGTGTGGGAAGTGAATGGTGAAGCAAGAGAGAGAGAGAGCGGTGGCGACGGGAGCGAGTAACGTTATCGACTCCGGCCCAAGCAGGAAAAGTTAACAGAGTTTGATTTATCCGTTCTGGGCTACTGTAGAAACATGGCGGTGAAACATGGCGGACTCCGTGAAGAGAGGACCCGCTCCCTATGTGGATATAAACGGCTCATTCTAAGGTAACACAAACACAATGATTCTTATTATCAGGTGATTATACACTAAAGAAAACATACTCATTAATATTATATTATATTTCTGCCAATATATCCCCCTACTTGTTACACAGTGTTCCTCTAAGGGGACGTTCACATGCCGCGTTTTTTGCGCCCTCAAATCCATTATTGTCAATGTAGACAACAGGCGTTTAAGTGTGGGAGCAAAGCCGTTGCGAAGCGCAAGTGTTCCCAAGCGCCTATTTTTCTGGACGTGATGGCTGCGCCCAGAGATAAAAATAGTTCAACTTTTGGAACGTTGCAGCACGCACCACATGTCATGTGATGAGGAACAACTAATCACAACCGGCAGATATCTTTTCATTCTTCTGTATATATCAGTCTACGGTAAATATATGGAGGAGAAGTTAATCATTTTAGTGCAGGGCTACCCAGAGCTTTATAGAGTGCTACAGGAATGAGTCTGAAAACCCGGAAATGAGATAACATTTTACCACTTCAGGGTCCCCTGATGCCTGAAATAAGGTCTGTGGTTAATACAAGCTGAAGAGATTTTAATGTTTTCTTCTACGACATAAAATACATCAACAAATACCCCACTTGTGAATTCTGAAGCTTTTATGTGTCTTAAAAAAGGCAGTTGCAAACAACTGGCTAAATGAAACTACTAAACGTCATCACACCAACTCGTCTGCCTTTACAGCCTCGTTGTGTATACTCACGCTCATGTGACCGTGGTGTAGTTCGTTTATAGCCTAACGTTAGCTTTTTACTTCTGGCGATTGCATTCAAGCTTCAAAATCCTAAAAGTTGTGTTCATTTGTGGAGATTATATTACGGAACAAAACATGTATCATAAACGTGTGTTTGCCACAGAGCTTATTTTCTGCAATAATCCAAAACCCAATGAAAAAATACCTTTGGCTTTTTGTCGAGGGAACCAGGGCGATGCTAACTTCCTGGTTGGCCTACAAAAATACATCATCCCTGTAGCACTCTATTATCTGTCCCACAGACTATTTTACTTGCTTCACCCTTTCTGTCCAAGAACGTCAAATCATCCGGTTGAAATGTCAGTCAAATTGACTCAGAAATCGAGGAGCAAGGCTACTGAGATTGATTTACGGTGCTGGAAATCCATTTATCTTTGTTTTGATTGAGTTTAGTTTAGTCAGTGAGGCTTCCTGCTAAATTATGACTTCATCATCATCGTCTTCGCAGCACGCAGGTTTTGGTCCCTTAGTAACGGCAGGTGCGACAGGAGCGCAACCTCACAAGCACCTTGGATAAAAGTGATGAAAGCGGCGTTTTTAGACGCTACGTGTGAACGGTCCCTAAGTCTCCTTCTGCATTCTCTTCCATCTTGAGCTCATGATTAAGCTCATGATCTTAAGCCATCGTGAGACGGCAGTATGGCGGTTCTCTGCTCTCCTCTAATGTCAACTGTTTTAAATACCCATCCAGCTTCTAAAGGGTCTGTTCAGTTGAGGAGGAAGTCAACATTGCTACAAGTTAAAACTTGCAACCATTACAGTGCTCATGGTGAGATACTGTCTTACTTGCCAACCTTGAGACCTTAAAAATATTTCAAAAATTCAAAACCAAAGTGGGGGGTCTGGGGTCGTCTCCCAGAAAAAAAATGGAGCTTCAGAGACCTTTTTCCTGCATTCTGGTGACTTTAAAAGATTGAAATTAACAAAATAGTAATCTACTAATGCAATAGCATTTTTATGTTAAACTTTTAATTTTACCTTAAATTCTCAGGAAAGAATACAGAATCATTTGTCCCTCTGGCATAAACTAATACTCATCAGTTTTTATTCATTTTTTGCCTCTGCTTGAGTATTTCTTTCTCTTTGTACTCTCCATTTCTCCCTCCGTCTCTCACTCACTGAAGGCCATTTCAGACACAATGCGTAAATGGCACCACTGCGCTCTGAAACCCATTATTTCCAATGGTTTGTGCTACGCCACGACAGCTTTTCACTCTGTCGAGCAAAGCCCAACTTTGGGCGCTGCACGCTGTGATGTGCAGCTCAAACTTCGCGAGCATAGACTGCTCTTTTCCGCCGGGAATCTACATTTAGTGTAGCTCTATTGTCGTCCGGGTGGAAACAGTAGAGCTCATAGACGCTGTGCAGAGCCAGAAACAGGTTGTGAAAAGGAAAAAAAAGTGTGAACATTTTTCAAATCGGGAGAAATACGGGAGAATTGTGACTACAGGAGGAAACCGGGAGAGGGCAGTGAAAAACGGGAGTCTCCCGGGAAAATCGGGAGGGTTGGCAAGTATGAATACTGTAGCAAAACAAGAGCTGATCAGTGCGGAATGTGGAAAGCAACTTGTATTTGCTAATGAAATGCCTTTACTTTGGTTCATTGATATGCTCTGTGATCTAGGCAATGGCTATCTCTTACTGCTCCCATATCATGCCATGACGAAGCATACACCTACTCAGCACTCACTCTATCTTGTTCGTTCTCCCTCTGTTTCTCTTGTCTGTCTAGCGGACAGTGCACGGCCCAGTTGTTTTCCAGATGGTCTGTGATGATTAGGGAGCTTTTTGGAAGCCGCCACTCTGCTCAAATATTCTACAGCTGTGAGCTTTTGGAGCATCATGTTAAAATGTCCGCAGAGGGCTTTGGAACAGCAAACTGTTTCCTGAAACAAATTGTTACAAATTCAGCCTCTGAATTTGTCTTTATCCGCATCCAAACAGGCAGTCTCCTTTTTTCTTTTCTTCAACTGCTGCGCAGAAAGCGAATCCAGACCCACTGCTTTCACACTGATCACACCTTCATAAAAGGGATCCCCTAATATATTGCAGCGCATCTTCTTTTTCACCCTCTTCCAGAAGATTGAATAAAGGGTGTAGCGCTATACCGATGTACTGGTTGCTGCCAAGTTTTCAATTTAGCAGCAGCAGTGGAAGGATTAATATCGTTCCCTCCTGGTCCTGTGGCTTCGGTTTATTCCCTCCCTCCTCTCTCCTGGCAACAGCGTCTGCTGCACCGTTCCCCCCGCAGACCTCACATGTCCCGCGATTGTCTCGCTCCGGCACATGCCTTTCAGGCTAGACATAATGTATGCTATCAGCAGGACATTGTTTCTTTCTATGACTCGTGTCTTTTAAGTTTTTAATCCTCTCACAATTCCTGTCTCTTGAGCTCAGTGACAGCACAAATGCTTTTGGCTCCTTAGGTGTGAGCCTTAGATGTTTTTTTTTGCTCATGATATAATAGTGAGTGTTAATAATTGAGAATAAGTGGCTGGCTTCCACATATGTCTATTTGATAACCCTTACATAATCTGTAATGGTCTAATCCCTCCTAGGAGAGATTAGATGCACTGGTAGGCTCCTTTTTTCTTTCTCCAGTCCATCTCCAGTGCTGCTGGCACTCGTAGAAGCCATTCATCTAAAAAGTCCTTATGTAATATCATAACTGTGTGAAGGGCTTCCATAGTCATTCCCAACAAACATCACCAAAGTGAAACTGCTTTTTACAACCACTTTATCGGGCCTCCTGTATGTCTGTGCGTGTGCGGTTTAGTGCATCATGACTTGAGTGCACTGTAAATTCTGCTGCTAGATGGGGGCTCTTGACAGATATAAATAGTACCCAGGTCGGCACGACTGCTTCAAATAGCACCAAGTTCTCTGAGGGGTATTAGAACTATCAGACCCATCATGTTAGTCAGAGATATTTGAAAGTTACTTGACAAGACATCCCGAGAGTATCTGTGTATGTATAGCACGTTACTTGCTGGGGATTTGGCTCTCTTTCTGTGGACAGGGAGGGATGCACAGACGCTGGCAGTGATTGGATAATACACTGCATTTATTGCTCAACTGCTGGGTAGTGACTCCTCTGCTGTCAGAGCCCTCTCCCACGCTCTGTCCTTGGATCTGCCTAAACAAACATTTGAACTCCCTGCCAAGTCTCTCATTGAATAATGCATACCTGCTGTGATTGATATTGTACATTTGTGTCTCTCACAAGCCTAATGTCATCACTGGAGTTACCGCGGGAAGAATGTGCCACGGTGCGATTAAAGTCACAGATAAAATTGTTGTCCCTCGTCCCAAATGAACACACGCTGTTTGTCCAGCAAACACCAAACCCTGGAAAAAACAAACAGCTAAATGCGCTTCCCTTGATTTAAATTGGTGCCTTCGAGGCAAGGCGTGTTTCCTGCTTCCCGTAGTTTAAGTAGTCTGTGTGAGGTCAGGTGATTCACAGATAGCTGAAGAATAATAGCACGGCTGGGTACGGTACGTAGCCTTACCCCAATCTCTCACTTCGGATGTTTTTCAGAATCCTAGGTAGCCTGTGTTTTTTTCTTTTCTATAGCAGAACCAACATTTTATGCAACAGTTTGTCTATCTTCCCCTCCTTGTCAGAATCCACTTGCTTAGGCTGAGGTGGATTTGTTGAAGCACATTTTAAACTTTTTAAATATTTCTTTATATTAGGGCTGTCAAAGTTAACGTGTTAATAACGCCTTAACGCCACTAATTTCTTTAACGCATTAATGCAACTTGTGATTTTTAGGTTGTAGTTTTAAAGCTAGAGTGAAGATACTGGTATCATATGAAACTAGAAAACCTAAGAAATCTATTGATACAAACCAGCGAACAAGGCTAAATAACGCTCCAAACGTACGCAAAATTTTTACTCTACTTAATCTAAAAAAATCTTTTAATGCATTTCCACCTTTTACAACACTTAAAGGGACTATTTGTAACTTATCACGCGCATAAATCATAACGGGTCGGAATCCCATGCGCGCTCGCGTGTGGGTACGCGCTGCTCAGGTTGCCTGCTGCCTGCTTGCACACCGCGCTCGTTCTCACCCGCTCGGCTCGCTCCAACTCCACGTGCACGCGCGCACACTGCAGAAGAGTTAGTTTAGCTCTGAGAATATCTAGTGAATGTACAGTGGACGTTTTTGCAGAAATAAATGCTGCAGCTCCTCCAGACCAACAGAGGTTTCCCGTGTCTTGTGAAGTGACGGGGCTCCGCAGCGAGTTACGTTATGGTAACTCGCTGCGGACGAGAGACACTGGGTGTCTCTCCCCCCCCCCCGTTCCCTCCGCGGTCGGCAGGCTGAACAGGAAAAGCCAGCACTAGAATCAGCATTGATCCATGGCGAGACCTTAGTCTGGTCAGCTAACATTACTGCCAAGCAGGTGAAATATAGAGTGATATTGTGTTTTAGCTGACGTGTGTCGCCTCGCTGTTTAGACCGGTGCTCGTTCATGTCAATGTAGCGCGAGCACAAGCGCGAGCGCGAGCAACAGGACGCCGACTTTCGTTGACATTGCGGCCACGGTTGTCGCTGTGAACAAGCAATTTCTGATTCTTACATATAACCCCTTTAACCACTACCACCTGTTACTGCACTTGGCAGTCTGCAGAAATGTATTTCACTTTACTCCGCCTTGCTTGTGCTTGTGCTTGTGCGTCCTGGTGCAGACCTCAGGATGAAAACAACACGGGGACTCACTCATCAAAACATCACTGTACATTAGTGGTTAAAAACTCCATAGGTTACCTTTAAAGAGTAGGTGCAGTGAAATCAATCTGTCCACTTTATACCGCATATCAGCTCTGTGCAGCCTGCTATCAGTTTCAGTTAGAGGGTGTGTGAGAGCATGAGAGACGATGCCACAGTGGAGTGAGCTGACAGGGGCTTCATAACGCTAGTAATGGTTGCACCAAGTAGCGATCCATCAGTCTAATCAGCTGTCAGCCCTCTGCAATGTGTGTCTGCAGCAGTCGGGATGAATGTGTCTATGGGAGTCAAAGAGTCTGCTTTAAATATCAGCAGTACTTGCTCAAGGATAAATGCAGCCTTCCCACCTCTGTGCTGCTATTCACAAACTGATGTGTGCCGGCATTCCTCCTCCTCCTCCTCCCGTCTGGATGAGGGGGAGCCCGCTGTTTTTCACTGCAAGACCTCTGCTGGTGGTTCAGATAAATACACCCTCGACTCTGACTGCGATGTTGTGATTGCTACGTCTCTGCCTCTGTGCGTCTTGTGGAAGGTAGCGAGATTTAGCAGAGAGCGTTTCAAGACATCGTCCCTGTGTGACAGCTTTATTGCTACCTGCCACCGGACCGATGATGGCCCTTATTGAGTGTGTGGGTGGTATGGTGTGTGTATGTAGGGGTGGGAAATATAACGGGTATAAATGTCACAGTGGTAGAGAGAGATGAGCCATGATATGAATTTGACTATACTGTTGGCACCAACAGAAGAAACGCTTTGTCACATCACATAAAATGCACCGTGATGATCAACACAACTTGCTGAGAGTGCAGATGTAATATAGGAAATTAGAAACAAGTGAACTGCACTTAAAATGTGTGGGGGGGAGAATCTATGGTGTGATAAGGGCTTTCCATTAATTTTAATTGACAAAAACTGAATTGGCAACTATTTGTTTGTGATAAAATTGTATGGATTTTAAAGATACAGTATGCATTAGAAATTATTTACAAAAAATGACAAAGTAAGAAATAATTAAAAAACATAAAAAAATAAATTCAGTTCTTTTTCAAGCAAAATTGCCCCAAATAATATGGTTCCATGTTCTCAAATGTGAGAATTAGCTGCTTTTTTTGGTCTTACATCGCAGTAAATTGAATATTTTTAGGTTTTGGACTGACAAAACAAGACATTTAATGAAGTCACATTGGGCTCTAGGATATTGGGATTTTTCACTGTTTTCTAATGTTTTATAGACTAAATGATTGATTTGTTATTAGAGAAAAAATCTGATAAATTGATTGTGAAAACAATTGTTAGCTTGTAGTCTGTGTGTCTCTGTTTGAACACTTTTGTCTAGGATTGTTTTGGTTGAGACCGTTTCATAAATGTTTAGTACGCTTTTGTTCAGTTTTGGCAAAAGAAATGCTGTACTATTTGCTTGTGCTTTGGTAGGTCATCTTCCACCCACAAGTGATGCTATATTTTTTTCTTTGGTATCAAATTATGTAACAGCCAGTCTGTCTTTTGAATGTCTTGAATCTGCAGCGTAACTGCTCAGATCATTTCACTTGGCTCAGTTTCATATAATAGTGATGTCTTCTACTCTTTAGTGAGAGCCTGTGTAGGAAGCTTCATAAATAACTCTCACGTTTTTCAACCTTTTGAGTATTTTTAGTCCGTCAGACTTGATGTGCATGACTTAATGTGTCATTTTTAAACGCTTGATGAATGCTGGCCCTGGTCCTTGATGCTACACACTTGCATCTGTTTGTTTTGAAGAATCTGAAATGTTCCCCAAATCTATTAGAAGTTTCTGTGTAGTGATTCGGAACAAGCAGTAAGTGGACTGTAAGATCTCCTGAGCTGGTAGATTTGCCTCTCTGCCTATTTGTTTTCATTGTTTATTTATGGAGGAGGGAGGCTCATTAGTCATTCAGTGTGACAGTGTAAATGTGTACACAAGAAGTTTGCTCTTTGCCAAGAACTAAAGCACAGCTGAAGCTGGCCCACTGCCAAACTTAAAATTGGCGTTACCCTACCTACAGTCAAAATGGCACTGTTCTCAAAAACATGTTTATTCATTTTTTTAGAACCCTAGCCAGGACAGTGCCTGACAGGAATTGTTGTATTTTTGGCAGATCGGTTGTACATCTTTAAGTCCCCAGCCACATCTTTAAATAATGCAGAATTCAGATAGATTTTTTCTCTCTGAGTCAGCCTGAGTACAATAGTGGTGTTTAGGTGTGCCTATTTAACTTGCCCCACTAAAAAAGGGAGAACAGGAAGCGATAAGGACTCAAATTAATCCCACTCTAGCAATATAGTTGTGAAGTGGGTGTTCAGTAAAACTCCCGTTCATTTTATTGCACACCGTTAGGTGACTTGCAGTCGTAGTACTTCCGAGGCTTGGTTGGGCATGAAACTCTCCTAGTTTAATCATCGGTACAAAAGATGAGCAGCTGTGTCAGAAAATGTCTGCTTCTTAGATTGAAAGCCAAAGCCTGTGTACATAAAAACCTAAAGATTGTAGCCAACTCTGTCTCAGCAGCATTTTCATAAGAAACATCAAAGCTGAAATTCAGCTGCATGTGTCACTAGCAGTTGTCAGCTGAATTCAACAACTACGGACACTGATTCAACTTGGTAATGTCACCAATTTAAGTGTTTTCATGGAGCCAGCTATTCACCAAAGTAACATCAGACTTATTTGACATGCTCGACAGAATTTTAATTATGGACAAGAGAGTCCATGTCTGGAGTAGGGGTGTAAGAAAATATTGATATGCATGAGTATTGTGACATTATGTTTTGTGATACTGTATCGATTCTCCAAAATGCTGTATCAATTTTTAATTAACTTCTTAAAAATCAGACGGCCCGCCGGCGGACCCGGCCGCTATTCTGTCTTTCGGAGATTGTAGCGGACTCAGTTTTAGGCTGGGAGGTGGAGTTAAAGGAAACGCTACTGTGCCTGCTCTATGGGCCCAATGGATAAGGAAGATCGCCGGATGATCCGGGTACTTTATCACTCGGCAGTCGAGCCATTTTGGCTTCATGCGCCACTGAGCAACTCTCATAGGAACAAACGGGAGCCTGCCTCCGACGCTGTATCCAGTTCTCTTTATGCATCCATACGAGGAACAACTGGCATGGCCATTTTCAAGGGGTCCCTTGACCTCTCACCTCAAGATATGTGAATGAAAATGGGTTCTATGGGTACCCACGAGTCTCCCTTTTACAGACATGCCCACTTTATGATAATCACATGCAGTTTGGGGCAAAAACCATGCAGTTTTTTGCATGCAGTACAAACTATTTTCGCCTATTCTAAAATGGTGTATTTGAATATTTCTTCATACTGGGGTCCCCAAACAGTCTTAGAATTGCACAAATTGGGTATCACTGTAAAGCTGAGACTCTTGAGGATCCAATGTGCCCTATTGTATTCATGTGTGATGATGTTAGTCCCCATAGTAGCCACTTCACATAGTGCCTCTTTTTAACTCAGATTTCATACATATGGCGGCGTGTGCTTTATAGCATGACAATTTTCCTAAAATTAGATTTGAAAAGATCGCAGTATATCGCCTTGCGTACAGTATCGCAATATATTGAATGTTAGCCCTGTATCATGATACGTATTGTATCGCCAGATTCTTGCCAATACACAGCCCTGGTCTGGAGCTAGGCTAGGCAAGATCTGATAGAGACACAGACACTGATATCTGTGTACCTTCAGGTGTTCATGTTTCTTTTTGTCCTCGTGATGACCGCACATCTGAAACCCGTTAGTCATACCTGGATGGAAGCACTTTGGTGCTGTCTACGGCGTTTCAGATTTCAGGTGGTGCACGACTCAAAAGCACCTCAATTACACCATTGTAACTCGTGCACTCATGTTGTTCCTCTTGAAGCATGAAGCGGTCTTTAGGCAAAGTCCTGCAGCCATATTGAGCCAGGAGGTTGTTGGTTGTGTTCCAGGTATGTTAACAGAGTTATCCTAGTAATGAAGTACTAATAGACTCCTGTTGAGCGCTTTCCTCAGGGAAAGATGAGAGAGGTATGTGTAAATTAGACCAGCTTTTCATTCTTATACTCCCACATCTCATTGAATTCAACACTGCTCACAAACTGGCTAAATAAACCTCAGCTCAATGCAGTATGGTTTTGGGCATTAGCGCGTGTTGCTAAGCCTCAGTTTTCTTGCTAATTGTGCATTAATTATTGGCATCAACGTGAAACGCCACTGCTGTGCATTATGAACCTCAATCACATGCATACTGCTTGCCTCCAGATACAAAATTAACAGTCTAAAGGTGTACAAGGGCTAATTTCCCTCCTGGATGAATACACTCTGTGTGACCTGATGTGACATCACCAATAAACAACACAAGGAGGGATTAGTGGGAAAGGAGAGGTGTTTTGTTGACTGATACAGGACTATTGTAGCTTGGTCACTGCCGGGGAAAAAGCATGTGGGGTGAACAGACATGAAGCATTATAATAAATCAACAATGTGTTGTTACGGAGAGGACTTTGTGGTGTCACAAATGTCCAGTCAGGAGTTTAAAATCAGTGACATGCTACATGCTGCATTAGGTATTTCGCTCCTATCACAAAGTTGATGCAGCTAAGCCGTTATAACATTTAATCGAACCACACTCCTATCTGTAATTACATTTTAGATATCCATTATAGCTTTTCTCCTAGTCAAAATGTCATTCTTACTAGTCAGAATGGTAATTAAAGATATCCACAATAACAATCTTTCTAGTAGAAATCGTATGTACAACTGAGCTGATTGTACTAGTCAAAACTAGATTTAAGATATCTTTAAATACTTAAAAAGTATAAGTGTCCGTTTAAACATTTAATAGCTAGACTGGATATATATTGCAAATGTATGTGATTTAATTCTTCCTAGTCAAAAAGAAAATTTCAGATATCCACAATGACATTCTTCCTAGGAAAAATTATGTCACTTTTGCTATTCATGTGTATTGGGCTTTCAGTTTCAGATATCCACAGTTACATTTTTTTATATCTTCAGTATAATTCTTACTAGGATTAACTCCCATTTCAGATATCTACAGTCCAATTGTTACTAGTCATAAATGAAGTGAGCCATTTTGGCATATTATTATCTTTTTTTTTGGATAGCCAGCACAGTAACAGTACATTTGTGGATATCTGTAATTGCATTGTTTCTAGTCATAATTCTAATTGTAGATATCTGAAATTTGACTTTTATTAGTCATAATGCCAATTGTGGATATCCGTTATGACATTTTTACTAGTCACAATTACGTTATGGATATCTCGAATAGTTTTTCTTTTTGGATATCTGAAATTATGATTAGTAGCAATTAGATGGTAGATATCTGAAATGTTAGTTTTTTCCAGTAAGAATTCTATTGCAGATATCAAAAATGCAAATGTGGATATCTGAAATTGAAAGGCCAATACACATAATTGGCAAAAATGATGTAATTTCACCTAGGAAATTCCTAGAATGTCATTATGGATATCTGCAATATATATCCATCCGGTCTAGCTATTGAATGTTAAAACAGCTTGCCATAGTGCAGGTCTGTTGCTTCTGTGGTTTTCATGTAATCTTTAACAGTCACCACCCATATGAATGGTGCAATATGCATGGGGATGTTGAATCATACCGTATTATCAAGGTGTCAAACTGGTACCACTAGGTGTTTCTGTGGCTCATACTGTTCATTTCCTAGTTTGCAGTAAGGTGTTTTGCACCAGTACACTGAATGTTTTAAAGGATATCTGCAAGCTTTTGTGTAACGTAGGCGTCGCAAATACTTTTTCTCTTTACCACTAGAGATTTTCTTCTTTTCTTCTAATGTGACCTAACAAGGTATGACATTTCTTTTTACCGTAACTGAGTTAAGAGGGCTGTTGTTGTTTTTTAGAAAGCATTGTTTTGTTTCATAAAGAACACAAGTGTTTCAGGCTGCCTTGTAGGTTTGTTGCTTGCTTGTGAAATAGTTGTTTTATGTCTAAGAGTTTTTCTACAAACAGAACAGAATTCCTCTGCCCTTTAAGTGGATCTCAATTACCACCTTATTTTATAATTAGTCTAGTTTATACATTACAGAAGGCGAAATCGATCTGGGTGTGTTGGGAACAAGTTCATGTTCTGTCTGCAGAATTTGATCCATTTTCTACTCTTCGAGGACAGCCTAATGCTGCCTTTACCCTATATAAAGCTACACTGAAGATGATTCTGATTATCCATGAGTCATGGAAGTCTGCTAATCCTGTTTACATGTGTTTTGTATATGGGAAAGGCGTATGTCACAGTTCCCCAAGGTATCTGGCAGGAGGTGCTGTGGGTGTGTGAGGCGAGGGTTTCCCTACTGCAGTACTCTAATCAACTGTGTTGTAGTGAATGGAGGAGAGGACTGAATCTGACTTTTAAGATGGGTTTGAGTATACTTTTGGTGTGTCCTTTTTTGCTGACATTGTGGTTTACTGCAAAAAGAGTATAGTTTTGTGTTGATGTTTAGTTTATCCCTCTGTTCTTCATGTAAGACACGTTTGACTTTGAGAGAAAGGCTGTTGGCTTGTCTTTCATCTCCTGTCTGAAGTATGACCTATTCTTCTCATAAATATTATCAGAGGCACAGGAAAAAGGCAGTGCATACATTGATTGTGCTTATGGTATGTGAGGTTTAAATGTCCAGTGTGTAGGATCTGGTGGTATCTAGCGGTATGGTTGCAGATTGCAACCAACTGAAGCCTCTCCCGTGTGCCAAGCGTGTTGGAGAGCTACGGTGGCTGACGCGAAAACACGAATGGCCGTCTCTACAGCCATTTGATGTAAGAGTAGTGTAGATCATTTGGAGCAGAGCCAATAAGTGTATGTGTACATGGGAAGTAGCATCATCAACAGCATGTCTGTAAAGGGGAGACTCGTTGGTACCCATAGAACCCATTTTCATTCACATATCTTGAGGTCAGAGGTCAAGAGACCACTTTGAAAATGTCCATGACAGCTTTTCCTCGCCAAAATGTAGAGTAAATTTTGAGCGTTATTTAACCTCCTTCGCGTCAAGCTAGCCCATTACAACCTTCGAAAGATCAATTGCGTTAATGCGTTAAAGAAATCAGTGGCGTTTAAACAAATTTTCATTAATGAGTTATTATCGCGTTAACTTGAACAGCCCTACTGGGAAGTGAGTGGTGAAGCAAGAGAGAGAGAGCAGCGGCGACTGGAGCGAGTAACGTTATCGACTCCGGCCCAAGCAGGAAAAGTTAACAGTGTTTGGTTTGTCCGTTCTGGGCTACTGTAGAAACATGGCGGTGCAACATGGCGGACTCCGTGAAGAGGACCCGCTCCCTATGTAGATATGAAGGGCTCATTCTAAGCTAACGAAAACACAATGATTCGTATTTTCAGGTGATTAATACACAAAAAAAAACATACTTATTAATATTATATTCCATATCTTCCAATAGATCCTGCAAAATGTTACACACTGATCCTTTAATGTGGCACATTTCAAACTGCAGTATGTGCCAGCTCCTTTGTGTGTAAGTTCCTTTGTGTAAAATTAATCCATTAACAAGAAAGTAGTTAAAAATGTCCGTGAGTTCAACCAACTTCTAACTTTAATTAAATCCTAGCTAACCTTTGATAAGCTACTGCTGATGACCATCACTGACCATTCAAGACTAGCTGACGGTACTTCACAATACACCAATAGTTTTCTTCACTGGATGTTTTATTATTGAAAAAAAAAAAAGAAAAATTAAGTGTGAAGTTAAGATAGGCAGGGAAACCCTGGAGGCTTCAAGCCATTTGGTCTTTACACACCGGCAACTTGGCAGCACGTCCTCTCTCTTTATTTGTGATATTGATGTACAATATATCAAGGCACAGCTGAGGCCTGGAGAGCAACATCAGTGTTTCAGAGTGTGTCTCTCTATTGTTTACAGACAGTTTGTTACGTGACTGTTTACCTCCCACTGAAATAATGCTGTTTTCCAGCTGAGTGGGATGCAGTAAGAATAAGATCCAACACCTTGAAATCTAAGACCATTTTTCTCTCTCTGAGCAAGGTGGTGTGTCCCAGTGTTTCATAAAGCCAGCAGATGTCTACGGGCTTTATGTGTTAGTAAGAGGGATTGTGACACGTTGACATGTCTGTTCTGTACACATGACATCTATTGCATGTCTGTCTGTCTGTCCTGGGAGAGGGATCCCTCTTATGTTGCTCTTCCTGAGGTTTCTCTGTGAAAGGGTTTCTCCTCATCTGACGGTCTGAGGACAGAGGGTGTCGCATGCTGCATGTTTTGTTCAGAGGATGCAGTGATGTGCTTGTTCTGTCTGACAGTGTGGAGAACTTTACTGGGTAAAGAGAGAGAGAGCACAGTGGCTATTCAGACATATTGAGTCAGTATTTGTGCAGACCTTCACCTATGGTCAGAAATAAGATCAGAGATAGAGGCAGCTAAAAATAGTAGCTTGCATCACTTTTCATGACAGGGTGAGGCGTTCAGTGACCCTGCTGGCTGGACCTTGGAGTCGTGCAGCTGACTCACTCTGTATGGAGCAATTTGAGGTGATTCAGGCATGTTTCATGTCTCCTTGTGGAGGTTACCGGGGAACAGATGACTGAAAGGAGACCAAGGTGGAGAGCTGTGACTCAGCGGAGAGGTCACATGTTAAAATTGGCCGGGGAGCAACTGGGAATCCCCCAGAAGCAGCTGGAGGAACCTGCTGGTGAACATTAAATAGTGACACTCTACCTGCACCTGGAGTTGATAGATAATGGAAGAATGAATTGATGTTATTTGGAGGTCCTCTTGAAAGAAATGTTTAACAATGCCTGGGCTGTATGTGCGTCTGATTGTCTATGTGACACATGCTCAGGACTAGGGCGGCAACTAGCAATTATTTTCATTGTCAATTAATCCTGGGCTGCAGGAATGCGAGATGATTTGCGGTATTAGAGGGAATGATCATTATTACATCATTATACTCTTTTCGTTGAAAACATATTAAAATGATTATGGTGTGATTTTTGAGAGGATCTGTACCAAACAAAGATGCTTTCTTAAGTCTGTAGAATATGATGTGTAGGCCAGGACATCTCTGCAGCGCCAAATATTTAATTTAAAATGGTATTTTGACACACATTTTGCCTTTAATAAATATTGAGATTTTAACAAATACTGCGATTTGAAAATTGCAAGAGGCCATATTGTGATTTCGGTAAAATTTCTATTAATTGTGCAGCCCTATATTAATCTGACGATTATTTTCTAGATTAATCGATTAGTTGTTTGGTCTATAAAATGTCAGAAAATGGTGAAAAATGTTGATCAGTGTTTCCCAAAGCCCAAGATGACGTCCTCAAATGTCTTGTTTTGTCTACAACTCAAAGATATTCAGTTTACTGTCATAGAGGAGTAAAGAAACCAGAAAATATTCACATCTATGAAGCTGGAATCAGAGAATTTTGACTTTTTTCTTAAAAAATGATTAATCGATTAATCTTTGCAGCTCTACTCAGGGTTCGATAGTAACAGTTGCCTGGTTGCCATCAGTGGCAACCACTTTTTAACATATAAAATAGGGACAGCAAACAAAAAGTGCACCCCAAAATAAATTCATTTTTAGTATTTGGTGGTGTTGGCTCTCCCAATCTCTTCAGCTGAATGTGTGAGAGGGGATTCAGCTGTCTAAGCAGAATCAAGACAGATTGGAGGTCATCTGTGAAAGTAGAGATGATGGACAAGCTGATGTTGGTGTCACTTGAGGGACCCTACAATTCAGGACTTTAATGCTGAAGGGCCAATGGTTCTGTGGTGGGAATCAGCACAAAGGTCCAGAAAAACAAAATTTGAAAGGGAGAGAACAGATGAACAAACAAGTAGAGCTGTCCTTGACCAAAGAAGTCGGCTAACACTCATACAATTTTGTGAACTTATCGATTAGTTGATTTAATCAACAGATCTGTAAAACTAAGTTTCTCCACAAAGAATCACACAAAAGCACTACTTTAAATCTTTTCCAGAGATGTGCTCATACCTTTCTTGGAAATAAGTCATTCAGCATGAAAAAAGCATCAAAAATGACTAATCGACTAAAGAAATCTTAGTCGACTAAGACCAAAATGACTAAGAGGGGGCAGCCCTACAAGCAAGAAATTGTAACTTGTAATTGTAAGCAATCTGTGAAGAACATGACAACAGCTGCACTACTGGCATTTTGTATACCAGGACTTGAGGGTGGACACATTAACGGAGAACACTTAAGATTCAAATTTTGCAAAATATATGATTAAACACAAACTACAAAGAATTTTGTTCGGTTACTATAATAAAGCTTTTATTCTTTTATGTCACATTTTCATTATTAAGCTCACGTACAACTGCACAGCCTCTTAATTACTCAAAATATAAGGGGACTAAAAATGGCAACCATATTTTCAGTTTGGGCAACCAAAAGCTGATGCCTAGTTGCGAGCCTGGCAACCACTTTTAAAAGTTAGTATTGAGCCCTGATGCTGTATTTTCCTCCAGCCTGGCCATTAGCAGAATGAGTTGCAAATCTACAGTACTATATGTGTGCAGCAGAGAGATGAAAGGCACTTTGATCTGAATTATTTTGAGGTTTCCTCATTTGATAGAATATATTTTCAAAAATTAAATGCAGGCTATTCTTTGATCAAAGTTTAGTTTCTGACATTGTCTCATTAAGTTTTAAAAATTTGTCTATTCTTTGATCTGAATAATCTCTGTGCCTCTGTGGTAGTTAAATATGCAGGAAAGTATGATTGTGTAAAAAATGAGAATAAAACCCTTTATCGCAGGTTAATGTCAGAAGCCCCAATGTCTGTTGCCTCTAGTTCGTGCTCCTGTCTGATACAACAGTAGCATCTCAAATACCAGTCATATTATTGTTGATTTGTTCTGCATTGGCCAGGCAAAAATACAAGTCCCAAGATAAGTGTGCAAGTGTGTAAGTATGATACTTGCAGATACCTATATGCTTACTTAAAGCAGCAGTGGGTTTATTACTTTTATAAAACGGTTACTATATCCTGACAGTAGCGCATGAGACAGGTAATCTGAAAAAGATCATGTGCCTCTGTGTCCTCCGGTGCTCCTCGCGAACTCCGATCAAACGGTCTAACTAGGCAGCGCTGATCAAATATGAATCAATATTCTGTTACTGTAATGTCTATTTCTCACCTCAAATGTTATCAGAAACATCTTAGTGTACTGTTTAGCTGTAAAATGAGAAAGTTTGTGACCAGGCAGCCATGTTGAGATCAGTTGAGGAAATACCAAGCACCGCCCACCAGCCGGAGCAAACTTTCTCATTTTACAGCTAAACAGTACACTACAAGATGTACAAAATAGACAGAATATTGCGTCATATTTTATCACCTAGTTTGACCGTTTGACTCTAGTTTGCGAATGATTGACAGCTGTCTCCGTTGAATGAACAGCCAATAGGAACGCTCTCTCTCTCTGAAATGACCTGTGATAGGCCAAAGTCTCCCGTCATGAGATAGATTTTCAAAAGCCTGAAAACAGAGCCACGAGGAGGTGAAGAAGTCTAGTTTTCTCCCAGAACACTTGAATTACAATATGCTGAAAGGTTATTATGGAATTGTTGCCTAATGATGCCAAAAATATTCTGCCTACTGCAGGTTTAATATCATAACTCATAAAGATAATCTCTATCTGCATATGTCATGTCCTGTTGTACTGTAATTTTGCATGTTCGACAAAAATAACCATGGAACATGGAAACATGGGATTTTTGCATTTAATGTCTCACTCATGGCTGAAAGTAAGCAAGATGCTGGTATTGGATAGAAAGAAAGTCTAATTTCTTCTTTGGATTTGTGTCTTTTTATCTGTAAGCCTTCTCTCCTAAACATAGACGCGTCTTAACAGTCAAGCAGCTGCGCTCACAAATCTCCTTCTCTGTGATTTCTTTGATGAATATGCATAGATTTACTGAGATCATCCGAGGCCTCCTGTTATGTGGGGTTAATTGTTTATGCCTGCATGCGTTCCCTCGCTCGTCTCCAGAAAGGGTTTTTCTTTGTATCCTTTTCCAGCTGCAGGGGTAGCTGACTGAGCTGCTGAAAGTGAGAAATAAGCATTGAGATTAAGACCAGATGTCAGCCTGTGTGCTATTAGTGAGTTTGCTAACTGAGTGTAGTTACTGATTTTAGCCAGCAGAGGGCCTCAACGTAGCATAACATGGTCCAAGAAGAAAGGAGGTCTGTGTTGTGTTTGTCACTTTGATTCAATGGAGAGTCTAGTTCATTCAAAATGGGATATTTTAGCACAGATTTCATTATTATTATTTAAGTCTTAGAAGCTGGTATCAGTAAACTGTAAACTGTTTTCATATCAGTGGACTTTATGTATATTTTTTGTGGTTGCACACCCTTAGTGAACTGAAACTTCTATACTAATTCTAAAATGCATTTGTGGATCGGGCGACGTCGGGGGAGTCTCAAAAAATCCACACACAAATACAATGAAGTTCAGAAAATGACAAGCAGTTTGTTGTGTTTGATGAAAATTGCAAATACTTTTAAAAACATATGGGGATTTCTATTACATTTAATTCAGAACCAGAAATAATTTTGTGTGCATTGAAAAATATGTTTGCGGAGACAGCCATTTATGTATAAATCACAAAATACATTTGTGAATCCTTCTGTGTGCATTCATTAATATTGAGACCGATCTGACTCCATCCATTTCTCACAAAGTTGTATGAAGTCATTTCCAGCAGTTCTGTTACTTATTCTCATTGGAGTCATATGATTATGTTGTTATATTTAATGTTTGTCATATTTTCTACTGTTTCTACTGTAGATATTTTGTGTAACAAACGATCGTAGCCATTGGGGGGCAGTGTTGGGTTTTGGCCATAACATCCAGCATCTCTGTGAAATTATAGTTAGAAGATTTTCCTCCATTAAAAGATATACTTCTGTTACAGAGTGTGTGCAAAATGGATTCATGAGGAGGGGTTTACGGTACTTCTTAGACAATGTTGTGCAATGTTACTAACAGCACATTTCCTGTTTTCCTTTTTCTCCTCCCCCCCACTTTGTGTGCACCGTCAATCCAGGTAAGTGGCACTTAAGTACATGTTTCACTTAGAAAATAAAAAGCTTTGCCTCTGCCAGGAGTAGGAGGATGACTGGGTGCATTTCACCTTGAGGTGTTCACAGTAGAGCGTGGTGTCCAACAGGGAACAGTTCTTCCTACTGTTTTACCGTTCATAGCTTCTCACACAGCTGTAAACTAATTTTTATGGAAACTGCCCCGTGCATGTGGCCCATGCTACTGCGGAAACAGCTCCTGTTGAATCTTTTTTTGCAGGTCTGTGTAGTTTCTAAGTGGGCAGCATTTGTCTTTTAGTTTTTCTTTTGTTTTTGCAGCTCAGTCAGCCAGGTTGAACCATTCACCCAATTCGCTCTGTCTCTCTCTCTCTCTCCTGTCTTTCCAAGTAATTCCCTCCCTTCTTCTCCTAATCTATGTGCTTGTCAGGAAGTTGATGCATTGCCTTTGTGACCCCTTATAACTCTGCACCTGACACATGCAGCTGTTGGTCAGAGAGGGCTATAACCAGGAGGGAGTGCAGCTGAGAAATTTACAACAGATTTTCATGTTTATATGAAACAATATCATTGTGAATAAGCTGGACCTGACCGCTCGGTTGTAGGCGTGTTGAGCTGGATTTAAATCCAGACAGAAGTAGCTTGTTATTCTTTTGCTCGGAGGATTTGAGTAATGCTGCTGCACCTACAAAACCAGCAGCGGGGGACCAAAGAGGAGACACTCCCTGTAAACGTGATGCAAATTTGGCCTCTCCCTTTGATGAATCTGTGCAAATACAATTATGGGAAATACTTTAGCCTGTCTCAGAGATGATGTCATCCAAATTCAAAGCTTTACAAATTGACTTCATGCTGTAAAGTCAGAATTGGACGTTGTTGGTCTGAATGAGGAATATGAGGGTAGATGACAAGAGGAGAGATGCATGAATGTGCCAAACTCCCATTGGATTGAGTCACTGACTCAGTTGACTGCCCAGCTCTGAAAGCTGTCCTCAATTTGTCAGCTGTGCCGTCCCCTGCACACGCCCAGCCTTTGTTTTAGAGTGGCATTGATCGGCCCCATTTCAGATGTGGATTAACAGGGTGTTGTATCAGAGTGTCACATCAAGATGTGAGAAGTTCAGTTGAGACAAAGTTTGAGATGCACTTAGGCCCTGTACTCTTATTTTATTTATTAGCACTCGCAAGTTTATCTGCACCTTGCACTAAAGATAGCCGGCAGGTACGAACTAGCCACTCGAGTGCTTATGAGGTACAAATACAGTAAGTTAGTTATTCTCCCCGCATTATTTTGAAGCCAGTTGACAGACAGAAATATCTCAAATGCCATTATGAAACTAAATGCATACGACTCCCTGCGAGTGTGGAGCACACATGTCCTGTGTCAGTGTTTTTCAAGTTCACCGCTGCTTCTCTGTGTTCATCTGTTGGCTTGGATTGGGCCCCGCTGACGAGACAGCAGTCAGGTTGGAGTTTTGAAGCTGTAGCCAATCCATTTCTTCAAGGATCCAGCATTCAGCGTGACGTTTGTTGTTGTGTCTGCACAGAAGTTTTGTATTTTTGCCGGGTTTTGTGTCTGTGCAGAACTTCTGTCTTCTGTTAAGTTTTATTGCTAATCTTTTGCGGTACCATTTTACTTGGTTTACCTAATACACAGAGGAATAAATCACCAGAGGCTCCACAATACGATATTATCACGATACTTAAGTCACGATTTTACACATTTTGCGATATGCTGAGTATATGGATATATTGTGATTTATTACCCTTGTTTCAACTGCAAATTATGCAGTTTGTCAACATATGTTTTATCTAATAAGATACAGTTTTCACTCTGTTCATCTCAGAGTTTTCATTCACATAATAAGGTCAGAGGTCAAGGGACCCCTTTGAAAATGGCCATGCCAGTTTTTCCTCACCAAAAATTAGCGGAACTTCGAAGCGTTATTTAGCTCTCTTCCCGACAAGTTAAGTCGGGACAAGCTTCCCGACATGGTTGGTACCAATCGATTCCTTAGGTTTTTTAGTTTCATATAACCGGTTACCACATACCTGTATCTTCGTCAGATTGTTAAGAGGTTAATAGTTTATATAATAAATAGGGCTGTCAATCGATTAAAATATTTAATCGCGATTAATCACATGATTGTCCATAGTTAATAGGGATTAATCGCAAATTAATCACATTTTTTCTATGTTCAAAATGTATCTTAAAGGGAGATTTGTCAAGTATTTAATACTCTTATCAACGTGGGAGTGGGCAAATATGCTGCTTTATGCAAATGTAGGTATATATTTATTATTGGAAATCAATTAACAACACAGAACAATGACAAATATTGTCCAGAAACCCTCACAGGTACTGCATTTAGCATAAAAAATATGCTCAAATAATAACATGGGCAACTCAAGCCCAACAGGCAACAACAGCTGTCAGTGTGCTGACTTGACTATGACTTGCCCCAAACTGCATGTGATTATCATAAAGTGGGCATGTCTGTAAAGGGGAGACTCGTGGGTACCCATAGAACCCATTCTCATTCACATATCTTGAGGTCAGAGATCAAGGGACCCCTTTGAAAAAGGCCAAGACAGTTTTTCCTCTCCAAAATTTTGCGCAAGTTTGGAGCGTTATTTAACCTCCTTCGCGACAAGCTATTATGACATGGTTGGTACCAATGGATTCTTTAGGTTGTTTTCTAGTTCCATATGATGCCAGTATCTTCACTCTATCTTTAAAATTGAGCCCGCTACAACCTATAAATCGCAAGTTGCATTAATGCGTTAAAGAAATTGATGGCGTTAAAATAAATTTGCGTTATTATCGCGTTAACTTTGACAGCCCTTATTATAAAAGATCGGTACTTGATGAGGGTGTATCGATACAATATTGCCACTCAAAATATTGCAATACTATGCTGTATCGATTTTTGCCCCCCACCCCTACCAATACAGTATTGTGTGTCTAACGGAGTTAATGCACAGCAAAGATAACAATCAGAAAGTTCACCCAAGGTAGAACTGACTAGGTAACTTCATTTGTTTATTAAAGCACTAATACCTCACATGACTGAAACTGTAGACGAAGAACCGGAACATGTGCTCTCTGCAATGTTTGTTTAGTCATCTGCTGTTTGCTTTCCTGCAGCCTGAAGATGATTATATTTGAAAAATCCACAGCACATGATGAGTGTTTTTGCGCTTATTGACGGAGAGCTCGTCTGGTAAAAAAAACAAAAAACGATTATGATTGTAATCACCAAATGTACATGTGATTGTAAGGTAGCGTTCATGTTGCAGTAAATATCGCCCTGCGTGATTACAGGCTCTGTCTTCTAGGTGTAAACAAACACTGTTTACTCCACAAACCTTCCAATCTCCAACACAGATAACTTTCTGAAGTCGTACACTCGCATTTCCATGAACTTCCTGTGGCTCTCGCTTTCTCTCTGTCTCTCAAAGTATCTCGTTCTGCCACTCTCACGGCTGACCCACTTCTGTTGGTCATCTTTTCTATAATCAGTTGGACCGATGTCTGAGCGAGGCAGTGCTGGCCCGTCTCTCTGCTCACGCTAGCAGCTATCTGTGCCTGGGGACTGGAGGAACTAGAGCTTAACAGATACTTTATTGCATTTCATTACTGTGTCAGTTAAGTGCTGCCATTCTCTCAATCTCTCTGTCGATCTGGAATTAAAGTCTTTTTCCCTCAGCTGCAGTTGCGGTTGTGGCTTTTCCCCCCCAACTATAGTATGTCCATATCTTTGCCTGTTAAAGTTCTGGATCATAGACAGATCAATAACGCCCATCACCAAGGGTGGTATTATTTGTTTGTGGCTGTGGTTGATGAGATTGGATTTTTCTCCTATATTGAGGGCACACACGCTCCTCTCTGTCGCACACTCTCTGTCAGAGTGACACACACACACACACACACACACACACACACACACACACTGCAAAGAAACTTTCCATGACATTATTGGTTTTATCAGAAGTAGGCCAAAGCAGGAGCCTGGCCCTCTGGCAGGCCTACTGAGCATGCTCAGCACTGCTGAAGGCTACCTACTTCTACTACTGTACCACTACCACACAGCACAGGCTCAATGAGCTTTAAACAAAGAGGGAGACCACACAGGATGCAACTGTGTTTACTATTATTGTCATTTTCATTATTGATTTTCTGCTGACTATTTTGCAGTTCAATCGATTCATCTTTTGGTCTGTAAAATGTGAGAAAATTGCCATTACATAAGACAAAGAAAAGCAGTAAATCCTCACATTTGAGATGTAATGTTTGGCACTCTTGCTTGAAAAATTACTTAGAAATTGAATGGGTTATCTAAATAGTTGCAGGTTAGTTATCCAATGGTTTCAGCTGTATTTTAATCACAACTAAGACTAAACTATCTTAAAGGTGCTAAATGCGACGGATGAGCCAGCGGCTCTCAGCTAACGATGCTAAAAGCGCTAACAGTGGAAACAATGGCAAAAAGTGCTGACAGAGCTAACAGTGTTAACCTGGGGGGGGGGAATCAGAGGGTGGGTGCTACCCGTCGGTCGGGAAGGCGTAATCAGATGTAACCGCCATATGAGAGCAGTGCAGAGCAGCGGACACGAGCTAGTGGGGCGCGCTCACATAGACAAACATGCACTAAAAGGCACGTGTGGCCGGCCCGGCTATGTCAACAAAGGAGAAGCTCTGATTACAACACACACACAGAGAGAGAGCAACTTCAAGACATTACTCCTCTACAACATAACATAGCAAATAGTTATTTGCTGCTATATTAATGCTCTGGATATCATGTAGAGCACCTTTAATAAAGATAAATCTAGTCTGTAATTCAGTTCTGTCTGCCTTGTTGAGTGGATATGTAGTATTTGGAAAAAAAACCAACAAGATGGGAGGTGATGATGGTGAGAGAGAGACAGAATGAGGAGTGAGCTTAAATAGCGTGGCCAACCCAGGTAGATAATAGGAGGTCAGGTGACCCCTCCCATCACAACATGTGGCTAAAATACAAGGAAAAAACACAGAGAGCAGGAGGAGGAGCTCAGCCACAAGGCTGTCACAGTCTCTGTGTCCTCATTCTGTCCTAAATACTGTAAAAAATCTTTATAGTATACTGTTTTTTTCTGTTAGTATACAAGCAATCAACATACCGTTTACCAGCTTGGCATTAACAGGAAATTGGCACTGCATATGTCACAATGCAATATATCACAATATATCTTATCTCAATACTCTAGCAGCATATCGCAAAATTTTATAAATCGCAATATGATCGTATCGCGACTTAAGTATCGTGATAATGTCATATTGTGAGGCCTCTGGTGATTCCCACCCCTAGAAATTATATAATACGAGCGCTGTCGTCAATCTAATTGCAACTTTAGAATTCCACTTCCACCATTGAATTTCAACAGGAAAAAGCAAAATATGTCTCTAAAGATTTACTGCTTATTTTTGTCTTTTCTATGGTATTTCGGGAATTGTCTCACCCCCATTCCCAAATTATTTAAGTTTGTTGCAATTGTGAGTAGCTCCTCCATTTCCTCTGTGCATTACATTCAAAAATCAAGCATGAATTTAATATACACGCAACATACTCAAAACTTAGAATTACAGTGGTACTGTAGGTACCATAGAACTGGGGCACAGTGAGTATCTCTCTCATAGACTTTTAATTTTTAAGAGCTTTATAATAAATATAAATACAGTCATTTTGTTGCACACTTAAACTTGTACTTAAAAGTGGGTATGATCGACCAACAGTTACAGCTACAACAGCACAGAGAGAAATATAAGACGCGTCCCTCCCTCAGGCCTCTACAATAGCCATTGCCGCTACCTTGCTATTACCTTACACTACCTCTGACTCTCACTCTCTGTGACTCACTCATTCAAAAGAAATTCTTCACCATTTCAGTTCTTTGTCCCCATTCATTTGCATTTAGGCAATTAGCTTGGTCTTCAAATAAGTGGGTGTCATAAAACTTTAGCCTTTTTATTGCGGGGTGATGATGGTGTTGAATAGACAGTTTTCACTCCATTCTTTAGCAATGAAGGAGGTAGTCGTGAGAGGGAAAAAAAAGGGGCCCTTAGAGCAAGTAAGTTGTTTTCTTGGCTGTGATGAATGGAAATCTGATGTCATTCACTGAGAAGATAAAGTTCTGATTGTTTAGAAGGGAGATCAATGTTATTTTGTGACAGGATACATAACTAATCTTTTATTACATGCAGACACACATTGCCTCAGGTCTTGTGGAGCAGAGTCGATCACATTCACAGCATAAAGTGTGTCTCAGCTCTATTGCTGTACTGCGTATAGTAAACATTTGTGCAACAGAAGCTGATTCTGCATCTGAAGGCTGTTCTCCATAATAAATCTGAAACTACAGCGTTATCTCAGAAGGGAAATGAGCTGCTTGAAGGGCAGATGATACATGCTGCGCTGTGCTTCTCCACTGCTGTATAATCATCAGTTTTGTAGCTGGTTATGGAGGCTCCCCGTGCATGTGGCTGGGGTCGGCGTTATTGGCTCTATCAAATCAGCACCGTGGCCTACATTATCTACTCCCAACAGCCTCATTACACACATACACAAGGGTTGACACGTTCATTAGGCTCACAATGGACTGTGTGCATCTTTTTATGTGTCCTCTGTGGAAGCTGAAAGTGAGTGAGGTCTGACAGCTAGCATTTATCTGGAGGAAGTGTGAGTTGCCTTGAAAGGGTCTGTGTTGTTTCACTGTTGTGTTTCACCACTGTGAATAAGATGCCATGGAGTTATTTTAGTATTGGCGTGTGTTTTTCCGCATAGACTATATGTTTGACAGTAATGTCTTCTAGGGCAGCTAACAATAATTTTCATGTTGATTAATCTGTCGGGCTGCACGGTGTTGCAGTGGTTGGTAGCACTGTCGCCTCGTGGGTTTTCTCCAGGTTCTCCGGCTTCCTCCCACAGTCTTAAGACATACAGGTTAGGTTAATTGTTGACTCTAAAATTGTCCGTAGGTGTGAATGTGAGCGTGAATGGTTGTCTGTCTCTATGTGTCTCTCCTGTGATAGTCTGGCGACCTCTCCAGGGTGTACCCCGCCTTCGCCCAATGTCAGCTGGGATCGGCTCAAGAAAAGAAACCAGAAAATATTCACATTTAAGAAGCTGGAATCCGAGAATTTTGACTTTATTTTCCTAAAAAAATGGCTCAGACTGATTAATCAATTATCAAAATAGTTGGCGATTATTTTCATAGTTGACAATCGATTATTCTTTGCAGCTCTAATGTCCTCAGCTAACTATGTGGTGGATTTTACCATCCTCTCTTTAGACGACTTGAGAATTATGTCCCAAGTTCTTGATTTTCTTCATCTCGGTGCATTATTAAACAATTTATGTCTACTGTGACTATAAAGTAAACCACCATCATGTTCTCATACACCCATTTCATATGAGAGACAGACATGTATATCTACCGAACTGGTCTAATGAATGTATTGTCAACCCACGTTTGACCCAGTTACTGCTTTCACAGGTTAATCCCTTGTCATCACTGTTCACAGTCTTGAGTCTGTAATTGCAGTTCTGCGTACAAATCTGCAAACCCACAGAATAACATGTACACTACCAAATAACAGCTCTCTCTCTGCATGCTTGTGCTGTTGGTTCTTCGTTAAATGTTGCTTAAGTGTCAATAACAAATTCCCATCTCTGATTGAAATACCTGCCCACTGAAGCTGAGTTCAATCAGGAGAGACTCCTTTTCGAATAAACAATAATTGATTAAATGATGCATAAGATGAATAGTGCAAAGTCTTGGGAGATTAGACTCCATGGTGATGTAGTATATTAAAGTGGGTAGTGATGCCGTGGTGAGATTAGGTATATCCCCCCCGGAGTCTAGACACTGGTGCTGGTGGTGAAGGGAGTTGCTGAAGATCTAATGAAAGGATGTGGAGCACGACTGGGCCCTGAATATGATGAAGTCCAGAGGTGATGGGGTGGAGGCGGGTTGCGTCGGTTCGTACGGCAATGAGAGTTTTAAAATTTGATAGCAACGATATGATTGGCTCAGGGAGATCGGGGCAGAAGCTGGTTGGTTAACTAAGAGTGAAATGCCCGTAGTCAGCTGATAGAGTCGGAGCCAGTGAGAGAGAGAGAGAGAGACAGAAAGACTTGAGAATAAATGAGTGTAAAGAGGGTCTTCCTTATTGAACTTACGCTATAAGCTTCATTAGTCTCCAATCCGCATTCAACCCATGTCAGGGGGTGCGTCATCAGGTCGGTCGGTGCATGTTAACCCACTCAAATTAATGGCTGACTCAGATTTGACTCGTATTATATGATATCTGCAAGGAAAATGGTGGAAGATAATTTGTGGACACTGTGTCTAGTGTAGGGCAATGGGGGAGCAGAGAGCTAATTTCCAGTGTAATTACAGTGTTAGCGCTATAATGTATGCACAATAACACCTCCTCTTATATTCATATGCAGTGCCAATTTATTTTTTTTATCTTTCTCTGCTAGCCACAGAGCTTACCATTTATATGACTTGATCAGATTCCAACAGTTTTTATGAGTTTCTCACCGGACCCAGTATAACACACTTATCTCATCATTCTGCAAAACTGAAGCCCCTCGTACTGATGCCGTGTTTATTCATAACCAAATAATCACCTTTGTGTTGTAAACACAAACTTGACAGGCCCACGCTGTCAGTTTTATTATCCGAGATCATGCATATATGGACATTTCTCGGACAACTGGAGACGGGAGCCTCTGCCGTACCCTTTGCTGATACTGAATTTAATGGAAAAAGAAAGTCAAGCGAGCCTCTCAGCAAGCAGCCATGAGCTGGCTGACTTGTGTTGAAAGGGAGGGCTGGGCTGGGCGAGGGCTCATGCCAGAGCGCATCCCTATTGGTGTTTTGACTTGCAAACAAACTTTGGAATTTGTGACTGTCGGTGCTGCCGAGGCTCACAAAGCGGCCTGAGCAGTGAAGCGAGTCTGTCCGACCCCTCTGTTCTCCGCTGACCTTCTCTGATGTCACCCTCCCGGGTCATTGTGCTTGAACAACACCGTGGGTTCACTGATCTGCAGGCCTAATCTTCCCTCCCACTCTTTTGCTTCATCTCTCTTGTGACTCCAACGTCTTGGCGTACTCCCCAGGACTGCACGTCGCCTGCCTACGCCTCCAACTAGCATATCCGCTCTTGTGCTTGCATGAGACAGATCCTAGAAACAGCCTTATCGATTTTCAATGTGTCATTAGCGCAGCGTTTTTTTTGGCCTGCTCATGTAATTACGGTCAGTGGGGTGTTGTAATTCACGAGAGGATTCAGCTCTCCTAAACTTCCTGGCAGCCTGGGGGGACTGTGAGTTTGACTTCCCCATTGATTGGTCCATTTTGTTAGCCGCTGCAAAATCAGCCAAGTTCCTTTTGATCTCTTTCTAATTAGTCTTTTCGTCAGCGTGCTAGTGTAAACACCTTTTCCTCTCATTATATCCCTCCAAAAAGGCATTTGGTAAAGAGTCATGGATACAACTGTTCAGAGCACTTACTTATCATCTGTCTTTCGTGTCTTTACATTCTGTGCACTGTGAAGGACATTTAAAAAATTAACTAAGAGTCATCCGGGCCGACCTTTACATTCAATACAGTGGTCACAGTCATTTTAGGTGTCTTTCAGTTCAGTATCAGATGCAATTGCTTTCATCCCTGTTGTCAATTCAGACAATAAAACCTGTCTTGTGCTGAGATTTCTCACACCCAACAACCTTGTCTCCATCGCAGAGACGGCTCAAGAGGTTTCTCTCTGCTGCTCTGTTCTTTGGGAATCATGTTAGATAGCATCAATCGTGGCTGGTATCTTCCCTGGAGCATGCCATGCCTCGACATAAATTAGCCAGAAGTCGTTTGGATGTATTTCAAGCTATCTAGTGTTTCATTCCAGAATTCACTTTAAAAATAAAAATGACTATCGACGCCTTCAGATGGGGTCGTGTTTGCCGTGTTCACGAGAAGAGTCCATATGAACGCCCCCCTCTTGTGGTATTCATGACCTCGTAAGTGGAGAATTTCTGAAAGCTCCGAGTTGTGACGTGTTAGTTGACGTTGCCAGAAATGGCGGAGGCCATGGAATTTTTCGGTGCATAATAAGTGAATATTGAAATTTTAGTCATATATTGTTTTTCTTTGTAATTTTATAATATGTCTGAGGAAAACGTTGATATTCCGGCCTCATCATTTTCCTCTGTCATTATGCCTTTGCATTTCCTGCATTATGTTACCCACTTGCTAGCTTGCTAAATTGTTAGCATCTGTGGCCTCTAGACACACAGTAACGTTAATATTGCCGTTGCTTAGCAGCGGTGTTCTCACGACTTAACCACTTGAACGCCAAACATATCGTATACACGACATCCCATGTTGTAAACACGAGCTCATTTGAAGACACCATTTATTTGCATGCATGTGATCCCATGGCTTAATCAGCAGATGTTAATATACAGGGCTCGACAATAAGGATTGCCTGCTTGCCCAGGGCAAGTAAAATGCCACCTAGGGCTAGTAAATCTAGCAACTCATTGGTAAAAAAAGAATGAAATACATAGTTTTTTTCCGGAGCTGATGATGGATTAGCTCGCCACCTCGCTTCTTTCGCATATCTGTTGAGAGTTGTAGTACCGATCGAGAAAATGGTGCAGCGAAAGACAAAGTTTATGAGCTGAAGCGCAAGCGAGCATTTCAATTATTATAGAAACAGGAGTTTAGTTAGGTGGTGTTAGTGGATGTGGGTGAAACTCCAGAGTCAATAATCTAAATATAGATTAAACATGACAATTAACTTTGGTCTTTGTTTATATTTGATAACTTCTAATCAATATAACAATTTGTATAGGGGTAGGTAAATTTCTGACCCAAAAAAACATTAACGTTGAACCCTGATGTATCCATTGTATATTTTTGACCTCTACAAAGTCTTCTGTTGAGAAAAAAAGTAATATTTCCAGTTCACTGATGTCTCTGGAGTGACTAGATCTTGGTCTTTTGTCTGTGGATAATGACCACTCAGGCACCCAGGAGTCTGTTGTTGTTTTTCAGCTCCATTTGACACACACAGCTAATTACTGGAGCAGAAGACACCCCCTTCCCCTATACACTCACACACCAGCGCACCAAGAGAGGGTGGCCATTTCAGCCCATCTACTCACTGGCTCCCTGAAGACAAGCTGGAAGTGTTTATGCATGCAGTATTCTTTCGCCATCGCTCAGTTGGAACAGAGGCCCCTGCAGAGTGCTGGCAAACGCTCTGATTTCGGGCTGTCTTTTTCTTCACCACCAACCTCAGGCTACTGTTGCTTGCAGCCACTGTGCTGTACCTGTAGCTGTTCAAAACACCTGCACCTCAGCGACAAAAGAGAGAGAGAGCGTGGGAGCGTAGGTAGGAGAGGAAAGAGTCGGAGACGAGAGCGAGTGGGCAGGTAGGAGAGGATCCTCCGAGAGTGGATAAACATGTGAACACTTAGCGATTCCCTCTCCCTTCCCGTCTCTCTGTGACTCTGTGTGGGCAGTTAATGAGTCTGAAAGCTTCTCCTCGGCATCTGTCAGCTGAGAACCGGATAGAGCCTCTAGTGCAGACTCTAGCAGAAGAGAGATGCTCTATTGCTCATTGATAATTGCTACAATGTACAGTATAGGACAAGGGTTTTCTCAGCTTCATAGACCACCCTATGGGTTAAGTTTTTAGACACACAAGAATATTATTCAATTCAAGGTACGGATGATTTTAGAAACAACACCACAACAGTACATTAATTAGCACAGCATGTTGTACCAGTGGGCAACCTCCGGTTTAGAAAAGTGAAGCCAATTCGGAAGTGGCTTAAACTTGCATTCTCTCTAAAAGCCAGCAGGGGGCGACTCCTCTGGTTGCAAAACAGAGTTAGATTGTATAGAAGTCTATGAGAAAATGACCCTACTTCTCTCTTGATTTATTACCTCAGTAAACATTGTAAACATGAGTTTATGGTCTCAATCGCTAGTTTCAAGTCTTCTTCAATACAGCATGATGTTCATTTAGTAAATTATGGTCCCATTTAGAGTCAAATAGACCATAAAGCAGGGTATGCTTTAGGGCGTGGCTACCTTGTGATTGACAGGTCGCTACCACGTCGTTGTCCGGTCTGGGAGTTGTCCTTGTTTTCGTCTAACATCTTTAAGCCTTTCACAGTGTATTTTCAGTTCATGAAAGTTAACTTGTAACATTTTGGTCACCTAAAAATGTCTTATTCAGTGTTCGTTGTACTTAGCACCACCCTCTTGTGTCATTTCTGGTTGCCAAAATCCAAGATGGCGATGGCCAAAAACCAAGATGCCAACGGCCAAAATGCCGAACTTGAGGCTTCAAAATGTCAGTCCACAAAAAACAAATGGGTGACGTCACGGTGAATACGCCCACTTTTTATATACAGTTTAGTGTTGTACACGCCTCAACTACTAATTTTTTATGTAAAAGGGGCAGGAACACATAATAACTCTTTACAACTATTCAAAACAAACTGTGGCCTGAAAAAAATAGCAGAGAGATGACTCATCACCTGTATAAACAAAGATTGAACATGATCAGCTTTTCAAAGGTAGCACTGTATATTGCAGGGCTATTGTACTCGACTGCATTATGTTGTACAGGTGTTGCTATTGTTCAACGTCTCTGTACCTACCTACACACACAGTGCATCGTTACTTTACAAGGCCTTGAGCTTTGATGGCCAGACAGGAGTGGTGGAGCCAAACCCACCACTCCGCTGTGATAACATCAACACTTCTGAGCTTGCCCGCCATGTTATCCTCACTCTGTCATAAAGCCTAATGGTGTGTAGCCATAAAATGGAGTGGAGTTAAGTTTTGAGTTGAGATGAAACAGAGTTTGTCTGACCTTGGTATGCGCATACACCCCCCTTGAACAGATTCTTGGAACAGTAGTCTCCCACTCCCACTGAATGCCTGATGAGCTGGTTTAAGGACTACTTTTTTTCCACTATTAAGCCTGAGCTTGGCATGTTTCCTAATTTATAAAAAGGAAATTACGACAAATAGCCTACAGTTGTAATCAGAACAAATGCTCAGCTGCTGGGTTGATCGTGACTGATTTCACAAGTGCTTCTGGTCTCCCCACAAGACGTTTTCAGCCATGAGGTAATTTAAGTTACGGCATCTGTGATTTTGAACGCAGCCTGAAGATGTATGCTTGGGCTAATTCAGGGAGGCTTGGTGGCTATTATGGTGACGTTTGCTTTTTAATCATCTAGCAAACGCAGTGAGGAACATTGTGTAGAATACTTTGAAAAAGCTCACGGAGAACCTGTGAAACCGATGCACTTTTGACTGTAACCACCATAGATATAAAACAGTAGATACGACATTACGATAACCGTCCGCCATCTTACCTGGGTATTGTTTACAATTGCCATCTTTGAGCAGCAACAGGTTATCACCTAACTGCTTCACCAAAAGAACCAAAGAGACCAGGGAGGCTGGCATCACTTTACACACGTCAGTATGAGAGATTTATTTTTTACTTAAAGGCAGGGTTGACGATTTTATCCAGTATACACTATTTGTTATATTGGTTGAAATGGTCTTTACACCCCGACAGCGATCCATTACTTATGAGCTCTGATAAAAAAAACCTGAAAAGAGCCGTCATCTGTAGTTGCTGTAATCCTGTAAAAACGTCTACCACTCTCTGCCTCGAGGTCCGCTTGGAAAGAACCAATCAGATGCCTCCCTGCTCGTACTCTACCCTTGGCGTGCACCAGCCTGAACTCAAAGCGCGTCGCGGCCGCACGTTTACTGGAGAATAGAAGAGAAAACTCAGCCCTGCAGTAGCACTGCTGCGGTTACTTGTCATGAGGTAGCGTTGTTGAGTTGAGGTCCTCTCTCCGCTGTGTGTCTGTGAAGTAGTTACGATGCGGCGGTGCTCGTGCATGTGTGTGGGGGGCGTTGCCTTGGAAGGAGCCCCGAAGGGAGGGGTTGGGTTTAGACGGAGCTCCTGAGGCAATGCTACATTCAAGTTATGCTAGCTTTCCAACATCGTCGACCCTAACTTTAAGGGTCAACGACAGCTAAAAAAAGTTAGTGAACTATTGGTAACTTTACTCTGTGACCAAAACTAAGGTTTGTGAAAATCGAGGTCTGAACTAATTTAAAATATATATTAAGCCTATCAAAGTGAAATGTTATACTTACTGTTAAATTTAAGGGTTATTGAAGTTAGAGAGTTAGAGTTAGTTGTCCGTCAACGTCCGTTATGAACGTTGTTATCCCTATCGCATTGCATTGTGGGATATTTATGCCGCCGTAGTGTCCAGCGTTGCATACTGTAATATTTCACCGGAAATAGTATGCAATTTGTGTACTATTGGTTTCATACTAAGGTTTCGGACATACTAAAATATCTCACATACTGTTTTAGCGTAATAAATTGCATGTTAGTATGAAATTTCGGACGCAACCCTAGTCTAAAACTGTACCCAGGTAAGATGGCCGCCATATGGTTCCATCCTGGAATGGCAAGTCATTAGATATTGTCATATCTATGGTAACCGACCTGTCCTGTTTTTTTTTTTATAACAACCTGAAGGGCTTGGCAGCGGAAATAATTTTCTTTACCACAGTAGACTGTTGTTTGATTTGGACGCTGACAGCCAACATACATTCAGTCATCCTGTAATTAAAAAAAAAAAACATGCTCTCCTGTGGCAACACACGGCACATATACAGATGGCTAAACAGCTTGCTTTGCCTTTCCCCTCCGACACCTTCTTTGTGGGCGTTGGAGCACAAGCTCCTTATTTACCATCTTTCACGGACTGGGTCACTAAATATCATAACCTCCAGAAACTAATTCCCCCCCGTCTCTCTGCTTTCTCCCGGGGCATGGTGTCCATTCTGTGCCCCAGGTGGTGGCCATATCCCCTGGCTCCAAGCTCCAGCTTGTGGCCCTCCCAGGAGGACCAAGGATAGATGAAGGACTGAATGTTTTAGTGTACCCCCCCCCCCTCCCCCTTCACTTTCTTTATAATGGAAGCATTATGCATTATTTATGTAGTAGAGCTGGTCAAGGTAGTCACTGATGGTGTTAATATCCGTAATGCCTCTTTGCTGTTTTCAACCCATAAAAATGCATTTGTGTTCAGTTTTTGTTAATGACTCTGAGAGCTACAGTGCACTCTTAAGAAATGTTGAAGTATCACTAAAGGGAGGAAACACGGAGAGAAAAGCAGCCACTAAGAGCGTATTGACGGTCTCTGGGTGTCTTCCTGCACCATTGACTACCCAGCAGGTTGATGAGTGGAGGAGCTGTTTGGCTTCTAGGCTCGGGCCGAGGTCATTGTCCGGGCTTTCATGTCTTCAATAGCTGCAGGCTCCCTGCTGAACCTACTTGATATTCAGTTCTTTCTCTCACTCCATCCTATTGAAACTAACAAGCTTCAACCACGATAGCTCCAGTATACTTGAACGGACACGAATGGAAGCCTACAATCCCTTGCACTGTGGCCACAATATTTTGCAACAAATTCACCACAACTTTATCAGGGAAATACTTTCACGATGAGCCTTTTGAAGCTCAGAGCAGTTCATTTTTCAACATGCCCCCTTTGTCAGGACTTGCCGAAGAATGAGCTGAGGGGAGGTGCAGCTACCCACATTCATATGCAAGCCAGAAATAACATAGCTCACTGAGGAAATAAAGCTCAAATTCATGTATGTGTTATACTATTATTGACCTGCCTGGATACAGTCCCAAACAAACAATGGAACGACTTTAAATCTGGGATATGGTGTCACTTCAGTTCTTCCATGCGGTTTTGTAATAACACCTTTGGCTGGAGTGTCCCATATTTTTCCATGCATTTCTTCCATGTGTGGAGGAGTCTGTAAAATTGTAATTGCCTGTAAAGAAAAAAATCCTACGCGGCTACTGTAGAGGAAAGTACGGTAGTGATTTTATTATTTATATCACCAGGACACCATCAGTCTCTCGGTCTGTGCGTGTATCCTCTGTTCACTGAGCTGGGAGGGAGGCCCTATTCCAATCCACCCCCTACACCCTCTCCCTACCCACTTCAACTCCGTTTGCACCTTTGGCCAATCACAGGTCATTTCAGAGACAGAGCGTTCCTATTGGCTGTGCTCTGGCAGGTGGGCGGTGCTTGGTATTTCCTCAATTGTTCTCAACATGGCTGCGGGGTCACAAACTTTTTCATTTTACAGCTAAACTGTACACTACCAGATGTTTATGAAAAAATTTGAGGAAAGAAATAGGCATTACAGTAACAGAATATTGATTAATATTTCATCAGCGCTGCCTAGTTTGACCGTTTGATCGGAGTTCGCGAGTGACTGACAGCTGCTCAGAGACGGCGGGCTCCAGCTCGGCTCTGATTGGTTGTTTTCCTCCAGTCTGTGAAATCTCGCAGATGCAGTTAGGAGCACCGGAGTACGACGGAGTATTAGGGCCACATTGAGGGGTAAAACAATCTGAGATTTCGAGAATAAAGTCATAATATTACGAGAAAAAAGGTCGCAATTTAATGAGAATTAAGTCATACTATTTCAAGAAAAAAAAAGTTGTAATATTACGAGAATAAAGTCCTAACTTTACGGAAAAAAAGTCGTAATATTACAAGAATAAAGTGAATATCGAGAGAAAAAAGGTCAGGAGTACACAGAGGCACATGATTTTTTTTTCAAACTACCTGTCTCATGCACTAGTGACCGTTTTATAAAAAATAACTTTTATTAATCATATTTGCTCCAATCCTACCCACTGCAGCTTTAAAGAGCGGCGCTTTATTGAGCTGTGAGTGGAGATCACCCCATCACGGAGTGGGGAGGGTGGTGGAGAGAGACCGGATTGGAATTGGGCCGGAATAACAAAAAAGCGCCACCGGCCACCTTGCTTTCTTCTTTACATCCGGAACCGTGACATCATCGCCTCTCGGGTTTCACTGTGTGGTCTCTCTACTACAGGGCGCACGCGGCGCAGCAGTCAGCGCGAGTGCTCCTGCCCCGTGAACACAGCAGCAGCAGCAGCAGCAGACCGAGCGCACTTCACTTCACTTCACAACACACCACACGCTGTTTCTTTCTTCAAAGTAACAAGAAACTCGTTCACATTTGGATAAAAACGTTTCCTTGTTTTTCTGCAACGTTTGACTTCACCGCGACTGTTTGACCGCCTGGACATTTATGGAAAGCTTTTCATTGTGAGTAAAAGACCTGCAGTGCTGTCGACAGTGTGCGACATATATATACTGCACTACATACATACACTGAGCGGGATTTGCTCTTAACGCGATAACGATTGAGGTTGTTTTATTATTGTGCTGACGGCGATGGTTGCTGCTATCAAAAGGCTATTTAGATGGATGCAGCTCCTGACTGGGATTGCCTTGTTATATTGCAGCTCTAAAACCAGTTCCTGTCGGGGCTGCCAGCCAGTCAGCGTTTTGTTCCTCACATGGCTTAATGTGCAAAACAGCGTGTTTTGCACCAGCATACTCTGGTATAGCCTACAGTGATACTGTATTTTGTCAAGGCACCTCTGTGTTGTCAAGTTAAGAGGATTCCCTATACTTGGAGTTCACCTAGTAGCATATAAACATTACTTTATGTATGTTGACCTTTTTAGTGATATCCTTTGTAATTAGTTTCAGGTATTTTTGTATAATACTTGTTTTTTTCCCCCATTCTAAAAGATGCATGCTTTGGGATACAGTAACAAGCAGATTCTCTTTCCTGCTCTACTTTGGACCCTGCAATGCCAAAAAGGGAAATTGCAAATCAAGTATTACATTCTTTATCTTTCATAGTTTTCAAAAAACTCATATTCTGTTGGTCAGTTAAAGCTGAGCCCCGGGAGTTTTGAGTGACCGAACGCAACAGTGAAAGCAAACCCCCTCCAGGGAAATACTTTTGACTTTCTTTATCAGTTTGTGCTTTGTCTTGTTTTTCCCCTGAATTTCAGTGCAGTCTGGTTTTGATGCAGTTCTATTCTCAATCAGACAAAAGAGAGCTTGTCCTGACAATTTTAAAGTAAAGTAATGGGCAACACTTCAGTGTTTGCAGTTACTAGAAACAGCATTGCCATTTTTCTGAAGTGTTGCCCATCACTTTACTATAAGCAGCCCCGGTGAGCCACTTTCCCCCCCCCCATGACTGTATTCCCTTGCTTTGCATCAGCTGTGTGGTTCTGGATGATCTTAAAAAGCTTTTATCTGTTAATCACAGTCAGTGAAGCCATAATTATAGCATTGCCCACTGTCTCTCCCGCAGTGACCTAGACTATGTCCTCTCTGTAATAACCAATGTAGACCAGATAAATATGCTGAGCAACGTGTACTTTATTTGCTTTTTTGATCTTGTGGTTTATGCCAGAATTCCTGGAAACAGACAGAACCTGTTCCTCATGATCCAGTAGGCTGTGTTTTTAGGCATGATGTTAGCTGTTTTATCATTTTGTTGAATGTGTAGCCTGAGACCACGCACAAACATCATCTAAAAAGCAAGCCACTATTTTTGTGCCTGCATGTAAAAATATAGCAAATCTGAAAACCATTTTGATCCTTCATGTTTTGATTGAAGTATATCTGCCAGGGCTTGTGGTCAAGACCCTGTCTGTATGGTGTGATTGATTGACTATTAAGTGGATGTTTGCACACAGCACAGTTGTTTGTAATGTCTAACTAAAACTCCATATCATTAGGGCTGTCGATCGATTACAATATTTAATGGTGATTAATCGCATGATTGTCCACGATTAATTGCAAATTTTTTATCTGTTCAAAATGTACCTTAAAAGGGAGATTTGTCAAGTATTTAATACTCTTATCAACATGGGAGTGGACAAATATGCTTGCTTTATGCAAATGTATATATTTATTATTGGAAATCAATTAACAACACAAAACAATGACAAATATTGTCCAGAAACCCTCAAAGGTACTGCATTTAGCATAAAAAATATGCTCGAATCATAACATGGCAAACTGCAGCCCAACAGGCAACAACAGCTGTCAGTGTGTCAGTGTGCTGACTTGACTATGACTTGCCCCAAACTGCATATGATTGTCATATAAAATGGGCAGGTCTGTAAAGGGGAGACTCGTGGGTACCCATAGAACCCATTTTCAGTTCAAGGGACCGTGCCCATTTTTCCTCGTCAAAATTTAGCGTAACTTTGGAGCATTATTTAGCCTCCTTCGAGACAAGCTAGTATGACATGGTTGGTATCAATGGATTCCTCAGGTTTTCTAGTTTCATATGATGCCAGTGTCTTCACTCTAGCTTTAAGACTGAACCCGCTACAACCTAAAAATTGCAAGTTGCGTTAAAGAAGTTAGTGGCATTAATAAGAATTTGCATTAACGCGTTATTATCGCGTTAACTTTGACAGCCCTAGTTTTTAGGCATGATATTAGCTGTCTTATTTTGTTGAATGTGTAGCCTTAGACCATGCACAAACATCATCTATAAAGCAAGCCACTGTTTAGGTGCCTGCATGTAAAAATATAGCAAATCTGAAAACCGTTTTGATCCTTGTTTGATCAAAGTATTTCTGCCGGGGCTTGTGGTCAAGACCCTGTCTGTATGGTGTGATTGATTGATTACTAAGTGGATGTTTGCACACAGCACAGTTGTTTGTAATGTCTAACTAAAACCCCCATATATTTATTGCCATACACTTAGTATAGCGTAGTACCAGCGTGTGTGTAGTGTTGCCATCGCTATACAAAGCCCAAAGATTGGGATGACACATGTCGAACCCACAGGGAGAGAAGGAACAGCAGCTATTCACTTTCCCCATGAGCTCATTCAGTGACAGTTGTCCTCAATGTTCAGTGTTTCCTACAGACTTTATGTCTCCGCAATGTTTCCTCCAGACAGGATTTTATTTGTGGTGTTCAGCCTGGGGGCGGGACGCTCCTTCATCAAACACTTCAGTTGACTGCAAGACACAGCAATCACAAATCAACCTCTTTTTAAGGAAGTCATTTTTATATGATTTCACATCAGATGATTACACCACTCAGTTTGAGCTGGATAGTTTAAGATTGAGAAATATTCAAAATAAAATCTTGGATGGAGCAAATTTATTCAGATGGCCCATCTAAATAAATAGTATAGGCCTCTATGGGAGACACTGATCTCATTGAAGAGCAGGTCAGCAGTAATGGAGATGTACAGACGCCCTGTTATTGGCTGCTGGTCCACACCCCAGCAGCACTCACTGAGCAGAAGACATCAAGGGGAGAGGAGGGTGGAGCCGCATTTGATTTCAGGCTTTGAATCATGATGAGAGATAAATCAGCAAAATGGTAAAAAACTGCAGCCAATGTAGTGGTGTCCATATACGGACCTACCATCCCTGTAAGATGTTTGTATTTTTACTGAGATGTTGAGAAAATGAATGTAAGAAGTCGCCCTCCAGTGTGTTCTCAATTGAATGCTAGACGTTTCATTTGCATTATGGCAGCAGCAGTGTGTGTTCATACATTTTGTAAGGAAATTTTAGTAGGGGCATGACACTAGCTCATGTTTTTTTTATAGAAACAGTTTGAGTTTTACATGAATTCAAATGCTTCTAATTTGCCTCTTTACTCCAGTATGAATGAAGACCTGAAAGTCCAACTTCTTACCTTTTAATAGTATGAAAAAAAGCTGAAGGTAATGTTTTACATTACTTCTTTTTACATATCTTTAAAAAATACTAGTCAATAGTCGATAAGCCTTCAGCTTCCCAGCCTTTCATCCATCTATTTCTTTAAGGAGATGACCTTGATAAGAAGAGTCTGAGTGCTATTTTGGGTGCTTCTGCTCTTTGTCCTGCAATGGACCTACATAGCTACACAGTATGGATGTGATGTCTGTCTCACTTTCAGGACATTAAAACACAAATATCAGTGTTTTTTGATACTTTCGACAGACTGCATTTGGGTTCCTTCCATGTAGTTTATGAAAGCCATAATGAATGCCAGCCTGCTGTTGTCTTTAATGAAGCCTGAAATTGAACATTGTATGGTTAACAATGGGAGTTTTACAGACACAGAAAGTGAAGATAGAAACTTCAGATGACTGGTTTCATGTCTGGAATTTCTGTTTCATAAATAGACCTTTAAGGAACCAATCCTTTTGTCTAATGAGGAACAGTTGTATCATGTCGGCCTCTGATGAGAAGGTCACAGTGAAGCTTGGTTTTACATGACTGGACTTTAACTTCCTGTTTTTTCCTCCGTAAATACAAAATTTCACTTCTTTCAATCAGTATTTTTCCTTGAGAAGGCAGCTTGTTTCCATGGCTCTGAATTATTCTTCAGCTGTGTCACCTTGACACACTTTGCACACAGTCGCAGCTGCTTTAAGGGGGCTGCTAATTGAATTGTTTGTGAAAAAAAATCTGATTTGTTGCCCGAATGAGCAGCTGTTTTCTGTGGTTGAGTAAAAAGGTCTAAGGTGAAAGTCAAAACAGCTGAAGCTACTGGCTGTGTTCTCTGTAATGACATTGCCTTAAAGATATGTTCCCAAATTAGTTAAGAACATTACAGTAGTCCAGGTATTAACATTTTGTGACAGCACATTGCTTCATGTTGCCGCTCTGCATTTCATGTGGCCTCTCGGGGACCGCAAAGCCCCTGTTTTGTCTTTTTTTTTGTCTTTTCTCTTGCTGCCCCCCACATGCCCACTCACAGACTGCCTATTCTGCTTATTCAGCTCAGCTTTTGTGAGGCGGGCTATTCATACCTCCAGTCAATGTCCCATGAGGTATTGAGAAGCTCCACTGCCGCCAACTCTTTTTATGCTAGTTAAGAATACTCACCTGATAATGTGAAAGCTTTATTCAGTAGTAGTCACTGGCCTTGCCTAACGTTGTGTCCGAGTCCCTTCCTGTGTAATAGGATTAGATTTATGAGCATTAACAAGAGAATTAATTATCGCTGAAAGGCTCTGTTTGGTGATTTGCAGGATTTGTTTCAGGGAACTCTTGTAGACTCTTCCTGTGATGTGCTGACATTTAGATGTGTGTGATCTTGAACGGTGATGGTGCACACATGGAGCTAGTTCTAAATGTCACCAACTAGTCACATGTGTAGATGCGGAGTTAAATGTGATAACATGGATATGGGCAGAGCTGAAATGTGTACCATGCAGTCTGGTTTGATTTCACTAGCTCAGCACTGCTAGGATGAGGGTGTGAACCTACGAGGCAATGTGTGCTAAAATCTTCTCACTTGTGCTACTGTGAGGGCTGTGATTATCTACTGCACTGAGATTTGCATTAGATCATATCCTTGGGAATGGAGGATGGATTGCTTGATTGCTCTGACCTGCACTGTTCACTTCTACTCAGTAGGATGCCCAGTCACTTAAGGCCTTGAAGCAGCTTGAAGGACATTGAATTAAAGATAATTAGAATACATTTGCTGTGGTAAGGCAGTATTTATTCATAGGGGCTGTGAGGACAGATGGAGAGTCATGGCTTTCTTTGCTTGAGGTTTCAAGGGCTGTGTTCTGATTTTATTTATTTTTTACATTCGAAGCTTCTATTGAAGTTTTTGAATGAAACTTTGAATGTCTCATCATGTTTTATGGCGTCGTCATCATCCCCCCCCCAAAAAAAAATTCCCCAAATCCTCTATTTGAATAGGGCTAAGTACTGGTACTCGATACCTTTTAAGACTGAAACAACCCAGTACCAAGTAGTAGCGAAACTTTTCCTGTCAAACGATATCTGCAATCGACCCTTTTTGTGCCCAGATCTAGAAAAGGATGAATGTTTTGCGACAATCGTTCTTTGATTTGCTGCGACGTGTGTTTGGCTCACTACCGCAGCAGCTGCAACCCATACAGCCAGAATTGCCTGCCTGCACACGTCTCTGAACACGGGGCAACACCACGGTCCTGCAACCGTGGGTCGGGGGACGACATTATCTGCGGTAACTGCTGTATGAGCGCTGTGCAGTGCGGCGGCGATTAGCTAGACAGTGGGACACACACACACAGCTTCTATTTATGATGATTATCAAATGAAGTACTCTATTGGTATCGGTATCACATTAAGGTATTGGTACTGGCATCGTAATTTTTTAAAAGATACCCAGCCCGGATTAAATGAGTTATGGTACGTGTCCACAGTGGCGTTTTTTATCGCGAGGGATCGCCTCGCTTCCAAGCATTGGACGCTTGATGGGCTGCCACTAGACACAAGGCACTCGGCACCTTGAACCTTGATTGGACGAACGCTTTGCCTCGTGGGCTGCTGCTCCCAGATTTCAAACCGGAAACAATATGGCAGCTTGTTTGGAAACTTTCTTCTCTTATTTCACAAAAATAGTTCACCGAAATGTGTTTCTGAAAACATTTTATGCAAGAAATAAGCCACGCAGTTGATGAATCTGTCTTTATTTTAGATCGACAACGCTTTGTTTAAAAGTTTTTCGTGAATTTCCAGAGGTGCAGAGATGCGTCGGATGCCCGTGATTTGAATAAAGTAGCCTAGACCTCAACTTTATGCAAATGAGGAGCGGCCCTTCCCTCGAAAGGATGGAGCCTGTTGACACGTACCTTTAGTCTTTTTTTATTAAATCAGTGAAAACGTTGTTTTTGAAAGGCTAAACGCCAACAAATATGTATTGAAGCAGAATATTTCGTTAGATAAAAACATGTTGCGGATTTTGGAAAAGATTACTACATCTATCTTTTTTCAATAAATTTTGACTTTTGGACTTGAAAACACTCTTGAGTTATTGGAAATGTTTAGATCACACGAGTCGGAAACAATCCTACGCAGCCACCACTGGTATGTAATTGTACAAATAGTATAATGCTAATTAGTGTAGTCTAATATCTATCTGCAACTGTGCAGAAATACTGTGTTTAAACAGAATGAATAAACATGCAAAAAAAAAAAACCTGCGCAGCTGAATGCTGATTTAGAATTTGAATGTCAATAATATCAATGAAGGTTCGAAGCTTCAAACTATTCGGTACAGCCCTAGAGGTTTCCCAAAATTAAAAAAAAACGTAAAAGTAAAGAAAATGACCCCTAATTAAAGGGGATAACTAGTCAGTTTCCTTGTCGCTGCACACCATATGTTTCAATATAAACTGATCCCTGGCCCATTTTCCATGCCACAAAATACACAGTGGTCAAATAATTATAAATGGATGTGATTTAGTGTGTGTGTGTGTGTGTCACACATCCATCAAAATCTTCCTCCCACTCTTATTTCCCATGCAATACAGTGTGGATTCTTTTCCATTTGCCTGTTTAGTATCAGATTGTCGAAGATACAGATTTGGTTTTAAAAGCTTTTTTTTCATAAATTCCCCCACATCCAAATTAACGACAGCAGTTCAGACTCTTCGTGATGACAATTGTTCTAATTTGTTTTTTCACACAACACAGCATGAGGAAATCTCCTCCAGTTTTTACAGTCACCCCACACAGAAAAAACTGTCAAAACAAATGACCACATGTAGTGTTTTTATTTTTTCTTCCGTCTTCTATTTGGCCTCTACGGAGTTACCTTGCCTTACCTTGCCTCTACTGTTCGTTCTAAACAACAATGGCAGCTCCTTAAGAGGTTAGCGTAGATGCTGCAATAGCATCAGTAATATCAGAACTGGAGAGTATTTTTTCATGGAAAGAAGAACAAAGAACGGCAGTGAAGGCTTTCTCGATGGAAAAAAGTGTTTTCACTCTTCTCCAGACTGGCATCTGCAAGAGTTTGATTGACAGATGGCTTCCAATCACCAATCATCCAATCACCTGCCAAGTATTTTTTGAAAGTGCCGGCCCTTTTCCAAACAGTTTCCAATGACGGCTTCTCAGATGGTTCTGTTTAACAAACCATCTGGCGCGTCAGGTTATCTTGTAAGGCTGTAATGATGTTAGCTACCGCCATAATGACTCTTTAGGGGTTGACAAATGACACTTCTGTTTGACATTAGTTTTCCTAATCTACTTTTGTCTTTACTATCGCTGTACTTTCAAATAATAGAGAAGTTGAGGGAGAGATGGTTTTGAGTTCAGATTTTTTGACACTTCAACAGTCAAACAACTCTGTTTTTGTGTTTAATGAACTTCAGACTGTTGAATGAACATCAAACATAATTTCTCAGTGAAAATGGTCCGAAATTAGCATTAAATGGCAGTTTTTGGCTTCACAGATAACATGAATAAGACGGAATGCTAAACCAAATGTTTGCCCCCATTTCACCTCTTTAAAAACGTATCGAGTGAAGATCTGAATGTTCCAGTGGGGCCCCCAAACTCTGGTGTTAAAACCCAACGATATGTTGTCAAAACTCATAAAGACCTTTCCCCTTCTCTCTAATGTAAAGATCCTTTTTGGAGCCCCTCAGTTGTTTGTGGTTAAACTGTAGTAGAAGGGGAGTGAGGGATCAAAGACCCACCCAGAACAATAAAAGCTAAGCCTGTGGAGTGTTGACCCCCAGACCTTAAGCTCTTAATTAATGCAGCTCACTGCTAATTATTGTAGACAGGACAGTCCTGGACTGCCCAACCCTCCTCACTACAGGGTGGTCAGCTCTTACTGCCACTCCTAGTTCCTCACTTCTATACATCTGAGGTCAAGAGGCAATCCCTACCCACCCAATAAACCAACATCTCTCTCTGGAAAACAAGAAGAAATCCTAAACCTAACTGGAGAAAATACGATGTTTTTGCCCTCGATTGAAGCAAAAATGTTACCATATGCTCCCCTTACTGTGCAGCCCCGTGATTTTATGCTGACTTAATCTTGACTGTAGTGACCACAGACCACATCCTCCAGAGCATGTGTGACCGTTACAAATGGTGTTGTGAGCTAAGATTAGCTGGCTGAGGTATTTTGAAAAACACATTTACTCCAAAAAGAGATTTTGAGCTGTTAGCTGTGCAGCATCTGTTGATTTTGATGCAACAATGGCTGCTGTCATCAACTTTGATTACATTCTCATCCAGTGATGTTTTCAGAGAGCCCTTGTGCTGTGCGTGACAAGGCAACCAACCCACATGTTCTGCCAATAACTGTTTTGCAATATAAGCCTGTCATATTTGCAATCAGCTATTGATGCCATGTGGAGGCAATAAAAGTGACTGCGAATAATATCCATATCTGCAATGTGGGATGCCTTCATCGTCAGCATCGTCAGGCCTGTCACAGTGGTATGCTGAATGTCACTACTGTATAATGTGAATAGGATAACAAAATAGCTTAAAGAGCACTGATTGTCATGGGCTCCATTTGTAGGTTGTCCAAAAGGAGATTTTGCTACTAAACAGGAAAATATGTGTTGCTGTTACTCATCCTGCCTATTTAGGCCTACACACAACCACAGCCATCATGATTCTTCATAGCCCCCATGTTTTCCACTGAGGTTTAAGAACTCACTGTCCTCCCATACCACATGGATCATGTTGAGAATGTTTAGGACCTTCTCAAGTAGCTTCCGTCCATATACTGTATAGACTCTTTGATGCCACACGACCCGCTCTTAAAAACACTGACCTTGCAAACGTGTCAGTCCAAACATCTGCAAAAACGTTGTTAACATCAGGAGGGCCTTTTAACTTTATAGATGTAACCAGTGGGCAACCTCCGAGTCTTAAAAGTGAAGCTAATGCAGAACTGCCTTAAACTTGTATTCTTTCTAACAGCCAGCAGGGGGCGACTGCTCTGGTTGCAAAAAGAAGTCTGATTGTATAGAAGTCTATGAGAAAATGACCCTACTTCTCACTTGATTTATTACCTCAGTAAACATTGTAAACATGAGTTTATGTTCTCAGTCGTTAGTTTCAAGTCTTCTTCAATACAGTATGATGTTCATTTGGTAAATTATGGTCCCATTTAGAGTCAAATAGACCATAAAGCAGGGTATGCTTTAGGGCGTGGCTACCTTTATATTGACAGGTCGCTACCACGGCGTTGTCCGATCTGGGAGTTGTCCATGTTTTCATCGTAGAACTTTAACCATTTCACAGTGTGTTTTCAGTTCACAAACAGATAAAACTGTGTTTCAGTTGAATGAAATCAAACATTGAATTTAATTTCAAATTAATTTGATGTGACGTTTTATTGATTTCTACAGGGGAAATTATCCTTACAGTATGTCTACCCTCTCCACCCGGAGGTCAGTGGGCAGAGTGAGCTTTAGAACTCTAGAGCTGTACCAATAGAACCACTCCATTTTTGGTACCACCTCGGTCGAGGTTCCAAGCGAGCTGAGTTGATACTAAAAGGTGGAGTTAAAACACTGAAGACCACTGATTGGTCAGAGAGAATCGTCACTAGCCCGACACGGAACATCCTGCACAAACCCGTGATTTTTAAATAATCAAGCAGCCGCCAATAGCGACCACAATTTTTAATTCAATTGACCCATAAAAATTGGCAGCATGGCACCACACACTATGACGTACAATTGACGAAGTGCAGACGTTTAATGCGCCGCCGCTATGGCGATCAGCTGAGAATCCCGCCTACAATGAAGGGGTATTATCCGCAGTGGAAACACCAAAAGTGAATTGAGTTGAGTCGTGCAAAGCCGTACCACGCAGTGGAAACATCGCTTTTGACTTAGTGTCCCGTAGAAAAGTCTTGATGAACAGGTGTTTCTAATGGGGGTTGTCTTTTAATCAGGGTGTTTTGGGCCAATGCCAAGTTCCAATTTCAAGTTCCTATGGCTAATGTTATACACCTGTCAGAAACAGAGCAACATGGGCATCATTTTGGAGCCCTCTTTTAGTATAGACTGAGTAGGGGCCGTCACCCTGATGAATGCACCTTTTAGTCGCCTTGTAGCTGTGGTTTGGTCTGCCTACTTCTGAGAAAACTGCCTTGGTCTCTTTTGGCCAGCTACAATAGATGTTTGACTTATTTTCTTTGGCTTGTTATTTGCTTGTGTGATCTTGTGTCGTGTGCTGAGAGCACATACTTACTGCACCATCTTTTAGAGCCATTGGGACTTAAACCACATGGTCTGCTAAACCAAAACAATGAGCTGAAGTTGCAGACTGGGTGTTGATTCTCAGTGGGATTGGCAATACTAGCAACCCTTCCATACTGAACAAAGTTTGCTGATTCAGTGTTTATACAAAAAAGATATTGCTTATTTGAAAATGTAACTGTTTTTAGCAACTTTAAAAGTATGCATAATGGTATGCGTAGATACTTGTAATGTTGCATATAGGTTGCATGCCGTTCCATACAAGGGAACATGGTAATACATCACTCAACTTTATTGCTGTGAAGGCAGTGTAAGCATATGGGGTTACTCCATACTTTGCAGTCACTCGATAAGAGATGATATACCTATTAAAGTGGATACAGTTGAAGGATTTCCTTTACTTAGATCATTATTTTTTTTAAATATCCTAGAATGTATCAAACACTTTGCTCTCCTGTAATGAAATGGCATGAATTGCCAATTAATAGGTTGGCAAAATGCACCCTTATATTTAAACCTCATTTCTTTTTAGCCATGGCTTAAGTACCACATGAAAGCACACTTGCGGTGCAGTATAAAGAGTATTAAAGCTAAAAGACTCTCAAGTATTGGACAGTTGATTGATTATTAAATCCCATCCACAGTTCCGCATAACGTCAGTCCTTCTATCCCAATACTGTGTACGTAAATACCTATCCAGACTTTCTGTCTTCTCTTAAATCTGTAGCCAACCTTTGTACAGAGCAGTATAGGCATGTGTGAAGGGATACCAAAGAAAAATGGTGCCATTGGTCTGCCCCAAGACCGCACCGAGTGCTCCGCTGCCAACAGTGCCTCCAGTAATTATAGACCAGAGCTGTGGAGACCGTTGCTCTCCAGGCTAAACTGAAACTAAACCCCCTATTTCATGCTTGGTATTTGCTCTTTTCAGGACATGAGTACCCCATGTTTAAAAACTGTTATTTTTGGACTATAGCTAGACTCTCTTCTGTTTACAGTTCAGCCTGACTGAGTTGAAATATAGAATAACTGTCCAGTAAAGGCAGTAGTAGCTTTGAAGACTGTTGTTGACACCACAGCTCATGCAACTCTAACATCTTGTTTAATAATTACTAGGACTGTACCCGAATCAGAATTTTTTTGATTCAACACAGAACTGCCTGTTCAATGCGAAGATTCGACTATTCATTCTATTCAGACTATCTGGCAATCAGAAAATCCATTGGCCTGAGTTCCATTGATAATTTCGACCACATTAACAAAGTCAAATGGGGTCCGCCACAGTTTCATAACGAACCGAAAATATTTTTACACTTCTCAACCACTGGGGGCCGTCCAGTCTGCCTGAGGGATTCAACTCGGCGGGTCAGGGTGCGGGCGCCACGGTGCGCCACGACTGGCTCTTGGTTTGGAAAGGTCCGGGGTGAAGGTGGCTTGTGGCTCCTGCCGTGAGCTTTGCAGCACCTCTCGCCCGGACCCCGATGCTTCCCGGAGCCATGGTGCTCCCTTCGCCCTCCCTCCCCGCACGGAGGGATTGGGTTCCCAGCGTGACTATCGAAATGTCCTCAGTGTGAATATCCTCAGTTTGAGGGGTCCGTGGCGATGTCGTCAAACCATCCGACCCGTGTTGAAACACGGACCCCGTCTCGTTTACCCTGGTGGTGTGACTTTTTTTCCTCTGTCATCACAATTCATATCTATACAAGCATTGTATTTATGATTAATTTGCACAAATTTCTTCATAGATCTAGCCTCTTAAAAAAAGAAAACGACGGCTCGACTTCAAGATTTTCCAGTAGACCGAGGGGTCATTGACGATGATTAGAGTCATTGACTTTCAGGGGGCAGCCCGAATAATTACTGCTGTCAGTATATTTGATTAATATATTGATGCTCTCTACTGCTACTGGACTTCCCATCGCTGTAACTCACTGACAGTATGATCAAATAACCATCGATTTATGATAGGAAGCTGATGAACTGGATCTGGATCTTGAAGTTATTTAGCAGTGTAGTCATTACTCCAATGACGCTGTTGAAACAAAAACTGGATTCAGGATTTACCATCATTAGTGAGGAACAGCTTGTCATTCTTACTGGAAAGTCAGGCCAGGCCATCCAGATCACATACTGTACAGTACAACACTGACCAGGCTGTACTTTACTGAAAAGCTGCTGTTGTTGTGAACAGCCCCAGTCCTCGGACTCCTCCTCTCCAAAGACTGTGTGGTCTGTGTCCTGGTGCTCTAATCATGTCGTGGTGGAAGTGACTGTGGGCCGCTGTAATTGGCCAACAGGATGGGTGGGTAGCATCTTCTCTACCTCTGTCATTAGATGTTGAGTGTAGGATGGCACAAGAGCCTGTTGGAGCCTGTAGATTTTGGTCATTTTTATGCTTTGTTGATGGTGAAATAGGCTGATCTTGGTACACACTAATCTACATCTAAATTGCTCTTTTCTCCTCTTGTACACAGGCGCGGGTTGCGTTGGTTCAGGGAGCTTGCTGAACCCCCTAGAAATGCATCGATATTTTTTATAATAACGCAGAACTAATAATTTATTGTAATGATGAATATCAACCCTGTTGTGTCTGCTTATTGACAGAATAGAAACCAACAAGATAAGAAGATAGATTTGTGGCCTTTTTTTTTTTAATTATAATAACATCGAGACAACACTCTCTGTCCACACAATGTTAAATATGCACTTTCTGTTACATTATGTAAACAAACCACGTACCTACTGTGTCAGCTGTGCACTCCAGATCAGACTAGAGACGTAACCACTTAAAAGATCGTTGAGTAGTACTTGCTTTCTTCCGACGTTCGTTTTTTAAACAGAAAACAGGTTTTATATTGCGATATTTACTGAAAATGACCTCTAATACAGCCAACAGTAGCCTCAGTAAACTTTCAGGCGATCTCCTGGTGATCTCCATCCAGCCTGCTGCCACCTTATTTGGGTGTTTGTAGTAAAATTATGAGGTATCGTAAAGATAACTCCTCATTTCAACTTCGCTGCACAGCGCTTCGTCGCTCGTAGCCAGTTAGTTCATTCCAATAGAAAAAATCCAATCAAACAGATTTTGTCACTGACACATGCTCGCTTTGCATTCTGCTTGGAGGGCGTAATATGTAGGCGACACGCATCCCAATACATTAGACCTCTCTGCGTTACACATTACATTCCCTCTAGATTCATTTTGTGAACCCCCAACCTTGAAGTTCAAACTGCGCCTATGCTCTTGTATATTGTTTGTTGTAAAAGCTAAAGCTGTGGTGCTCTTATTTGAAAAGAAAAGAGATATTTGGCTGTGGACCCTATGTAGCATCTTTCTGCTTTTGTCTGGGGCTCTAATGCCATACTTTGTCTTGTCTTGGGACACTTAAAGCTGTTGTTTGGTGTGCCATGAGTGCTTGTTCTGTTGTCACACTGACCAAATACATGTCTGGTTGGACCAGTTTTACAGATTGGACCAGTTTTTGGCACTGCATGCTAATATTATTTCCATATCTGTTCTGTCTCCACTCAGTATTCCCACTTCTACCCAGCCAATACAAACTCTACCTCAGCCGCTCTCATGTTTTGGGGGTGAAGAGTTCTCTCAAGCCTTTACAGCTGGAGTTCTTTGAAAATATGTTTGGGTTGTCCGGGCAATAAGCAGCATATTAAATCCACATTTTAAAAGATAGATCAAGCATGTCTATGAAGTGTTTTCTAATATTGATCACTCTTTTTTCCCCTTTCATTTCCCCCCCTCCCTATTCTCAATAGTCATAATGAGCGGAAGGTGACCTGCAAGCATCCTGTGTCAAGCTTACCCTCACAAGACAATTGCATCTTTGTCGTCAACGAACAGTAAGTCTCTTGTTTTTGCTTTTTAGAATGCCACTGGGTAGCATTTTTGAGCACTACAGTATGCCGTTGCAACTCCTGATGTGGAGGCAACATTGCACAAGTCTGCACCCTGCAACCCTGCCCTTTCAGTTCAAAGCTTCTTCTATTCAGCGCTTCTTCATTTATTCATGTTCATAAACAGATTCCTTAGATATCAGAACTAACCTTCCGAATGGAAAAGTCACTTTTTAGATACTTCTTGGATATTATTAGAGGTTTTATTTATTGCATAATTGATCTGCCATTTTCTGCAAGTGCCATTGATGCTAAGGGCTGACAATAACAAAGTCATTGTATCATGCATACATCAGCTAGTGGGAATGCAGTGATTCACAGTCCGTCCCTCATTTTGACCCGGACAAGAGTTCATGGCCTTTTCAGTTGTAATAAGTACAAAGATATATTTCCCTTAGCAATGTTACGTCCATGTGATCGTCCATCATCTACACTGCTTTCCACACAACAACAATCACATGTCTGCCCACATGACTGGAGCAGGGGCCAGTCATCTTGAACATTCACTTTGAATATGTCAGACAGTTGTAATCCACCTTTAACTCCACCCGTGGGCCACTCATAGTGAGGTACTCTGCCCAGAGGTTTGCTGGATTTCCAACACAGAAAAAAAGAAGTTAGATGTCGATCTATAACTTTGGCCTCCTTCGCAGAATCCCATTCAAATTTACTTCTGTGTCCCAATCCGTAAGTGTACTAAATATACATGAACTAGTCTGTGTGCGTCACAACCCACACCATGACACGAGCCTCAACTTTCATCTACCACCCTAGCCATCTTAGCTTAATGTTGCACGACACGTATCAGCTCCGCTCAGCTTCTCACTTCCCTCAGAAAGCCCCTGTCATCGCAGCTTCTCCATAGTGTTATGTTGTTGCGCTGGAGTGATGTCATCACAACTGTTGTCACTTATTTTATTGAGCAATGAATGCTTCAACACATGAAATTTCACTCCTATGTGGGAAATTGTGGCCAAAGTCCAATAACCAGCATGGGCACCAGTTTCAGCTTTTTTTCAATATGTGGCTTAGAAATTAAAATCCTGGTTTTGAGCTTTTTTGTGTCACCAAATTCTTATGAGCTGCGTTTTGTTCAGCAGAGATGGAATAATATGAGGGCGCTTGTTGTGCCAGAACTGTAACACTGCACTCTCTCGACACATTCCTCCCCTCACTGTGTTACTCTCACATCTTCGCTGTTTTTCACACAGAGAGGCACAACATGCCGCTGCAAGATGATATCTTATTTAGCAATTAGTGTTTTGTCTTTGTACGATAATCTGCAAAATGAATATCAGATGTACTAACTAGAGGTCAACTTTGGGAAGGCAACATCAAAGTGACAAACCCACTACTTGACTCATTGTTATTTTTAAGTTTATTACAGAGTGCATTTCATCCAACAGTTGGCTCTGTTTTGGAAAAAGTAATAAGGGGGAAAGTCTTCACCCTGGATGAGTAATAAAAGGCAAAGACGGATTTAAGCTGCCACGCGGATAAAGAGGCCAGGCTGAAAATCACTGTCTAATCTGCTCAGTACAAGTAAATCCAAAACACGAAATTTGGTTTAAATTTGGCATGATCATTTTTAGTACCAGTCTAGTATAACATAAAAGGAACATAAACTCAACCCAACTTAAGAGACATACAGTATATCATATGAGTCAACACACAAACAGCACACCAAAAAAGAAAATATGAGTAATTCAGATGAAGGAATCTTGATTTGAAAAGTCGAATAATCTTTTCTACTCAGAGGCTGCAGTTGTATCCCAGTTTGGGAAAAAAAAGGTCTATGATGTGTGAAGCTTATTTACACATCCGTGATGGATTACGTAATTGTGAGAGGGTGGGGTAGCCTCCAGTGTAGAGGCAGCATACAGCAGGCTAAAAGAGAGGAGAACATACTGTAGCTGTATCATACGGTGTTGAGGATAGTTAGTCAGTTTAGTTGGTAAACAACCCACAGTTGGATAAATGCATGGCACAGAACGGACACCACTGTGTTGTTATTGAGAGACTAATTTAAGCTATTACTTGTACATTAGCCTTATCTGCTTTAACACTGCTTATGGGTTATAGAGAGGCTATATTAAATATACATCTGTCACTCATTCTTATGCTCTCAGGTATGCTGTGCTGTGTGAGTTACTGCTCAAGTCATGGCTCAGCGTTCTGCTCTCATTACTGTACATGTCTGTGCCTATTTTTAGCGGTCCGCATGACCATGTGCAAGCTGACAGGAGACATTTGTATAACTCGCATGTAACACGTGTTTACCAAAACACGATCTGACCACGTCCGCATTAATAAAAGTTATTTCAAGTGCATGTTCAGAGCAATTCAGGTCGGGCGATATGCAGACTTTACCATGCAGTTCATACCGTGGTAGTTTTCCCTGTAATATCTCTGGATGTACTCAGACCATTAAAGGTAATGTTGAAAATCAATGAGAAGGACTGCATTATGGCAATGTTGGATTTTTTGTTTTAATGCGACAAGTATTAAACACTTTCTCAATTAATATCCCAGAAAATATACCAGCATTAATATTAATATATATTAATTAACCTCTTAAAAATCCAACGGCCCCTATTCTGTCTTTTGGAGGTTGTAGCGGGCGCAGTGTTAAAGCTAGAAGAGGAAGATTCTGTCAAATCGTATGAAACTAGAAAACCTGAGGAATCCATTGGTACCAACCATGTCATACTAGCTTTTAGGAGGTTAAATAACGCTCAAAAGTTACACTAAATTTTGGCGAGGAAAAACTGGCTTGGCGATTTTCAAAGGGGTCCCTTGACCTCTGACCTCAAGATATGTGAATGAAAATGGGTTCTATGGGTACCCACTAGTCTCCCCTTTACAGACATGCCCACTTTATGCTATTTTCATGCAATTTGGGGCAAAAATCATGCAGTTTTTTTGCACGCAGTACAAATGTGATATTTTCACCTGTTCTAAAATGGTGTATTTGAATATTTCTGCATACTGGGGTCCCTAAACAGTCTTAGAATTGCATAAATTGGGTGTGACTGTAAAGCTGAGACTCTTACATAATGATGTTATGTTAGACCCCATAGTAGCCATTTCACATAGCGACTTTTTTTTACTAAGATTTCATGTATACGGTGGTGTGTCTTTATACTATGACAGTTTTCCAAAAATTAGATTTGAAAAGAATCCCAATATATCGCCTTGCTTTCAGTATCATAATATATCGGGATAAATTTAATTGATACCATGTATCATGATAGGTATCGTGTCGCCAGATTCTTTCCAATGCACAGCCCAGCCCTACTATGATAACATTTTATCCACGTCACTCGCGCCTAAGTCCATCAGTCCAGGGTGGTGGTAGGTAAAAAGACAGCATTGCATCGCAGGATGATACGTTAGCTAACCAGTTATAGATTCAGTACATAACAACACAATATACTGCCAGTGAGTCCTAAAAAAAACCCTCATTGGTCGAAACATTTAAACTTTCATTCTGAACACATTTTTCTTTCCTCTATTTTGTAGTGTGAATTGTGGGAAATTGTGTCACCCAGTGTTTAGCAGGTAATACACTGATAGGTGCAAACGGATAACTGTGTGTTCTCCACATTTGTTTTTGATCTAAAACACTTGAACGTGTCTGTGTGTTAATAATCCCTGTTGTTAACAACCCTAACAACAGACTGTGGGTGTTTTGAATGGTATTTTGCCTGATGACCTGTTACGTATTTGCATTCCAAAGTCCTGTAAGGTGCACTTTACTGTCTGAACCGTTTGTTGTGTTCATCTGAACCTTAATGAACAACTAGCCGCAGGGAGATCGTTACTCACTTTTCCTGAGCTGAACGTCAAGCTGTACACCTTGGATGAGAGCTGCAAATCTTCTATATCCCTGCCACTCGTTGACAGTTCACTGGGTTCCCAGGAAGCATTAAATCTGCTCTGTTGCACGGTCCTAACAAAAGGTTTCGTTATAATAGGCCAAAAGGCATCAAAAGTATGATTATTGTGCACTTTGTGATTCACAGCTCAGTGAACAGTTCATTTTATTTCGACAAACTGTCAAAAACGTTGACTTTGTGAACACCCCTTCATGCTCTGTCCCCTATGGATGCACAGGCTACATGTACGCATGTAAGAGTCCTGACTCTGTTCCTTTGTGACGCTAGAGCTGGGTGAAATAACCCAACAAATCTATTTCATGAGAATTTTACATATTTACTTGACATCAACAAACTGACTATACATTTAAAAATGATTGAAATATAAATAGTAATATATTAGATACAATACAATGTTAGAAATATTATTTCATCAGGCCTACAGGACAATGTACATCTGCATAATCCACTGAACAATCAGCTATTTAAATATGCTAAACCACCAAAGCTTTAGCATGAGCTCTTATGCTCCACGCGGCCTGATTTTGAAACACAATTCAGAGCAAAGTGAGTATTTTGAGCTTTTTGAGGGGACAGCTCTTGAAAGCATCACAGTTTTAAAGGACGTAGTGACGTGGTTGTTAAATAATGTTGGTATCTTTATCACCCAGCTCTGTGCTACGCTGCATCTCTCAACCTGTGACGAATGTACACACCAATATCTTGATCTGCGTATTCCTCCCTTGTCTTTTGTTGGTTAGAAAGATAAAGGTCAGGTTCACCGGCAAACAAAAGTGTTTGAAAGCACCCTTATTTCTTTAGAAATGCTGTGTGGTCATTTTAAAAATGCACCCTCAGCCGCTCAGTTCAGTGTTTCCCCCCCCATCAGTGTGCTTAGAGCGCCGGGCTTCAGTGGCAGTGTAATCCCTCCTCACCACTCTTTCTGCACACACAGGCTCACACCGGCACACCCAATCCATGCCGGACCAGGCGATGATGTGACACTTTAATACATTCGGGTTAGTCTTAATACTGTATGTGGGGTTGTGTGTTGGCCCTGTGATGGACATGCAACCTCGTAGTGTTTCTTTGCAGATAGAGGCTCAGTAAACCTACACTGTATTATTTGCACATAAACTAAACTCCCTTTTCCCGGCTTCACAGGTAGAACTAGTAATATGGTGTTCTTTGGGCCCTTTCTGGCTTCAATTTGAGATTGATTGACTTTGCTGTTGTCATCGAGCTGTGGTAAACACAAAGACGGTTGTTGATTAGCTCTGGTATTTTGCTACAACTATTACTGTGTCCGTAGTAGTCACAGCCACTGTGGTCTAGTCTTCTGTCTGGAGACGAGCACCAACCTAAACAAGAAAAATTCTAATTTAAAGCAGACAGACACTCAAAACAGCATGTTGTGGTGGTTCATGATAACATTTTAGAGGAAGCCGGTTGGAGCAAAGTTTCATTTCAAAATATAAATGTGAAGCATTTGGTGGTCTCCGTAGCGTCTCCGTTGCGTGTGTGCATTGTTTTTACTGCAAGTGGTTGAGAAATAAATACCGGAGAGGCCCAGACAGGGAATGCCTTGGAGAGTTAAACTGAATTCACATCACCAAGGCTTTATTCACAGTATTTATATCTATTTTGTGTTAGCACAGGATTTAATTTTAAGTTTTGTGATTGGGATTGAAGCAAGCTTACACTGTACTAGTTTAACCTAGCACTGAGATTAGAACCGTTTAGTTGGTTAATCAATTAATCAGCAACTATTTTGCTATTTGATTCATTGTTTAAAGGGACAGTGTGTAGTCTAGTCTAGTGGTGTGGTTGCAGATTGCAACCAACTGAGTACCCCTCTGCTCACTCCTCCCTTTCCAAGACTGCGATAACGTGAGTCGCCGAGTGCAAAACCGTGGTAACGCTGTTCGCCTCGCTCAGAGGCCATCCTTATCACAACAACACTACTTTAGGAGCAACGGAAGTCAGACGGCGTGTGGTGATACCACGATTTTGCACTCTGTGGCTCACGTTACCGCAGTTTCACAAGTGTGTCGGAGAACTACGGTGGCCTTCAGGTAACGTAAAAACGTGAAAGTCTCTTTCTAGAGTCAATGTTTGGTTTGTCCGTTCTGGGCTACTGTAGGAACATGGCGGAGCAACATGGCAGGCTCCGTGAAGAGGACCCGCTCCCTATGTAGATACGAAGGGCTCATTCTAAGCTAACGAAAACACAACGATTCTTAGTTTCAGGTGATTATACACTAATGAAAACAGTAATATTATATTCCATTTCTGCTGATAGATCCCCCCAAATGCTACACACTGCTCCTTTAAGTAGTTTTTCAAGCACAAATGCCAGAAATGACCTAGTTGCAGCTTCCCAATTGTTCGGATATGCGGCTTTTATTTGTTTTATCTCGCAGTAAACTGAATATCTCTGATCAAACTATTTTCAAATTTGTTTTTCTCTAACGTTATAATTTTGTATTTCATCAAAAGTGCCCTTATGTAGTTATTTTATGTTCTTTTTATATTGCTTTTAATTTTTGAACTTAATCATCAACAAGTAAAAAACATTGTTGATGAACATTTTTCAGCTAACATTTGACTACCCAAATACACAATATCTGGTGCTTAAGATATTTGAAGTTGTGCATGGGAACTATAATGCAGCATCATTTCTCTTATTGTTCTCTTTCTGCCTGTAGTCACAGGCCAATTTGACCCACTCACTACAATTTCAATCTCACTGCATGCAGATTGATTATCAGGCCCAAACTAATTATCAACAAAACCCCAACACACACAAACACTCTGCAGCTCAGAGACTGGAAATGCCATGTTGTTCTACAGTAACAGAGCATCAAATGGAGCAACATCTCTCTTACAACAAAGTCCAGTCCACTTTCTCCATCCCTCCCAACCTCTGTGCTTTTGATGGCAGGTTGACACCCCATTGATTATGGTTCACTTAGGATTCCGCCTGTCACTGGAAGTGCTGAAAATCCTCAGAGCTCATTTTCTTGAGCGAGGTCATTAGATGGAGAAGACGGCAAATCTCATCACTCTGCACAAGCAGCTATTTTAGAGCAGTGAGTTGAAAATTGTGTGCACTTCAACTCGAGAGAGCACTAGTCACCCAGTGACTTCCTTGATGAGTCACCTCTATACACAACCCCCTTATATATTCAGCCACTTAAGTCAGCCAGTCAACTCTAATAAGAAGAAAAAATTCCCTTGCATGTATGAAATTCTCTCATTGAACCAGCAGTCACAAGATCTCAAGTACATAATGGTTGGATCGTGCTGCTTCTTGCAGCTAAGCTAAGCTAAGCTAACTTTATACCAAACTGTGTAACCTTTCATCTAAATTACAGGTAAGACAGCCTGTGATTGTCATTGTTCTGTCTTTGGTACTATCAGACCTGTCACTGTGCTGCACGGGAATGAACCTCCTGTGTGTTGTTGCCTGCTGAGCCAAACTGATGTTATCCCTTGTGATCCCTTTTTGTGTTTGTGCACCTTGAATATAACAGCATGGAGTCTGAATTGTTAAACCGTTTCTAGATTGAGTCTGATTTTCCTTTTTTGGAGTGTTAATAGTCTTGTCTTCATGTCTAACAGATTGAAAGATCGATCTAGGTGGTACAGATGGATGGAAAGTAAATGTAGATGATGCAAAAATGGATTGATTATCACATAATTTATGCTAAATGGTACCATGTAGTCTGAAGTCTATGAACATTAGGTCATTCATCAAAAGGGCAGGTTAGATGGGGGAGTTTGCAGTGCAGGGTTGGCGGTTTCTGTCCTTATTCAGTGACCTGAAACCAATATATCTGAGACTTTTTTTTTTTTTTTTCCACTGCTGCAGTATTTCTGCTGTACTCTGGTTTTCCTGTCTTGTTCCCTCTAGACCACAACGTTGTTCCCCTCCTAAAGAATATAGTACATCTCCATGGGCCAGAGACAGCTTATTTCACAAGGTGTTCTATCCTATGGCAAATGTATTGAACTCAGTATGCTTTCAACTTTTGCTTTTAAGTAGTTTTGTCTGACCTGATTCACTGCTGCAAATGCTGCATTTCAATATGTCAGGCAGACTTTGCAGACCATTTAAAGCTGTTAGACAACGGGGGAATGTATCTGCAGTGACATGGTGGGAGTAATTGGCTTGATTCATAGGCCCATGTTGAGATCTCATTATAGCAGAGAGTTTGAGCTTCAGAGGGATGGGGGGAACAGACAATAAAGTCTGCTTCCTCCTATTCTCCTTTTCTTAAATCGAGGTCAGTAGACATAAACCGGCATGCCTATAGTTCTGACTGATGGTTTGCTTATAATGCTCTTGGCATGTTTCGTGTGTTTCTTTTTCGTTTTTTTAGATCTGCCTCCAAAGTGCCGGCGAATGAAAAGGATCGGCCACTGAGCACCATGAGTGAGGCCTCCAACTACACAGGCGGCTCGGACTGCGCCGCAAACCCCAATAGTCCAGCAGGAAGAGTGAGTGACACACACGAATATGGGATAATCATGCATGTCGGTTAAGTTAGGAAAAATAATGGAAAACCAGTCTAGAAGTCCAAAAGTCTAGATTTCTTTTTGTACTTTACTCATTCATGCTGTATTCATGCTGTATTTCTAGCCATCAAGACCTTCCAAAAAGATTCACAACTTTGGGAAGAGATCCAACTCCATCAGGAGGAATCCCAGTGCCCCAGTAATCAAGAGAAACTGGCTTTATAAACAGGTAAACATGTAAGACATTACAATAAATCATTTCATGCGCTGAGAAGCTGAAGTAGGTAACTTGGCATCCTTTTTAGCCGTGCATGCCCAGCAGTGTGTCTGTCGGTCCAGACTAAAAGGTCTCAACAGCTACTGGATGGATTGCCATGAAATCTGGTACATACATTCATGTGTTTTTGACATAAATAGCAAATCAAAGTAGTAACCTAAAATAAAGTAACAATAATACAGCAACCTATTTATAACACAGCAAAGGGAAATAATACTGCTACACTATACTAATACATAACTAATTATGAAACAGAAATGATATAAAAGTTGTGCATGTCTTGGGTCCGAGGCTGTGAATGCTCACTGCACAGTGCGCCCTCTCTCTGCGGGGAGGGTCTGGGCTCAGTGCGTCAAGGATCTGCGGCGATGTCGGCAACCCATCCGATCCGTCTTGAAACGCGGACCCAGTCTGATTAAATTGTTTACTAGACTACAAAGTTCTTCATAGCTCTAGCCTCTTAATTTTGCTCTCAAAGTATCACCAGATTGATGGATTTAACTTTGAAATGTACAAAATTTTTATCTGGGGGAGCATGACCCCGGATCCTCCTAGAGGGTCCGAGGTCCACCCCCCATAGTCTCATTAAATGCTGTGAGGAAACACTGTATTACGTCATCCAAAGCTGAATGCCCCCCCCTACACACTTCAAATCTCATTCCGGCGCCACTGCTTTGGGTCTATCTACTCTTTTACAAATTGTCTGCAAGTTGTTATGTACATATGTTATATGCATATTTGTTTATTGTTTATTGTTTGCATGCCTGTATTTGTTTAGTCATTTGATTGATAAATGTATGTAATTGATATTTAGAAACAAGAATATTTGGGAAAAGTGCATAGAACTTCTTGTGAATGCAAACGTTATGTTTATACAACTTTCATCCTTTTTACACGTGGAACAACGTGAAGTTCTCCCTCTCCTTGTAAGATTTGCCGCAACAGTCTTAAGCACAAAGGCAGCTTTTTGATGTCTTACAGGATCTGAGCAGTTCTTTGTCCGGTGTCTCTGCTCGGCCAGTCACCCAATGCGGGCAGTGTTTAAATACCGATCCCTCATCACAGCTCCCCGGTTACTTAAGGGAGGGTGAAAAGGGGGTGCTTGAGGCGGCTCTTTTGCCAGACAGGACTCTCTCATGCTTCCTAAGTGGGAGACTCATTTAGTTTTGATTGCAGCCTCCCGGCGCAGTTTTGTGAACACATGATGGCTTCCTTTGGTACAGCTGCCAGCTGCTGTTTCTTTGGGGACCTCAATCAGGGTGACGTAGATCAAGCAAAAGACTCACAAATCTGCTACCCTGAATAAAAGCTGGATTTGCACTTTTATTTCCCTGCCTCATTGAAACCTGGAAGCTATTGAAGTCCTTGGCTGAGGGAAAGCTGCAGCCCTTCAGTTGATCCAGTGGGAGAACAAAATGCCACAGTGATTGATGTGTCGGTGAAAGCCTCGTTTTTCTCCTCCCGCCTGAACCGAGCACGATCTGACAGAACTTTTGATAAAGTTTATTCATGAACACATTGTTAAATGAGTGATTAAGACCTTGATTGAATGAAGGGAAGGTGATGAATTAATGGGCGTAAGAGGTTTGAGTCTTTCTGTTACATTTCTGGTGTGCTTCCATTATGAACACGCTGAGCAGCATCTGGTATTGTGACTTTTTGATACTAATGTGTTAAACATGCTGGTTCGTGGAAGTGAATTTCCATTTAAAGTAAACTGCAGCCCACATGCCGTTCGACCATAATGACAGAGTCGTTGAGGTCCCTCCCCCTACTTTAGTCTCCGGGTGGAATCCACGATTACGGACTCTGCTCAAGTTTTCCAATAAGGCGAACGGGGGGAGTTAATACCCTTTTCCTCACCCTTCATCCTTTTCAAGCAGCAGCCTGAAACCCCCTTTGATCACGGCATTGTGATACCAAAGAACAACTTAAGCAAAGGAGGTTTACTTTTGTTGCCCAGTGAGCAACATGCTTCCTTTTTAAAAGGGAAAGCTGTTTATTTATTTGGTTGAAATTATAACACACAGTGGAGCACTCTCTTTATTATGTTTATTCCATTTCAGTAAACTTATTATTCCCCTGAACCAAATAAAACACCCTTACATCCATCTAAGGAGAATATGTAACATTTGAGTAGCAGAAATATTGCAGTATAAAGTGGACGAGTTCCACACTACCTCCATTAATGTATATATGTACTTAGAAAATACAAAAAAGGAGGCATTTAAGACCACAATGTGCAGAAAACGAATGAGTGGACTACTACTGCAGTGTACTTTTTCTTGATCATTTCACAGTCAAACCATTCCCACTACTTTGTGGAGTAACTGTTCCCTATTCCTCTGGTGGTGTTTTTTTTAGGACAGCACAGGGATGAAGCTGTGGAAGAAGAGGTGGTTTGTGCTGTCTGACCTGTGTCTCTTCTACTACAGAGGTGAGTCCCGTCCTCTCAGCCACCAACATGTTTCATTAGTCTTGCACGGATTAAAACAATGCTGGTTTTCCATTAGTAGTTCAAATGGCTGTTGTGACCTTCAGAGCCACAAGCCGCGCTCTTGGCGACCGTTAACATATCTGGATCCAAGTCCCTGCGGTAAACAGCCTGACAGGACCAGCTGAGGAGACCTATTAATTGAAATGCCTCTCCTGTCATCTGATTTGCCATTTCAGAGATCATTTTTTCCCCAAGCAAAGCCAGGGCTTTAAATACGGCTTGGATGCGGCCGTAATGTTGATCGAGAAAGCACAGCAGGAAATTGGATTTCACACTAATGTGAAGTCATGAAACAAGTTTCCAGAGATGATGCCGTTTTTATACAGTGGTCGCATACTAGCGTAACTCTTGGATTCAGTCGCATTTATCTTGCTAACATTTAAAGATCCCCTTGTAATTCCACATTAGAGGGACCACTGTTGTATTATCACTGTGACCATCCTTTTGAATGTGTGTGGTGTTTACATGGTCCTGTAATTTAGTGAAGAAAACCCATAATTTCTTAACCAAGTAGTAAAAATTGCTATTTAGACTGAAGGGGAAACTTGAATTAATTTGTATTTGATCTGCTGTTTTATTTAAATGGCCCCTAATGGCACCTTAATCATAGTCATGATCTCAGTCGTGTTTTTTCATGATAGGCTTATTGTGGCAATCCCAGTCAAAAAATTTCCATACAGTTATTAAAGTCAGGCTGTCCTTATTAACCCTCCTCTTTGCTAATATTGCGCAGTAGGAAAACATTTGCAAATGTTAGATGTGATATTTTTTTTATAAGATGCTATTGACTGAGCTGCTATTGACTGCAGCCTCTCTCATGCAGTACTAATGTTCATATCAAATATTGACACAGCTGTGTCCAGAGAACGTTTGAGAGCTTTCCTATTGGAAAAAAAATGAAATGAACACTGTGAATCGATGTGGCTGTAAGGTAATTGTAGTCTAGGTGTACTGTTGGGCTGCAGCTACAGAAAAAAAAATACAAGTCTGTGCCTGGCACAAGTCCACATGTCCCAATTCCCCCCCTGCTCGCTTGATGTGGATGCAGTCATCATTTCTGCTGATCAGGACGACCTCTATCTAGTCTGTGTTATTTCTGGTGTCTGCCGGCCCTGTCGCCTTCTTTCCGCCCACTGGCTGATAAAAGCCACAGACCCAAAGGCTTTATCCAGACAGACATGTGGAGAAATCCACCCATCAGCAGAGAGTGGGCAGAGAGGTCATGAACTGAGCTGCCCCTCAACTGCTATCTGCTGCAGTTATCAGACTAGTTTTGTGAGCTTTATAAGAATCCTCTGCACAGAGACTCAGAGACTTAGTGAATAAATAAGTTTGGGTCCAGTGGGCTGCAGGTAGAGCTGATGCTGGCGAATAGATCAATCCTTCAGACTTCAGTAATGAGCTCTAACATGGCTCCAGGGCAAACAGGTCTACCTCTAAACTACCTGAGGCCGACCAGAGTTGAGATACCGCTTATTCCCCAAAATATTACTCATCGTTCACGATGAGCCCCGTTCATCCCAGTTACTACCAGTATGTGTTAGGAGACTTTGACTGTTACATAACATCCCCAGTCAACACCAGTCTTATTATAGTAAACTAAAACTGAAACTAAAACAAAAATAAGCAGTGAAAAATATTTTTATTAGGGCAGTCAAAGTTAAGGCGATAATAATGCGTTAACAGAAATTTGTTTTAACGCCACTAATTTCTTTAATGCATTAAAGCAACTTGCGATTTTTAGGATGTAGCAGGCTCAGTTTTAAAGATAGAGTGAAGATACAGGTATCATATGAAAATAGAAAAACCTAGAGAATCCATTGGTACTAACTATGTCATACCAGCTTGTCACAATGGAGGTTAAATAACGGTCCAAACTTGCACTAAATTTTGGCGAGGAAAAACTGGCATGGCTATTTTCAACGGGGTCCCTTGACCTCTGACCTCAAGTTATGTGAATGAAAATGGGTTCTGAGGGTACCCACAAGTCTCCCCTTTACAGACATGCCCACTTTATGATAATCACATGCAGTTTGGGGCAAGTTATAGTCAAGTCAGCACACTGACACACTGACAGCTGTTGTTGCCTGTTGGGCTTGAGTTTGCCATGTTAGGATTTGAGCAGATTTGTTATGCTAAATACAGTACCTGTGAGGGTTTCTGGACAATATTTGTCATTGTTTTTTCTGTTGTTAATTGATTTCCAATAATAAATATATACATACATTTGCATAAAGCATATTTGCTAACTCCCACATTGTTAAGAGTATTAAATACTTGACAAATCTCCCTTTAAGGTACATTTTAAACAGATAAAAAATGAGCGATTCATTTGCAATTAATCGCGATTAACTATGGAGAGTCATCAGTCAGTCATGATTCATTTTAAACCTAATTTTTAGTAAACGGAAACTAAATAAAAACTATATCCTTTAAGAAAAACTGAACTGAAATGGTATTGCCAGGGTAAAGAACTAACACAAATAAAATAAAAATGAAGGTAAATGAATTTCAGTTTTATTTTTTTAGCTATAATGTATCACAACCGAAAAAAGGACACAACATGAATTTCCATCAACTCTCATGACATTGAACCACAGAAATTGAACGGACTTGACCTTCCAGGAGATGGCGCTGTGCTGCGATTGCTTCACTAAAGTAGCGCAAAGATTAAACATTAAACATTATCGCCGTAATATTTACACGTCACCACAAGTGAGATCACAAGTTAAAAGTCAAGGAATTTTGTTACCACCTTTCTCACTCCCTTTCCTTCTGCTTTATTACAGTCAGTCCGATAACAGTTAATATTGGTGGGGGGGCTGGGATTCCTGGTCGAACTGCTTGACTGTCATCACACTGCTGCCATCAACTGTCTCTTTACATGTATAAATGAAGGGAGGTCATTCAGGTTTATGTCCATACAGTCCTATATATATTATATATATATATATTATAGTCCTTCTGAGTGCTTCAAACTTCGCCTTCAATCGCCCAAAAGCACATTTAATCACCATTTGGACTCAAAATGTTTAATGTGTTCCCTGCTTTGGCCTCCTGTGACTGTAACATTTTTTCCAATGAAAAGTAGTAAATAGTCCGAGCAGTAATAATCAAATGTAAAAAAGCTGGTAGTCCGCCATCGTTGTTATTGTTTCTGGCACATGCTCATTACACAAAGCAACAATGGGCATGCTAGAAATGAGGAGAGGATTGTCATCGCTTCCCAAACGCTCCGTTTTACATGTCCGCACCGATACAACGTAAAAACTCCGACGAGAGGCCAAAACGTAGAGGAAAAAAATCAGTTTTTAAAAATATCTGTATACGTGTAGACAGGGCCTGAGACATTATACCTGGCCCTAAAAAAACAAACAAAAACTACTGTAAAACAAAATATATAAAAACTAGACCTTTCAGAAAAACTGACACTAAACTAAAACTGGCAAACACACTTGGAAAAAGACCTCAAATTAAATTGAAAAGTCCAAACTAAAATAAAATAAAAACGAATTGCAAATTCAAAACTATTATAACCTTGGTCAATACACATACACACATAAACATACACACATACCAAGCAGACAAAGCAAATGCACAGATGGGCCTGCAGCAGTCATTTCCCTGATATCATTTGTCTTCCTGCACTGTTTTGGTTAAGCAATGCAGATTGCTTATAACAAATTAGGAGGTTAAGCAATTCTCTGCTTAAAACTGGGGACTCAATCTAATCCCCCCTGTGGAGAGTGCTCCATTGTTGATGTGCAGCCCTGTCTGCTAACTTAATGAGGATTAGAGCGGCCGAGCTGCATAGGACACTGAATCAATGCTCATCTTTTCTGCTGATTGGACTCCTCTCATCTGACCAACACACTCCTCTTTTACTTTTTTAATCTCGCAATCCACGTGGTTTGTCTTCTGGCCTTTTTTTCTGTTTACAAATTAGTGTTCCACACAAGAGTGTAATATCGTGAGAAAATGACGTTGACTGACAAAAATCGCCCCTAATGCTTTGTGCTGACTTGGTTTTTCTCTGCAGATGAAAAAGAGGAGGGGATACTTGGCAGCATCCTCCTACCGAGCTTTCGTGTTTCCATGTTGTCTGTTGATGATCACATTAACAGAAAATATGCCTTCAAGGTCAGTGCATGTTATCATTCCTCTCAAAGTTTGTTAGACTGCATATTTTATGGATACGGACATTTAGAGCTAAGTTAAAGCATCAGTATTATTTAAATATCTAATAAAATGAGATGGGAAGAGGTACTTTTGATCACAGATATACAGTTTGAAAGTTAGAAAATAGTTTTGTTTTGCTGTACTGGTTTTCCCACAGTGTTATTACTTCTAGCTTTACATTGCCTTGAACATGTTTTGTCTTTCTCTACTTTAGAAATATTTTGCAATTGACTGACAGTGAAGCAACGCTAAGTCATTTTTTATGCCTTCGCGCCGACGACAAACGTGGCCCGAGGCATTTTTTTTTCGGGTTGGCCGTCCGTCCGTCCGTCCGTCTGTCCCATTCTCGTGAACGATCCGCTGGTTACAATTTGTGCAACCAGACAGACTATTGTTAAATATCCACAGAACCCCCCGTGCTTGTGTGCACATCCAATGTGTCGTTTTGTTTAATTATTTTACACAGCTTCTTCTGCACATCAACAGGCAAATGTCGTCTGAGCTCCACAATTTTAATTGTAATAGCCTACACGTAGATGTGTGGATGTATGAGCAACATGATGTGTTAGAGATTGTTCGGATTCAAAACTAAAGTTTAAACATAATTTCCCTCCCAAGTCCCAGACAACAATAAGTTTTCCTCTGAGGAAAACTCTCTACGGGATTCCTACACTGTCATTGCGTCATGAGGGGGATAGCCCTGTGATTAAAGGGGGTGAAGGTAGTGAATGTGATAAGTCATGATTGTCACAGCCTCTAATGCACCCCCCTATAATAATGCCTTCTTTCTGATACCACCACGTGCCCAGATGCAATACAGGTAAGCGGCATTAGCCGTCCTGATGAAAACACCTATGGTGCGTGCATATAAGCGCACACATGTACGCGTTCATGAATGTGCAATACACTTAAGGGTCTCTTAAGGGTTTGGGGGTTTGGAAATATGGTCACCCTACTGTGACCTCACAAAACATGTTTTTGGCCATAACTCAATAATTCATATGCTAATTCTGACAATTTCAGGCAAATGTCTAATAGGATTAAATGATAAAGTGATGACATTTTGAACAGACATGGATGTAAACCACAACTTGACTGTTTGGCGAGGCATACAACCGTGAGGGGTTAATTCTAGTTTAAAACTTGAACTGCACTCCGTTCATGCTAAGAAAGCAAAGAGAGCGCTTGCCGCCGACAGTGCTATGTCTGTGCTGGCCACCGCCAGTAGCGTAGCTCTAGAACATTGCAATACCCTTAGTTGACTCGGAAACCCCAAGTTACAGGGCAACAGGCATATTTTATGGGCTCTCAGTGGTGTGTAGAGTATTTGACTGTGGGACCTTCATAAACCCGAAGAGACAACAAAGTTGTCCTGCCAAGCACAGCCAAACACAGACGCCCAGGAGTCTGCTCAAGGTCTCTCCAACCACACGGCCCACTCCTTTTCCAACTTAGACTCAGGCCGAGAGAGAGAGAAACACGAGAGCAGCCCGTGACCTCTTCAGTTTACAGCGATTCGCTCAGGAACGGGATGACTTTTTGACTGCATATTTTATATTTTAAACTTTTCCTGTCTCTTAAATGACCATGTCATTAAAAGTTCCTTATTTCCCCAGATTATTCTGAAGTAATTGGAGCAATGACAGTGCTTTTTTATTGTTTTTCAGACATTGGTAAACAGGATATTGAGGTTGTTCACTAAACATTCTGTTTTTCTCTCTTCTGTGTCTGGCTTTAACAATAAATTGGTTTGTTCACTGCATGGAAAAGAGCAACTACGGAACAATGTCTCTGCCATACAATGAACTGCATGGTGAGTCCTACAGTATTGTGGCAGATTTACTGCCCTAATCTAATGGTATGCATGAAACTCAGGTGACTCATTGTTTGATTTATGTGGATGGTACACATGCCCACAGCCAGGAGTATTTCACAAACCATCAAATGTTTCACCACTATTTGCTAAAACACATGACATACATCATTGTTGCCTCATAAAGTTTCTCAGCAGCTCTACACTCTTGTTATTTATTGATACATGAAAGCAACCGACCTTGATTCACTGGTCAGGGTTAAAGTGCTAACAATCCCAGTTGACTTGATGCTTTTTTCTCTCCTCTCTTTCAGGTAACTTTCTCTGTGTGTCACTTTTCCTGTCCATTGTCAAAACAGGCGACGCATCCCAACATGCGGACATACTATTTTTGCTCAGACACAGCCAAAGAGATGGAGTCTTGGATGAAAGTAATGACAGATGCTGCACTTGTGCATTCAGAGCCAGTGAAAAGGTTTGTAAAAGGATCACTGTGATAGTCATTTTTACAGAGAGCCTGTATTTTATTTGAAGTTTGGCAGATTACGGCGGGTTGTTTCGCTTTTGAATGGAAGAAAAAGACATTTGAAATTGGCCTTTGAGGACAGTTCTTAAAACAAGGACGATTGACTTGGTTCCTTGGTTCATTTCTCCATCCGGATTTTTCTTTTTTAGCATTTGTACTGTAAGCAAATGCTTTTAAATCCCTCCATTAAGCCTGTTAAGTTCTTAAGCCACAGTTCACCACCCGCTTTTGACATTTCTGGACTGTCTTTAACTATCTTTACTGTTGAAGTTTATAACAGAGTAACATACACACGAATGCCATTGCGCATGTGTGCATGCAGTCCCTCTGAATGCACGGTGCAGGTTGTTCAGGGGATGTTGTGCACAGCTGCGCTGGCTGATGAGGATCTCTGACTCATCAGGATAGGGTTTTTTTCCTTCTTTTTTTTTAAACTGTGCTAAATGTCTGTCATTTGGCAGCCCGCCTGTCTAATGCCCTCCTTTTACATGGGTGAGCAGAGGCGTAGTGGTAAAGTGCTTTGTAATTACATGGAGCAGTAGTGCCTGAAATCCAGTGAATAGCACTGTTAAATAGGACAGTGTGATACCGTTATAAGGCTATCTCGTGTAACGGCATTGTAATATCTATCTAGATGTATCTAGTGTATTGTAGTCTATGGACACATCTTTTCATTAGGGCTGTCAATCGATTGAAATATTTAATTGCGATTAATCGCATGGTTGTCCATAGTCGATCACGATTAATCGCAAATTAATCGCACATTCTTTATCTGTTCAAAATGTACCTTAAATGGAGATTTGAAAAGTATTTAATACTCTTATCAACATGGGAGTTGACAAATATGCTTTATGCAAATTTATGTAACTATTTATTACTGGAAATCAATTAACAACACAAAACAATGAAATATCATAACATGGCAAACTCCCAACAGACAACAACAGCTGTTAGTGTGCTGACTTGACTATGACTTGCCCCAAACTGCATGTGATTATCATAAAGTGGGCATGTCTGTAAAGGGGAGACTCGTGAGTACCCATAGAACCCATTTTCATTCACATATCTTAAGGTCAGAGGTCAAGGGACCCCTTTGAAAATGGCCATGCCAGTTTTTCCTCACCAAAATTTAGCGTAATCTGTTGGACATTTCCCTTAAAGTGTCTCTACAATCTCTTCAAAAGAAGTATGAGTAAATGCAGCCAGACCTTTCATAGGGCTAAATGTGTGCTCTACTGGGCTGGTGGAGCCACAGATGGCTGGAGAAGACATTACGTGACTAGTGCTGCTATTTAAAAGGACACAAGTGGAAACTCTGAAGGAATGCCTTTCCTACTGCCCTCCTATTGCTAACCCAGTGAGCCGTGCTGCTGAGGGGAATTTGCCAAACTTTGAAGCTGTGACCTTGAGTCCGTCTAAGGCCAAGGAGTATAGTGGTGTCAATTACCTCTGGAGACCTCCCTTAGGATCACAGAGCTGTATATAGGCCTTCTAGAGAGGAGGTAGAAGGGAGCTGCAAATGGATTACCGGAGTCTGAGCAGCACCTTTGTGACGCGCCCCAGAAGAGCCAGTGTTTTATTGGAGATATCTGATTTCCTTTTACACGCCTGGGCTCCTCTGGCAGCTGGAAGAAACATTGTGCACCTCCAGCCATTTTCTTTGCACTTTCTTTTTTGTTTCAGCGCTGCACCCATTAGCAGAGTTCACACGGGTAATGCATCAGGTCTGCAGTATATTCTATCCATACTTGATACGATGCCTCTAACACCTTTTACTGGTGATCTATGACACAGATGAACATCCCAGCTGCCTATTTCATCTAATGTAATTCATCTTGCCATCTCAGCGCAGGTGATCTGATGTGTCTTGATTGCCATTAGCTAACACAGGGTTTTAAATCGTTATTATTCTAAGGTCTCGTCTTTGTCTTTATGAGGTTGGACAGGCTAAAAGTGGAGCAGTGTGGACCACAAGAGATCAACCATGTGGCCAACCACAGGCCTCCTCTCACACAGCCTGAAATCCAGAACAATGAACTCAACCGTGAGGCTGACCGTGAGCGCGCCGCAGCGGTAACCTCCGCCACAGCAGACGAAGAGAGGAAGCAACGAGACGCCGAGCGCTACGGCTTCCAGAAGGACGGGGCGGAGCGCGATCGCCCGCTCACCAAGATCAACAGTATCAAACTGCAGCCAGCCCAGGCGGCAGCCATCAAGGCTAACATCGCCTCGCCGCAGACTCCGGCAGAAATGGACGGGTCACACCGCAGCCCCCAGGTCAATGGATCCGGTGAGCATTGTCCGGCCGATGGGACTGGAGTCCCTCTTCAGCAAAGTCCCGCCCATGAGCCAGACCGCGCCCTGAGTAGGACGAGCTCCATGCAGCAACTGGAGCAGTGGGTCCGCACGCAAAGAGGACGCAACCAGGATGATGACACCAGGAGGTTAGTTTAATGGTTTAGGTTTATAATCACTCTTGTCTCCTTGTACCAGTATAGCCAAAGATTGTTGCCTTACCTTATAGAGTTTAGTGGGATCAGTGTCAAGATACTCACACCCAGTTTAAGTGATGTAATTTAAAGGGATAGTTTGGATGTTTTGAAGTGGGGTTGTATGAGGCACTTATCCATAGTCAGTGTATTACCTACAGTAGATGACGGTCAGCACGCCCCCAGTTTGGAGAAACCGACAAGAGCAAAGCAATGTACTGCTGTGGACGGGGCCGGCAGCAAAACGTATTTTAGCCAGGTAAAAGTAAGGCTCACCTAAAAAAAATCAATGTCAGTTTAAGTATACGCTATGTTTAGAATATTTTCCGACGGGGAACTGAACTGAAAGTGAAACTTATTTTTACTGTTTTTGTCAACAGAGTCAGTCTCATGTCTGCTGGCTTAGTAGAGAAAAGAGAAGTTTCACTTTCAGTTCAGTTCCCCGTTGGAAAGGGCTGTCTGACGGCAAGATAAAGCAGTGAAAATATTCTAAATATAGCGTACACTTAAACTGATATTGATTTTTTTGGGTGAGCGTTTCTTTTAGGTGTCTAAAATATATTTAACCCTAACCCTGTCTGTTTCTCCAAGCTAGGGTCGTGCTGACAGTCTTCTACCGTAGGTAATACACCGACTATGGATAAGTTCCTTATACAACCCCGCTTCAAAACACCCAAACTATCCCTTTAATGTTTCAAATCTTTCATTGTGCGATCTCATAATATTTTTGCTGCAAGAGGAGAAAATATGCCAGCACAAGTTGTTTTTAGGTTATTGCACAAGAGTCCAATGTTGTCCCACTTCAACAAGAAGTGGAACTTGGCTAAACTTGGTATAATGTAGAAATGCTGATTCAACCGCATCTTGAGACAGGAGGGATTCTCCTTAAAGCATCTGAGGGCCCACATAGAGTATACTGTATATGCAGACTCCGACTTTCCAAAGCTTCTTAGTCCCATTTCTCTGTAAAGCTGTGTTGTTTAAAGCCAGAGGATTCACACGCTCCGCACCACGATTCAAACACTTTGATATTACACTGTTGAGTGTATTAGTAAGTAGTACTGGGGATGAACAATAGCTGAGCAGAGCAGAGCTACTGCATGGCTGTTTCTGGTCCTGCTGTGAGAGTCCCAGTTTTAATTGGTTGAGATTAAACTTGCTCTCTCACTGTGTCTGCCTGTCTGCCCGTCTGTCAGTGTGTCTGTCTGTCCATCTGTTTATCGTCGCCTGGCTTGTGCTCATGTTTGACACAGCCTCTTGCCTCTTTGCCTCCACTCACTCACTCCTTGAGTATGTTTATTTTTTTTTTAAAAAAGGACATATTTGCCTTGAGCAACTCATGACTTTGAAATGATTATAATGGATAAAACCACAACAAGGTCCTTGGTCCTTATTTCCGTAGTGGTCCTCTGTGATAAGCGTTCCACATTGTCCTGTTCTTCGTCTCTGTCATTACATGCATGTCCTCCAGAATGATGCTGAGTTTCCATGTAGTCACAAGTCTTTGTTTTTAAATGCTACTGCATTTTACAGACTGTTTTAGTCTTAATAGGAAGCTCTCTCGATGCCAGCTGCACTGACTTTGAACTCACTGTGGAAGTGGAGCTTTTCAAGGCTGTGTTGTCACTGGAAAGGTCTACTTTGTCCTTTTGGGGGGTTCTTGATAGTGAAGCATCCAGTTTAAATCCATATAGAAGACTAGACTGGAGGTGTTTTGCAACTACAAAGTTTTTAAAAGACAAATCAAAACTTGCACTGATTTATTTTTTCACAACACGACACAGGCTTTGATAATTGAGGTATCTAGGAAGTTATAATTGGGTGTTTTTGTTTGGTGTTATTTAAGATTAAAAAAATGCCTAATGACTATAAACAACTTCTTTTCTACTTTAAACCTGCCACATGGACATTCATTATTCATAAAACAAAATCACATTTCATTTAGGAAAATAAATAAATTAAAAATAAAGTAGTTGAAGAATTATTCAATTGTTGTACCTCCTTTTGAGGGCTGATGGTAAAGTCATAATAAAAAGCCGGTCGCTCACTACCATAGACTGTCTATAAGTGGACGTAGTCACCATGACGTCATCCATTGGTTTGTGGACTGCCGTTTTGAAGCCTCAAGTTCAGCATTTTGGCCGTCGCCATCTTGGCTTTTTGCAACCATAAGTGACACAAGAGGGTGGAGCTTTTTTCGGCGACCAAAATGTTACACTTAAATTTCATGAACTGAAAACACACTGTGAAAGGGTTAACGTTGTAAGACGAAAACACGGACAGCTCCCAGACCAGACAAGGCTGTGGTAGCGACCTGTCAATCACAAGTTAGCCACGCCCTAAAGCATACCCTGCTTTATTTTCTATTTGACTCTAAATGGGACCATAATTTACTAAACTCATGCTGTATTGAAGAAAACTAGAAACTAGTGATTGAGACCATAAACTCATGTTTTCAATGTTTACTGAGGTAATAAATCAAGTGAGAAGTAGGGTCATTTTCTCATAGACTTCTATACAATCAGACTTCTTTTTAACAACCAGAGGAGTCGCCCCCTGCTGGCCGTTAGAAAGAATACATGTTTAAGGCACTTCCACATTGGCTTCACTTCTCAGATCCGGAGTTGCCCACTGCTCACTACATGTGAGTTATTAGTAATAATTAATAAATGGTGCTACTAGAGTTTCTCTGTGTTGATCAAGTGAATAAGATCTCTTCAACTCCCTCATAATAACTTCTGTTTTTTTCCCCCCAGCATTACGTCATACCAGACGCTGCCCAGAAACATGCCAAGCCATCGGGTGCCCTATATGCCTCATTATGGCGATGGCTACTGCAGTATGCCCAGGAATAGCATGGCCCAGCGGGACAGCATCTGCAGCATGTCGCCATCGTTGTACGACCAGGCCATGGGTCCCTCTTCAGGTGACAAGCGCCGCTCCATGCGCGACGACACCATGTGGCAGTTATTTGAGTGGCAGCAAAGACAGGGGTACGTACCCAGGCCGCCGGGGCTCTACAACAACATGGCCAGTCCCAAAACCATGATCAACCTGTCGGAGCACGCCGCACCAAGCCACTCCATCCCCCCCTCGCCCTCCCACGGCTCCCTGTCTATGTACGGCGGCTACTCTCCGATGAGATCCTACAACATGAACAGTGCTCGCTCAGAGGTGTCCTCTCCTGTTTACAGAGGAGACATGAGCATCGACAGACGGCACCGGCCACAACTCAACAAGGTCAGTTAATTCACGCATAACAAAAAATGTTCATCACTTACTTACTCATCACTTTAGTGGTATCTAGTTATGCAGATAGTTCTGGTTTCATCTGCTCAGATTTTGAGATATCCATGATATAAAATGCAGGTGAATGATTCTCCCAGCATCAAAAATGTCAAACATATACAAATATCAAAAAATAAACATCAACGTCTCTTTCCACAATCAGTGTCAGAACATGCTGCCAACAGTTTCCATTAGAACTTCCTTTTACTTCAGAAATAGTCTTTCTAAAAACAGCGTGTACTTTGGATTATCGGGAGACACTGTTCCTGGAAAGAAATGTCACTGATTACATGTTTAAATGTAATTTTGGCATGTAACAAAATAGTCTACTCTGAAATGTCCATTAATTAGCTTTTAGTGTGTTTTAACTAATTTTGTTACTGTTCCCAGAGGTCAACAATGAATCCAAGTTTCCATCCATCAAGTAATTTAAAGGTCCCATATTGTAAAAAGTGAGATTTTTTTATGTCTATATATAAATATATTAAAAAAAATATATAATACTGTGAGGAAAAGGACCTATGAGGAAAATAAAAGTTTTTTTGGACATTACAGCATCTAAATATGTTCTAGTAGAAATCATAAAAGTATGAACCTGAAATTGAGCATAATATGGGACCTTTAAAAAAGATATTTTGAGCAGTACGGACAAAATTCCATTCATCTCCATGGAGATCATTACTATTTTATAATTTATTTTTTGTGCTCATTTATGACCGTATGTTCAAGGACCTCTCAAGGTTTTGGCGATTCACAATTTTTGAAAAACTATTTTATTGACTTTTTATACCATCGTTGACTGCTGTCTCCTCGCTCCTCTTAACCGGCTGGTAGGGGCCACAAGTGATTAACAACTGCTTCAGTATCAAAAGGCATTCCCGGCAATCGGTTAGGTTAAAAACGAGCCTTCCTTCGTCTGTTGCAGGCCACATTTTGGCCTTTATCGTGGCTCAAAAACTTGACATCCATTGAAAAGTTTGGTCTCATCTCGAACCAGAGCATCTGCAGATTAGTTCCATACCTATTATGTTATGATCCACTAACGCTAGGCACGATACAAGATGAATAGGTCTAGGGCGATTCGACGACGTAATTTACGTCATCGATTACAAAAATATGTCGATTTGCAAACGTGCATCGGCCTGTTGCAAGAATGGCTGCGCCCGCTCAAAGCATGAAATCAATCCTATAATACTCTCATGACCATTTTTACGTTTTAAGTCAAGTACTTAAGTAAAAATGCTGATTCTTCATGTCAGGGAAAGGGTTGCTATGACACACAGTGATTAAATTAATCTATGTGTCACAGCAATCCTTTTGAATTTGAGGTCCAGTATTTTTCTGATCAGGCATCTGACAAATAGGGTCTATTATCTTGTTACATTTGTTTGTTTTTAAGAGAAGGATGATTGAATAAGATATTGAAATATGAATCAGACATATTTTTGATTTTCATTTTGGGTAAATTAATTGTTATATTAATCAGAAATAAAAAAAAATAATCTTCAGAGTAATCGATGAATTTGTTGACTAATCAAATAAATTATTATTGGATTAATCGATTAAATCCTTATCGTTAGGTGCAGCCGTAGAGATGAATAAATCCCCGTTTTTGTTATCTTCAGCGTCAGCTTGACTGTAAGGGAGCCGGGAGGGACAATTGAGTGAGATTCAACTTTTCTTTATTTGACAGGGGAGATGGAGTTGTATTTGTGACAGGACGTATATTTCAACACTTTGGCAAATAAAAAAATAAAGTATCTACTGTAAATGGCTAAATAACGCTGAGGATATGTACAAAATGTTTCTTTGTATTTGGTTGAACCGTTCAGCTGTGAATGCTTATTTAAAGTTTTGTTTTTAATTGACTGTGTCCTGCAGTATGCCTACCCACCTGATAGGAGGTCTATGCCTGCAGGGATCCCGGTCCAGTCTATCAACACCCAGTCTCTCCAAGGCAAAACAGTAAGTTCTTATCAATGTTGTTGTCCCCTTCTGTCTCCATCACTATCTTCTTACTGAATTTTTGCAATACACCGCCCAGTAATTTCACGCTTGAATAAGTGTGTAGAGTGCACACTCATTCATTTGGGTTTAATTGGACTTCTTTGAAAGACAAGGCTATTTTTATAACTCCACCTACCCTCCCTTTCTCCCTCTCCCTCTCTCTGTCCTTCATTCCCTTCCAAGAAGACATTGTGACAGAATCTTTAGAGACAGATTTAGGCAGATGTATGTTCCAAGTGATCGGATTTAGGGTATGCTCACTTCAGGAGCTCCTTTGACTCACTTCACATCAGTGGAGACTTAAAAACCCCGTCACTCACAACTCTCTAAGCCAGATCAGGAATTTATGTCAAAGCCGTACGCAGTGCTCTGTCCTCGTGGAGCTGGTTTAAGCGTGAACTGGGTTCTGTAATAAATGCTAAACTGCTCTTCTGTCTTGAGTGGTCGAATTTGCATGCTGCTGACAGCGATTGCACCGGCTTGGATAATCTCACGGTCCTGAGCTGCATGAAAAACTCAATACCTAGATGTAAACTGTTCACCTATCGGGAGCCTGATACCTCTAAATCTCCTGTCCTGGTGTGTTCTCTCCTCTCCTCTCCTCTCCTCTCCTCTCCCACTCCCCTTGCGGTGTGTCCCTGTTTCATTGTGGCTGTATTTCCCTCCCTTCCTCCCTCCCTTGCAGCCTGAGGAACTGACTCTGCTGCTGATAAAGCTGCGGCGGCAGCAGGCAGAGCTAAACAGTATCCGGGAGCACACTGTAGCACAGCTTATGCAACTAAACATGGATGGCAACAACCCAAAGGTCAGGCCCCCAGAGATGCTCCTGCAGGCTTGTGTGTCAGCGTGTGGTGTGTGTGCCATCTTTGACCACTTCCATTATCCATCTCGAATCCAGAGGATTTTTTTTGTTGGTCTTCACACATGGCTGATTTAAAGAGAAAAGACGCTACAGTAGGCATTTTTTTAAGCTTGAAGTTGTCTCTTCATCATATTTAGGGATCAGCTAACTTGCTTTGAAATTTTCCCGAAACGTGTGAAATATCTGGAAACAATCTTATTTTACAACCAGCAGCATCTGACTTTATATAGTCCGTCAGATCATTACATTTGATTTGTTTCAAATTAGGCAAGCAGTTGATCGAGTCATTTTACTTCCCTAAATAGTCCAGACAGATGTTAGCCGGAAATTAAACTTAAAGCCACTGGTGAGCTTAAAGAGTGACCGGCTAAGGAGGTTAAGGCCACTGGCATACGTAAATGTTAATTCAGGGTTTTTGCATTTTAAGTCTCCTCTAAGATGTCAGAGTACAGATTTGACTTTTCCTGATGTAGGTCAACCAGGCCTGAGGTGGAGAATGGTTGGCTATGAGAGATTTAGGTTTATCTCCTTGTACCAGTAAAGCCAAAGATTGTTGCCCATTATTTCAACCTCAGCTTATTGTTTTCTTTGTGTTTTGCCTGCATTTGGTCAAGTCTGTACATGACCATTTGGTCATTATGGAGCTCTAGTCTCTCATTTCCCATAGTGCACTCATCCTGTTACTCTATATAGCACACCTGACCTTATTTCTTCACCTCGACTTGTCCTGCCTTCCTTTCTGTCCGGTCACCTTTGGGTACGCTCACTCTACGTGACATACTTGTGTGTTTGTGTGAACGAGAGAGAGAGAGCATCAGAGAAAGACCGTGACGTCCTTTTTCTTTTGTCTCACTCTCCTGTTGCCTTTTATTTCCTCTCCTTTTTGCTGCTGACGTTAGAACGACATTCTCTCCCATCACCTCCAAAGGAACCTCATGTTTTTGGACAATCAGGTGGGGTAATGCATGACTGCATGGCCCTGTCTCCTCCTGTCATGAACTGAACTCCGTTAATGCTTTGCTATTATTATATTAATCAGTACTGACTACTGATGCTGTTTGATGCCCAGCTAACTTATCATTAGTTTTTTAATGTTCATTTTAATAGACAACATAGCATGGAACAATGTCATGTACCACAACATTTATAGCCTGAGCTAGTTTGCAACGCAGATGGACCTATTCATTCATTCATTATAAGTCTGAATATGTAACCTAAACTCACTGTCAGCTATACTAACTGAATATCACTATATTGGGCAAGCTTTATGTCTTCCATATACAGTGCATATAGAGAGGCGTGTATAAGGTCATTGAACTATTAAGTGCCTGCAAAGAAATTTCATCTACTGTTATTTTATTGCTCTGAAGTGCTTTGGGAGTTTGAGTAATTACAAAAGTGCAATATACAGTACACATAGGCACCATAACACATTTCTAATAATAAGTATAAAGGAGATAATTTCATACTGTAGTTAAATGAGCTAGCCTCAGATTTGTGTAACCATTGAGAATTATGTAATTTCTGCTCTTCACTCTGAAAGTAAAGTGATCAGGCTTCACATTTACCATCTACTACCACATTCAGCAGCAGTAGTGCTCATTCTTTTTGTATCATTATAATACATCAAAGTTTAACAGGAGCTTTCCATGGCTAACAACAAGTAAGCGTCTTAGAGCTTTGCACTACAATGGTTGCGTCCGAAATTCCATACGAACATGCTATTTAGTACGCTAAATCAGTATGTGAGTTTTTTTTAGTATGTCCAAAACCATTAGTAAGCAAATTGCATACTATTTCCGGTAAAATATTATAGTATGCAAATACTGGACACAACGCCGGCATAAATATCCCACAATGCAATGCGGTAGTAACGACAACATTCATAACAGACAATGGCGGACAGCTCTGTGAAGTCAAAACACTTCAATTTAGGTGTAAGTATAAGTTTCCACTTTGCTCTAGGCGTAATATAGTTTTTGAATTAGTTCTGACTTTATGATTGTAACAAATCATCGTTTGGTCACATGAGGTTGGCACAGGTTACCATGGTTACACGTCTCCAACCGGCAAGGAGGCTCTCAGGAAGTGACGTGGTAATTATAGTTCAGCGCGTCCGAAACATAGACTGTATATAAAGATGGAGGACATGACGTCTCCCCAAAAGTGAAGCCAAAACATCTTGATACCCTGGTGGCTGGCTGCAGTATAGGTCATCAATCCCGCCCCCTCCATGTTAGCAGATGGGACATGAGCCTAACTAAAAAGTCAAAATACACGTCAAATAATTTTTCCCCAAAGATGATTTCTGTCATCTTAGATTGTTTTTCTCACGCTGATTTACTGTATGTTCAAGTGTTCATTTTTCTGATAAGCTTGGTTTAAATTAACTATTTGAGGCTATAAAAAGGAAGTGAGACGTCATGAATGACAGCTGTGATTCTCTCTGTGCTCGGCTCGTGATTGGCTCAGGCAGGTGTGTGGGCGGGACTTCGATACCGCGGCTCCACCGCCCGATCACTACAGCACAGACGTCAAAATCTCAAGATGACAGCTCCCGTATCCGGGATATTTTGGCTTCACTTTTGTACAGTGGGAGGAAGTGGAGACTCGTCGTCCATCTTTATGTACAGAAAAATACATACTACAATTTAATCACACAAAAGTATGTTGAACGGTAGTACACATACTGGTTATGTAGTGCATAGTATGCAATTTCGGACGCAGCCAATGTCTTCCTGATCCTGTTTGTGAGCGTCTCTTACTGCTTCTGGTTGCTGCATCCATCCCTGTTTGAGTCTGCTTCACGAGAGAGAGAGAGAGAGAGAGAGAGCGAGGTGTAACAACATTGTCGGTGTAACAACATTGTCGATGTTGTCTCTGAAGTGAAGCACTGCTATGAACTGACACATGCTATATCGCTCCTCTCCACACTGGACTAGATGAAGGAAAATGATCCTTTAATCGTCATGACTCACACTTTGATTGAGAACTCTGCCCCAAGGCCTCAACTTTACCAGCAAGTAAGGCCAGCCAAAGGCTTTGCTCCGCCTCATCCTCACCAGTCGCTGTTGTTATTTTGGTCTGTTTTGCAATGCTCCTTCTCCTCCGGTGTCCTCATGGCATCTTGAGACTGGTCTCCCTGTATCGTTTGTATCGCCAGCACCTCCTCATCCATTGCTTTTGACTGTTCTCCTCTTGTTATGAGAAGTCATGCCAATATGGTCATGACTTGTAAAGGAGTAGTACTGTATGACGTGTTTGCTTCACTGTTCAGTTAAATCCCTTCCTCACTCTCTTTGTGAAGTTTGTCTGTGGGGGCTGGATATAGTTTACTCTAGAACTTTCTATGTGTTTAGAAAACACTCGGCTAGCTGAGGGACGGTCCTAAATGAATAGATAAAGCTGTGGTTGCACCCAGATCATTTAGGTAGCAAAGCCTCTAGACTTTACTCATCTTGTTTTGTCTCCTGCCCTAACCAGTGAAGGTTAGTCTGTGACTTTTCATAACCCCTTGCAGAATGTTTTCCCTCTCATTAGATGAGCTGCCTGGTTTTGGCAGAGGGACTCTAATTAGTGTGACTTAATTCTGTGTTGTCAGACATGTCACTTCTCAGTCCAGTGCATTATCAAATACCAGAGGTGTGGACTCAAGTCACATGACTTGGACTCGAGTCAGATTCAAGTCACATATTTGATTCGACTTAACAAAATAAAAAACACTTGGCTTGGACTATAACCATAATGACTCATGACTTTACTTGGGACCTGTCAGTCTTGACTTGGGACTTACAGTACCTGTCTTGACTTGGGGCTTGACTTGGGACTTACCAGTCTTGACTCGGGTCTTGACTTGGGACTTGACTTGGGACTTGCCTGTCTTGACTTAGGAATTGACCTTGGAGTTGACTTGGGATTTGCCTGTCTTGACTTAGGACTTGACTCTGGACTTGCCTGTCTTGACTTGGACTTGATTTGGGACTTGTCTGTTTTGACTTGGGACTTGACTCTGGACTTGTCTGTCTTGACTTGGTACTTGCCAATCTTGACTTGGGTCTTGACTCGGGACATGACTGTCTTGACTTAGGACTTGACTCTGGACTTGACTCGGGACTTGCCTGTCTTGACTTGGGTCATGACTTGGGATTTGTCAGTCTTGGCTTGGGACTTGAGTGCAAAGACTTGAGACCTACTTGTGATTTGTAAAACAATGACTTGGTCCCACCTCTGGCAAATACTATATCTTACTGTGAAAAAAAAAGGAATTGTATGGGTTGTTGTTATGGCATAATTTAAGTGCAATAAAGTGAATTAATTTTCACTTTTAGCAGGAGGACACAATAATATTCCACTATCCTAAAACAAAGATCCACACCAAAGTAATACTCTGTTTACAGTTGATTGGGAGTGCTGCTTTATTTATTAGGATGTTAGGAATGAGTGGTCTAAGAGTGAGTACACAGCATCAGCTGTGGAATAGACTAAGACCTAATATGGTCAGTGGGTGATGATGAAGACTGAAGATGTTGTCTCTTCCCTAATAGCCGTCTGTATTACTTCCCTCTCACCCCCTCTTGTTATTCTGTCAGTGCAAAAGATAAAGAGGGCCGGCTTGTGTGTGACGATGGCTATGACATCACTTTGCCACTTTTGTGAGCGCCTCTCGAGGTGTAAAAGTGCAGCCAAAGACTGCCCCCCTCCCAACCTCACCCCCCCCCGCCCCACCCATTCATTGGCATACTGGCCCGCCAACAGCTGCATTCCCACCTGTTCAGCTGCCAGAAGTCTGTCTCCCCCTCGTCCTCCTCCTCCACATGTCACTTGTAATCCACACAACACCACAGTGAAGCCCCCCCATGCTGTGGGACAGTCTGCATGCTCTGTGTGGAATGCCATGTGGTTTCTCAGGTCCCACCTGCTTAAACTGTACTGTGTGGTTCAGCTGAGGAGAAAGGTGTGAAAGAGTGCAGGTGTGAGTGTGGAACATTTGTGTACAGTGGAGTCTAAACATATTTGGACAGTGAGTCATTTTGTGTCGTTTTGACTGTGTAGACCAGCACGTTGGATTTTAAATTAAATATGAAGTTAAAGTGCAGCCTCTTCAATTTAAGTTTTTTTTTTTTTTTTAAGTGCAGGGTAATGAAGCAAAACATAATGTATGACCAAAGCAGACAATGTTTTTAGGGCCCATCAGATATGAGATCTGAAATGTGATGTGATCTTGTGTTCCACTTGCTGGAGGCCAGACTTAAAGCAAAAAAAGCCCCGAAACAAGCAAGAAGGAAAGATGGCTGCAGTTCAGGCCTGGCAGAGCGTCTGAGGGAAGATACAAAGTGTCTGCTGATGTCTGTAGGTTGGAGACTAGCCAGTCATTGACTGCAAAAGGATTTGAAACCGTATATTAAGTGTGATTACTTGATTCAAGTGTATGCCATTTTTGGGGGGCCCAATAAGGATGTAAGTAAAAGCTGAAAGTTGGCCCTTTGAACTTTCATAGTCTTTATGTCATTTTATATTCAGTGTGAGTACAAACATAAAACAACACAGAAATATGTCACTGTCCTAATATTTGTGGACTGCACATGTATTTGTTTAGATTTAGAAGACTGGATGAATGATGAAGCATTATGTGACGAACGGATTTTCTGGAAACATGGGATCCAATGCAGTTGAAATAATTTCCCGTTTGAGCACTGTGATTTTTTCTTGTTTAAAATAAGTAGATGAGTGGTATTAATACAAGTGAAGAGAAGTTTTACTGTCTGTACTTGCTTTTGTAACTACATAAATGCAGATGTAATCTAATATGTATACAATATATATAATAAACATAGATGGCTGTAGTAGAAGTGCAACGATTAAGCGATTAGTTGTCAACTATTAAATTAATCGGCATCTATTTTGATAATCGATTAATTTGTTTGAGTGATTTTTTAAGAAAAAAAAACAAACTAAAAATTCTCTGATTCCAGCTTCTTAAATGAGAATATTCTCTGGTTTCTTTACTCCTCTATGACAGTAAACTGAATATCTTTGAGTTGTAGACAAAACAAGACATTTGAGGACGTCATCTTGGGCTTTGGGAACACTGATCGACTTTTTTCACCATTTTCTGACATTTTATAGCCCAAACAACTAATCGATTAGTCAAGAAAATAATCTGCGGATTAATCGACAATGAAAATAATCATTAGTTGCAGCCTTAGTTTGTAATAGTATAAACTAGTGTAGATGTAACTGCAATACAGTGTGACATTGAACTGCTTTTGTCTGTATTTTAGCCTGGTTTAAAAGTAACTTTATAATTATCCTGAGCATTACTACTGTCTGTTAAAAAGTCCTAAGAATATCTGTGGTTATGTCGTTATCTTGGGACTATCCTAAAGTAATACTGCACTTAGCGCAGCACACACTCAGTTGAGTCCTTGGACCAGTTAGCTGCAGAACATGTGCTGGAGAAAACACAGTTGGTCGACGCAGCTTATGCGCTGACTCTAGAGTTTAGTAAGCAAGATTGTTTTACATGCCTCCCCCTTGCGTTTCCGATAAAACCACCGCGTTGTGCTGATGGAGACAAACAATTGTGGGTGATGATGAAACGCGAGGCACCAGAGAAGAGACTGTTTGGACTGGCTGGTTTGCTAACTTAGATTGTCTGATTCAGTGAAATATTAGTTCTCGCTCAAGGAAAAATCCCTCGTCATGACACTGCATTAGATCTCCAGATTCTAATGTGTATGTGCACATTCGCTGTCTCTGTCTAATGAACTGTCTGTCTTCACAGTTGAGTCCAGAAGACTACAGGGAGCGTTCCTATACATGTATGCCAGAAGAAGTGGACATTGATGTAAGTTCAGTGTTGCGCTCTCACATGACATGATGCTCCATTCAGATATACTGTATGATGATGGATCTTTATTGTTTTGTCTTCAGACCAAACTGAGCAGGTTGTGTGAGCAGGACAAAGTGGTGAGGACGCAGGAGGACAAACTTCAGCAGCTGTACAGAGAGAAGGTGACTAAACACTGCACATCTGTCATCATTACATTCTCACAGAACACTGTTTGAAAGGCTTACAAGAGTGTGGTGGAAAAAAAATAAACTAAAAAGAATACACAATTTATACTCTGCTATAAATTATAAGAATAGCTTACGTTAAGTTTATATGCAGAGCACCGAGAAAGAGAGAAAAAAAACAAGTCTTGTATATCTGTTATAATGGGTAACTATAGCCTAGCTGCTCCTGTCATCAATGTGCAGTGTCAACAGACTGTAACGCTGTACTGGCCTCTGTGCAGTGTTGACATGGGCGCAGAGAAAACTGTCGAGTTAGAAGTAACCTGAAGGAACAGTAATGCACTGTGTTTATTCACCGTATCTAACTCAACATTGGAGTCACTTGTGCAAACAGAGTTACAGGAGATTTCTGGCATAAATGCTTTTATATGTTTGATACAATTAATGTATAAAGTTTGAAGTGTAGCATCATTTGTAGTTACCGCCATGCCCATAGAAAACAACAAAATAAACCATTACATATTCAAATTATGTTCTGAAATAATTGGCTATGGTTTATCAGTTGATAGACAATAAATTGGCTGTTTTGGTTATGGATTAATGAGTGAAGTAATTACTCGAGTAAGGAACCCAAACAATAGCTGGTTCAAGGTCCTCTACTTTGAATTTTTCTTATTTTTATTTTTGCGTTGGGCTCTGAACATGGGGCTTCTGTCATTATTTTTGATATCTTATAGCCTAAATAATCACTTGATTAATCCATAGACTATATTAGAAGTGGACGTAGACACCGTGAAGTAACCCATTGGTTTTTTGACTGCCGTTTTGAAGCGTAGAGTTTGGCATTTTGGCCGTCGCCATCTTGGTTTTTGTCCGTCGCCATCTTGGTTTTTGGCAACCAGAAGTGACACGAGAGGGTGGAGCTAAGCACAACCAAACGCTGAAGATATTTTTAGGCGACCAAATGTTACAATTAACTTTCATGAACTGAAAACACACAATGAAAATGTTAAAGTTGTAAGACGAAAACACGGACAACTCCCAGACCGGACAACGTCGTGGTAGCGACCTGTCAATCACGAGGAGGCCACGCCCTAAAGCATACCCTGCTTTATGGTCTATTTGACTCTAAATGGGACCATAATTTACTAAATGAACATCATGCTGTATTGAAGAAGACTTGAAACTAGCGACTGAGACCATAAACTCATGTTTACTGAGGTAATAAATCAAGAGAGAAGTAGGGTAATTTTTCTCATAGACTTCTATACAATCAGACTTCTTTTTGCAACCAGAGGATTCGCCCCCTGCTGGCTGTTAGAGAGAATGCAGGTTTAAGGCACTTCAGCATTGGCTTCACTTTTCAGACCCTGTATGACATAAGTTGATATAAAAGGTTCCAGTGACAAATGACATCCTCTTGCTGTATGTTTATTTGGTATTTGTTATGTTGTGTTCCTTCAGCACACTCTGGAGACAGCGCTGCTCTCAGCCAGCCAGGAGATAGAGATGGGCCCTGATAACCCTGCTGACATGCAGAGTGTTATCCAGCAGAGAGACTTACTGCAGAGCGGCCTGCTGAGCACCTGCAGAGAGCTCTCCAGAATTACAGCTGTGAGTCATGCAGGACATTCACACACACACACACACACACACTCGTGCTGGACACCGGAGCTCTCTTTCTTCAGGAGTAACATTAGAGTTTTTACATGCTTTTTTCTTTGTCATTCACAAAGTGTATCTCTCCCAAACCAGGAGCTGGAGCGGTCGTGGAGAGAGTACGACAAGCTGGAAGGAGATGTGACTCTGGCTAAGAACAACCTCCTGGAACAGCTTGAAGCGCTGGGAAGCCCTCAGGTAGGATAATTCGTGAGACTGAAGTTGCGCTGCTTTAATCTCACACCGCTTGTGCTGTCTAACATTGGCATGGCATAATAGTCACACTGGTTGCGGTACATATTCTGCAAAGCTTCAAAACAAAAAGCTGAAAATGTGGCAGGTTCCCTTGAACACCTAGTCATCCTTTTTTGTAGACACTTTCTTTGACTTTGGGGGGGAAAAAGTAAAGCAGATTTCTGTGCTCCAGTGCCCCTTAGCTGCCGCGTGGAGGGAGGTAACTGAGAGATCAAAGCAACACAGTGAGTGATTGATGACTGTAGCGATGATAGAGCAGGTCTTAATTAAGTCTGTCTTTTATCTTGTCCTTCATCACGGGAGAAGTGTAGAGACAGAGAGAAACTGTTCTAACAGTTATTCCTGGTTGAGCCTCAGTCAGAGCCGATGCTAATTCAGAGTAGAGGAGTCAGAGGGGCCTGCAGGGAGCCTCTTCTTATGAGCCCTTCACTCTCACACAGACCTGTCAGAAGGAGGAGATAATTGCACATGTTTTTCTTGCTCTCCTTCTTGTCCCTGTGTCCAGAAAGCCACGTTAATCTTCAGGTAATATTTGGTGATTTGTGTGTGTTTTCACCCAGACGGAGCCTCCCAGCCAGCAGCATGTCCGCATCCAGAAAGAACTTTGGAGGATTCAAGATGTGATGGAGGCCCTCAATAACAATAAAGCTCAGAGAATTGCTGATGGTGTGAACTTGTATGGGCCCAAGAGCAACTTCAGCAAGCACAAAAATGAGGTGAGGCACCACTAACAGACAGCATACAAGTTGGTCATACATGCAGTTCTCTAGCACTGAAACAATTATGTATTTAATTAGGACTTCCCCCTCTTAGCCAATTAGTCGACTAATCGGTCGTTTTGGTCTTAGTCGACTAAGATTTCTTAAGTCAATTAGTAATTTTTAATGCTTTTATTCATGCTGAATGACTTATACCAAGAAACTTATGAGCACATCTTTGATAAACACAAGATTTAAGGTTGTGCTTTTGTGGAATTCTTTGTGGAGAAACTCTGTTTCACAGATTAAATCAACTAATCGATTAGTTGATAAAATCATGAGTGTTAGTCGACTAAGAATTTCTTTGGTCGAGGACAGCTCTACATTTGATTGATTAATTGATCAATAGAAAATTGATCGACAACAATTTTGATAATCATTTAACCGTTTAAGTCATTTATCAAGCAAAAATGGTAAACATTTGCTGCTGGTTCCTGTCTCTCAGATGTGAGGATGTGTTGGTTTTCTCTTTTTTAATGTCATTGTAATTTGAATATTTTTGCGTTTTGGACTGTTGGTCGGGCAAAACAAGTAATTTGAAGATGCCACCGTCAGGGAATGTTTTACTATTTTATGACATTTTATAGACTAAACAATTAGGGTGCTTTCACACCTAACCCGTTTGGTTCAGTTTAAACAAACTCGGGTGGACGCTGGGGCAGTTCGTTTGTGGTGTAAAAGCAAACAAACATTTATCATAGCAAATATGAGATTTTAGCATGAAATCTGTTCAGGGTGCGATCTGTATTTAATGCCATGTATATAAGCATGTCAGTTCGTGCATTTTCCCTAATTAATAGGTCAAAAGCTGTTACAGCTGCTGCGCTTGTGTCCGACTGTGTGCTTTGTCAGTTCATTAACTCTATTAAAAAATGTGACAGCGACACCCCCCCCCCCAGTAATACGTCTCATGCGCGTGTCCACGCGCTCACCGACGTTCACACTATTCGCACCAGTCATCTGGGAGCGTGAAAAGTGTTTTTTGTACAGTCCTGTCTCTACCATTATTCATCATAACATACAGTCGGTATGCAGTCTAATAATACTAATAATGCTTATAATCCGTTATTAATCAAAGAACATAAATATACACATCATGAGCATTAAAGTGCTGCATAAAACCCACCAGAATTTGATTTCCCCACGCGAGTCCTGATGATGCAGGAGGACAGTCTCCAAAACAGTCCGGTCAACGAGTCACCTGTCAGTCTGTATAACTTCCAGTTTACTCCTCTGGTTGGTTTATAAAAAAGTCAGTGTGACCAGGAACCGGACCAGAACTAAAATGCAACACGTATAATTTTTTCCCGTCCTGGTCCGGACCAAATGAGCTGAACTACAGTTGTGAAAGCACCCTTAATATATTAATTGCGATAAAATAATCAATCATGAAAATAATCTGTAGTTGCACCCCTACAGCTCTCTTTACCCAGATCTCCTGTAGTTGTGTAGGTGATGACCATCTTAAGCTAAGTGCTTAAGCGCTGCTCATGGACAGTATGAGGTTGATGTGTCAGTCATCCTGTAACAGCATGTGGAGCTCTCTCTCTGGCTAATCAGCTGGTCTGCCCATCCTGTGGGCCAGGACTACTCAGTACCAGATGGTGGTTGCCCTGAGCGTGCGTGGTGGCGCCATATGTCACCTTGCTTCCTGTCCTGTCCTGTCATGCCCTGTATAATCCCCAGGAGGAGGACTCGGTACCCCCACGGCCACCCCTACCCCAGTCCTATGAGCCCAACCCCCCCAACGTGCCCCCTATGCCCTCTCACGCTGGTGTGCGCCCTTCGTCACTCCACAGGCCGGAGGACAGGAAGGCCGGTCACAGGAATGGCACGCACAGCGTAAGCTCGTTGACCTCACGGTCGACCCCGCCCTCATCTGTGTCATCGCACGTCATTGCTCGCTGTGATGGTTTTCACTCTCATTTTGACGGACGTCACTTTTGGATTCTTTTTTTGTTTGGATCCCTTTATTTACTCGATGCCATACTTTCATCATCTTCTTTTTCAGTTGATTGGACGAAGCCTCGCTTTAATTTAATTGCCGTCTTGTTTTTCTTTTCTGTGTTTTTCTTGCTGTGTGTTGAAAAGTAGTGATTTTGTTCTGTTTTGTTTTGTTGTGTTCTGTCCTTGGTTGCAAATTAAGACATGTCTGACTGCTGCCGACTTTTTCATTTGGCTGTAAAATTGTGTGTCATACTCAAACAACACGGAAAGTTTTTCTTCAAGCTGTATAATTTATGTTTTAAGTTTGCCCAGTCTGTAAAATCATCTTGTAGAAAAAGGATGTCTTGTTGACACCGTCTACGAAGTCATTCTGTAAGAGAAAATGTCACATCTTTTCAAATGTTTTGTATCTCACTCCATGAAACCAATGTGTGTGTGGGTTGAACTTGTTCTTTCTTTCTCATCGGCAGGGCCCAGACTACAGGCTGTATAAGAGTGAACCAGAGCTCACCACAGTGGCCGAAGTGGATGAGAGCAATGGAGAGGACCGATCTGAACACCCTTCTGATAGAGAATATTCTGGAAACAAAGGTACATTACGTGGTCGTGTCTAGAAGGTAACCCACAAGTTGCGAAACTCTCGGCCGTCGGACAGTTTGGGGCTGTCGGTGAGCGTCCGTCGGCCTAGTTTTTGTGGTGTGTCCCGCACCGCCGGTGACCTCTAGTCTGCCCGTGTCTGATGGTTTTCTTTGGCCGATTCAGCATGTTGAATCGGCGGCGGAGCTCGTCGGTGAGAGAAATCACTCTGATTGGCTGTTCAGCTTAAACGAATCAGAGCACGAGAAGAGAAACGGAAGTGAGGAAAGCAAGCCAACGAGTACAGTAAAGACGGCAAACAGAAGGCTCTTCTCATTTTTCATCTTCATCTCATCTGATCATTCCAACACACGGATATTTTCACAGTGACATGTCCATCTGGAATGAAGCTAAGTGGTGAGTGAGAGTGGTGTGAAAATGGTCGGCAGACGCCGCTTTATTTCATGTACGTATCATAACAACGGCTTGTATATCCGCCGTCCTCGGTCTTCCGGTTTCCCTTTTTGGATGACGAATACAGACTACCGCCACCTGCTGATGTGGAGAGTTACTTCATCTCACGCAGGCGCAGAACGTACGTGATAGTTGGCCGTCGGCTGTAGTCTTTGCGGTGTGTTTGAGTGCAACTTTTTGGCCAAGACAAAGACGAAGTGAGGCGACTCAAATGTCGGCCTTCGTCACCGCTAGTTCTTTGATGTCGGGTGGGTGTGTCTGAGCCCTTAGGCTTTAACCTTGAATAGTTAAGGTTATGATAGATTGTTGGGCAGCGAGTCTCGCGAGAGTTTTTGCATATTTTCGCAACTTGTTGGTTCCATTTTGTTGACAGTGACACTAACAAAAACTCGATCGCCTGATGAAATTATTCATGTGTGAAACTTAGCACTGACAGTTACCATGGTTACCGTGGTATTTACACAGGCATCACTTTGACACAGAGCGTAAAAACAAGGTCAGGCTTCTCTCCAAAGCATTAAGCTAGGTCACTATATCACTAAGTAAACAGAGTGGCATTTGCTCAGACCCTTTTGTCTGGATTTAATTTACACTGTAAATCACTAAACCACTCAGGTTTGTGCATCAGTGGTTAGTTATCTCAACTTAATTTAGACCTTATGTCACTATATATTCTCTGTGAAAAGGTGGTTCAGAAAAGAGCAAATTGGCCTAAATTTGGCGAAAAACAGCTTGCACAGCGTAATGCAGGCGCTCTGATGTTGAATGATTACCCCGTAGCTCCTCACTTGTTCCACACCGCCACACAGTCAATAGCAGCAACCTGCCGATGCTGCAAATGCTGCGGGAAATACTGTAATTGTCGGTAGAGTGTATTTGATGCTAGATTCTACATCCCCAGGGTTAAACTCGAAGGTCTCACCGATACACAGAAGATTTTAGCAGACAAACTTAAGAAAATATTAATTGCCAAACTGATGGGAAAATTCTTATACTTTTAAGTACAGGCTTATGACTTTTCTGTAATGACATCTACATACAGTATTTTGATATTGTATAACAGTATCTTTCCTTAAATATAGTATACTCTTCAGTGAATTGGTACTAATGTGATTTTGAATTTAATTATATTGTGTCATGGATGAATATGCCCAGCCCAAACAGGCTTACAGGACACCATTATTTAGAAAAAAGAGACCAGAGTAGCAACGTAAATTACAAATAATACTAAACAAATAAACCATCCTGACGTTTTTTTTCCCAACCTTTAGAAACAAAAGTAGCCAACTTATAAGCATTCAAATTGAATAGCCATTCCATTCTGTGATCGTCAGTGCACCAAAACATGTCTGGGTTTTGAACAGACATTTCATTTAATATAGATATTCTTCACTCATCATATGATGGATACTACAAAAGACAATTTGATTCATTTTCAACTTCTCCTAATTCGCACACTTCACACAACCTGTTGTCCATCTGGATGTTTTTATGATCTGCCAACTTCAAGGGGCCAGGGGATGGATTCGTGTTCTCATCTGTGCAACTAAAGGTCTTTGACTCCTTGATAAGTTTGCTAGAGCATAAGATTCAGTGCTATAATTGTGTTTGATTTGACTATATGTTGGGAACACGTCGTAAATGTGTTGTATGAAAGCAAATGCTCTGCCATTGAACCAGGTGGCTTACTGACCTCTTGTCTTTTTTCCCTGCTAGGGATGTCCTACCCAGTTGGCATTGTCCCACCCAGGACCAGATCTCCATTGGCTGAGTCTTCCTCCATAGCTTCATACGTCACCTTAAGGAAGACCAAGAGGCCTGATCCCAGGACGGTGAGTCTAATGGTAAATTGCTCTTAGCATGTTTTGACCTCTAGGATCACTGGATGTTGCCAGATGTTGCCATCAGTTGTCAGGAACTAACCAGTGGGCAACCTCTGGGTCTGACCAGTGAAGCCAATGCTGAAGCGCCTTAAACTTGTATTCTTTCTAACAGCCAGCAGGGGGCGACTCCTCTGGTTTGCAAAAAGAAGTCTGATTGTATAGAAGTCTATGAGAAAATGACCCTCCTTCTCACTTGATTTATTACCTCAGTAAACATTGTAAACATGAGTTTATGGTCTCAGTCGCTAGTTTCAAGTCTTCTTCAATACAGCATGATGTTCATTTAGTAAATTATGGTCCCATTTAGTGTCGAATAGACCATAAAGCAGGGGATGCTTTAGGGAGTGGCGACCTTGTGATTGACAGGTCGCTACCACGGCGTTGTCCGGTCTGGGAGTTGTCCGTGTTTTCTTCTTACAACTTTAACCTTTTCACAGTGTGTTTTCAGTTCATGAAAGTTAATTGTAACATTTTAGTCGCATAAAATTGTCTTATTCAGCGTTTGGTTACACTTAGTTCCACCCTTTCGTGTCACTTCTGGTTGCAAAAAACAACAACATGGCAATAGCCAAAAACCAAGATGGCGACGGCCAAAATGCCGAACTCGAGACGTCAAAACGGCAGCCACAAACCAATGGGTGACGTCCCGGTGACTACGTCCACTTCTTATATACAGTCTATGGAACGAACTTTAAAATAAAAAGGGCAAAACTGTCTAGCACTTATTTTCTTGTGTGGCAAACTTTTGTCTCGTCGTTGTAAACCTCCTGTAGGGCAGCAGCACCAAACTGGCCACCACTTGAATTGCGCCTCTTAATTGGTTGTCTTGGTTATTAAGCTGTTGGCTGAAAGTTAACGTGGCAGACGAGGCCGCTCATCACGTGACCGGCCTGGGTGTGACTCACTCTCCTAAAACCAGGCTGTCATAAAATAGATGCCCAGCTTGGTTTATACAGTTTCCAGCCTCAAACACTATCAACTTAAATACACTAACCATGTCATTAGTGCACCACACTGTAGGGTGTGTCCTCTTTTAGTGTGTCTGTATGTGTTTGGAAAAAAAAAAGATGGACATATGAGTATAAATGAAACTATGTGAACTTTGTGAAATGTCAGCTGAGCACACGTACAGTACTGTAGTCTTCCCTGTAGGCCATATCGCCTGTGGTTGTAAGAGACAGGCCTTTAGAGTTCAGTTTAGGCCCTTGGATACCAGCCTCTTGAACAATCTGGACAGTGGAGGCTGCGTCCTCGGGCTCTGGACCGAATCCAGATCAGCCAGCCCCTCCAGCATGGCACAAACCTGCAACTTCTCCTCAGTTCACTTCACATCATCAGCCGGTCCTGCTCAGGCATTAACAGGCCTCCAGCCTCTCTGAGTGCACCCATGTGTGCTAGCAGGAGCGTGTGTGTGTGTGTGTGTGCGCACAGCAGCCAGTCAGGTTTTAAGAGAGTGAACATTAAAGAGCTGTTTCACTGTCTTTATTGTGGTAATGATGTCAATCCTGACGTCTTTGTTTACAGGAGCAAAACGTTTTTCCAGTACGAGCAGTATTTCCAGAGAAGATGCGATAGCTAGTATTCACTGCATTATGAGATCTGACCCAACCGCACTGTGACGCCACTCAGCTACACACCCAAACTGTGGCTCTGCGTAGTAAAAAAATTACCGTGGTGACATTTTTTGTCTCCTAGCATTCTATAGTATCATTAACTTCTATTTATTGTGTGTGTTGTTTGTGTTTCTGCATGTCTGTGGTTGTCTTCTCCGGCTAACAGGAGCGTCCGCGCAGCGCGGTGGAGCAGCAGCTGTGTGCCGCGGAGAGCGGCCGGCCCAGGATGAGCGTTGAGGAGCAGCTGGAGAGGATCCGCCGCCACCAGCAGGGTGCCCTCAGGGAGAAAAAGAAAGGCCACCACATCCGGGGTAGCAGCCAGGAGAACACGCCCTCTCGCAGTCACTCGTTTACGAAAGAAAACCATTATCGCAGCATGCAGGTACTGGGCGACTGCTGCAAGACGCTAAGGCAACAATTAAAGGAGCGGCGCGCAGGATTTAGTGGCATCTAGTGGTGAAGTTGCAGATTGCTACCATCTGAATAACCCTCCGCTGACGCCTCCCTTCCTAAGCGTGTCGGAGGATACGAGGGCTCATTCTAAGCTAACGAAAACACGATTCTTAGTTGTCAGAGTTTAGTTTATACACTAATGAAAACATAGTTATGGATATTATATTCCATTTCTGCCAATAAATCCACTTAAATCCTACACACTGGTCCTTTAAGTTCAGAGTAGGCTGATGTCAATTCCTGGAATCTCTTCATATGACCTGATCTCTTTGCATTTTTGTCCCGTATTTTTTTCCTGTGTCTTTTCTAGTCCCAGATGAGGCGCAGAGATGGGGGGCTAAGCTGTGGCATTCTGGAGCTGGAGGCCTCGCTCAGGCAGCAGGAGGTGGTGAGGGACCAGGAGACGCCCGCCGAGGAGATCGCCCGTCTCAAAGAAGCCTCACAGGCTGACCACTTAAATATGGACCGAGAGGTGAGGCACAGCAGCTGGCTGTCTTACTCATCAGACTGAGTGTGCTGATATCGTTACAGACAAGTTAGGAAATGTTTTCCAAAATCACATAAAGTATTGTGGTTTTGATTCCCAATACCACTACTCGGTTGTTGTTTTTTAAACTAAAGTAGAATAATTGAAAAAAACTTATGCCTGGTTCAGACTATACAAAAGTCACTATGTCAGATTAGGTGATTGAGAGTCATAAATTCTTGTCGTGACTTGGCCGAGAGACATGACAGACTACACGTCGGTCCCCGACCAATCATCGCTGGTCGTCTTTCACTACGTGCGTGATGTCATCGGGAAGGAAGCTTTTTTTCGTTTTTCACTTTGTCTTGGTAGTACCTCGAGGAAACATCAAAAAGGCTGGGGTGTTGTCGCCATAGCTCCACAAATTTTTCACCCATTTCACAATTCCACCTCACAGCACCAACATCGTTCTTCTTTCGCTTCACCATTGTTTACAGTTGTGCACGCCTGTGCGGCAGATCACTCTGTGCTCCTATCGGTCAAAGTCACGGCCATGATGGAACACATCATAGAAGGCAAAAAAAAATCAAACATTCTGGACTTTCTGTCGGGACGTTGTGAGGCGTCCCAGACGCGGCGTGGGTTGGCGTCTACTATGACACACTACATGGGATAAAACAATCGATTGTCGCTCACAACACTCATTGTCGTTCCTGAGCCCTACACACACCCGACACCCGACGACGGCCGTGTCCGGCAATAATCGGGCTGATATTGTGTTGTCTGAACCAGCCAATAAACACTTACATGGTGTTATTGCAATTAAAACAGCTCTTGTTACTTAAATGTCACACTCATTAAACACATGATTAATGAATGTGCATATAGCAAAATTATCAGGAAAATAATATAGATTTGTAGGGCTGTCCTCGACCAAAGAAATTCTTAGTCGACTAACACTCATAATGAGTTTGTCGACTAATCGATTAGTTGATTTAATCGACAGATCTGTTAAACTGAGTTTCTCCACAAAGAATCACACAAAAGCACCACTTTAAATCTGGTGTTTACCAGAGATGTGCTCAAAAGTTTCTTGGAAATAAGTCATTCAGCATGAAAAAAGCATAAAAAAAACGACTAATCGACTAAAGAAATCTTGGTCGACTTAGACCAAAACGACCGATTAGTCAACTAATCGACTAAGAGGGGGCAGCCCTACAAATTTGTGTCTTGTTTGACCGCTACATTTTGAAAAGGATAATTTGACTTTAGCTAGATGAAGAACCATGGTTGTGTTTGACACCATATTTCACTGTCAAAGCAACTATAAAAATATTTGTTTACTCATATTTGAATCACTGCAGTTTCATATTTACAGGCCTTCCTTAGAAATCATCTACTTTATTGTCATTACATTTTTAGAAATAAAACTACCAAAATGCAAAGTTGCAAAACACTGTAGGCAGGAATGTGCATGACACTATACTGTATATACGCCTTATACTAGAATCTTCTCATAGGCTGCCTATAAGCCGTACACTCAACTTTAAGCTTCTTGCTGTTTTCGGAAGAGTTCATGCCCTTTTTCTGGATAACATCAATGAACTCCTTACTGCTTATATTCCCGACTGATCTCTGCATGCTGCAGAATGTCTCACATTAAGCGTTTCCCGCTCGAGGACAAAGCCTACGGTGATGCTCCATTTAGTTCTTACTCACCCAAAATGTGGAACAGCCTCCCTGTGCCGATAACGACGATGACGAGCATCTGTTATTTGTTTATAAATTTATTTTTAGCTTGTGGTGTTTATCTTTTATTTGTAAAGCACATGGTATCCCATTCATTTGTGTGACGCGTGCTATATAAAGTGTGTTGTGTGTTTCTTCAGCTCTCCGTGCCTGACAAAGTGCTGATTCCCGAGCGTTATGTGGAGTCGGACCCCGAGGAGGCTCTGAGCCCTGAGCAGGAGGCTGATAAGCAGAGGAAAGTTGATCGCATCAAAGCCCTCATTGCCAAAAATAGGTAAACACATCACCATGATCTGTCTGTACCACATTTTATTAGCAAGGGCAGGGCTGCTCAGACCCTTGATGTTAGGTAAGGATCCTTTGAACAAAGGGCTATCTTTGTAGGTGAGCACTGATATTTCCCAGCAGAGGTCATGCATGAAATTCTTTCTAGAAGTGGGGGGTAAGTTTGGGGTCACAGCAAGACATCGTCATCACTGCCTGCCTGCTCTTCACCATGCAGATCAGTGCCTTAGATGTGCAGAAAATGCTCTTATCTCCTAGCCACTGTGACATTTTTATTCTAAATGTCAGCCCCTTTTGAATTGATTTAAAAGAGATAGCTTCTCTGTCCCGGGGTAATTGTGTTTATTCTGAAACCATGTTTACAGTTAAAGCTGTATATGTATATCACAGAGACCATTTTGTTATGTGTGCTCCCAGCATGCAGAATGTGCTGCCGAGTACGGCTCTAAGCCCAGAGGAGGAGACAGAAGTGGAGGTTACCGTACAGGAGAAAGAGAAGATGATTAATATCTCCTACGAGCTGGCAGCAGAGGCCTCCAAACGCAGCAAGCTGGTAGCAGGTACATCTCTAGAGACAAGAGGGAGGAGATAGAATAATGCATGTGATGTAACGAAAGCTAGTGTGAGCCTTCTTACAGATCGCTACTTTTCATTGTGGTTTATCAAACCGCAGCTTCCACTGTGCATGTGTTCAGTCATTTATCGTTGTAGCCTCAGTAGTTTCTTCATTAAAGCTGCAATTGGTAACTTTAAGCAAATGTGATTAAAAGTTATTTTTATAAAACTGCCACTATATCCTGACAGTAGTGCACGAGGCAGATAATCTGTGAAAAAAATCAAGTTCCTCTGCCTCCCCCTAGTGCTCCTAATGGCATTTGCAATTTTCGATTTGCAGTCTCTACAGCAGCTGTCAATCACTGCTCACGAAATTCGCGAACTCTGATCAAACTGTCAAACTAGGCAGCGCTGATCAAATATGAATCAATATTCTGTTATTTTAATGCCTATTTCTCCCCTTAGGTGTTTTCAGAAACATCTTGTAGTGTACTGCTTAGCTGTAAAATGAGAAAGTTTTTGACCCGGCCGCCATGTTGAAAACAGTCGAGGCGAAACCAAGCACCGCCCACTGGCTTTAGCAAACTTTCTCATTTTACAGGCAGCTAAACAGTACACTTAAATATGTTTCTGAAAACATTTGAGATGACAAATAGGCATTACAGTAACAGAATATCGATTCATATTTGATCAGCGCTGCCTAGTTTGACAGTTTGATCGGAGTTCGCCAGTTTCGCGGGCAAAGTTACCGACTTCATCTTTACTTTCATTGTCTTCAGTGAATACTTTTTGTGTTGTTTGGCCGTTTAGCTGCTGATGTATGTTGTTTTCGATATTTTGTGTGTGCCTGCGTGTGTCCGACATGTTGCTCTGTTTCATTGCAGTGAAAAGCCCGTCGTCCTCTTCCCCACCCCTTCCACAGCCTCCTAACACACCCCCTCAACTCACTGACGGGTCTCACTTCATGTGTGTGTAGTAGCACCAGTAAGGGCCTTCATCAACCTGTTTTGTCCATACTCACAATGCTAGAGTGTTTTAATTGTTGTCTTTGGGGAGAAAAAGCATGTCAGAATGAGGAGATTGATGGAATGTTATGTAAAAGTATGAGGAGGGGAAACCGTTGTGATGTTTATGTATTCTGTGTTGCTGTGGAACCACGTTTTTCTCATCATGTGGTATTTCCTGTAATCTGCGTAGTCCCGTGACTCAACTCAATGTTGCTGTAGGGACATTATTTTTTTCACATTTTACAATATTTCTTGTTGTGCAATGATAAGACTCAAATGACTGTAAAATACACTGTATGGGCACTTTGTTAGGGACACCTGTACAATCTAATGCCTATAGAGTGCTCCAGGGATCACATATTTTTGTAGGCCAACCAGGAAGTTAGCATCGCCCTAGTTCCCTGGACAAAAAACCAATGGGATTGTTCCATTGGGTTTTAGATTATTGCAGAAAATAAGCTCTGTGGCAAATAAAGTTTATGATACATACACGTTTTGTTCAGCAACATAATCTTTACAAATGAACACCACTTTTATGATTTTTGAATCATGAACGCAATCGCCAGAAGTAAACAAACTAACGTTAGGCTATAAAGGGACTACACCACAGTCGCATGACTTCACGTCATCACCACAGAGCTAAAGGCGGACTAGTGTTCGCCGTGATGAAGTTTAGTAGTCTTATTTAGCCACTTGTTAGCAACCGCCTTTCTTAAGACACGTAAAAGCTTCAAAATTCACAAGTGGGATATTAACTGATGGATTTTAAAACGGTAAAATCTCTTAAGCTTTTGTTAACCACAGACCTTATTTCAGACATCTAACTAACTAACCCAGTGACTTTGAGACGAGGGAACACGAAGTGCTAAAACTAATTTCCAGGTTTTAGGACTCATTACTGCAGCACTCTATTCATTGCAAAGCTCAGCCACAAAATCTACCTTTATAAACTTTATAATGGCCAGTTTTTGTTGACATTGTCAGAAATAACTAAACTGTACTGGATTACATTATATTGTCCTCTTCTCATTTACATACATGATGGGGGCAGGATTTTAGAAAAAACTCTGAATATAATGCAGTCCAGCACAACACCACCATTAACTATGACCTCAATGCTAAAACATTTATTTGAATTCATACCTCAGACTCCCTTTACACCTGGCATTAAAATGCATTTTGGGTGATCAGATTGCACTCAGATAGTGCTTGACCACATAAAAGTACAGGTTTAAATGCACCCAAAATAAATTAAGGACGGACTGTGATCCGATCAGCCAAACCACCTCAGGAGGTGGTCAGGGACACATTATGACCACATTGAACGCAAGTGTAAATGCAATTGTGTTTTCAATCCACATACAACAACTACGTGGGTGGAAATATGTAACGCTTGGGCTGTCCCAGTAATCTACGACGGAGTATTAGGGCCACATTGAGGAAAAAATAAATAAATCTGAGATTTCGAGAATAAAGTCATAATATAACGAGAAAAAAAGTCATAATATTATGAGAATAAAGTCATAAGTTTACGACAAAAAAAGTCGTAGTATTATGAGAATGAAGTCATAATATTATAAAGTAGTAATTTTACGTGTTCTTTTAGAGGGGAAATAGAGCAGCGTGCCGCCTGTGTGCAAAATGAGGAACGTGGAGCATCTTGTGAAGTTATACTTTAGTATAGGTTTCACAAATAACAAAATACTTCATCTTTTGGCACATCAGCACCACATTATCATAAGTATCAGGACCTTGAAAAGATTGTGCAAGAAACTGCGTTTATTCCGAAGAAAGAACCACACGGACCTGGGGGAAATTGCCTCTTTTGTGGAGGAGGAAATTACTTTTTTTTCCGTAAACCTATGACTTTATTCTCGTAATATTACAACTTTATTCTTGTAATATTACGACTTTTTTTTCTTGAAATAGTATGACTTTATTCTCATTAAATTACAACTTTTTTCTAATAATATTATGACTTTATTCTCAAAATCTCAGGGTTTTTTTTTCCCCTCAATGTGGCTCTAATACTCGTCATAGTAATCAACAGCAAATAGTCAAAGCTTGACCAGAGAGATCACTGCCACCACTCTATCTGTACTCAGCATCTCCTCTCCTCATCCCTCTGTGTGCGAGAGTAGACTTACCTCAAAGTCATGTTTGCAGGCCCTCTCCCCCTAAACGGCTGCGTTTGAGGCGGACGTTTCTGTGCATTACGCACCGCATCTGTGGCAGTGCCCGGCTGCAAGCCTGTGTGTAATACAGCCTTCCTCTCAGCCCTTTCAGACAGAGCAATCGGATCTCAATGTGGACACTGGAGACACATATTAATACCAGGTGTAAATGTAATCAGGATATCTAGATACAATCTGGATACGAGGCGCATTTTAATATCAGGAGTAAAGGGGGTCTATGGCAGTGTCAACAAAAACTGAACATTATAGGCCTCATAAAAGTAGACTTTATGGCAGTTGTATTGAATTGCATTAGACTGTACAGGTGGTCACTGAGTGTATAGGAGAACTACGTTGCGTCTCCATTGTCTGGTATTATTTATGGAGCATAATTTGACCTTTGCCCCCTTCTCTTTCTGCAGCACAGGCTCTGGCCTCAGTGAAAACCTACACATGAAGGAAACAGCAGCGGAGGTGTAAAGATGCCCCTGAAGACTTCCCCAAGGACATCAGCACAAGGCCTCGGCCTACAGAGAGTGAAACTGCCTACTCCGTACTCTGGGGTGTTGACCTCTGACTTCTGTATGCTCACTGTGACGTCTTAAGCTCTTAGGCCACCAACAACACTTTCTCTGTGACATTTCTCTGTTATTTCCCCTCGTTGGGGCAACACACAATATACTGTTATTGTTGCAGTTCCATTTTCAGTTTTTACAAGGTTGTTATTTCATTATTTATATGGTTTTTATTAGGTCCTTGTTTGAGTATGGGCCAACGTCTGTCTGTATATATATATATTTGAGGCTAATAGACTGAGCTCTGTTGTGAGCCTAAGGGCCTGAGACAAAATGTTTTGGCCACATTTTCCATTCATGTTTCACCACCTGTCCTAAAAGGTTTCGAAAACATATTTTCACATAATTTTAGTTCGCTTTTATAAGTCACTCAGTTTCTCAATCATTAACTAACCATTCATATTTATCCATTTATTGTAAAGACCATTTGTGGATGCGAAAGATGACTTTATAAAGAGATGTAGATCCCTCCATTATAGCGAAAGGAGGAGCCACTTTATTGCTGCGGACGAAGATTATTTGTAAGTTCTCCTGTTTCTGGGTTGTAATTATTTAAAAATGGGATCTTCTGCAGTCCCCGTCGCATTGTTGCCGACATATGTGAATGTTTAAGTCACTCTATACTGTCTTTTTTTTATTGCTGAGAGATATATTTAAACTAAGAGAAGGACAAGGAAATCTGAGTTTGGTTCTATTTTATGACATGTTGGTTTGAAGTCTTGGAACAAAAAAAAAAAAAAAAAGATTAGCACATGTAAAAAGCAATAAAAAGAATTGTGGATCCAGGATTGTGTGTGTGTGCGTGTGTGTGTACAAAGTGTAATTATCAGAGGTTTACTGTGTATATAATGTACATGGTACAGCAGGATGGGAGGATGTATCCAACATATGGCTACATACTAGATTTGACTTGCAAATGTTCATATCCCATCTGTTTTATATCATGTTAAATAAATGTTGCTGTTCTTAACAAGCGGTTGTGTTTTGTTCTTTACCACCCTGTAGCCAGCTGTAGTGGACAAGCTGAGAATAAAGCCATGTACTCACGCTTGTTCGTCAGCTCAAGTTCAGCTTTGTCCTGTAACATGAGAACTCTGGACATGTAAAGCAAAATATTATGCTAGAATAACTCAGGGCTGAATGAATTTGAACACAATATTGAACAATTTGTAAACATTTAGAGTTTTAAGCTTAAATAGTGGACTAATAATTTAAGTTATCAGCTTCAGAAATAATCAAATGCAAAAAGGGTCATTTATAGGGTACAGATAGACGTAAATGTGGGATGGTTTAATTTGTATGGTTTGAGGTCCTCAATATGAGTGACAGACAGTTTAAGTATAGAACTATGGCGCCCTCTTGTGGTCATTCTGCTGCTGCAAAACTAGTGGTATCTTGGTGGAGATCTAATCTTTCCCAGAGTTCAAATTTACAGAACCCAAGTTGGATGACTCCAGATCATATTTTTCACAAAAAATGAATGTTTTATTAAGTTTTCAAACTTTTACACATTGTACTGTATACACTATGCCAACATCTGCATCCCACCCACCCCAACCCCTGGGAGACTGGCCAACAAAACAAACAAAAAAAAATGATAATAACAATAACAATATAATAATAATAATAATAATAATAAACAACAAAAACAAATATTGTAAAGAATATAAATAAAAAAGAAAAAATTCAAAGAAGGAGAAAAACATGGCAAAATAAATAAGGACTTATTATTATTCAAATGTTTTTATTGGGTTTTCAAAACCTTTACACATTGTACATTATACAGCATACCAACATCTGCATCCCACCCACCCCACCCCCTGGGAGACTGGCCAACAAAACAAACAAAAAATAATAATAAGAGGAATAATAATAGTAACAAATATTGTAAAGTATATAAAGAAGAAGAAGAAGAGGAAGAAGCATAACAAATATTGTAAAGTATATAAATAAAAAAGGAAAAGAAGGGGAAAACATGGTCAAATAAATAAGGAGTATAAATATTATCATTATTCAAATATTTTTATTGGGTTTTCAAACCTGTATACTATACATTTTACATTATACAGTAGCCTATGCCAACATCTGCATCCCACCCACCCCACCTCCTTTGGGAGACTGGACAACAAAATAAATAAATAACAAATAATAATAACAAATATTGTAAAGAATATAAATAAAAAAAGTAAAAATTAAAAGAAGGGGAAAAAACATGGTAAAATAAATAAGGAGTTATAAATGTTGATCAGATGTTAATAAATTGAATTTGGTCCAGATTCTTTGCAGGCTTGCTGGAGGAGGATGAAGACCAGCTAAATGAATTTCTCACAAGCCCTTCTTCTTATTAGAGCATTTGTAAAATTATCAATCACTAATAAACCCATGACAAAATACTGTCCCTATACATTCTGATACCAAAGCTAAACTAAAAGCAATGTGCATAACACATGAAGGAAGCTTCCCTCCATATTTAAAAGAAGCTGTGTGAAACACATGGAAAGTTTAAATACCAACGTCAGAGTCCCTCCTCCTGGTGCCGCCGCTGACCAATCAGAGAGCAGACGGTGTGATTTTGACCCAGCCCTTCTTCTGCAGTGGAGCATTTTGTCGGTGCCACACGGGTAGATTTTAATACCGAAAGCGTCCCACGGTACGTACTGTACGGCGCTGAAATGGCTGCCGCGGCTACAGAAGAAGCACCTGCACCGAGTGTTGAGCAGGACGCACCGCCCGTAGAGACGAACGACGGCGACGGTGACGGTGAGGAGAAAGAAAAGGGCCTGACCGAACCGGAAACGGAGGAGCCACGCAGTAGCGTAGAACCGAAAATGGAAGAGGTGGAGGCGGAGGCCGGCGGAGAGAAGCCCGCTGCAGCAGCGGCAGACAAGGCCGCAGACGACGCAGCTGTAACGGTGAGCCTTCAGGAGGCGACAGCCGCTCCCGAAGAACCGGAGCAGAAGCCGGAGCCGCAGCGAAGCCCGGGAGAAGGTAACAACGAACCGGCCAGCGATAACTCGTTGAAAGAAGCGAAGGAGGAACCGGGAGAGGACAGCCGGTGTTCGGGGATAAACTGCGAAAAGAGCAAAACAGTGTGCGAAGATGGTGAGAAAGGCGGCGGCGGTGGGAGCGGCGAGCCGGGCGACAAGAGGCGGCCGAGTGTGGAGATCTCCTCCTCGGATGGGGAGCCGCTGAGCCGCATGGACTCTGAAGACAGGTTGGTCTGTCAGATGACAGGTAATTCTTAATCAATGTCGGGTGTGAACGGGTTACAGTACGGACCGTACCCGGTAGTCCTCCCATCCCATCTTCTAACGACCACTGGAGAACAATTACCGTCAGCTAGCTAATCAGAGTTTTGAACAAATGTACTCAAGTAGCTAGGTAACGGTTACCTAGGTTGCGCTAGAGATGTAAACGTTAATCAAACCACACCCCTCAATAATTTTCATTTTTAACTTGTCTTATTTTCATATTAGCTAGTAACATTAAAGGTCAGACATGTTTTAAAACATATTAAAAAATACTACTAGGCTTTAAAAATTATTTGTGCCTGATATGGTTTCCCCACCTAAGCTACCTAACTAACTCTACCTTGTTAAAAAATGCATCTACATCCATTACTTCTCCCTCATTGACAAATAATCTATGCATATGCAATGCTGTCAATCGATTAAGATATTTAATCACGATTAATTGCATGATTGTCTATGATGAACCGCGATTAATGGCAAATGAATCACACATTTTTACCTGTTCAAAATTTGCTTTAAAGGGAGATTTGTCAAGTATTTAATACTATCAACATGGGAGTGGGCAAATATGCTGCTTTATGCAAATGTATGTATATATCTATTACTGGAAATCAATTAACGAAACAAAACAATGACAAATGTTGTCCAGAAACCCTCACAGGTACTGCATTTAGTATAAAAAATATGCTCAAATCATAACATGGCAAACTGAAGCCCAACAGGCAACAACAACTGTCAGTGTGTCAGTGTGCTGACTTGACTCCTATGACCAAACTGAATGTGATTATCATAAAGTGGGCATGTCTGTAAAGGGGAGACTCGTGGGTACCCATAGAACCCATTTTCATTCACATATCTTGAGGTCAGAGGTCAAGGACCCCATTGAAAATGGCCATGACAGTTTTTCCACACCAAAATTTTGCGCAAGTTTGGAGCGTTATTTAGCCTGGTATGATGCCATTATCTTCACTCTAGCTTTACAACGGAGCCCGCTACATCCTCCGAAAGATGGACTGCGTTAATGCGTTGAAGAAATTAGTGGCGTTAAAACGATATCGCGATAACGTTGACAGCCCTAATAATTAGGCCATATTTCAAATCTCTCACTGATGGATGCAAGATGTCCCCAACTTCTTGAACAAATCCATTTTCAGTACATGTGTGGAGGAGGTTTCAGATTTCCCCATCACACTGGAGTAAGTTGCATATTGGACCATGATTGGCTTCCAGACTAGTTGTTAATGTCGCTAAATCATCTGGTAGGTGCAGGTCTTCAACTCCGAATCAAGGTAACCACAGAGAAACTTTCCACCTTGAATGGGAAAACAACTTTATAAACTCTGCACATACATAATTATGCACAGAAGGTCAAACATCCAAGGGGAATTACATTTATTGAAAGGTGATTCTGCTGATCCCATTGATAAAACTGCAGCCAAAATATTGATGAGTAAACTATTCCCTATGAGCCCTTTTGTGATGTTGACAGGCAGCACAGCGAATTAATAATCTAGTGCTGGGAGCATTGATATAATAGCGATGTAATTGATTCGGCATGAGTGATAAAAGTGGCATGCATGGAAAATCAGTTGCAGCCTAAAGGCTTTCACACATAGTGACTATGTAATAAGGCTTGTAATATCTGCACCTGTTCTTCACGGCTGTGCAGAGCCTGATCTAAGCTATGAAGATACTCTTGATGGCCTTAGCATCCGTGTTTTATAACAATGGGGCTGTATTCTTCCTCCTTTCTCTCTCTCAGTATCAGCAGTACCCTGATGGAGATGGAGAGCACGGTGTCGAGTGGGCGCTCCACCCCTGCTATGATGAACGGACAGAGCAGCGCCAGCTCTTCCGGAGCTAAGACGGTGGCTTACCCCTGCTGCTGGGACCTCTGTCCGCAGTGCTTCAACTCAAGTCCTGATCTGGCCGAGCATATCAGAGGCATTCACGTGGACGGGCAGAGAGGAGGGGTCAGTAGACTTTTGCACAAGCTTTGTGTTGATCTCCTTTATTCTGTCTGACAGGTAGCAAAAGCAAGATGATGTCTCTTTTTTGCTGTAGCTTAACATTGGCAGTCCAAACACCCAAGACAGAGCAGAACGATTTGCTGCAATTGGACTGTGTGCAACCATTGTGTATTAAAGGGTTAGTTCAAATCACTGTAGGCATTGGAACTACTTTCTCCTGAAGAAATACTCCCTTTAAGAACTGTGTTCTGTGCGTTCTGTGTATAATCTGGAGTAACGGAGACACTGTTTTTTTAAAAAAAAAAAGTTGCTGTTGAACTTTTTAGAATCTAGTTTATCAATGTTGTGAACACTAGAAATTCAGTTATATTCACCTTAATTTTATTGGGGTGAGACAGAAATCTTAAAACCTGGAAAACATAAAACTAAACCTTTCTGAGTGGCTAGATACCGCTAGAGGTACAGTAAGTGAGAAAATTTGTTTTGTGTGAACTGACAATTTTTTTTTGATTGCTTGATACTTTATGCCACCCAGTTGGCAGCATCATTAAATTAGTATGTACTCAGAATATACCTTAAGTACAAAAATGTGGTTAACACTAGGGCTGCAACTAACGATTATTGTCATTCTTGATTAATCTGTCTATTATTTTCTCAATTAATCGATTAGGTGTTTGGTCTATAAATTGTCAGAAAATGTCGATCAGTGTTTCCCAAAGCCCAAGATGACGTCCTCAAATGTCTTGTTTTGGCCACAACTCAAAGATATTCAGTTTACTGTCATAGAGGAGTAAAGAAACCATAAAATATTCACATTTAAGAAGCTGGAATCAGAGAATTTTGACTTTTTTTTCTTAAAAAATTACTCGATACTACAGATTAATAGATTATCAAAATAGTTGGGGAATTAATTTAATAGTTGACAACTAATCGATTAATCATTGCAGCTCTAGTTCACAGTGTTTTCTGTGAATTATCTGGCGTAACGGAGACACCAAAAAAATGTTGCTGTTGAACTTTTTAAAAGACAGTTTGAGTTTATAAATGTTGTGAACACTACAAATTACGTTACATTTACCTTAATTTTATTGGGGTAGAGACAGATATCTTAAAACCTGAAAAACATAAAACTAAACCTTTCTGAATGGAAAGATATCATCTTTTTTTCATATTTTGTGTGAACTGACAATAAATGTTTTCTTGATTGCTTGATACTTTATGCCACCCAGTTGGCAGCATCATTAAATCAGTATGCACTCAGAATATGCCTTATGTACAAAAATGTGGTAAACAGTATTTTTTAGGCACAGTCAGGACAAAGTTTTACAAAATTAATCTGCTCTGATGGTCAGAATCAGAAAAAGGTTTATTGCCAAGTAGGTTTTCACATTCAAGGAATTTGCCTAAACACCGTAAGAGAACAGAAAAAATTAAGCGGTGCAAAAGTCAAGAATCATAAATCTAAAATAGCAATTTACAATAAAAAGAACATGTAAAATATTACATTATTTTGATAATCGATTAATCAGTAAAGTAATTTTTCATGCAAAAATGACAGAAAATGCTGTTTTCCACCTCTCAAATATGGATATTTCCTGCTTTTCTTTGTTCTGTATCAGATTAAATTCATTATCTTTGGATTTTATAATGACAAAACAAGGCACTGAAAGACATCACCTTGGACTTTAAGAGACTGGGATGACAATTTTCACTATTTTTTGACATTTTATAGACCAAATGATTGATCGATCACTCTAGAAAATAATCGGCGGATGAACCGATAATGAAAACAATCGTTAGTTGCAGCCCTAAATGCAACACATTGATTTAGGTTCACAGTCACATGTTGACATTTTCTATTTCTTGACTAAAGAGATACCAGAAAACACTCTGACCACTTCCACCTGTAGGCTGCATTCAAGAAAGTCCCCAGACTCCAGAGAATGGAAGTTAGGACTAGGACGTATATAATTGGACTTTACTTTTTGTCTTTCTGTCCAACAAACAAGCTCTCCAAGCTGTCCTGGCAAACCGACCTCTGTTGTGTGTGCCCCACTTTTCTAAATTTTCTTATTCCACTTTTCTCCTTCTCCTCTCTTCATGTCTTTGTTTCTCAGGTGTTTGTGTGTCTATGGAAGGGTTGTAAGGTGTATAACACACCGTCCACCAGTCAGAGTTGGCTCCAGAGACACATGTTGACCCACAGTGGAGATAAGCCTTTCAAGGTAAAAAACAAACAAAATCCGATACAGTTTACATCTGCAGCTATCGCTCCAAATTCTGATGATCAGTGAACTATATGATAATATTCTGTTTATGGGTAATATTTCTAGTATCAACATCTAGACTGAGCCATCAACACAGTTGTTTAACTAATATAGAAGTCTTGTTGCAGAGGACTGTTCCCTTTTATGTGTATGTTAGCGTTAGTGATAGTATGTGTCAACATGTGGCAAAATTCGATAAAATCTCCTCAATTGCGAAAAAAAGTTTTTACGCCCACTTGAGGTGATTTTTGCCTTTTGTCGAAAAAGAGTTGATGCGCTAAATTGGATATGGAAACACCTTTGCTGAAGAAATTATGACGTAGGGAACATTTAACTCACGTGATTGATCAGTTTCTGCAGTCTGTGTCTTCTCAGATATTCCCATAAATTGCTTGTCTTCGTCTCTGAAAAGCATGAAACGTGGCCAATACTTGCTGACATGAAAGAACAATTCAAACCGTTTTTGTGCTCTGCTGCAGTGTGTAGTTGGTGGCTGCAACGCCAGCTTTGCTTCCCAAGGAGGGTTAGCTCGCCACGTCCCCAGCCACTTCAGCCAGCAGAGCTCCTCCAAAATGTCCAGCCAGGCCAAACTCAAGGAGGAGTCGCCCTCCAAGGCTGGACTCAACAAGAGGAAGAAGCTCAAGAACAAACGCAGGTGCTCCCTACGTACGTACCTAACAGACACACGAACTAACCCCATTTCAAAATGTTTCTCATTGTCATTTCCTTCTTTTCTTTATTGGGAAGCTGAACACACTTTTGAGGAACTGCCATGTTTGTTGTGCTGAAACCGATGTTTTCAGCTTCTAACCTCCCAGCTCTCTTTGTTGGAGAAGCTAGAGCTGGACAGCACGCAAACAAACCGGTATATGCACTTGTGCCAGCTAGACAGACGGATTCTCCCCATGGCTTTGTCCTGCATTTCAGAGAACAACTTTTAGTCTATTTGCATAGTTTCTCTCAGTTGTCGCATCTGTGCTCTGGTTGATACTGATACTTAGCTCCCTGTTGGTACGTTTTGCCTCAGACGGTCTGCGTCTGGATTATTTCCATCTCAGTTGTTTTTTCTACTTGTACTCTATGCTTGTCTTGGAATTCAGGTAATCATAGTGTTAACTGATGTCTCAATATGTGTTAAGAGAAATCAGAATCTTATTTATTTACATTATAGTCAAATAGCATGTTGCAGTTTCCTGCTGTTGTTGTAAATCACATTTCTTCCATTACTGTGAATTTTACAATTTTAGTTGGAGATGTATATGCTCATCACGAGACTACACCAGTTGTTTTACATATTTCAGTTCATTAGCAACAAATTGTATATACTTAAAGGTATTGGCAACTGTTTTCGCCAGCATAACTTTTAGATGTATTACCTCTTATAGATAGCCATTAGTTTGCATTCATTTAAGAACAAAATCAGAATCAACTTGCAGAGACTCAAATCCTGCCTGAGGTAATTATCCATTCAAGTAAACTTATTTTGTTTTTTAAGTCTTGCACTGATGCGTGGTAATCCAGCTGGAACAGGGACCCTTTTGAGAACTCCTTAGTGGTGCATTCAAGGACACTCTTCACTCTGACAGCTGATAGTTGAATGCCAAAAAGCATTTCCTTCATGAGACATGCTGCCAGAAAATAAAACACAAGACACATCATGAGAAAATGTGTTGTGAGAAGGATCTTTCTTGCCTGTGAATAAAGATGGCCTTTGTCAAACTACTCTGAAATCTCAGATGTCAAAGTGTCTTTGAATGCAGCAACAGGTCAGGGCACAGTCTTAGCTAGCCACTCCATTATTACAATCAGATGATAATGTATCTTCCATAAAATAGAAACAAACAAACAAACAAAAAATCATAAAAATGTAGCAAATAATACGTAAGTGCAAGTTGTTACATACTGTAGTGAATTGACTGGAAATCAGTGGCTGTCTTCAGGGTAATATTCTTGCTTTAACCAGTTTTCCTGATGTTGTTTGGAAGTGGCAAGCAATGTACTTCAACATGGTGGTCAGCAGGGATTAAGCTGATGTTTGGAATATACATCTTTAATTAAATCTGATTTGAATTACACAGTTCTCGGCCTTCTCTGCCGCTGCAGCGGGCTTCTCTTAGCCCGTCTTATATTTTGTTACACTTCTTAGTATTCACATTCAGTGCCAGAGAGACCCTTGCCTCACCTAGATGAGTCTATTCAAAAGACTTGTAAAAAGGAAATACTGTTCAGAACCTCTTTTTTTTTTTTTATTGAATTAGGACAGTGCACATTAATCAACATATCAGCAATACACATCAATGTAAATATGCCGGAATTAGCACAATAGCTAAATTTCATCCATAGTCCTAAGGCAGGTACTTACAAAAACATAAAACAAATTTTACAATTACAGGACACCTCGCAGGACAGTCCACGAGACAACACACAGAAAAGCTCACAAACAGTTTTACATACAAAATGGACACATTAGTGACATTACGAATAATAGATCCACATACAATAAGCTGGTTAAAATGCAAGATGAGCCCGAAGCCCCCGGGGGGGGAGGAGGAAACGGATTTTTAAAGGGTTAAGTAGTGGTCAAAGTCCCTAATATGTGCTGGTAATTTGTTCCAGGAAATGTGTGCCTCTAACGGACACCACCATCTGACTAAATTTAGTTCTACGCCTAGGTACATTACTAGGTGCTCTGGTATTGAGCGTAATATTGTGTTTCTTCTGGATAAAATAATTTAATGGTGGGGCGGCGTGCCCGTTTAGAACTTTAAAAACAAGACAAACATCCGTGAAAGTTTGGTAACTGTCAATGTTTAAAATGTCATACTTGAGATATGATATATATATTGCAATAATGGAGACAAAAATGTGAATGTGATGTGAGCAAGAGGTCATGGTAAATGATGATCATATTTCTGCTAGTTTGTTTTTTTAGCCCAAATGAAGCAAAGGTGTGAAAACTTTTCTGTTTTAATTTTAGACTCTTGGATACTTTTCTACTAAGTGCTGAACCCTGTTGTTATGTTTGTTTGACTCTGCTCTCATCGCAGTCTGTGCTTCTCCTCCTCCAGCGAGGCCCCACGACTTCTTCGATGCCCAAACCATGGACGCTATTCGCCACAGGGCCATCTGCCTCAACCTCGCCACCCACATCGAGAGTGTGGGCAACGGCCACAGCGTGGTCTTCCAGAGCACGGTGAGTCCGTGTGCAGCGTCACTGCTTTTGTCTGTCTTGTATTGTTTGCCTCTGCCTGTCTGTTTTCTAATGGGCTTACACAACATAGTAAGTAGCTGATGAGGTGAATTCAGAGACGAGGGTTGAAGGATGCATTCTCTTTTTCTGGAGAAATTACCAGATGCGTTCCTCTGCTTCTGTGCAAAATGTTGGCAAAAATAGTAATTATGCTCTTCCCGCTCCTTAAAGCTGAAGCTGGTAACTTTGAGCAAATTTGATGAAAAAGTTATTTTTCATAAAACGGTCGCTATATTCTGACAGTGCATGAGACGGATAATCTGTGGAAAAAAATCACGTTCCTCTGTGTCCTCCTGTGCTCCTAATGGCATTTGCAAGATTCCACCAAAGAAAACCAACCAATCAGAGCCGAGGAGTCTCTAAAGCTGCTGTCAATCACTGCTTGCGAAACTTGCAAACTCCGATCAAACCGTCGAACCGGGCATCGCTGATCAAATATGAATCACTATTCTGTTACTGTAATGCCTATTTCTCTCCTCAAATGTTTTCAGAAACATCTTGTAGTGTACTTTTTAGCTGTAAAATGAGAGAGTTTGCTCCAGCTGGTGGGCGGTGCCTGGTGTTTGCTAGACTGTCTTCAACGTGGCAGCCGGGTCACGAAGTTTCTGCAAATCATATTTGCTCAAAGATACCGACTGCAGCTTTAATCAGCATGTTAAAAGGTGAACTCTACTACAGAAACAGAATTTAGCCAAAGACATCAAAATATGAAAACTGAATTCAGATAGGTTTGTTTTAGATTTAGTATTACATAAGTATAAGTATTACTTACATAGGCCCATCCCCAGAAATGTGATATTGAAAACACTATTTTTATTCAATAACTATGGAGCTGTTTAAAGCTACCTCAGGTTAGAAAGGTCTAAACAGTCGACTTTCCATTGTAGTCAACATCACAGAGCCTCAGAATATCCTGACCTAATGAGGATTCTGTTTAAAAATGACTTATTTCATAAACCAGTTTTAATCTCTGCATTTAGATATTGAAAGGTCAAGGAGTTATGGACGTAACGTAGTAGCAGTGGTACCATAAACACTGACAGATAACTGATATTCAGCAGACAAAACAAAGCATCATCGGATCTCTATTGAGAAATTGTTGAAAATATATTAAGGTTATTGTTACTCTGTTTTATGTTTACATCATAATCTATGTTGGCGTAGTTAAAAGACAATCTGCCTAGACATTTAGATATTTTTTTTTGACATTTTGTTATTTTCTTTTTAGACAACAGGGGGCATGAAAGAGTCACTATTTGACAATCAGCCTCCAATCACTGCAGATTTTTTCTTGGTGCACTTGAAGTGAACCTTGTGAATCGCCCAGAGGCTCAATGTTGTTTTTCTCTGAATCACGCTTCACAGGAAAGACAATTGGATTGTTTTTTTGTGTATGGTGCTCGGCCCTTTCTGAACCCAGCGCGTGATACATTATTAATGAGCTCTGAAATGCCTTTGCACCTTTACTGTTGAGGGCACATATGAGCACTCACAGGAAACAAACTATTTTTCCAGTGAAAGAATCTCAGTTTCTCACCGACAGCGGCATCAATGTGTAGAGGAATTATTGAGGGGGGTTAACTGTATGACATTTTGGATGTGAATGGCAGATTTTTTTTTTTTAATGACTGCTTTTCTTGTGCAGTTCCACTAGGGAGCACTATGTCTCCTTTTCAAGACCCTCACATTGCATGACGATGGGAAAATGAATGGGTCATCGTCCTTTGTTTCTCAGCTCAGTCTCTCCTTATATTCATATAGAAATTTACTCTTTAGCCAGTGACAGTGATGGTGTTTTTCACTGGGTTCCTTAGGGCAGGAATTTGGCCTTAATTATCTGTTTCTAGCACTCTGCAGAAAAAATTAGCACCCCCCCAATGAGTTAATGCATATATAAATTATACATTTAATGTGCTGTGCTGTTATAGCGTGCCATCATCGGCTAACCTAGCAGAAACAATCAGTGTTCTCAGGGGAAGAATTTACATTTTCTCCCCGAAGAGAAAACCTCTTTTGTAGCACCTCACATGTGATTTAAACCACATACATTTGAAGGCACAAACATTACATACTCAGGTAGAAGGGTAGTTTACAGGTATGAGCAATATTGTTCAAATTATTATCATCACATCAATAAAAATTTAAATTTCCATCTAAATTTCCTTCGGCACCAATAAAGTATCTATCTATCTATCTATCTATCTATCTATCTATCTATCTATAAAAGATATTTTATGATATCAATATATATATATATATATATATATATATATATATATATAACGAGGGCTGCCCCCTCAATCGACTAAGAGGAGGCAGCTTAGTCGACTAATCTGTCGTTTTGGTCTTGGTCGACTAAGATTTCTGTAGTCGATTAGTCGTTTTTTTTATGCTTTTTTCATGCTGAATGACTTATTTCCAAGAAACCAATGAAGACGTCTCTGGTAAACGCAAGATTTGAAGTTGTGTTTTTGTGTGATTCTTTGTGGAGAAACTCAGTTTCACAGATCTGTCGATTAAATCAACTAATCGATTAAATGACAAAGTCGTATGAGTGTGAAGACTTTCTTCCAAATCCCTATATATCACAATATGGCATATGAATGCAAAATCACGTAATTAAACAAAGCACAGAAGAGTGATCCACTGTTACATGCGATAAATGTCTTCATTTGTGTAAAAGAAAAGTTCAGTAACTTATTTTGATTGATTTTAATAACAGCTTGCTTGTGGAATCCTTCATTTGTACAACAGAAATTTGCAGAACAAAAACCTTATACAAGAAGATGATCATATTGTCACAATGATTCCACTCAAAGTCAGTAAACTTTAGTCAAATTGAAATTCCGGTAGTTTACTCACAGTAGGACAAGAAAGACCAAAGAATTCGGTCAAGAAATTTATTGATTGAAATTGAAGGTGTGGTGCCCACAAGGTCACAGATGATGTACATGTAAGTGTGTGCAGGGTCCAAAATGAACACCCACCAAGAGCCAAATGCATGTAGATTTTCCGTTTGGCGAGTAAATCCCGGAAGGCTATCCGCCACACTGGCAAATAAATGTTTCTACCAAAATAGTGTAATAAAAACTATGCTAAGAGTCTCTACCGCATCTTGATGTCATTTACGGGCGTGTTGCTTCTGTTCTCTGCTTGTCTGTGTCGGAGTTTGACACACACACTACCAGATGTGTTTTTACGCGCGTCTAAACTGACTAAACTGACCATCTTGAGCGGTCCAAGTTTCGCGACACTGTTTACGCACGTACGTGAAACTACTTCGCTAAACTATCACTTGCATTTGGCGTCTTGTTTCTGTCCTGTCATGGTGAACGGTTGCATTTCACATTGCAAAGTAATTGTGCTTCAAATTTTGCTCTGGCCTCTTCTTTAAGTGTGTGTTCAACATAATACCTCATTATCTCACTGAAATGTACTGAAACAAATGTATGTGTGAATGTATGTGACACAAAAAAAACAATTGACTATTCCTCTTGGCCGGTGAGTCACAAAGTTAATTTCCGACACTGAGTGTGTGTGTGATAGACCTCCAGGTTATACGTGTGTCTCTAATGCATGCATGTACATTTTCATCATGTCATGAAGCCATTTTGTGCATCTATTTCCCTTTATTGGAATTCCACTGGTAATAATTTAAGCATTTCTGCAAAAGTGCCCTCACCGTTACTGCTTCTGTTCCTGTTAAAGTGTAATTAGAGTGTTGACATCGCTGCTATCCTCACTACAGTATTTGTCTGCTCTCAGCTCTCAGTCCTTTTTCAACTCTTTTTTGCTTTGCTCTGCTCCCTACAAACCTCAACTGCCCACCAGCAGCCAAGAATTTTAAAAGAAAAACTCAGAAAAAAAACTAGTGAAGATAAAGCTTGGGAAGAGGTTAAGAGAGGTAACCGCATATTTGGACACAGACTGAGAAGGAGGAAGAGCCAGCCAGGGGGGAGGGAGAGAAACAAATGGAGAGAAACAGAGAGTTGGAGAGAGAGAGGACGGGGAAAAGGGGGTTAAGTGAAGTTCAGGGTCATGGAATCGGAAGGAGATCTGGCCAGTTGGGCATACATTCTCCTTCGCTCTAATCCCTTGGAGGATTGTGGTGGAGAAGGACTGCGGCGCTGCGTCAGACCCCAGGCCCCAGCGGACCCTCCCAGGCCTTGTGGAGATGGAGTAGAGCCGTGGGGGTTCTGTGGAGTTTGGCCAGTGGGCCTGCTGACACGCCAGAGCAGCTCAGCCATGTTTATGATGGGATATTTTTGTTATTTCGCCAATCTGCGTCATCCACAGCTCGACCCCCTGACACCAGACAGGCACCCAGTTTTAGCAGGCCTGCCCTCCCCCGGCTTCGGTCCTTCAGCGTTCACTGCCTTGTTTTGGAGCCACACTAATATCCACCGTTCACTCCCTGTTTCCTGCTGCTCTCTCTCACCTCCCTCTATAGAGGATTAAGATCTGTCCCTTAAAGCACCGACCGCCATCATCAAACCACTCAGCTCACAAATCACTTCATGCTGCTTAAACACGAGCCCACTTCTTCATCTTCAGCCTTTTACATACATGGTCATGGCCTCTTCAAGTGCAGCCTGAGCTTGTGATTATTAACCTGGTGCTGTGAGGAGCCCGGGGCACAGGTTAACAGCTATGCATGTTTAATTAAAAGGGTGGTGAAGCAGCTGCTGGTGCACGGAGTCTTCGCTTTGAGACACTTACTGTAGGGCCCATTGCAGCCAGCACAGGATTCAGGCTAATGCCGCAGCCGGGCCCTGTCGTTAACTTGTGTGGGTCGACCGTGGAGCAGCAGTAGCCGGCCAAGGTCTGGTGGGAAGCTAGCAGATAAAGGCAGAGGCAGATAAACAAGAGCTAAATGAAATGACAATGTTAATTTATGAGGCGAGACTAATGCTCTGAAAAGCTGGAAAGGAGTTTTTGCATCTTCTAAAGATTGATTTGGAAACGTCGAAGAGGGTCTAATAGCAATTAAAGTCGATCTCTATAAACAAAGGAGAAGAAATATATGTTTTGATTGGCAGATTAACAAACATCATCATATTTTTTTTTTTTAAAGATTGTTATTGTTACTTTTATCTGACAGTAGAGAGTGTCGAGAGAGTTTTTTCACTTAGTGAATACAAAATATTGAATGCTGTGTAAAAAAAACAAATCCAGGGATTATATCAAGTAGAATACTCTATAAATATATTACAGTGTTTGTATATACAGTCAAACAACACAAATTTAAAAGCCTCAATAAAATACTGTAAAATTCTCTTTATATATTTATATACATATGAAATAAATACAGTATATGTCATATTTAAAGTCTCATTAAAATGTCAAAGTAGGTTTGTTTCAGCGTCAAAATGCTATTTTCCCAAGCCCTTCTAAAAACATTTCGCCACGTGACCTGACGTAGGTTTCTGCATGATGACGCTGCTACATGTACCGTATACTGCAATATACAGTACATCCTTATAGTCAGTAAATTAACGTTACATACAGTAACTTAAATGTTCGTCGGCACGCTCCCAGTTTGGAGAAGCAGTGTGGAGTACCGGCACGGAAGCTAAGCAATGTACTGCTGTGTGGACGCCACATTAGTTCGGATCTGAAAGTCACGCAATGACACAAACAAACTAACCGATCGAAGCAGCGGTAGACCAGCAACTCCCATGTTCTGCGAGGTAAAATTATGTTTTTGTGAATGGAGTCTGGTGGCTATGAAGACAGCAATTTTTTTTAGGTGGCTAAAGTACGTTTTTCTACTTCTCCCGTCCACAGCTGCTTTACCTCACCGTCAGACAGCTCTGTCCGATTGGGAACTGAAGCCGGTATATCACTCTCTTCAAAGCCACCAGACTACATTCACAAAAGCAGTAATTTTACCTCGCAGAACGCAGGAGTATACTTGCATGTTCACATACATGGATCGGAGAGCACCGGCCCAACAGGACGTCCCTACGTCTGCTCCATGTATCACTCTATCTCATCCTTTCTTTGATTCACTGACAGGGAAACAGATGCAGGAATCACCACAAATTTTTACTACGCATACAGTATGTGTTTTTATAAGTCATCATTGGTAGGGTTTAGATTTCACATCAACAGTATTTCTGTGAGGCTAAAGTGTGAGATGCTCAAGTCATTTTTCTGTTTTTGTTCCTGCTGTGTTGCTCTGCCAACTTGTTCTCTTTTCCACTCTAAAGACTTTTACGCTTGGACACTAGTACAGACAAGAGGCAACAACAGGGTTGATTTGCCAACTTGGCTGCTATTTGCAACGCTTCTCACAGATAAATATTAATGCACCAAGCCAATAACTACAAAATTCATATCTGCTAACAGAGCCTAAATATTTCTTCCAAAAAGTTAATCAAAATGTAGCTAAACACATTTGTGTCAGACAGCTCTATACCTGGAAGCTTATCAGTCTGTAACTAGAGATTTGCACACTTCTTCTTGCCTCTCCTGTTGTAACAGCAACATGAAAGGAGGCTATTTTCTAACATACTAGTACAGAAAGAGACAGATAACATATATTTTTGCTTTGTGCTAGACAGAAGACAAAAACATGGACCTGAGCATAAAAAAGGGCAGATCAGTGAGATAAATTAAATTGATTGAGGTTCCAAAACACCCACAAATTAACCCATGTTTGGCTCGAAAGTGGGAGGGCAAGAAAAGCTCTAAGATGAGGAGGAGAGTGATTCTAGGTCTGTGTCTCAGTGGAGCCTCGTCCCTCCTGTCCTCAAACCAGTTTCCACCAGTGCCGCAGCCGGTCCCCAGAGTCACAGAAATAATTTCAGATATTCATGTGCGTAAGCGAAGTTCTTCACATGTGAGCTCATTCTCCTAAAAATAGACATTCCCAACACAAAAAAAAGAGCCAATTGACGCAAGAGGTTTTATCTCGGACTATTTTTGACACTCCTGATTATTTTTCTAGCTTTACTTTCCCCCTACTGACAATATTTGTGTGAATTCCAGACCAGTTTTACTATAAACCAACACAGCATGATAGATGATGAATGTTATGCACGAAACTATTCAGGAAATCTGGTATTGTCTCAACTGTATTTTCACAAGAAGAAAGGCATGAAATTTGAGGTCGTGTTGGCAGATTAAGTCTCGAGTAGTTAAACCAGGTGACAAAACACAGATAAAATGAACACCACTTGCCATGTTACTGCAGCAGATGTTAGAAAGTGGGTGCAAGTTTCCATCAGAAGCACTCCTGTCTGAAAGCGTTGAAGCGTCTGGTGCTGACATAATCCACCACAAGAGCCGTGACGTGTTTACGGGGATAACTGCTTCGTGTGTACCCCGTGTCTATCTTCTTGGCTCTCGAAAATGTCAGCTGCGATAAGCAGTTGCCAGTTGAGTCCAGATACTTAGGAGATATCTAACTTTTGTCTGGATTTGAATTCCTCGGTCTTGCAGTATGTTGCAGGGGAATGTGGGATGGCTCCTGTTGAAAATAGAAATCTCACTGAGCTCTTGCATGCATTATTAAGAGTGCTCACATTGCTTATTAGTGTAATGATCAGCCACTGTATTACTTGGTGAGATGTTTGAAGCATGTAGCCTCATTATTCGTTAGAGAGATGAGGCCAGGATGAGGGCATGTCTTTGAAGCCCGTTCTCAACAGACAAGAGAGAATGCTGCAATAGGAGCCAAACCCAACACATTTATGTGAATCTGACGCTTGTACATTCACTAACTTTCTTTAAAATTGACCATAATATGTAGGTTAAATTATATGCCTATGTCTATTTTTGGTGGTTACTTTCCATTGGTGAAGATGGTTACGGCAGATACTGGATGCCAACAGTACTGTACTGCAGAGACAAACTGACAGCAGGAAGACAGTGTGGTCGTTTTCTTTGGCTTTTAGCACTTTTTGCGTCTTTTATTGCTCAACTTGTGAGTTTGCTTGTCTCTGTGTGCAGGTGCTAGCCAGAAGGAAAGAGGGGTCCGGCAAGGTGAAGGTCCTCCTACATTGGACACCTGAGGACATGTGAGTAAAACTTCCCAAATGATACTCAGAGATATGTTCTATCATCTGCTGCATGCCATCCGGTTTGCTTCAACACGACTTAGCTATATCTGAGGAATTAAAAGCATGTACTGTATCATCACTCCTTTATCTGTTAGAATACAGTATCAGCAATGCAATTTGAAAAAAACACACAATGAAAACTTTCCTTTAACGTAAATAACTATATTTTGCCCCGAGAAAATGGTTATAGACTAACATTACTCGGGATAATAGGAAAATATTGATAACATTATTAGGCATGCAACAATAACCGTAACCTATTTTTTAGTTAGAGTACAACCATATTGTATAATTACACTGGGTCTCCAACTAATGACAGTTTATAATTAAATTAAAAAACACATCCCTCTAGCATCTCAAACCAAGACATTCTCACAGGTCATTTTTTGCAAGTCCAAGTCAAGACTCAAGTCACTGTGTGTGCAACTTGAGTCCAAGTCCCCATCTCTGTCTGTACTATAACGTACATCTGCAAAAACCTGCACATTTTTAAAGAATTCGAAATTTTTAAAAATCGAGAAAATAGAAAAAAATGTAGAACAAATAGAGGTGCAAATTACAAATAATGATGCAATGCATGAATGAAAGTGCGGGGTAGCGGTTACTGTCAAATGACAAAAAGAATGTAGTAGATAGTTTTAGGGTTTAGACTAGATTTTTGGGATTAAATTCAGTTTTCAAGATCAAATTCTGATTGTTTTAATTGGTTTATTATTATTACTCTGAGGGGCCAAAAGAATAGAAACCGCTGCAACTCTGGGGATATGACCTTCACCCACACATTTTAAATACAAAGTATGGTAAACACAACATCAACAGTAAAGTATGGAAACCCTTTGGTGAAAGTGCAAAAAGCAGATTTAGACATGGCTAAAGCTGCATGCGGACTCTGTCATGGACAGGAATTGAACTAATTTATGAGGGAAATGTCTTTATTCTTTGATTTTTGGGGTTGCTGGAAAAAAAATAATAACTAATTCCTGACAATGACTGAGATATTTGACTTCAGGACATCTCTGACTACAGTACATACAATACCTGCTGAAAGTCAAAACATTTTCCAAATTAAAAGTCTTTAGAAGTGTATGATTCAACTTTTTCCCATGATCTAGTGTTAAAAAGGTTAACAAAAAATGCAATAAATCGTAATATCACAATACTTGTAGAATCACATTACTTAAAAATCGCAACACATAACAAATCGCCTCCCAAGTATCGTGATGGTATCAAATCGGGAGATAGGTGTATCGTCCCAGCACTACTGGAAATCTCCGTTGATGTTGGAGTGAACGTAGCGTAGCGGATACTTCTGGGTCAACTTGCAAGATGACCCAACTACTTGCCAAAGTTATTTACTGTAGCTTTTACTCCTGTTGAGGAACTGGTTGAGGTAGATTTGAAATACTGTTGAGTTTATAGAAGTAAAAGATTTGTGTGCATGACAGATTATGTCCATAAACACTTTAAGATTTGTAGATAACCTTTAAAATATCACTGATCTACAAACAGGCAACTCAACAGCACATTTGCACATCTCCTGCACATTGCTTACCATGTAAAGTCTGCGCCTGTCACACAAACATTTCCTTTTTGAGCAGCAGGGTGCATGCATGTACAAGTGAACATCAACAATGTATATGTATCTCTCTGATAGTTTTACGACTCTCCTTTCCACCCAGTTGTGCACTCAACATGGTGGCCTTCCTCTACGTCAGGGCTTGCTATAAATCCTTCCAACCCTCCTCTGTTGGCTGATCCAATATTTGTTGTGGAGAGCTCTCAGTGTGAGAATTCCAGGTCCCATTATAGACTAATCCGGCGACCGATTTGTGTGTTCCGCCAACTAATGGCGCCGCGCCATTACTGCGGTGGCAAGTCGTAGTGATTGTTTGCAAACAGTACTAACTGGTGACTTTCAGCCGAATGCATCCGTGGTTGCTTGTTGTAACTCACGTAAATGGTTGACGTAGATAATAAACACAGATGACTATGTATTTATATTTGATTAACGTAAAATTGAAGGCTTTTACGAGGACACACCTGCCGTCACTACGAGCAACCACTACGCATTTGGCTGAGAGTCACCAGTTAACACGGTCAGCAGAAACTTTGTACGTGTTCTGTTTGTGATTCCAAGTTTAAGTAGATAATGTCCATCGCAGTATTTTGCTGTAAAGGCCTTTACACACCAGGGGCTTTTTTTTTCCAATCTATTTTTTCGAACTGTTGTTTTTGTCATGAATACTTTCACACAGAATGCGAATATTACACGGCAAAAAAAGTGACCTAATTTTTTTTCAGAATGTGGTCGATTTTCTGAGCTTTCACAACCCGAATAAAGACATCAACCAATCACGTTGTGCAGAATGGGTTGAGTTGCACCTATATTTATGAAACAACAACAAGGAGGCTCCGTAGTCCGCAGCAGAATGGCAAACTTTATACTCCTTTCAACCTTGGCAAAGGCATCGCAGACCAGATCCACTTCTTCCGTTCTTACCTTTCACAATAAAAGCCCTAGATATATAAATTTCGCAGGCGAGTGTTTCGCATTTTCATGATGTTTATTGGTCACGCCCCCGGTGTGTAAAGGCCTTAACATCTGGATGAACTTGCACTTAAAAAACAATGCTCAGTATATTGGGGCGTGAGCCGCTCTGCTTAGTCCTCACTAGCTAAATACCTATTCCAGACTGAGCCTGGTGAGGCTGAGCTTGAGGTGAACATTGGCACCACTTAAGCCCCAGCTCGTTTAGACAATTTGAGAGAAGGGCAGGCAGGTTCGGCCCTGTGCTTGTGAAATGGGTCTGTCTCAAAGACAGAGAGCTTCACAGAACGCTGTAACATTCAGCAGGGCTCTTGCTCAGGGGAAGCTCCCACCACACTTCCAACACTCCCACACTCCCATTAAAGGGTTTGACTGCACGGCCTTTGAGTAATGATCAGAGAGGGGAAGAAAAAAGGTGAAGGAGTTGGGAGATGAGAAGAAGAAAGGGGAAAGAGGTGAATAATGAGAGAGGCTGAGGAGGAGGAGGAAAGAGAACAAGGTCAAAGGAGACAAGGAAGGGGTTGGAAAACAAAGAGAAAAATGAATTTGGCGAAGATGGCACTGGGCACAGAAACCCGGATGATGCATCATGAAGTAGATTGCAGCCGACAGCCTCCGATGAACATACTGTAGCTAAACCCTTGTTCTCTCAGCCTTCTGCTGCTTCATCCTTCCTCCTCCTCTTTCCTTTCCCCCTCTCTGATCCACCTCTGCTATCTCCTCCTCGTCCCGTGTGTGGGTGTTTAATCTTGTGCATGGAGAAATAATGAGAGAAAGGGGGGAAGAAAAGAAAGATAAACTTTGGTGATCAGGAAAGACTCCTCAGATTAATTCCAAACAGAGAGACGTAGATGGAGATTGATACTGAGACTCCAAGACAGATAGAGGCAGAATGGATGAGGGAAAGAATAGGGGAGACAGAGAATGGAGGATGGTGAGAAATGGGAGTGGGAAGAAAATGGTTGTGGGAGAGCGAAATGTGAAGGAGAGGCAGAATGAAAACAGAGAGTGAATGATGGGGAGTAAACAGAAAGATAGAAAACGAGAGTGAGATGCTTTTTGCTTCGTCGATGTAGGAGAAGTCTGCGATGATACCGAGTCATATATTCGCCCCACGGCAATAGAGTGCACTGGTCATTAATAAGCATAACCAATCCATAAAAGGGTGGTGAAGGAAATACACAGTAATATCGTAATCTGAGGGTGGCTTTACTATCTCCCAACAGATACAAGTTGACCAGGAGATTAAAGTATGTACATTATGTATGCATCTTGGCAGATTTTATCAGCTGTAGCTCCACGAGAATCTTGTCAAAGGGATCACTTGACTGTTACATGCGTGATATCGCCCTAAAAGACTGAGGCTAAAGCTACATGTCCCAGGCAAAATGTCAGCATCCTCATCAGTTGATGATCGATATGAAAGTCATGGAAATACAGAGACACTGATGTTCTTGTATTGCAGTGTAGAGGTAGTTAGTAGAGGTATTGCGGGTGACTTTAGTGGTGTTGCAGGCATGTAAACTTGCCCAAATTCACTAAAGAGCTGGATAGAGCTGCTAACGTTAGCCTAACATTAGCCTAAAATCTGAAAACCTCTAAGTGGCTTAAACTTGCATTCTCTCTAACAGCCAGCAGGGGGAGACTCCTCAGGTTGCAAAAAGAAGTTTGATTGTATAGAAGTCTATGAGAAAATGAGCATACTTCTCACTTGATTTATTACCTCAGTAAACATTGTAAACATGAGTTTATGGTCTCAATCACTAGTTTCAAGTCTTCTTCAATACAGAATGATGTTCATTTAGTAAATGATGGTACCATTTAGAGTCAAATAGACCATAAAGCAGGGTATGCTTTAGGGCGTGGCTACCTTGTTATTGACATGTCGCTACCACGGTGTTGTCCGGTCTGGGAGTTGTCCGTGTTTTCGTCTTTAACCCTTTCACAGTGTGTTTTCAGTTCATGAAAGATAATTCATTTTGGTTGCATAAAAATGTCTTATTCAGCGTTCGGTTGTACTTAGCTTCATTCTCTCATGTCACTTCTGGTTGCAATTAACCAAGATGGCGACGGCCAAAAACCATGATGAGGATTCAAAACGACATTCCACAAACAGGTCAGGGTCCTGGTGTTGTACAGGCTGGCTCATTGTCGCTCTCACTTGAATAGAACGGAGCCATCGTTAGTGTAATTAGTAACACCTGTGCTTTTCCTACTACGACAAGTCAAAATGTCTGCTGTGAGAAAAGCCTATTGGATGACGTCACGGTGACTACGTCCACTTCTTATGTACAGTATATGGATAGTCTCCGGCTAGTTAGCCGGACATGCTAACATTGCAGCTTACATAAGCCATTCCTTCTACTTTTGCATTGTTGCTTTTGGAAAGGCTAAAATAAAGGCACCACCCTGCACACTCTTTAAATGCTCTTACTACAGCCTAATGCACACCGCTTTGGCATGTTGATAATTGAAAAGCTTGGCAGGCATGCAATCGCTGTTCAGGGGAGGGATGTAGCGTGCGGTAAACTGTTTTGAGACATGGTTGGTAGTGAGTGTCAATTTGGCCGAGTTAATATTTAGTCCTTGGCTCGGTGTAACGTCCTAGTATGTGACAGGCAATCTGGTGGTCATTTGGTCAGCCATCAAGTGTCGTGACCCTCAACACCAAGGTCAACATCAATTGCTGTACTGTATGTGTGTACGTGTATGTTTCTCAGTCACTGAGGCAATGATTAGCCGTGTGAATGTGGGAAGTCATGTTTATTAATGCTGGAGCAAACCATTCACATTCTGACTGACACTCATTAACTCCATGAGGATTAATGAGTAACTGATTAACATGAACCATTCTGAACATGAACCACCAGCAGAGGAAGAGGGGGGGGGGGGGGTGGGCTGAGAGAGACAGAGAGAACCATAATTGCTGTCTAATCTTTGATGGATGGATGAATGGATTCCCCTGCATGCTGTTGAATGCTTCAGAATAACAAACGGTAGAACACACAGTCAGTGACAGTCAGTGAACGCCTCGAGCCTGGGGATGCATGCTGGTACAAACTACACGGTGCTTATCATGCACAGCATGGGTTTATCTCTTAAACCTTTGTTAGCTAGTTGGTGATGGCAGATGGTTGTTGTGTGTGGTAACTGCCTAAATATAAACAAGGCAATGAAAAAAAACTACACAAAGAATATCACACGCTGGTACGGCTCTCATTAATAGCAGTTTTTCACACTTATAATAATCACAATAATCACAAATATAATCTCAATCTCAGAATTGCAGGAAATGGCTGTGTAGAAAAAAAAAATGCATCAAATTCCATTATATGACTTGTTTTTTTCAATCATATTTATTCATAATATAAGCCTCCACAACTCCCTAGGGAAAGAAAAAATCCTGGGAACTTCGTCACATAGAATTGGCAACACTGATTCGTCGTGCAGAGATCAAGGGTCTCTAAATATACTAATGGTCCGTAAGCAACATCCATTCAAGGTGAAAATGCTTTCGCTTTATTTGTGCATATCTTTGATCATGGAGGAACAGCAGAACATGAATAGCTGAATGCATTATTATGTATAAATGGTGTCATTTTGTTCTGCACCATAAACGGTTGCATATCTAGTCTATAGAGTAGAGAATAAATGAAACAAAACTGCAAGAAAACGCTTCACTGCAGTTTACAAATATGTTGTAGAACAAACAGTCTTCCTCAGGAGTAACGGTCGCACACAGGCGAATCAGTCATATAAACATAGATGTCAATCAAACGTACGAATTTGCCAAATATTATCCGGCTCTACCCTTTATTCACCTGATACAACCCAGGGCTCGACCCCGAGGAAGACCGGCGTGAGGTTGATATGTGGTGGTCTTGTATTTAATCATGTACCAAGGTCTTTTTTTTTAATTTTATTTTTTTTAAAGATTATTTTTTTGGCGTTTTCAAGCCTCCATTTATAGGACAGTGGATAGTCTAGAAAGGGGGAGAGAGAGGGGGCGACATGCGTAAATGGCCGCAGGTCGGCTTCAAACCCGGGCCGCCGATGTTAGGACTCAGCCTTATGGGTGCCCGCTCTACCAACTGAGCTATCGGTGCCACCCACCAAGGTCTTTTTGAATTAAACTTTTTGTATTTTTTTACGAAGCCCTACACCTTCATGTTTCATGTTTTTGCAGTTTTGTTGCCTGCAGACATGACATTTTGAGAAGGAAAATGAAAAGTTGAAAGAAACGTGTCACAGAGTGGCATTGAACTTAAAACAGCTGCAGGCAGGGGTGAATATCAGGCAAGGAAAAATCACTAAGTCTGAGTAGCAGTACCTAGTGACACTTTTTTCTTCTTTGAAACTTCAATGCATGCACGTAACTACCAGAGTACTTTTGCACATCTAAAATCCGTTGATAATTCCAAATTAATTGATAAGTCGGAGGCACAGTTATCTGTATGTAGGTACATTTTGAAGTGTTGCTTAACTACAGCTATATCTCAATACTCAAAATAGCGTAAAGTGTAAGTACGGAAGTACGTGAATTGAGACACAGCATACGAATGTGGCTCCATGAGAGTTAGCATGGTTATCCAGCTTACATCTTTACATCTTTCTAAGTAGTATAGAAATATTTAGAATAAGCTACATCCATCTATCAGGCATTTCGGACTGCAATCACAATAGTGAGCAGTTGTCTGTACTGTGATTTTGCTGAAGTTGTGCAGTCCCACTCTTTTTGCCAGACAAGGTTTTTCTTCAGGCTGCAGTGACCTTTCCAGTCCCTGAACCAGCTCTGCTCTCTTCTGATGATGCAGTTTAGAAGGACATTGAACTCCTGCAGTCCTACCTGCTGTTCCATATAAAGCCATTTAATATGTCAGCGACTTCATATACTCTTTGCTACTTTGTGATGAACTTATTGCTCCTGTCACTACCGAGAGCTTCAAGGCCTGGGGCCAGCCATCAATCCAGGCTGGAGGACTGGGCTTCGCTCTGCCAGACGCCCCCAGTAGCTCTCCCCACAGAGGCCTCACTCACAATATACATTTCTGTCTCATAAAGAAGCGAGCCAAACAACCGTCTCCTCTGGAAAATAAAATAAATCCGTTTGTCTTTATTTGGCTTGGTGTGACTTGAGGGGGTCTTTGGGTGGAGATGTCTTTGAGAATCTGTTTGTGTGTGTGTGCGTTTGGGGGAAGGGATATGAACACTTGGGTGTGTATATATGTGTATGTGTGACACGTGTGTGACATGGTGACCCCCCCCAGTGCAGCCCTCACATCCATCAGAATATAATAACTCATCAGTACCACGGCACACTCCCTTAGACATGTTTACGGTGACTCTGGAGTGGAACGGGCGTGTGAGCGTGCACGCACACAAACACACATGGGTGTTTACGGCATATTTAACACTCAGCAGGTCCTCGTCTGTCATTTGAGGTTTGCGTTGCACAAGGACACTAACTCAAGACTAACCCAAACTTTAAAGCTGCTTTGAAGGGGACTGTTTCTTGTCTCGTCCCTGCCTCTTCTCAACTTCCTCTTTCTTCTCTCTCCTCCATTAAAGGGGATGGAGACACTTTTGCCATGCACTACAGAATAAAACTAGAATGGTACTCGGAGAGCGCAGAACCTCCGCCAAGGTGCGTGACTTTAAAAACAGATCACAGCTCACAGCTGGCGGTACCGTGAGGCGGTCGGCTTATTATTAACACGGTCTGTTTCCGTGTAACGTATCGGCGGATGCCTCTCTCATTCAGCAGCCTTGTTATGGCTGTATAACGTTACACTACGTTGTGTCTCATCCAGTCATCTACCGCTTTTTTTCTTTCTCACCGTGGACGGCCAGCAGCTCCCGCACACACATCCACACATGTATATCTCTGCTCTCAGAAGTAAGGAGGCGGGGTCACGCGTCATCAGTTACACTGCGCATGTGTTATACCCTGTGGTCTTAATGCTCAGGCTGATCGGAATCCTTAAAAAATATTCCTGAATCCGGGTCATTATCCGGATCGCCACCAAAATCTAATGGATTGTTCATTGTGTCACACCCCACCCCTCCAAAACATTTCATTCAAATCCATCGCAGACTTTTGGAGTAATCCTGCTAACAGACAGACAAACAAACAAACAAACAAACCAACGGCGGTGAAAACATAACCTCCTTCAAGGCCCTTGGCGTTGGCCTTCAAAACTAACAGGAATTACAATTCAAGTGTAAACCTTTTTAATGCAGCAACAAATTGGTCAAAATTTAAACAGGAATTAAAATTCCAATATATAATGTATATTGTATACAAACGGCATTGAATTGAAAAGATCGGCCCCGTTCTTTTTGACTTCATGCCATGAATGAATGGTTGTACTGTAATTGGCTCTGGTCACTTTGTTTCATTCTTTTCTAACACATGCTTGAATGTGTGCTCATTCTCATTGAAAAAACATTATTTCTGATCTGTGTTCGTGTCTGCATGTGAAATGACAGAAATGACCACATGTGATACTGATGAACATCTAGTCAAGCTTAGGTTGATATAGTGGTTATATACAAATTATTATCCTGTTTTATTATGATAACTTTGTTTAATGCAGCATCTCAGGTGGGGTATTGGTAGATTATAAGTACACTACTGTGGCTTTCTGACCTTTATAGTATTTACTAAATTGTCCTGTGTGGCTAACCCCGCCCTGCAGCTACTTAAACATGCCATAAAAGGATTTGCAGTTTTTTTAAGTGAGCTGTTGTACATTAACATGAGCCCCTTCTTTTCCCCCTCCCTCTCGACTGTCCCGTTCCCTCTGTCTTTTCCTGTTCTTCATTTGTCAGTTGTTGTTTTTTTTTTATCACTTTTCCTCTTTTGTTCTCCATCTCTAACCTGCACCCAGTTGCGCTGAATGTGATGCATGTGAAGTGCGACCTGCACACCGTCCCACTGAATGGGCTGACTGGGCATGTGAATGAGTGATTTGGCTGGGTGGCTGCCTGCTTGCCTAACTGCCGCCTGCAGTGAGTGTGTGTGTGTGCGTGCGAGTATGTCTGCATCTCTGGGGGCTCCTGTGATGACGCACATAGTGACGGGGGGAATGCTGGGGGTGGAGACGGGGGGGAGTTGGAGGAGGGATGGGAGGCGCAGTCGACTCGCTAAGCTCTTTGTTTCTTCTGCACCTCGACTTGCCGTGCCAGTGCTCGCACACTCCCTTCTTTCACAGGGGGATCACACTGCTGCGGGTACAGTAGGGTTCAGCTGAGCAGTACAGTACATCATGTGCACATGTGTACAGTATGTGTGTGTGCGTGTGTGTCTTTGAAGACATCACCTCCCTACGCTCGAGCTTAAAGAGGTGGAAAAAAATCAGGCTGTTCTGATTTTAATGTGCACGGTATCTGTACGTCAATACTTTCACATTGGATCATTTCAAATGCACAAAAACACACTCTCACACGCATGCACACGAACGTTGACAGTCTCTTTCACTTGTCCCACATTTGATTTCAAAGTGCACACAAGTGAACAAATGCTAATCATGAAGATATAGGGGTGTGCGTGTGTCAGTCCCAGTGCTTTAGTCAAGGCCATGTTACTTATGGAAATGTACTCAATGTTCAGAGGAAGGTGTTAACATGTGCGCTGGACTCAATGAGGTTCTTTGTCCATTCCTCTCACCCCCTCCATTCAACCTTACTCCCACTCCACCTCCCCCTTTTCTCTCCTTCTTTCTTGTTAGAGTTTAAACCCTGACCACATGTCCTCTCTCTCTCTCTCTGTGTGTGTGTGTGTGTGTTGTCCTACAGACTACCTGACGTGTGGGTGAATGAAACGGAGCGATCTCAGCTGAAGACCAAAGTGGTGCACTTATCCCAGTTACCGCAGGACGCCGCCATGCTGCTAGACCCAAACATCTATAGGTGAGTGTGTGATGACACCAGTGGCCTCTTTGTACATATGCACACACACAGACACACACACACACTGCTGCAGATCCATTTTGTCTCAGCCAAACACATGTTGCCCATGTGTAAATATTATCTAATCCTCAGCAGGATTCATTGTGTGAAGCATTTAAGTGCCACAAGAAAGTGTTTGAAAGCGCTTCCTCTGCCCTTCACACCTGTGAGTGTGTGTGTGTGTGTGTGATTATATCATCCTTAACACTTTGTTCCACCAGGTGGCACCAACTCCTGATTTCAGCAATTAGGTTAAAAAAGACAAGTGCAGAGAGAACACTTTTTGTTTGTTTGTTTGTCTGTGTGTGCATGTGTGTGTGAGATCATTGTACACTGTACAACCTGATCAAGGAGGTCAGAGATTGGCAGTAGAAAAAAAAACATGATTTAATTAGTCAGAGATCACAAAACAATGATAATGAATAGGCCTGTTATTTGTGTATTAGAGATGTTTCTTTTCCTGGAGATATACTGCATTTCACGTGTGTATAAACTTCTCAGCTGATTTAATATGAAAACAAATGATTTATTTGAGGAAGTGACGCAGTAAAAATCACATTGTTGATTTGAAAATAGAAATGATCACAGTTGCAGATTTTAAACAAGGAAAAATAATTTCCTGCTTCCATGCAAATGTAACTCCACAGCCTATATTTTCTCTCTGTCTTCAAGAGGACCACGTTCCACTAAACATGATGTTATTTGAATCATGTGCAGACTAAGTTCACTCATCACTGAGATGAAGAAACAAGGTTAACTTTATGACACGCCGTAAAAGGCTGAAAGTGAATCCTGAAAGAGGAACAATGTGCCTAAAATAACACGAGTGGTCATCTTACCGGAGATATATGGCTGGCGAGTGTGCTGATCAGCACACAGGCGGGATGATTTTAATTAGACCTGAAGGCTCAGTAACTGCAGAGGCTGCTGCTGGACTCTGGTTTCATAGTTGAATATAACCGTCAGCACTCAGCCAGTTTATGTCAAGGTTGTCCTAATGCATGAAATCCCCAAACAAATGAGGTGGTCGGTGCCTGTGGGAGTAAATATAGCAGGCTGTTTGAACCCCTCTACATGTGAATGGGATGGCAGGAAGAGACTGACGTAGTGGCAGTAGGATTATATTGTTTCAACAATGTTTCCATGTTGAGCTTCTTGCACTTTGTCACACGTCCTACTGGACTGAAATCAACTCAAACACATGATCACATTGTAAGATGTTTTTTTGCACAGTGGGCTCACAAACTTTTTCCTGTCTTTTCAGAGCACTTCCACAAAAGCGACTGAAGCGCAGGTAAGCTGAAACAGTTAGATAAATAAATATTGATATACACCTAAGGATCTATTTAGATATGGATTCTACACACACAGTACAAAGGTGTGTGTTTGGCTGCTACACAGTCCCGTTATAGCTCACAGCCAACAATTAGAATCGTGTTAATCAATTACGGTAAGTACACGTTATTTGACTTGGTTATTGATGCCGACACCTTAAACAACAAATACAGTATTTAAAGTGAAAATAAAACAGAACCTTACATACTGTATTGTGTAGACAAGTCATACTAAATTGTATTGCAACCACATATACACACTACAACTATAGACCTTTTCAAACTTGACAACATAAACATTTTAAATGGGCCCTTTGTATTTCCTGTTTCAATTTGTGTTAATTCAATAGCTGACAGGAAGTAAACTTGGACCAAAGCCTTTGCCCTAGCAATGACAATGAAGAAGGTCTATATAATATAAGAACAGAATAAGTGGATGCAACTATTGTATATATATTTTTTTCATGCACACAAATGACTAAATTAAAATCTTCTTGAGTATATTAAATCAAGGGATTTTGTCTTTGGGCCTTTATTTTCCTTTCAATTATTTTTCTTTAAATGCAGTTTTGAATTAAATTGTTGAATGTATTTTTAATAAGGGCAGTATTTGCATAGTTTGTATCAGCAATGGAGCAGTCACGGGATGCACAGAAAGGGGTAGGCTGATGCATAAAAGATAGCCGTGTGACGCATTAATGTCGCAACATCTGTATCTTTTATCAACATCCGTGCGCAGCTTTTGAAGTAATGTTGGTCTGTGTATGCAGACAACACAGAGCTGCCACATTATTCTTGCTTGTTAACTCAACCGCCATGTGTCTATACTGTCGTAGACACACATTTACATTTCCATATTCTTTGTGCTATAATGGAGATCAAACGATGCTGGTGCCTCAATGGTATGGTAATGATCGTGCATCCGCAGTATTACCCGTGGCGCTGGCTCTCCCGTGGTGAAACCCTCATCGTAGATGATTACTTATCGCCCACAGTTTCACGGTTCCTATGTACCGTGAAGCCAGTTAATTGGGAAATGGGCCATTTTGGATCCACGGCCCTTGGCATTCCCTAGTCTCACTCAAAAATGAGGTCATATTTGGCCATTATTCCGTTAATTGACCTCAGTAGTTCAGTGCAGCAAAAGCTCTAAAATACACAGTGTGATGTGTCTGCAAATGAAGTCAGCTCAATGTCTGAACATCCAGGATAAAGCCCATTTCTCATACTGTAATCTCTCTCGTGACACGCTGAGAACAACTCATTCTCTCCTTCTCTGTGTCTTTCTCTCCTGTCTTTGTGCTCAGCCTGTAAGGAGTCATCTGTGGACTTGATACTTAAGGGGAAATGCTTGTTCATAGGAGGTTTATCTAAATGGGATGGGACGCTCTTCATCTTCTCTGCTGAACGGGGGGAGTAAAGTGGCGATAAAAGGAAGTGAAACTTGGCTATGCTGCAGTGTTTCCCTCTTCGGTTTTGTATATCTGAACGACTGTCGTAGCCAAGTGTGGCGGAAAATGGGACTAACAATTTTTTTAAAGGTTTGTGTTCATCAAAAACTTAAAAATGAATGTTTTTTTTAACAAGCAGCAAACTGAAAATATTCTTAATACCCAATGGTGTTAAAAAACTGTTTTGTGTAACCTTGTCAGAAAATACAGCATATTTTATAACTGTTTTTTTTGTGTAAAATATTTAAGCAGATTTGTAACTTATTTTTATACCATGAAAATGCTGGTGTACTGTGGATTTTCGTGAAGGTTTTAAATAGAACCGTATTTACTGTGATAATCTATGTTAACTGTCACTTGTAGGGATATTTTGAAATTTCTAGTTGTAATTACGTTGTACATGACAGAAGTCTTAACAGATTATCCTATTTATACTTACTGGATGCAGTACTTTTACCGGTGTATATGACAATGAAGAGTGAGGTTGTGCCGGGCATGTCAGACACGACTCTTAAGGCCTTTACGCACCGGGGGGGCGTGACGAATAAATGACACGAAAATAATAAATACTCGCCTGCAAATATTTTGCATCAAAACTGTTCGTACTGGCAGCGATGCGAATTTGCGACAGTTGCAACACTTTTTCAATAAAAGGTTTGAATAGATTCGCACAAGCAGAGGTCAAAACCGGGATCATATTGACCCAGAGCAGCATCTGGCAGTCTGTCTGAGGCAAATTGTTGTACAGCCTAAAAAAGGGGTGGGGCATAAAATCGGTCTTAAAGCTAAAGTGAAGATACTGGTATCATATGAAACTAGAAAACCTAAGGAATCAATGCTTTCAACCATGTCATCATAGCATGTCAGAAAGAATGCTATATAATGCATACATTTTGGAAAGGAAAAACGGTCATGGCCATTTTTCAAAGGGGTCCGTTGACCTCTGACCTCAAGATATATGAATGAAAACTCTGAGATGAGCAGAATGAAAACTGTATTTTATTAGATAAAACAGATGTTGACAAACTGCATAATTTGCAGTTGAAAAAAAGGTAATAAATCGCAATACTCAGCATATCGCAAAATGTTTAAAATCTAAGCCTCTTGTGATTCCCACCTCTAGCCTGAACTACTTTAAGCTATATTAGTTTCCTTTTATCGACATGTTCCGAGTTCCGAATTTGTGTCTGGTAAACAGTTACGCAGTGTTCCCTATATGTGTAGGGCTTTTATTGTGAAACTATAAAATTAAGAACGGAAGGAGTGGCGGTCTGGTCTGCGCTGCCTTTGACGAGTTTGAAAGGAGTAATCACGTTTGCCGTCTTGGTTCGGACTACGGAGCCTCCTTGTTGTTGTTCACAATATTGTATGTTTTGAATATGTCCGTTCTCAACAACGTGATTGGTTGATGCCTTTATTAGTGGTGCGAAGGCTCAGAAAAATCAACCTTGTCAGAAAAAAATTATGCCAATTTTTTTTGCGGCGTAATATTCGCATTCTGTATGAAACACTAATGACAAAAACAGGTCGACAAAATATATTGACGTGCAAATTAATTCCACGAAGGAAACGCCGCCAGTGTGTAAAGGCCTTTAATCTTACCCAGTCTGTAGACAGTACAGCATAGAAATAACATTTCAGCACATACTCAAATGTGTAAACCACAACTTACCACCACCTCCTCCTCCAAAAGTAACATGAACCGTATATATCATAGTTGTTATGATAAATTTACATTTACCGCTATTTAAACACTCAAAAGTTATTGTTAAAAAGGTGTGTTTTCTACTGTATGTTGTCCCTGTTGTAAATGGAATACTCTGTTTGTAATAAAATAAGGGGGAAACGGCGGATGTTGACGAACTTAAGTTGTTTACACAGATGAGGATGCAAGGTGTTTGAATGGCAGAAAGGAGCAATGCATCCATTGTAGTATGAATATGAGTTCCTTATGTGTGCGTTGGAGGGATTGGCTGGGTTATTTGGCGTCCATTAGCAGAACAGCTTTGGGAGCGTGCTGTGGAGGAGCTAATGACTGGGCCAGCAGGGCAGAACCCCCGCTGGCCTCAGCTGTTAGTGAACATGCCTGCAGAGAAAACGGAGTTCAGAGAGAGGTCCTCCACAAATATGGCTGTCCTGCTCTTCAATATCTCACACACTTACACACTCACACATACAAAATTCATGAGGAGCTGGGACTCCAGCATGTGATGTAATGAGGCCTCCTTCAGGTGTTGTTCTTTTGTGAGGGAAAGCACTGAAAGTTTTTTTGGCACCCCGTTGTTTTTGTGTGCTTTGTTTTATGTCTTTCTCATATCTGCAATGGTCTGTAGCAGCTCTTGGAGCTTGTCATAGCAAATTGATAAGAGATGAGTACAAGATCTGCAGGAAACACATTTTGGGGGTCACCATCAGCCTGACTTGCATTGGAGTGAATTGTGAACCTTTTCAAGTGTCAACAAATATCTTTGGGTTCTTGGATAAAGACAAATAAAAAAAAATCCTATTGAAGGAACAGTGTGTAACATTTTGGGGGATCTATTAGCAGAAATGGAATATAATATTCATAACTATGTTTTCATTAGTGTATAATCACCTGAAACTAAAAATCGTTGTGTTTTCGTTAGCTTAGAATGAGCCCTTCATATCTACAGAGGGAGCGGGTCCTCTCCACGGAGTCCGCCATGTTGCTCCGCCATGTTTCTACAGTAGCACAGCCAATCACTGGCTCTAGAAAATGCCTTTCACGTTTTTATGTTTCCTGAAGGCCACCGTAGTTCTCCGACACGCTTGTGAAGCTGCGGTAACGTGAGCCGCAGAGCACAAAACCGTGGTACCCCCAGCCGCCGTCTGACTTCCGTTGCTCCTAAAGTAGTGTTATTATGGTAAGGATGGCCTCTGAGCGAGGCGAACTGCGCTACCGCGGTTTCGTACTCGGCGGCTCACGGTACTGCGGTCTTTGAAAGGGAGGAGTGAGTGGAGAGGTACTCAGTCGGTTGCAAACTGCCACCACACCACTAGATGCTGCCAAATCCTACACACTGTACCTTTAACTATTTTAATTTTGTTGCCATTCTGATGTTTGCCAAGAAAAGAAACGTCATATCTGAAAGTGTCTTTTGGATGCTATCACTTACTGTCAAAACGTTAATACTCCAAACTGTAAGCAAAATAATCTGTCAGTGAAAATGCGTAACTACATAAATGCATAAAAACTGTCCGTATCATTGCAAGTCCAACAAGTCATGTGGCAACACCATTAGGCCTGCATGCATTTTTAAACCCTTTTCCATATTGCCATATTTTTAAGCTTTTTATTCTAAGTTGCCTGGGTCATTGCAAGTCCATTAAAGTAATTGAGTCAAAAACATATTTCTATCCTCCTCTAGAGAACTGATTCAATCATGTGTGAAAGAAAGGAGCATTGAGATGCATTTATTGTGACTTCTGCAGAGGATTTTTCATTTTCATACTTCGACCCATTTAGCAATGTGACTTCATTATGTTGAAGTTAGGTTATTGGTGTATTGGTCTGAAGATGCAAACACATTAAAAGTGACTGTGCAAAGCCCAAAACATTTGTTCAGAAACTATTGAAAGTTAAAGGTTATAGTACGACTTCAAATTTATTTTTGCTTGCAGTTTGATAAGTAGAGTGTTGGACTTATCACAGGATCACATATTTAAAGCTATCGGTGAGCAGGAAGTTCTTGATGATAAGCATGTACTGCGAGGTTAGAGCGTGCACATTAGTTACAGTAATTCAGTTGCTCATGAGTCATAGTGCAAGACAGTTGAATAGGCCTATAAGTTTCTTGTATCAACGAGTAAATAACATTCCCACAGTTCTTTCGACAACACTCAGTTAATTTACTGCAGACTTTTTGGCTGTGACAAAGTTGGAATTGAGGTTACAAACAGGAAGTAGGTCACATCTGCAGTGCTTTCTCTGATAGTGATCAATAATACTTAGTAGGGAGACGGGTCCTTTTTGCATGTTTGCAATGTACTCTGCTTGATGTGCTTTTGCCTTGAGATCTCCTTTTTATAGTTATATGTACCTTTACCACAGCAAACTGCCCTCCCGTTTTTTACAGGATTGTCGAGCATTAACAGAATCTGTGTTTTTGACAGCCCCGGTTCAACTTTCAATGTCATTCAGCTTGTATGTTTTGATCGGGCCTTAAAGCTGCAGTCGGTAACTTTTAGCAAATAAGATAAAAATGTATTTTTATAAAACTGTCTCTATATCCTGACAGTAGTGCAGGAGACGGATAATCTGTGAAAAAGTCATGTGCCTCTGCCTCCTCCTCCTCCTAGTGCTCCTTATGGCATTTGCAGGATTTCAACGTGGAAGGAAAACAACCAATCAGAGCCGAGCAATCTCTAAGCAGCTGTCAATCACTGCTCACGAAATTCGTAAACTCCGATCAAATGTTGACGCTGATCAATGTTCTGTTACTGTGATGGCTATTTCTCGACTCAAATGTTTTCAGAAACATTTTGTAGTGTACTGTTTAGCTGTAAAATGAGAAGGTTTGTGACCCGGCAGCCATGTTGAGATCAGTTGAGGAAATACCAAGCACCGCCCACTGGCCGGATCAAACTTTCTCAGCTAAACGCACAAATAGGCATTACAGTAACAGAAAATTGATTCATATTTGATCAGCGCTGCCTAGTTTGACCGTTGACCGAGTTCGCGAGTGATTGACAGCTGCGTCCGTTGAATAAACAGCCAATAGGAACGCTCTCTCTCTGAAATGACCTGTGATTGGCCAAAGTCTCCCGTCACGGGCTAGATTTTTTTAAAGCCTGAAAACAGAGCCATGAGGAGGTGCAGAAGTCTAGTTTTCTCTCAGAACATTTGAATTATATTATGCTGAAAGGTTATTATGGAATTTTTGCCCAATGATGCCAAAAATATTCTGCCTACTGCAGGTTTAAGTCAAGCAAAGTGCTTTATTTCTGTGCTTTTGTTACTTTGAAAATGACTGTTACTAGTTACTCCAACTTATTTTATTATGAATTACTTGAATGTGTCTCGACAATCCATGAGTGCCAATTCAAACCTACAGACATGTATTTTAATATTTCATGTTTTTTTTTATTTTTACATACCATAACCTTGACCTGGAAACCTTGAGTTTGGTAAATACTATTGTAAATCACATTATAACACCTATAATATCCAACTTTGGAAGCATCTCAGGGTTCAATAATCCCTGCTGTTAGATTGAGTATCCATGTTTTTTTAATAATGTCTTCATTTCTCTTTGGAGCATTGTGTTTCCAGCATTTCCCTCAAGTGAGTATTTGCAGGATGTTTGGAATGAAACAAAAGCACATTGTTGCCGAGGTTTGTTCGAAACATGACTTCAGAAGTGACATCAGTTGGAGCGAACAGAATGATTGATAGAAAGACTGGCAGGCAGATTTAGAAAGCGGACAGCAGCTCCGCCTGCAGAACCTAATCCTGCCTCAGCCTGCCTCTGAAGGAAACGCTGGGATGCTATACCCTGAAGTGACGTCTGTTCCCTCAACCCATGAGATGAGTTTCCCCTCCTTCAGCTCCTCTTCCTCCAAGTATGATGCCAATCCCTTCTTCTCTCTATCTCCGCTGGAAAATCCCAGATAAACATTTTTTTTTGTGTTTTGGATTAATCACAGCATGTTTGCAGATGTTTATTGATGTCACATTCTTGAATATTGATCTAAGTTACACCAGTAATGGAAGCACATTCTGTACTGTGACATGTGAACCTCATTAAGCCGGCCCATTAGTCATGTGTGACAATGTGTCTGTAAGTGATGTCCACATTGGGTCTGTGGTCCAACTGTTTAAACCTGGAAGTCGTCCATCTGCTGCAGCTCTTCTTACACTTGGTCCTGAACCATCCATCTGAGTTTCTCATTGTGCACAAAATCTTCCCTTTGCTTTGGCTCCGTGCAGCACTGTCTCAGTCAAGAAGGAAAGCATTACATCAAGAACAAAAGCGATGAGCTGCTGTTCTAAATCCTGGACTGAAATGATTTTTCCTCCCTGTTTCAGATATTTCACAGAAAGAAATGCTAGGAAATGAGTAGGACTTGTTCACTGGTGAATCTGAAGAGATCAGGTAGGAGTATTATGCTATAAGATGATTATTGTTTTTAAAAGGCTATTAATAGTCTTTAAAGTTGGGAGCAGTGGACGTCAGACTTAATGTTTATTGCTTGTCCCTTCATACTTAAAATGTCACTGCATACTTCACTACATACGTATATGGTTTATGATCAAATATTTTACTTTAGCACAGTAGCTTCTAGTCAAATGCATTCCTTTTCATCAACTTCTAGCTTTGAAAACAATGGTAAAAATGACAGAATCAGAGAAGTCATATTACAGGAACATGGCAGTTTCACTTTAGGGCTGTCAAAATTGACGTTTGAATATTTGTTCTAAAAAAAACACAGGTTCGAACTATTTGAAAATCTATTCCCCCCACCCCTTAGCTAAATGAAATGATATCAGCCAATCGCCTATTGCTGATATATTCATCCAACACCTAAATAAGGTGCTGGCTGGAGGGAGATCGCCTGAAAGTCATAAATATCACAATTGTGTTTTTTTCTGTTTAAAAAGTACACGTCGGAAGATGTGCAAGTACTACTCACCCATCTTTTAAGTGCTTACGTCTCATGTCTGATCTCCAGTGCAAAGCTGATCAGTAAGTGGGTTGTTAATATGACGTGACGGAACGCTTGCTGTGGCCGAGTTCTCTCCCTCACTAAGGTTGTTGTTGGAATTATTCTTCGTTCAGCTTGACCAAACGTTACATTTCATTTTTAGTTAATGAAAGTGATGTCATGCGGTGCATTCAGTGCGCATGAGGCACACAGCCGTGGTAGTGCTGTTTTTTTTTCACAATTGAATATTCATTTTCATATTCGAATATCTGTTTTTTTTTACTATTCAAATATATATATTAATTTAGAATATTCGTTGACAGCCGTATATCACATTATGCATCAGTGTGACAACGACCCATATAAGCTATTCATGCAGGGACCTGGAGCAAGTATACACATGGTGCGTGTCTGCAGGAAAGAGGACAGGTGCATATCAGCTGCGAGAGTATCTGTAAACTGCCCAACTCTTCCTTTGTAGATGTCGTTTTTATTGGGTTTCTGATTCTTCAGCAATAAGCCCTAATGGTCTTTTTATTGAATGTTTTTCTTTCAAGTCTATTTGAGATCCTGCAAGTCTGTGTTGTGACATAACTGTCCATCCATAGCTTCATTTCCTTGTATTATTCATTCTGATGGCTTATTCATGTGTTTAAGTGTTGCGCACAAATATATTTTGACAGCTTTGGACCCTTCCATTAGACTGCGCTGAGGAACGGTCAATAATCTGTCCTTAAGTGGCCCTGACTGTTGACCCCTCCTGTCAACACAAGGACCTGATCTTGTCTAAACATCGCCCAGCTGGGGAAGCCAGTCAATCCTTCGTGGTGGTCTCTAGCTCGCTAGCCGCCAGGTTACAGTGCTGGATATCCCTTCCCTTTAGTTTAGCTCAGATTTTGTGGAGCTCAGGATTTTTCTGTCCTCAGCATGGAGCAATTTGACCAAATAAAGGTGGGAGGAAATGTTGGTGGAGTGTTTGTCTGATGCTGAATCTCAGCTTATCCAATGGCTTAAGGGTAGAGGTCATCTGTGCGGGAACCTATTTTCAGTAGGGGGGGATTGATACCACTTTCATCTTTGCGCAGTATGGAGCTGGGGCAAAGAGGCAATTAGCTTAGCTTATTATAAAGACTGAAAGAGAAGGAAACAGCTAGCCTAGCTGTCTCTAAAGTTAAAAAATCCCTACCAGCACTTGTTACTTCTCCGTTACGTCCCTATGAACTCGGGGGATACAGGGAGACAACATGATCTCATCCCTACTCGTCATATTTTGCCCTTTTGGCAGAAGCCCCACACCGGGGGCAGCCTTTTGCGTAGTATCCTGATGCAGAAGGTTTACACGTGGTTAACGTAACACGTCGTTCGTTGTGAAACATGGCGTTTAGGTTTAGGCAACACAATTAAGGGTTAGGGTTAGAAAAAAAAAATCATGATTGTCTTAAAATAAGTACACTTGTAACATAACTTAAGCTAGGGGCATAACGTCATGTGATCCAGTGACGTAGCGTCACGTAGCATCACGTCATCACCATCATCTCCCTCCCGCCTTTAGCAGACTTTCTCTCTCTTAAAACTACTTCTGTTGCTCTGAGCGTCTAATAATGACACATATGGGTTTACATTGGAGTTAGTTGAAAGCCTGTTGTGTCTCATAGAGACGAAGGCCACTACCCAAGTGTCGATATTTGACGCCCTGGGAGTGAGACCAGGCTGGGGGAGAACATAAACCAGTGTTATCAGGCATTCTTTACTTAATCTGTACACAAACTGAAATGTAAGAGCAACAGTGTAGGAGCAGTTGCATGCTTGTTTGAAACCCTTTAAAGCCACAAATGGTTTACATTAGTGTTTGTACACAAATAAAACAAACAAGATAAGCTATGTTGATTTGTTAGTTTTATACTGTTGGTGTTGGTAGGCATTTTGGGCTTGGGAGAGAGGCAGGCTAGCTGTTTCATTCTGCTTCCAGTCTTTATGCTGAGTTAGGCTAATAGGCAGAATGAGTAGTATTTTCCTAAAAAAAACAATGTATGGACTCGCACAATTATAATCCCTTTCAATCATCACTTATGACCCACTAGAAGTGTATGGCGGTGTCTGTATCTGCAGAGTCCCTGCCCTCTGCCTGTATTGTCTCATTTTGCTGTATCTGGCACGCTTTTGGGCATCAACCTCTATAAAAACGTAGCGACCAGGTGCCAGATCATAAGCAATTAAAGCTACGAAAATGGTGGACACAGCACTAAAAAAAATATAGCGAGGCGAAACGGCAAGCAGACAAAAATCTTTCCAAAACGAGAGTGAATCTGGGGTTGGCTGTCACTTACACTGGCGAGCACCGTAACCCTGGTTGAGCCGGGGGAGGAGGGGCCAACTTTGAATGTTGTGTTCATAAAACGCAACTGACAAATCCTAATCATTGTGCCTTTAGCACACAGACGTGGTCTCGATCTTCTCATATAACTCTCGGAAGTTTTCCTTTGATATATCATGCCTGTCAGTATCCTTACTGCGTATAGACTGTCCAGTGTTGCTCCCTCAGTACAATCAGTCCAATAGACTGACATCATGCAAATATCACAGCACGACTCTGAAGGGGGAAAGTCAGACTGTTTAGACGTTATGTAAGTCGTCATTACCGTTGAACTGTGAGCAATGGGAAGGCCTGCATTAATGAGTTAATGTCAAGCTCTGTCTTTGTGCTTGCCCCAAGAGTCATTCACTGCTGTTTCAACATTGAGGCCAAAAGGGCCCGAATGTTGGCCATTTACCCATTTACCCAGCATCCCGCTCCCTCTCCACCTCTCCCATCAGGCTGTGCAGCTGAACAATAGTACCAGCTTTTATTTATAGATGATAGTATTTCATCAGACTCTCAGTGTGTCATCAGCACTGGAGGAAAAACAGTCCCTAAACAATGGGGAGTGGAAGAATCACAGTATATATGATTGGGGCATTATGTGCGTTTCCTATTTCAGCTCGAAATAATGTTCTGTGTTTGGATTTGTTGTAATAATGTGTTCATATATCATACAGTGTCTCTTTTTAATGTTTGTTTTGTGGTTATGGTGGGAATAAGGGAGGATCTGGTGGGATTAGAGTCTGCGGAGAGATAAAACTGTATACGACATCCAGCTGGTGATCATAATGCGACAAATAATCACCCAATATAAACATAAACCAATTATGCTCCGCTTCCAGACTAGCATTAAATTATGTTTCTGACCTCTGCTTATGATTTATGTCTCTGATATTTATTTATTCTCATTTATTTATCTGTAAATTAGGCTTTTACAGTTGTGTACTGCATACTATGACGTTGGAATTGATTTACATCCTCCAGATTAATTTCAGTTTACAGCAGAGGATACACAATTTAGCGAAATAATTCAAGTGAGGAGCCTGATTCAGGATCAGTGTATTTGATTCCGGACAAAACTTATCGGCAATCTTGATGCCGAGTCTTAATCGTGACAGGTTGACATCCTGATTCATGGAGGTCAAGGGAGGCGGATGGGATGATAGTGATTGCAGCATGCTGTACGCTGATGACAGATGCAGAAATAAATGGTTGGGGCTGTTTTCTGTGTTCTGAACTCAGACCCCGGGGAGAACCAATTAGTGAAGGCACATTAGCCGTGCCTAGCGTCAGCTTCCCTTCTACCTCATGTGAAATAGAATAAGTCTCAATCCTCAAGGTATTGTGCCATACCATATTTCCCATGCATATGTCTCTGGAGGATGGATGCAAGTCTGCCTTTTAACCAATTCTCTCATGTCAGATTGCTTGGGATCATCCTCGACCTCGGATAGAATGTAAACTACTTTCTGTGTTGCAAAGAGGACGCATGAGAGAGAGATGGTGCAGCACTGTACCATTGTGCAAGTTAACGTCAAAAGAAATTACTCACAGGACATCAAGTTATACACTAATCATTGCCAGAGCAGTATGGCTTATAGGGGTGGGAAAAAAATCAATTCACCTATGTATTTTTTTATGATGTTGAAATACATTTTTTCATGCCAGAATTGATATATTTGCTTCATTTGAGTCTTTGTGGAGGTCGAAGGAACTTACCGCTTTTATTGTTGTAGTCTGAGTAACGTGACGTCATATCTGTTCCGTATCCTTCAACCAAAACAAACCGCAGTGAGCCAAAACGTAGAAAACGGCGGAGGGTTCACGTGGATACGACCTGCACCCTCACATTTTAAATCCAATGTGGTAAACACTACACATACAGTAAAGTATGGAAGGAAACACTTTGGGTTTCACACATTGCCAGGAAAAGCAGAGCTAGACATCACGGCTAAAGCTGCATGCTAACTCTGTCATGGACAGGAAACGTTATCGTATTGTAGTAACGCACGGTCAAGCCAGCCGTCACTCGCATCTCCGTGGTCAAATCAGCCGACGTTACAACTGTAGAGCACCCATATACTGACATTTATGTTAAATGCATTCTAACGGGCCCGATGGAGCTGACCATGGATGTATAAAGAGAACGGAGCTGACGGAAGAGCTAGCGACGGACTTGGCGAAGTTAGCGGAAGTATACGCATGTGACTATGTGTATATGTCAAAATAATGTGTTAACAAAGGGAACTGTATATATAAAACACATATATGGAAATAAGATTGATTTGATTATATTCATCAGAAGTATAAAACATTACATGTCCCTTATACATTAAAAAGAATACCACTAATATGTGAGGGAAATGTCTTTGTTCTTTGATTTTTGGGTTGCTGGGAAAAAATAATAATTAATAATGCCTGACAGTGACTTCAGGACATCTCTGACTACATATTTGCTGAAAATCTAAATTTTTTACTGTATTAATTTAGATATTTTCCAAAGTAAAAGTCCCTAGAAGTGTATGAGTCAACTCTTTCCCATGGTCTAGTGTTAAAAAAGTTAACAAAAATCGCAATAAATCGTAATATCGGATCGCAATACTTAAAAATCGCAGCACATATCAAATCGGCACCCAAGTATCGTGATAGTATCGAATCGGGTATAGGTGTATCGTCCCAGCCCTAATGGTTTACTCATCAGCATATATCTCCACATCATTGGCATCTCCCCCCATCGTCACAATACAGGTATCATTGGAGTAACTGGGGCTCGTTGGGTTTCCTCTTCTATCTGACTGCCTTTTTCTCTGACGATTCAACACATTTGTCCTCAATATGTGATTGGCCCGCTACCTCTCCTCTTGCAGCCTCCCATTTTCCAGGCTGCAGCGATTTGTCAGAGTTGCTGCCCAGCTTTCTGTGTGGTCTCTCTCTCTCTCTCTCTCTCTCTCTCTGTCTGTCTATCTTTATCTCTCGCCCTCTTTCCATCCCCTCCTCTCTTCATTATCTGCTTACGATATCGAGCATTATAGGCTCTGACAGCTACAACTCTATGTCTCTATTTCCTCCTCACATTAGGCAACGTCTTAGAATTAGATGGAAGTCCATCAATCCCTTATGGATTTGGCAGGCCTACCAGCAGGAAATAGAGTATGACATGTGTGTGGGATTTACAGAGTGTGTGAATTGCTCAGTTATTGTACGCCAGCATGTTTCTTTGGTTACACAGCAGCGTGCCGTGTACACATCGCAGTGCATGTTGACACACTGCTGTCATGTACACGATAAACAAAGCACAAGATATGCTGCCAAGACGTTTTATTAGGTCATGTTATGGATTTCAGGTTGTGCGGTGATACAGTGAGAATAGTTTATTTGAAGCTAAATATCTCTGAGCTACTTATTAAATAATCTGTGTAATAAACACTTTATGATGTCAGTGCTGTCCTAGAGACTACAGGTACAACATTTGACGCACACAGGACGTTATATTTCCTGGCAGAAGTTAGACAAAAGATCCGCACGCTGTACTGTTGGCGCTCAATAAATTGAATTTACTGGAGCAACTTTGCAACCCCAGAGAGGTCTTCATCTTGTCAAGTCACAGAGCAGAACAGGGTATATACGTATATACACCAACGCACTCATTAGTCAGGTGGTTTCCATCTGCATAAATAATAATCAATCTGCTCCCAGACAAAACCAATCAGAGCAGCACGACAAAACACTGTTTGATTCATCATTATAGGATGAAAAATGTGCCTCTATAAAAGGACTAAAAATAGAAACAAATATTGTATGAAAAACATATTGAATCTACTACATCACAAATTCAATTAAATGTATAAATTATCCAAAAAGGGAGCAATTGTGATAGACAGTATAAGGCCTACATAAAAAGCCAATTATAGCAAATAGAGGAAAAAGAGAAATATACCATTAATAATATGCTAGTCAGTAATAAATAAATATATAGATAAAAAGCAAAAAGACAAGCATCAAATGAGCAGTGGGCCAAAATGACTTCCTACTTCATGGGAATTAAAAATAATAATCATTTATATACAGTAGAGATATACCAGAGTATGACGGCGTATTAGGGCCATTGTAGGTAAACAAAGAAATAAATTACGGAGCCGGGGGAGAGGGGTAATAATCCGAGAAAAAGTCATAAATTTACGAGAAAAATAATCACAAATTTACTAGAAAAAAATTGGATTTTCTCTGAGATTATAAAGTCATAAATTGGCTAGAAAAACCTCAGAAGTTTGCGAGAATTTAAAGTCATAAATTTACGAGAAAAAAACTCGGAACATAGTGGAGTGCAAAACTGTGACAATGAAAAATAGTGAGGTATTTTTGTTTAGGAACCACATCGCTTCACTTTGCAAGGTTGGATCAACCTCATCACACAGACACCACCGTTAAACGCTGCCGTAACGTGAGCCGCAGAGTGCAAAATATATTATTATCATTATTATATATACATTATATATTATAGCGGGCTCTCCATTCATCTATTCTCATCTGTTTATGCGGTGCCGGGTCGCAGACTAAGCTTAGCAGGGTATTCCCGACGTCCCTCTGCCAGCAAACTCTAAGGACATAATTCACCGTAATCTGTGGTTCAACACAAGCACTTATGTTATGTGCCTTTTCTGTGTTGCTTTCCCTTCGCACTGACATGGTGACAGTTAAAAAGCATCAGCGAGTAACTATGGTAACGCAGTGTATTCATAGAAACGTCTTCTCAACGGTTGTTTTTTAGTGTTGAGCTGAGCTGAAATAAAAGACACACGCCTTGTTGTATTCACAGATAGAAGTTGTTTGTCTCTATTTTCCTGTAACTTCTATAATATTAGTGCTTATGTTCATAAAAGAACACATTAAGAACATGAAAGAAAATTTTCCGAGTTTTTTTTCTTGTAAATTTAGGACTTTATAATCTCGCAAATTTATGAGTTTTTTTCTCTGAATATTACCCCCCTCCCCCAGCTCCGTAATTATTTTCTTTTTACCTACAATGGCCCTAACGCACTGTTGTACCGGAGAGGTAGTCACAATGTAACCATCTTAAAATCAGTAAAAGAAAAACAAGTTGTGTTTATCACACTCGGCTTGTCACAGTCGTATCTCGTGCAAATGAAACTGTTGAGCTGAGCTCGTTAGATCCGGCTGACTTGCAAGTTTAGTGTTTAGCTGCCTGCTCAGGTCAGATTACTTTATGCAGTGGTGACCGGTCTCACATACTCGCACGCACACACACACGCACGCACGCACGCACACACACACACAGAAGGAATGGGCATGTCACGCTAACTCTGGCATGGATGCTACCTCTTTCATCTGAGGGCCAGCCCACCTCTCTGAATGGGCTACCAACGCCAGCTGCATTGCCTGATATGGAAATAACTAGTGACTGTAAAACGGTTGATGTGTGTGAGAGGATACTTGTGTCTTTTTAAACCATCAAACTAGCCTCATGTAAAAAAAAAATAAAGTCTTGTTTGTGCAGCACTTTGAGAGCTAGGATCATGAAGGCCCAGACAACACGAGAGCAGCTCTGTTGCCAAGTAGTCTACATCTTTCCAAGAACGGCTGGGAGGGTTTTGTACTCGTCAGAATTAGCAGTGTTTGCACACAGGTGATAGCTAACTCAACCATTAGCTTCTGATCTTTCTTGTTACAAGTGACCACTTGACAGCTTGTATCCTCCAGATAACATCACGTGGCTCAGCTCTTCTTACATTAAAGATGTTTCCTTGAACGCGACATCAAAAGATCTCTAATCTCTGATGACAAAGCTGTAAATTGTGAGCAGTATTTTACTCGTGTTGCTGATACAAGCTCAACGTGGAGCTTTTAATGGACTGGCTCGACTGTTAAAATGTTGCTTTTCCTCTCTAAATCTGTTTTCCAGGACTATATGTCATGTTTGTTGGTTGTTATTGGTCCCAGTTGTGCGGTAAATCACAGTTGGTGAAACAATGGTTCAGCCTGTGAACTGAAAAATGGAGGCTTGTATAAATACCTGAGCAGGATTAATGTTGCCTATCCGTCAGTTTTGTTTTGCTCAGTGCATTTTCATCCAAAGGGAGCGACCAATCGGATCGCAGATTCCACTTCAAAATATAAATATTGACATCATATTTACTTTTTTAATGGATCCCAATGGAGGACGCCACAAAATGAACATTTAACCCTCAGAGACCCACAGTAGAGCCGTTTTTGTCTTTTTTAAGGGGGGTACAGGGGGTCTTAAGGGGGAGATAGCAGGTCAACAGTAGATGTCACATAGAAGTGGTGTACATCATCAGAAAGCTGGGAACCTGAAGATTAATTTGAGATGCAGCTCAGCTGTTTTAGTCATAAACAAGAAAAAAATATTAGTAAATATATAATTAAAACTATTTTTTAAAGTGGATAAGGGTTTAGAACATTATGATAGAAGTATTTGATTGCCATTCCCATGCTCTATTATGTCTCATAATTTGTTGCAAAAATTTTTTGGTTGATTTGACCATTTTTTACCACTGGAGAATTGATAAAAATTATCAAAAATCCCTCAAAAAATACCACATTAAGACACCAAGACCTTGAGGAACACCACAGAAAAAGCCATGCTGTGATTTGGTATTAAAACCTTTTGACATTTTGTGATTTCTGCAAGAATTGCATTTTTCGGCAATTGAATGGCGAGCACTTCTGGTCTGGAAACTGCTCAGATACCCCCTTATTGTCAGTCTAGCTAGAGAAGCCATCCATTCTCTGAATGCTCTAGGTCTCTTTTCTGTGGCTGTAAAGTTTCATGAGTCTGTGATTATCTTAGAGGTCACTACAGGTCATTTTATACAGTGTTTTAAAAAAAATGGTCTCTTTACAATGAAATGGCTACTATGGGGACTAACATCATCACACATGAATACAATTGGGCTCATTGAATCCACAAGAGTCTCAGCTTTACAGTGATCGACTATTTATGTTTATATAATTCAAGACTGTTTAGGGACCCCAGTGTGCAGAAATATTCAAATAAACCATTTTAGAGTAGGTGAAAATAACACATTTATACTGCATTCAAAAAACTGCATGGTTTTTGCCCCAAACTGCAAGTGATTATCATAAAGTGGGCATGTCTGTAAAGGGGAGACTCGTGGGTACCCATAGAACCCATTTTCATTCACATATCTTGAGGTTAGAGGTTCAAGGGACCCCTGTGAAAATGGCCATGCCAGTTTGTCCTCACCAAAATTTATCCTAACTTTGGAGCATTATTTAGCCTCCTTCCCGACAAGCAAACAGCTTAGGTTTTCTAGTTTCAGGTGATATCTGTACCTTCAATCTGGCTCTAGAACGGAACCTGCTACAGCCTCTGAAAGACAGTAAAGTCGGTGGGGATCGGTCGGTATCGCCCGCAGGTCTCAGGGGGTTAATGTAATATTTGTACTCCGAAGGGTTTCCAGGTCTACACTCTCTCATCATCATGCCATTGTTGACCAGATGGTCTAACCTGAGCCTCGCGATGAAATACATGACATCCGCACATAGCAGCAGTGGCTAAAGGCATGATGACAAGCTGTCTGCTGTTGCTCAGAGAGACTGAAGGAGGACATTAACAATAAGGGCAGAGCGCAGAGCGCTGCGCTACGTCTTTGTGCTGCAGTTGGGGACAACACGTGGAGCGGGGCCTTTGCAGCCTCCTGCCTCTCAGGGCTCCTTTGGCCTGTGTATAATTGATGAGTGGAGTGAATAAGAGATGAGTTTGTGACTGTCAGCCAGCCTGATGGGGATGGACAGAGCTCAAGTTTGGCTCTCCTCATCTGGCTGATGATGACAATGATGGCGATGATGATGATGTTTTCTTCCACAACACTGTCCCGGACTCTGCCCGGGCCGTGCATCACCACCATCGTCACCGCTACCTCTTCTGGATGGCAACACAAAGACAGAGGGACGTGCCAGAAAAAGAAGAGGAAGAGGCGAGAGGCGGGGTTGGCGTGTGGGGGAGATGAAGAGAGCAAGAATGGAAGTTGGATAAAAGGAGGGCAGAGGATGAGAGTGGGGGAGGGGACCACGGAAACCGCTAGAGAGTGGAGAAAATCACTTAAATGAAATGATGACATGCAGATCAGACTTAGAGGTGCATTTGGTTGCAGTAGTGGCCTATAATCTGACCAGGCAAAATCCTTTTCACCTATATTTCTTCATTCATAATCAATCTCTTCTCATTTATCTCTGAGGAAATAGAGACAGTTTGGGGTAGGAAATATCGGGGAGGTCTTGTAGGTTGGACAGGAGCGTGCTGCCGTGGTATGAATATATTACCGGGATCGTCTCTGAATAATTTTCAATCTGTGTCCCCTTTTTAATAACAATTCTGCCATTCATGAGACAACAATTTACATATCAATGTGTTCCTTCAGAAAGGGATTACCAACAGAAATTGGACTTGTTACAGATATGGTGGAAAGAAGCGTTCTACAAATGGCTCATGAAGGAATGCATTTTCTCTCTCCCTGACATGAATGCTGATGCTAACTTGTCATTGTAGTGTTCGGAGATAAGTCAGCTATGTTGCTACATGGTAGTTTCAGGACAAAACTGTCAAGGATTGACCTGGCTTTGAGAGGTGAATGAGAATTCACCACTGCAGTTAGTGAGGGTGACATTGTAAGATGTGATCTGTGTGTATATGTAATTACGTATTTAAACATATTAGACAAAAAACATCCACATATAGAAGCTTGTTTTCTACATGATATGAAAACTAACTTTTGAACAGATAGATTCTTGTAATTCATTTTATCGGTGCCAGATGGGCCATCGTGATCCGAAACAATTTTTGGGATCAGGTTGTGACTGTTTTTTTTTTTAAATTTTCTGTAATCAACATTGCACATTAGACAACAATAGATATATGATAAATAAAAATTCACAAAGACCCAGGGATGTCACGATGCCAGAAATTTAGTGGTTGATACCGATACCAGTGAAATTCCACGATTCTTGATACCACAGTAAAAAACAAATGTAAAACAATAAATCCCATGTACTTCAGCATATACTCCCCTATTACTGTTTGCATACTGGTTAAACAGGCCATAATTCCCTCTCTATTATCTATTTTATATTTCTGTGTAAAGAACTCCTTCAAACAACTGTATTCATTCAAGTTTCTCGTCAAAAACTACATTTTACAAGATTACATTTGAACACATGATAATAACGTTAGAATTTACCTTCGCCCAAAACTCATTTTTACTGAACGCACCATCGTCACAGTTTCAGAATTTTGGCATGGACTTGGTACCGAAGTATCGGTTCTCGTGACATCGCCACAAAGATCACAATTTATTCTCAAAGTACAATATAATCTGCTTTATTTGGGATATGAATTGTTTCCATTTTGTTTTACCCTCAGGCCAAAATACCAAAATTTTGTGCACAAGATATGTTGGAAGCTAAGAAGCAGACTACCATCATCACACGTTTATTCTCCCAAGGTGATAACCCTTTCTGACTTTTATGACCTTTCCTTTATAGTGCCACCTTTACAAAAAAAACTGACGAATTTTAGTCATTTTTTTCTTCTTTACAGTAATTCCCTTTCCACGGATATCTGATTTTAGATTTTTCTATTCATGCATATATCATTTATAGCTGTCTGTCTGCTCCGTCCTTTGAAACTGAAAATGAGACGTGCTATGGGAAGCCGCTGGTTTAGTGGATAGCTGTGGTGGTGCCACGGAGAAAGAAAGTCTGCCCTTTACACAACCGCTGGGACCGGGTGACTGACATTTCTGCTAATGCCATCACATGAGCCGTGCCATTTCGGTGAAGACATGGACAGATGCCACCCTCTGCTCACACCACTGTGACCACACAGGAAACTCCACGTCTCCCTGTGTTTTCAAGTGAAAGCCTGCGGAGGTAAATTCTTATAGCCATCTATGGAAGTATGCTGCCTGCCTCTTTAAACGTCATATGTTGAATTCTTCAAATGATCAATGAGTGCAGGTGACAGCACGGAGGAAACGCAGGCGAGTACAGTATATACTTCCAGTATATGCTTGGACGTCGCGTGGCCTCACCAAACGTCACGTGGTTGAAGCTTTTATGTGTTGCATTTTACGGCTTCAAATGAATTTCAGACATGAAAAAGTTGCGTGTCTGAATGTAATTTAACGTTGTGCAATGTGTCGACCTCAGACGGATCCCGTCCGTTAACAATGCATGGTCCACTTTTACGGCACTCCTTGTAGTCTGAGGGGAGTATAGAGCTGCAGAGCTCAAGGACTCTCTCTGATAGACTGTACTCTCCCTCCTCTGCTTTGTGTCTTTTGGGGGAAGGTGTTAGTTGGATGTGAAGCAGGCGAGTAGCAGTGTAGCGAGGGGAGCCGAGAGTTTCAGCTGAGTCCAGCGTTTTTCTCTCCGCTCCCTGATGGCTCCCAGATGTTTTTTAAAGCAGCCGCTCTCTCTGCATTTGCTCTCTTTCTATCTTTTCCCCCCTCTGTGTCTCTCTCCTTTCACATATTTTGCCTGCCCTTCCAATTTTCCCTTTCCTCAGGGATCACACCCTTCGCAGAAAGTGCTCGCTTCACCTTGTCTGATCGTAATCACCCCTCATCAAATAAACAGTCCTTCTCCACACTTGTTCTCTTTATTTCTCTTTTGCTTCTCCCTCCTCTGTCTTTGCTTCGTACTCTCTCCCTCATCCTTCATCACTCATCATTCATCTCTGATGTCGGCCAATGGCATTCTGTTCCTATATACATATACATATATATATATATATATATATATATATATATATATATATATATATATATATATATATATATATATATACCGTACAAAGTTGTGTTTTTGCAGTGTTTGACTACAGAACCAACTGCCATCACCATCAAATGCATAGCCCATGCAAAATTCATGTGATTCTAATGCACTCTATAGTGCTAGTAAGATTCCTTCATCTGCTCATTCACCAGGAACCCAAAACATGGCAGACAATCTCTTCAGCCATTGTGTTTCTTCGGTTCAAGTGCAGAAATAGCAGTTGTGCTCGACCTGAGTGCTGTGTGAAAGCTCCTTTCCTCATGCATGAATGAGTGTGTGTGTGAAAATGACAGATATATAGAGAGGAAAGGAAGAAAGCGAGAGAGGAAGTCATAAGTCTCTATGAACCTCCCCCCTCTTCCTCAGCTCTCCTGAGAACACAGGAACTTTACTCTTATGAATGAAAATAACAGTCTTAATGGGAGACTGTCAGGCTCCATTCACTAACAATGTGTGTACACAGCCTTAAAGGCTCTATGTGATATTCAGAGCATTAATATAGCACCAAACAACTTTTTGCTATGTAAAGATATAGAGGAGTAATGTCTACCTGAGCAGAGAATGAAGTCACTCTCCCTCTGTAATTGGAGTTCGTCAGTGCTTTGTCGACATAGCCGGCCGGCCGCCCTTGCTTTTACTGCACGTTCGTGCATGTGAGCGTGCCCCACTGGCTAGCTCACGGCCGCCGCTCTGCACTGTATACGGCGGTTACAGCTGATAACGCTGCGGAAGTGTAGCACCCACCCTCCGCTTCCCCCTCAGGTAAACACTGTTATCTCTGTCAGCACTTTCTCTGTTGTTTGCACTATTAGCGCTGTTAGCACCGTTAGCTGAGAGCCGCTGGCTCGCCGTCGCCATGTTGAGAGCCGTTGAGAGGCAATAAGAAATGCTCCCAATTCCGTATTTAGTACCTTTGATTTACCTGCGAAGTAATGAGAGAATATCAACATCCAAATACCTGTGGAGCTCTGTTCTTCAATGCTAACCATTTTAACATAACAAACGTAACAAAACAAGAATACCCAGCAGACATATACAGCAAACTCTCAATAAACAACATAATTATTTCATGTCAGAAAAGGGTTAGGAAGAAGTGAAGATCTATCAAGTCCTACCTCCTTTTTATATTCAATAGTTCAATAGAAAAAAAATTAAATAAGACTTTTGCTTGTCTATTTGGCCTTTTAAATAAATATTTGAATTTTTTACATGTATTTACACTATATTTTAAATGCTCTAACTAGTCATGCTCTTGTCTTTACTTCTCCTGTTTGCTTGGAAAACTTGGTGTATCCATTTGTTTTGCAGCAGTTGCATTATGCATCTGTTTTTCCAATATTGTATTCATTTTCTTTTCTTTTGTTGTTTTTGTTGTTATGTGTTTTGATATCTGCATCATTTCTTGATGTGACCCTAATTTTCCGCCGTGGCTAGGCTCCAACATATTAGCCATAAAGTCAACGATGCAGCCTACACTTTGGAATTACTAACAGCTCTGAGGGGAATAACGATGTCTTTTTAATCGTTGATATATTACACACAACATTTCAGATCAGATTTGGCCAAAACATAAGGGACCTATTTGTTTGTTTGCCCTATTTGGGCTTTTCCACTTGCCCTGACTAACCTAAGGGGAACACCACATCATTTAGCTGCCTGTTCATCCTGCATAACATCCTTGATGACAATGAATGGTCCCTCTATGCTCCTGCCACGTAGAATTAAATACATAGGGTGATATATTTTACTCATTGATGCATGTCAACTGCTGACATGATTTTCGCAACAGCTGTAACAGTAGAGGACATGTGTGACAGACGTCTCCTTTAGATTATGTAGCTGTAGTCCTTCCTCTCTCTCTCTCTGGATACAGGTTTCACATGAGCGTTCACCGACAGACAGAGACGTTGACTGTAAACACTGTGATGTGTTTTGATGACGCACAAGCCAGTGCAAGCTCATTGATATGGAGAGGGAACCGAGGGCAGGAGCTTCCTCATCAGCAACATTCCTGTGATGTTGACCGAATGAACTCCAAACTCTACCGCGTAGTATTTAAACGTGTGTGTGTGTGTGTGTGTGTGTGTGTGTGTGTGTGTGTGTGTGTGTGTGTGTGTGTGTGTCTGTGTGTGTGTGTCTGTGTGTCTGTGTGTGTCTGTGTCTGTGTGTCTGTGTGTGTGTGTGTGTGTGTGTGTGTGTGTGTGTGTATGTGTCTCTGTGTGGAGATGTGCATTAATGTAACAAAGCCTAAGAGTTCGTTCACATGGACGACTCGAGCTGCTAATTTAACTGGCTGAGCTCCTGTTTTACACTAAACCACACTCATTGCCAACCTTAAGCTAATGTCATCTTTTTGTCATGCTCCATAACATTTCATTGGATGGAACTATCTGCTGCATGAATTTTTGTTTTGTTTAATAAGTGTTGCTTGCTCCTGCAAACGGATCACATTGCTGGGATTAGTTTTACAGTATACACTCTATTTTTAGGTACACCCGTACAATTTATTGCAATTCAATACTACTGATCTGCCATAAATTGTTGTATTTCTAATTCTATCTTTAAAAAGTTAATAATATTCAGTTTTTGCTGACATTGTTGGAAATGTGTAAAGTCAATTATATATTATTGTGGTCATAGTTAAAAGTTCTCTATACAATATCCACAGCATTAATATAGCAGCAAACAACTATTTGCTATGTAAAGAAAAGGAGTAGTGTCTACCTGAGCAGAGAATAAAGTTGCGTTCCCTCTTTGTGTGCAGCCTAGTCGCACAGAAAGGCGTGGGAATGACACGATAATGCGAGAGGCAAAAGTGTGAAATAAGAACGGCATTCTTGCTTTAGGCGTGTCATTTGTAGGCCATGTACTGACTGCAATGTAAATGCATGCAATGACACTGACACGCTACCCTCTGGTGGACAGGCGTGATATTGGGTTGGTGTGTTGTAGTCCGAGCTCCGTGCTTTGTTGACATTTGGGGACCGGCCGCCGCGTGTGCCTTGTAGTGCATGTTCATGCATGCATTGTCGTTGTTTGCACTGTTAGCGCTGTTAGCTGCGAGCTGCTCAGCCATCTCCATGTTGAGAGCCGTGCGGAGGCAATAGAAATGCCGCGTTTAGCACCTTTTTAAGGTGATGTTATACTGAACCCCATTATATTGAAAGGTGTTTCTAATATTTTGTCCTTCTATTTACATACATGAGGGGGGGCAGAATATACTGTATTCAGCTTGCGAGGAGTGACAAGGTCGCGGAGCCACTCGCCCGACTCTGAAGTCGCATAATCTGTGAGCCGCGTGTCTGAAATGATGTCAGTGCAATTATGTATGTAGGCTATATTCACACAAATATGCAAACATACATAGAGACAAAGCTAGAATGTCTCACACATGCTTTGAGGAATTACCACATTTCCTTTTCCTTTGTTTCCTGTTTCACAAAACTTTCTTCCCATTTTTAATCCTCAACCCAAAAACCATAAATGAAAAGCAGATATGTTTGTGGTCATGTTGATACTGGAGTTCTGAGCAGTGTGATGGGAGAAGTCCGTGGGGAGAAATTTTCCTCTTCAAAAGAGACGGGCATGAATGTAATTATCGCACAACAATGCTTATAATTAGCAGGAGTACAAGCTGGTGCACTTCGGCACAATGACGAACCTTGCTCCAGATTCTTTGAATCATATTGCCTTTTCTTCTTGTAGAAATGTTCATTATCATATGATGAACTGTGGACCTGGCTCTTCCTGCTCACATCTCACTCTGTTGATTTCTCTGCCACTACGGATAACCCCTTTCTTCTTCTCTTCCCTCCTTTTTTCCTTATGCATTTCTATTCTTCAAACGGAACTGCCCTCTCTCTCACTCTCTCTCACACTGATTACCACTTACTGTAAAGAGTGCTTTCCATAATCTCCTTCCCCTCTCCTCCCTCTGTCCCTCCCTATTCTTATTAAAAGCTCTCCCACTTTAGTGTCGCCCTGGCCCAGGTCCTACTCGCCTCCACTAAATGATCCGAGGCATCTTCTTTTCCATCCTCCTTCCCTCCCTAACTCCTCTCCCTGTCCTCTCTCTATCCTTCCTGCTCTCTCTCTCTCGCTCTCTCGCTCTCTCGCTGGCTCGGCATGTAAGGAGTGACGCACGGCCCTGCTGTCAGGGAGAGATAGCAGACCCGACTCTGGCTGTGACGTCACCAGGTTATCTCCAAGCTGTCCTTCTGCAGAACTAGTAATAGTATCTAGGCTGCACATAAGAACAACCGTCAAGATTACGGTGCTTCTGCTTGTACAGTGTATGAGAAAAAATGCACACACATGCAGTCACGTTTCACACCTCCAAAACCCCGAACCAATTACCAGTACGCATGTCTTCGTGCCACACTATTGCATGCCAGTCACACACTGTGTAAATCCCTTACACACATATATATGACATTATTAACATGCAAGGTTTATCCTTTTCCCATGTGTGCAGCTACAGTGAAATGCTCACAGCATTCCTTGGACTTTAAATAGTAATTCAAACAACCACCCATGAACAGATAGGATCACACGACACACGACATGCTGCATATGCAAAAAGGATGACTTACTTTATACTACAAAGCCTCAAATGATCTCGTCTTTCTTTCCTTTATTTTCACAGCTTTACACATTTATCTTTATGTTTCATATACGTTGATATTGAATTGAATCTTATAAAAACATGAAATAAATATAATTAACCACAAAACATACAAAACCAGAGAAAAGCAGAAAGTACTCACATTTAAAGGGGACATATGCTCTTTTTCAGGTTCATACTTGTATTTTGGGTTTCTACTAGAACATGTTTACATTCTTTAATGTTCAAAAAACACATTATTTTTCTCATACTGTCACTCTGAATATACCTGTATTCACCCTCTGTCTGAAAAGCTACGTTTTAACTCCTGTCTCTTTAAGCCCCCCTCCTGAAAAAACCCAGTCTGCTCTGATTGGCTTGCAAGAAAAATATGGTTCACCTTTACAAAGGTAGTTCTCAAGCTGGGGGTGATATATTCTAATGAGCTAATGAGCATGTGACTTAGGAAGGGGAGCCAAATCTGAAAGGCTTGTTCAATCACATGTTTTCTGATCTAGGCAGCCCACAAAAAACTGACTGGGTTGTCTTATTTCACAGTTTGTGGGTTAGTAGGCACTCCAGATACCCAAATGTATGACCACAAGCACTGAAAAAGTGAGTTTTCCATGATACGTCCCCTTTAAGGTACCAACAAATGACATTTATGCTTTAAAACTGACTCAAGAGATTAATCAGTGATCAAAATTGTTGCAGATTAATTTTCTGTTGATCAACCAATCTATTGATCGACTCATCACTTTAATGGTGCCTTCAAATGAAACTCATGAGCTCGTGGATACAACATGGGAAGTCGTGTACACGATATGCTTGGCGTTCAAGTGTTGAGAACACTTGAACGTTAATATTGCAACAGCAATATTAGCGTTACTGTCGGTGTCTAGAAGCCACAGAGGCTAACAATTTAGCAAGCTAGCAAGTGGGTAACATAATGCAGTAAAGGCAAAAGGCATAATGACAGAGGAAAAAGATGAGGCAGTTGTGAATATCAACATTTTCCTCAGACATATTATAAAATTACGAAGAACAACAATATACAACTAAAATTAGAATATATTAACTTATTATGTACCGAAAAATGAACTTCCATGGCCTCCGCCATTTCTGACAATGTCAACAAACACGTCACAACTCGTGAACTTTGAGCTTTCCACTTATGAGGTCGTGAATACAACAAGGGGGGGGGGCGTTCATATGGACTCTTCTCGTGAACACGGTAAACACGACCCCATTTGAAGGCACCATAACTCTAGAACAGAATAAAACATATGAAAGAATATTTGAAAGTCAATCATTGAAAAATAACGAGAGCAATAAATGAACCAGTATGTGATGCAATTGTTCCATCAGAGAATACATAATAAGCTGTTAAATGAGGCTCTGCTCCAAAGACCGATAATGGAAAAGTATCCCAGCTGTCCACCCATTATTGGGGTTAATGTGGAACCAGTGAGCACCATTGATGCACCATCTCCTCCAGTAATGAGCGGAGAGCTGTGCTGTGCTGTGTTTTCACATGATGAATGGATAGGGAGGTACCAACCCCTGGACAGCTGTTTGATCAAGTCTCTCAGCTTGTAATTAAGTTCTCTGTGTATTATTGGATATTAATGAGCATTTAAATTCATAATTGTTTGTTTCTGAAAAATACAAATTTTGTCCCAAAATGTGATATAAAAAACAGCACCTTTAATGATAATGGTTGTACCAGGGTTTAAGTGGGTCAAAATCTGCGTATTTATCCGACGTTCTCCTGGGGTTCAGTCCCCGATGTCCTGTCCAGTTCGAACCTAAAGCCTTGCTTCTAATACAAAGGTAAGCTTTGTTCTTCTTCTTTGTTAATGTGACAGCATAATCCCTGAGGTGCTGTCAAAAGTACGCCAGCTCCACAGAGAGCTCCACAGGAAGAGAAAAAAATAAAATTTCCAATACCTGATTTCGCGTTTACGGTCAGTCTTAGAGTAAACCCCAACTGATTGAAACCTTTACTCACGAAGCAGAAAAAAGGGCCACGCTCTCAATATTCCTTTGAAGTGGAAAATCAAGCAATGGTGAAGTTCAGTGGGTTTGGGTGGGATGAATAAAATTGGACGGCCTGCTTTTTTCCATTTCATTGAATTCAGATCAGGACATGACGCCAACTCTTAGATGTGTCGCAGAATTTGGCATCGCCAGTGATGGCAGAGACAGCTGGATCCAACAGCCCCCCCCCACCTCCATCAGAACTAACTCAACCACCCACAAAGCTCCTGCGTTTTGATCATCCTGCTCTTTGTTATAATTTATGGATCCTTCTCTTTCATCTGATTCATATTCTCTACTGCTTTTTTTGAAAAGAGTAAAGAATGTTCCAAATTTCATTGCTTCATCGCTGTTCTCATATTGCATACAATTGTTCTCAGGATACATCATCATCATCATCATCATCATCCTCATCCTGCCCAGCACTTGGCTGAGAGGGATTCACAGTCTTACCAGAATGGGGACAGCCAGACACAGGCACATGTTTGGAGTGGTGTCTGGGTGTGACTATGTTAGAAGACAATAGAAAACCGCAGGACAGGCTTCCCCAAAGTAATGACGTTGAGCATGAGCCGCTGCGTTTTCCTTTGTGTTCACCAGCTTACATCAGCCAACCATGATGCAACATGGCAAAGGAGAAGCAGCTCACAACAGACAGTGCAATGTTGCAGAATAGCACTTTGAACGTGAAGCACGATGTGACATTTGCAGCTGGTGAGGAGGACCTGGATCAGTTTTCTTTTTAGAGCTCATAGTACTGTGACAATTTGATCACACTCTCCCTCTGTTCACTCACTTTTAGTTGAATCTGAGCTCTGTGGAGGAGGGATAACATCATACTACCAGATGAAATACTAAGCACTAACTAAAGAGATTTGTCACAGTTGTATGAGCGGAGAACTTTACTTCTCAGATCTGATCAGTTTAGTCAGGTGTCTGTTGATAGAGATGGTTTTTGGCGTGTGTGGTGACACTATGGCACTTCTCCTCCAGCTGTTGACCCTACTGTTCATCACGATCACCTTTTCCTCTCCCATATTGATTCTGATACTTACATGTAAACTCGGGGTATTAGTTGTAGGTATGTATCCAATCCAATTTTTCCTTTTAAAATCAGTAACCTCATTATGCAGAAGGAATAATTTTACATTTTGGGTAGTATGTTTGTTCGCTTTTTGCCGAGAGTTTGATGAGAAGATTGATATCACTCTCATGTCTGTCCAGGCTGTAGTACTCGAGTCCAGTCTCGGTCTTGAGTCCGGTCTCGAGACCACTTTTTTGAAGTCTTGTTGCCTTGCCTTGCCTTGTTGGACTCTGAATTGTTTGGTCTCTGGCTCGGCTGTTGAGAAATGGTAAAGTTGTTCCGGGCTGCTGATTCAGGTTCAGCTGTGCAGAGCGTTGAATCTTCCAACAAGATGCGTGAAACAAGGAATACCCTCCGCCTCTTCCTTAATGTAGTGGTAGAAACCTGAAATGGTCCTCAAACCTAAATTCTATATGCATTGATTAGTTTGATGTCAGAAGATTGATCAATATTGTTTATAAATTGGTCCATCCTCACTCCTTAATCACTATATTAGCATTGGAAAGACACTATTGCTTATTTGGGTCTTGAACAGGACTCAATTTGCTCTGGACTTGGTCTTGACTCAGACTCGACGGGACCTGGTCTTGGATTTGACTTAGACTCGATTAAGTTGGTCTTGACTACAAACCTGTGTCTGTCTGTTAAATATACAGCAACCGCCAGCTGCCAGTTAGCTTTGCTTGGTACGGGGACTGGACACAGGAGGAAACAGCTAGCCTAGCTCAATCCTGACTACCAGCACCTCTAAAGCTCATTAATTATCACGTTATATGTTTTTAATTTATTAGTCCTGAAAATTATATTAACTATTCCTCTAAGGTTTGTGTAAATTGTAGGTTTATTGTTGTTATTTATTGGCTGACAAATACGCCGATACCAAAATATCTGTCATATAAACAGATATCAATCAGGCTCTATTGCACGAGTCACGTTGGTTGGATATATGTCACCGCCGGTAGCTGATGGACATAATTTGTACATCCAAAGTTGCCTGTTACTCTCCCCAAATACTGTATGCTTCACTGTGACCTGATATTGCAAGTCTACACTGTAGTGAACAGTACGACACTTACAGTAACAATATGCATTCAGTGTATTTGTTTCTGTTCACTGTGTTTCTATTGTAGTTTGAGCCATATTTATGCAACACACAAGGGATGAATGAAACAACTCTTCACATGTAGCTGCACCTGTGGTCCAGTTCTGTTCAAATATGCAACTTGCACCGGCCTCTTATATAATGGTCTTTATCAGTGCACCAGTCGTTGATTTATAGGAACCTATAAGTAATTCAGAAGCATAAACAATTCTCCACAAACAATGAGAGCATGAGGGTGACAACTGACAGAAGTGAAACAGTGAACTGATCGCACGGAGAACGGATGGCAGGAAATCACCTGAGAATGCTGACGGTCACTTCTGATTACATTAGAACTCTCTCCATCATAATACATTCATCATCTTAGAAGAGGCATATGTAAAGACGTGACACCGAAAATAGATTTATGGACACAGATGAAGAATGCTCGTTCTTTAATGCTTCACATCAAGATTCAAACCACACTACAGTTCTGTCACGACGGATTCAAGAATTAGACGACCGTCCAAAAATAATCAAAGTATAACTATCAAAATAGAAAGTGCTCAGGTTAAATGGTAATTTTATGAATTTATATCATCCAATTGTCCTGTCACATCTTATAATGTGTAGTGCACCTTGATGTTATTGAAAGATGATTTGGAATCTGGCTGTGAATTGTGAGATACATACAAATCACATTATTATAATTAATGTAATCATACATGATCCTGACTCCTTTTCTGTCTGGCCCACCTGAATCAAAGAGAATAATGTAAACTGACTGAATGAATGAATGAAATGGGAGTAGCTTCAAAGATGCAAGAGTGTTCCTTTCATATAGAGTGCTGCAGGAATGAGTCCTAAAACCCGGAAATGAGTTAGCATTTTAGCACTTCCTGTTCCCTCGTCTGGAAGTCAATGGGTTTTTAGTTAGATGCCTGAAATAAGGTCTGTGGTTCACACAAGCTGAAGAGATTTTAACGTTTTGTTCTATAACATAAAATACGTCAGTAAATATCCCACTCGTGAATTTTGAAGCCTTTATGTGTCTTAAAAAAGGCGGTTGCTAACAAGCGGCTAAATGAGACTACTAAACGTCATCACGCCGACTCGTCCACCTTTACAGCCTCGTGTATACTCGCGCTCATGCGACCGTGTTGTTGTTTGTTTATAGCCTAACGTTATTTTTTACTTCTGGCGAATGCATTCACACTTCAAAAATCATAAAAGTGGTGTTCATTTGTGAAGATTATATTGCTGAACAAAACGTGTAAGCATCATAAACGTTGCCATATAGCTTAGTTTTTTGCAATAATCCAAAATCCAATGAAAAAAATCCCATTGGCTTTTTGTCAAGGAAACCAGGGCGATGCTGACTTCCTGGTTGGCCTACAAAAATACGTCATCCCTGGAGCGCTCTATTTCTGGGCTTCTTCTTCCTGATTGCTCAAAACATGTGACGCAGCACCAGGCAGTAGGCAGTATGGTGATAACTGTCCTCTCTTTTTGGGATCTCACTCACTCCTGCTGGCCTGGTTGTGTGATTCATACCTCATCTGGTCGTAAGTCATAGGAAGGACAGAGCAAGGAGAGGGACGGCGGCCACAATCCCTCTGTGGCCTCAGATGTGCCAGCGAGCCTTTAGTCCCCTCCTTTACAGTGATCAGTGAGAAATGAGCGATCTGAAAAAGGGGAGTTAGTCTCTTGAGCTCCTGGCTGTTAACCTGGCAGACGGATACAAGTGAAAATTTGATTCTTCTTCGCAGTGATCAGAGGCGTCACAAGAGACGGTGCCAGAGCTCGGAAACAATCTCTTCATTTTCTCGACATCAAAAGAATGAAGTGTGTGCAAATGTAGCGACTCTAAAGAGGACAGGAGAGAGATAAGTGCAGAGCTTAAAATGGGAGACAGATAATCGTGTCCTCAGTTTGCTTTGGCGAGATCCTCTCCTAACTGAGCCAGAGAAATCAAACAGGTCAATGAACTATAGAGGCATACAGCCCCCCAAAAACTCAGCCAGTTTCATCAGTCACCCCTCACCATTGGCAGCTCTCAGTGTGTTAAATTTACTTCTAATTGATTACAAGTTGTTGCCCAGTTCACTTCATGGTATCAGATAGATAATAAAAATCCAAAGCATGTCCAAACTTTGCGTTCTGACAATAAGCCATTATTCTGATTGAAGAAAGATGATGTTTCTAAGGGTTTTGTTCCCGTGATTACACCTGCTGTCCTGTGTCTTGGGGAAAAAGTACTTTTATTTAGTTTATTACAGATTGATACCATATAATAGTGATTCAAACTACTGTTTAATTGATTCACAAGCTTCTAAAGGACCATTTAAGTACAAAGGCAAACGTTTTATATCTGTTCCAAATGGCCACATTCAAGGGCATGGCGAAAAGCCTGGTGTCATAGAGAGTAATGCAATGAACTGTCCAAATGGGGATAATGGTCCATACTTTTTGACAAACTCGCGTGTGTACCCTCGAACCTCCGCAGCTGCTTAATTGGGGCTGGCGCGGAAACCCGGCGTGTGCCTCTTGAAATTTGAAACGGCGGTCTGCGGCCGTGCCAACTGTTGATGATTGACTCGTTGGTCTGTGGAACCCACGACCAAATCACTGTCTTTTCACGTCCTTCCAAAACACACCAGTAACCAGAGAGCCGATGTATTTTTAAAGACGAGAACACTGAGGAAGGAAGTAGAAAACAACCCATGTGTTGTACAAAATGGCACAAAAAACATCACGTCTTCCTGTGTATTGCTGTAGATGTATATTTGTCCACAGCTCCCACTACAGTGTCAGGGAGTAATGGTAACTCTCGCACAGAGAGAGCACAACTCATGAGAGTGTACGTATTAATTGCTGCGCACACAGCTGCAGAGGAGATGGCACACGCATTGGAGCAGGGACCATGCTGTGATCTGTACATTACAATGACCCGCTCCCTGTACATTATCCCGCTTATTACACGGCTACTTACTTAAGAAATCAATAATTTGAAGCGTTTAAACTTTTTTTCCTTTTCGTTATCGCAACCTGTTTCTGGCGCTGTACAGCGTGTATACTATATACCTACTGTTTCCACCCGGACGACAATACAGCTACACCTATGTCGTTTCCCGGTAGAGAAGATGCTCGCGACACAACGTGGTTTGAGCTGCACCCGCCGCACATCACAGCGTGCAGCGCCCAAAGTTGGGCTTTGCTCAACGCAGCGAAAAGCCACCGTGGTGTGGCACAAGTCATTGAAAATAAGGGGTTTCAGAGCGCAGTGGTGCAGTTGTCGCGTTGTGTCTGAAAGGACCTTCAGTGAGTGAGAGACGGAGAGAGAGATGGAGAGTACTAAGAGAAAGAAATACTCAAGCAGGGGCAACACATGAATAAAAACTGATAAATATTAGTTTATACCAGAGATTCACACAAGTTCTCACCAGAGGGGCGAATTATTCAGTTTTCTTTCCTGAGAATTAAAAGTAAAATTAAGTAGGCCTACTGCCTATTTAACATTAAAATGCGGTTGCAGTGTACTGAATATTTTGTTATTTTCAGTCTTTAAAGATATCCAGATTACAGACTCAAACTCAATTTTGTTATGGGGGAGGACCCCCAGACCCCCGCTTTGGTTTTGAAATCCTCCCTTTTTTTAAGGTCTCAAGGTTGGCAAGTATGTTCTAAATGTTTACCTGAAATTCTACACTTTCATGGGCTGCCACCCTTCAGGTTATCCACTGATCTGGTAGATAATAAAGACAGTAGAAGGCCAAACCCAGAGGTGTCTGTGATAGATTACTGTAGTGCCCTCTGCACTGTTTATCAGACCTCTTCCTCTTTACTGCCTGCATCTATCAGGCTCGCAGTAGTTAAATACTGAAGATAAAAGCATATAGTGCAGGGCCGACATAAAAACAGCCACTCGGCTGATTTATTAGGTTGTCCTCCACCAAAGATCTGTGATTCTCAGGGCCACAGTGCAACGACTGGCCTGCAACATGTTGTGTTTTATCCATTGTGCCTCCTGGCAGTAATTGTCACCTCCTTAATGGCTCTGTTTTTCAGCGTTGATGCATTTTCTCATGTTGGTGAAACGCGGAGCCACTCGGAACATGGTGTTCTTTAGGTGACTGGCTGATGTCGCACTAAAGGCCAGCAGCCTTTGGCACATGTTGCCTCACAGTTCGCTGTGCTTTCTATTCACTCTTCGAGATTCACAGGGTTTCTTGATTTGATAGGACTCGAGGAAACACATCTCCCGTGTCCTGCCCGTGGTTAATCTGAAGCTGACACTATGCGATGGTTGTTTAAAATGTGTTGCCTGCAGTTCTTCTCTGTTTGATTGACATTTGGAGATAGCCGAGGCTGATGGAAAGGGTCTGTTTGCTCACAGCGAGAGAGAGAGAGAGAGAGAGAGGGGAGAAGATAGACGAAGAGATTGAGAGAAAATGGGAGAGCGGGGCATCCTGAACTACGATAACCTTAAGTCCTCCTCTGATGACACATGCTCCCATCTCTGACTGGGTTGATTATGGTGACAGCAGCCTTTGCTCATCTCAGTCTAGCCTCTGCATCACATCGCTATGATGAAGACGCTGGAAAGGAAAAACAGTCTTTGTTGCTGCTCTGGGAGAAATGCCTCTGTGCATCTATGCCTTTGTTATGTCTCGCTATTGAAGACCGGGTTCTTTTGAACAGAGAGAAAGATCTGCTTTTGAAAGGGGCTATATGTAAGAATCAGAAATTGCTTGTTCACAGCGACACCTGTGGCCGCAATGTCAACGAAAGTCAGCGTCCTGTTGCTCGCACTCGCCCGTGTGCACGCGCTACCTGAATGTGAGCGAGCATCCGTCAAAACAGCGAGGCGACACACGTCAGCTAAAACACAATATCACTCTATATTTCACCTGCTTGGCAGTAATGTTAGCTGACCAGACTAAGGTCTCTCCATGGATCAATGCCGATTCTAGTGTTGCCTTTTCCTTTCTCAGCTTGCGGACCGCGGAGGGAACGGGGGGGGGGAGGGGGGAGACACCCGGTCGGGGGGGGGGGAGAGACCGACACCCGGTCGGGGGGGGGAGAGAGACCGACACCCGGTCGGGACGATAACGTAACTCGCTGCGGAGCCCCGTCACTTCACAAGACACGGGAAACCTCTGTTGGTCTGGAGGAGCGGCAGCATTTATTTCTGCAAAAACGTCCACTGCACATTCACTAGATATTCTCAGAGCTAAACTAACTCTCTGCAGTGTGTAGTGTGCGCGCGTTCACGTGGAGGTGGAGCGAGCCGAACGCGGTGTGCAGGCAGCAGGCAGCAGGAGCAGAGCTACTGCGCGCTCGCGTACCCACACGCGAGCGCGCATGGGAATCCGACCCGTTAGGATTTATGCGCGTGAAAAGTTACAAATAGTCCCTTTGAAAATATAAAATGAAAGTTTTGATATTATATTTTTTGTAAAACAACTTAAACAGGTTGAATTCTTGAACCTGAATTATATATTTCAGGTAAAGAAAAGAAAAAAAACATAAAGAACAAAACAATTTATTGCAACACCCAATAAACATGGATAGGAGCACTAGAATTACGTAAGCCTTTAACAGTTGTACAGTTAGTGTTGAAGCAGTATATAATACCTTTGCTCCACATTGTTTATCTTTAATGTTGTCAACATTACAGTAGCTTTTTTTTATTTTGCAGAGTAGAAGCAGCTCTCCAGTCATTTTCTGAAGGGAGAAGAATATTATTTCTAAAAACTGACAGTGTTAATCTGTGAGAGGAGAATACCAAACAACAACTATATTTATGAAAGTCTGAGAGGAAGTGTGCAGTCTGACTCCTGATAACTCTACCAGGCTGTTGATAAAGTCGGTGAGAAAAAAGTGCTCTGTGGACTCGCTGAGAGATTTATGATTTAATGATGACCTGCTGACGTCACTACATTTTTACTGAAATGTTTTACTTATCTGATTTGATAAGTTCCTATCATCTCAATTATCATGTGTTCAATGGTTAGTGTTAATTATCTACTGTGATCGCATGTGGGTTCTATTGATCTCTTATAGATGCTGACGTACATGGTGTCTTTGTCTGGGTCACATTATTAATGCCAAAGCCTTAGTTAATGAATGGCTACAGTCAGAGTTTGTGTTACTGGCTAAATGTTGAATTAAGCCATAGATTTAAAAAAAAAAAAAAAAAGAAGATTAAATGTAATATTCTGTCATGTGCACTGCATCACGCTTCCTCCACTGGAAGGGCACCCTATATGATACTGCATCATATTTTCTCAATCTTAAAGCCACCCTAGAGGGCACTTAATCATGTTTTCTTCACTGGAAGGGCACCATATATGGCACTGCATTATGTTTTCTCAATTTTCATGGCACCCTATATGGCACTTCATCATGTTTTCTCAATTTAAAGTCACCCTAGAGGGCACTTCATCACTTTTTCTTCACTGGAAGGATACCCTAGGCGGCACTTCATTATGTTCTCTTCACTGGAAGGGCACCCTAAAGCAGGGTCTGAAATTAACTTTTTTCGCTGCCTGCCACTGCGGCAGGCAAGTATTTCTTTTTATCTGCCACTTTTGAAATCTATGTGCTAAATGAAGGAATAACATTTTAGATCTGACGTCATTCAATGTTCGATATATTTTACATAAAAAAACATATGCATGGTAAATAACAGTGTGGAATTACACCGTGGCTTCCGGGGGAGGGAGGGTACTGTACACAGTACTGTACTGTACTTTGCTATTGTCATCTACAGTGGTTATTTGCATAAAAACACACAATTCAAATGATTGTGATTATTTAAATATTTGCTTTGATTAAAAAAAGTCTTGGCATGCTGTTAGGAAGTTAAACAGGTCATAATTCTCTCTCTCATATCTGTTATATTGCTGTGAAAATATCTCCTACAAACAAATGGATTTATTCAAGTTTCTCGCCAAAAACTTAATTTTACGAGATTACATTTGAAAACATTTTGATAACGTTGTAATTTAACTTTGCCCAATAGTCATTTTTACTGAGCAGAGCTTGAACGCCTCATAATTGTAAGTCAATGGCACCTCCGTTAGCGTTAGTAGCTCCGTTATTTTGCCAAGCAGGACTGCGCTGCCCACCGGCTGCTAACAGATAACATTACTAACTCTCCTCCTGTCGATTTCAACACAGATTTGTTGTTTACAGTGTAGAATTATCAGGGAAATAACAGGGCGCGTCCCCTCAGATTGAGTAGCGCCATGCTTTTGAGCGCTTTTTTTCTCTCCGCCGTCGCTCCGGTCCCAAACAAACTGAAACATGATACAGCGTGCGTATGCGTCATTGTGCATGCGTAACTGTTGGAAAGCATGAATAAGAGGAATCGATAGACACGGAGGCATGAGATGCCAAAGAATCAGACAACTAGGAACCATCGAGAACCAATTCTCTATTCCCATCCCTAGTGTTTTCCCTGTCGCCAAAGTGGCAGATGGCCTGATGATTTTATCCGCCAATGCCAACAATTTACCCGCATTTGGTGGGTGGCGGGTGCTAATTTCAGACCCTGCTCTAGAGGGCACTTCATCATGTTTTCTCCACTGGAAGGGCACTCTAGAAGGCACTTTATCACGCTTTCTCTACTGGAAGGACACCCTTTAGGGCACTTTGTCACGTTTTATCTACCATAGGGGCATCCAAGAGGACGCTGGCCCCCCATTGAGTCCACTAGTTGTCACATGCACCACTGGCGATGGCTTGGACATCGTTCTGAAAACATCTTGCTGTGTGTTCGAGTGTCTGTTCTTCTAATGCGGCTTATAGTGTAGCTTGCTGGCTCCATCACAAGAACGAAATGTTGTGTGTGTGTGATCATTGTTGTGAATATTTGCGTATGTGTGAGAGAATTTGTCTTATTTTTATATACAGTATATAGTTTTTATTGAACCATTATTTAACCGGGATTGTCTCTTGGGATTGAAATCTTGGCAAAAATGGCCATATGTACAGTATGTTACACAAACCAACACTCGCATATGGAAGAAAAGTAAGAAAAGACGGAAAAACAATAAAAGGCATTATAAGACTTTAATGGGGGCATTCATGTATGTATATATATATATATATATATATATATATACTGCATACACTGATGTGTGCGTGCATATGACTGTTTGTGCATGCATGCATGCATGTCTCAGTCTCAAGAGATTCCTCACAGCCACTGGCATTTGTACATTGCATCATGTTGTCGTATTTCATCTCTTACATGAGATCATGAAGGAAACATACATTAGTGAGCGAGGCTATTGTTCATGCCTGCTACATTTAGTGGAATATGACTCTTGCGTGCATTTTTATTTCCATCTCGTTGCTCTTCTTGCTCAGGAAATTTAACATACAGTATATACTTTCAGCTGCAGTAGACGCTGCAGAGCCGGTATGTGATAAGAATCTCCCAGCCTGACCACAACCACCGCTGCCGTCGCCACCGCTGCCACAGTCCCTCGAAGAAATAGATCACCTCCAAATATCGTGTTATGTAACCTTTAAACAACTGCAGATTTCTCTCTCTCTGCTTCGTTCTTGAGAGACACGGGACCACAAGCGTGCCTGGAGGCCAGATGCAGATGATGGTCTGTCAGTTTGCGGACCCATGGTCAGGCCATCATGATGACATTAACACTCCAAGAATGTCTGTAGCACTCACTCTCGACCATCTTTCCACCCTCAGCTCGAGCAGTGTAGGCTAATTCTCCCCCTGCAGAATGTGGATTGTTATGAAGATTTGCTTGTACAGTATGTTTGTTAAACCGCAGCGCTCGCTCTTTAGGTAAGCCTTTCTTTTCTTTGTGGCGTGTGGAACTCCTCGAATTCTTTATATAGTATGATCTATAGTATAGACGAGATTTTTACGTAAACCTTTGGGATGAAGCACAAAACGAAAGACTTTCCTTTAGTCACTAATCAGTAGTGATTAAACGTCTGCTGAGTTTTGTGTGACACGGTGGCAACAGCAAGCCAGTTTTGACCACTGGAGCAATTGCCGTGCCGCATCAGCGGGTGTAAGTGAGGACATATGAAAAGACATTTTTCATGCATCACAGAAGTCCCTCTGGATCTGCTCGTAACATGCACAAGAGCTTCAAATACTTTGAGGGGGGTCAAGCTCCCTTCCATTGGCTCAATCTCACCACCTGATTCCCGTCTCTCCTCCTCCTTCCTCTCTTTTTCACACTGACCATTTTTTTGTGTGATAGCAGCCCTGATGTGACGAGGGTTTCATGAAAGAAATATTTAGACAGATCACAAGCTTGAGCCCGTGCTTTGAAGCCCACGATGGTGGTGTTGACAGCAGCTACTGGAGCGCCTAATTAGGCTGCGGAGACTTGCACCTCTGTGAGGGCTTCTCTGATGCAACTTGGAAGGCGCCCAGCTAATGCCACCACCACACAGTAACAGTGTGGAGATAAAGCATGCAAAGTAACTGATGAGTGTTTGTATCGTGTCACTCACATCTCCAGCATCCAGTCAGGATGTAATTGCTGATCGCTTTGGAGAATAGTCTGGAGAAGTTGTTAAGTTGTTGGTACACTGATGTGAAATTTGAGGTTAGTGGGGGTGCTTGGCGTATCCTTCATGTTTGATGTACAGCCTGCTGTGCTGATCATAAATCTTGGCCCGTAGTTCCGTCTTGATAAAATATCCGAGGCAGGAAAGTGGAATGGCTGTCGCCTGTAAAGCCTGCTTCCTGTATGGAGCCTCGCTTCGCTGGGCCTGTATGAATTAAACATGGACCAGGGCCATTATAAATGACAGGGTCAGAACAGCCAAATAGGGATGTTGGAAAAACAATGCGACCAACAGAATCTATCATCTCTGCCAGCTCAGTGAAACTTTGTCAAGTAAGGCCAAGTCAGCAACTATTACAGCTCCAGTGAACGCTCTAATGCCGAAATGAACTGAACCTCATTCAAATGAGTGTGACAGTGATGGCCGGAGAGGAGAGGAGTGACGTTGGGTGTGTGCTGTGGTGTTGCTGTTGGTATGTTGTGAATGATAATCTGATAGAGGCTGCTTATCACCCTCTTATTAATAAACACAAAACAATCAAGATGTTACACTCCAGTACCTCCCTGACGTGTGCTAAAAACGACGTCAGGTTTTCATTATATAGTTTAGAGACACCTTTGAGGTTAAATATAAAGATTAGTGTTAGACTTAAATATAGATATTTACTATTAATCTAAATATTTTCTAGGGTTGCAACTAGGGGTGTTGCGATTTACCGGTATTGATAACTGTGATATTTAAAGAACAAATATTAATATCATGATAGTAATACACAAACGATAATATTATGTAAATAATCAAGCGTCTCTTAAATCATTTTATTTATACAGTTATGGTTACAGACTCTCTCTCCACCTCCTTACACTCGTAGTTTGAGTGTAATTTAAAAAAGAGACTAAATGCACAATTAACAAAGTTAAAGATGAATTTGTCTGATAATATTATTATTATTATCATTATTTATTTCCTATAGATATTGCGGTAATATCGTTTTCATGAATTATTTTGGCCACGATAATCGTGTAGTGAAAATGTGATATCGTGACCACTCTAGTTGCAACTAACGATTATTTTAATTATCCATTAATCTCCACTTTGTTTTCGCAATTAATCGTTTCTTCATCTTCGAATGTTTTGCTTTGTCTGACCAACAGTACACGACTCAAACACATTTATCATCGCAAAATACTAAAAGAAACAGCAAATAATCACATTGGAGAAACCAGAAACTGTATCTTTTTGCATTTCTGACTAAAAAATGGCTCAAAACAATTAATCGAATATCAAAATTGTTGCCGCTTGCTTTTCTGAAGATGGTTCAAACCTATTAATTGACTAATTGTTTCAGCTCTGATGTCTTCCTTTATTTCATTTTATTTAGAGTTAAAACGAATCAGTCAACTAATCAGTTTTTAATTATTTTATCAAACAAAATGTTAAAAGCTACTCAAATATGATGATTTCCTGCTTTACTTTGTCATAAATGAGAGTAAACTGATTATATTTATGTTTTTGACTGATTGGATAAAACGAGAACACCAAGACACCACCTCAGGCTCTTGAAAATTATATTAATACATTTTTTCACCATTTAAGTCAATGAAAATAATCATTAGTTTCTGCCCTAATTTTTACTTTATCTGCACATGGCCTATATTGTTTAGCTCAGCTCATGTCCAAGGTGTTCTGTGGCCTGTTAGCTCCTCTTTTCCTAAAAAATGAATTGCACTTGAGAATTAAATTGATTTTCAAACAAACACCTTTCCTGACATCACTGACTAACCACTAGCAAGACTTCTTTTAGTTTCAGGCACCTTGTTTTCAGTCTGAGATTGTTTGTTTTCACCAGACGTGTGGAGAATAATATGGACAAGTTTGTTGCAAAGTGATCACAAAGATCAACTTGATTATTATTATTGTTGAATCCTCCGTATTAATCACCATCTGTCAGTTGTTTTCATGTACACTTGTGTCATTGTCGCAGCAGCCTTAAACGCACTGTGGTATTGTTTCCTCTCTGGGCATTGGTTTGTTTTTCACATTTGTCCAGCCTTTTCCCGTCTGATGAGGAGGACTCCGGGTGCCAAGAGTCTGGCAGCTCCATCCAAATCTCTAAAACTTGGACTCGCTGTTTGTTTCATATGCCTGAGTTTTGTTATCTGGACCACGAACAGACACATTGATGAAGTGGACCCTTGAAAAACAGTGGAAGTTGACCAGAACTCATCCGTCTCTCTCGTCGTGAAAATAAACCAAACAAGTATTTAATTAACATGCAGACAGGGGCGATCCTTACTGACGCTGGCTGAGCAGTAAACACTGTTGGTTCTGTTTAATCCTGAGACATTAACAAATTGCAGTAAAGGGGGAAAAATCCTTTATAAGATACCACATCCCTTACCAGTGTTGTTTGCCATGTTCTTTACAAAAGTTAGTTTGATTTGATTGTAGATAAATGTACATGATCCTGGATCCTGGTCTTTGAAATTGGCTCCAGATCTATCTGTGGCTTTTGTTCGAGCATTTTGTTAGACCTTAATGTGCAAAAGTATAGGATGATTCTTATGTTTACTCCACCCCTGAACCCACCAATAGAGCTATGTTGCAGTGATTATGGTTTTTAGAGAAGAAAATGTGGGCTACTGAGATATCACAAAGATCTTTTGGTCGTTTGACAGATACTTGTGTAGTTGAATAATCTATCACTATTTTGATAGTAAAAAGGCATACACATGGAATATATTTAAAAAGTCAACCGAATTAAAAAAATGAGGTAATCATTAACAATTTAGTCTTGGTCAAGTAAATTTAACGGAACTTTCTGACTGTATTAAAAATGTGGGAGCAATTTCTTTTTTTTCTTTTATTTTCTTTTATTTATTTATTTATTTTTTTCAAAATGCATTGTTATCACATCCACAGGCAGTACAAATGGATATACAAGCCATGGGAAAAGAGTGAAAAAGAGAAAAGTATCTTGTACCCAAAACAAAGTCTCTCAGCCTTATTTTCATTTCGTCTGATTCATAGTCAGTTTCTTTTCATTTTCAAGGGATGCCTAATGGAAAAGGACACAACATAACTATAAACATCCAGAGAGGGGGAGGTAAAGAGGGGAAAAATATATTATTAATAAATAAAAATGCTTGTAGCAGTTGGCTTTACACAGTTACATACATGTTACAGTGAGATATTTGAACACAGGATAAACTGTGGGAGCATTTTGATATATATATATCACTTACATACTAATAAAACATGAAATATATTTGTATTAAGAGTATATATTGCATTTACTTAATTTTATTCAATAATCTTAACTATATTTAGGTCAACTATATTAGAAAACATAATTTAGATTGTTGTGTGTCAGTTTACACAATCAAACACACAGATTTCCTTGTTTTGATCTGTAGTTTAGAGTTCAGATATGTTTTCGATAAGATACGTCCTCAAGTTTTGTATTAATTCCTGCTCAGCTGCAGTAAAAAGTTTTTTTCCTCTGTGAGACACGGTATTGTGCCAGCCAGCTCCACCTCACATTACCTTGATTTCAAAATAAGAGCAGGCAGTCGGCCAAGCAAACTTGAGCCAAGATTAACAAATCAATTCTCCACTTGTTGTGTTTAAAAGGCCAAGTTAACCAGGTGATGATTAACAAGATATTTTAGCTCTCAAGTATCACAATAATCTGGAGATTTGTCAGTCTAGCAAAGGATAGCTGAATGTCAGTGTGTTAAGGTTAACAATATGGATCTGGTCAAACAGAGGGCAACTTCTGGGTCTGAAAAGTGAAGCCGAGGCTGAAGTGGCTTAAACTTGTATTCTCTCTAATAGCCAGCAGGGGGCGACTCCTCTGGTTGCAAAAAGAAGTCTGATTGTATAGAAGTCTATGAGAAAATGACCCTACTTCTCACTTGATTTATTACCTCAGTAAACATTGTAAACATGAGTTTATGGTCTCAGTCGCTAGTTTCAAGTCTTCTTCAATACAGCATGATGTTCATTTAGTAAATTATGGTCCCATTTAGAGTCAAATGGACCATAAAGCAGGGTATGCTTTAGGGCGTGGCTGCCTTGTGATTGACAAGCTGCTACCACGGCGTTGTCCGGTCTGGGAGTTGTCCGTGTTTTTGTCTTAGAACTTTAACCCTTTCACAGTGTGTTTTCAGTTCATGAAAATTAATTATAACCTTTTGGTCGCCTAAAAACGTCATATTCAGCATTCAGTTGAACTTAATTCCACCCTCTCGTGTCACTTCTGGTTGCAAAAAAACAAGATGGTGATGGCCAAAAACCAAGATGACGGCGGCCAGAATGGCAAACTTTAGGCTTCAAAACGGCAGTCCACAAATCAATGGGTGATGTCATTGTGACTACGTTCACTTCTTACATACAGTCTATGTCAGTAACTAGCTTTCACAATAACAATTCTCTAAGTCTAGTGAGAAGCATAACCTTTCATTTTGAATAGATTACATCCTTTACAGTATTCACAATATATGCATGCATGTTGGCATTTCCTCAGAGGTCAAAGGTTTAGGGTCAGCCGTGCTGCCGTGTCTCAGAGCTGACAGTATTATTCTCTGACAGGGTTTGTTTTGCAAATATTATCTTCTTTGAAATCATAATCCAGCAACAACAAAGCTGGTCATTTTCATCCCTTGACTTCATCTTCTCCGTTTTCATAAATCCAGTCTCGTACAAAACGCTCTAAAAACCATCTAATTGTACATTGCTAACCAAACAGATTCCTTTGTTGATTACTGCGCTGAGCAGACACACAGGCCAGCTGGAAAGTTTCCTTTCTACATTTGGCCCTGAAGACAGAGGAGTAGACAGAAGAAACACTGGTGGGTAACAGGGTGGCAGCGTGGTCTTGTGTTCAGAGATTCTCTCCTCAAACTGAAGGGTCAAGCATTTGATTTTCCCTCCAGGATCACACACAGGAGTTTGTAAATGACTAGAACAATTCTATTAAACTTTGGGATTCAGATGATTTAATGTCTGATCATATTAAACTACATGAAGATATCTACAATGTACAGAATCTTATAAGCAGATAGAATAGTAGTCTTAAATTGGTCAGGTGAACACAGTTATGGCTTGTTAGATAATCCCCACCCTGAGTTTTCTTTTCTGCTGCTACATTGTTTTATATCACACTGTGGGTGTCCTGCAGTGTTAGCATGACTGTATGTCTCACATTCTTCCTTGTCAGATAGACTATCGTCTAGTGTGGTCTGAAAGGTAAACAGGACCCAGGGGGGTCTGGGAGCTCCAGTCTGTATTCACTCCTCAGTGTCAGAGTCAAGTCTTGCCTAATGGAGCCTGTCAAAAGCCCTGTAGCCTAAAACCACCTGCCTTGAGAGGCCTTGTGTGTAGATGTCAAGTCACTATAGTAAAACCCACCCGCCCTGCAGCTAGACTGAATACTGTGCTGTCACACTTGATTTATACACTAAGCGGAGAGGAATAAATGCTACAATTAATCTTAATTAAGCCTTGGTAATCCTGACAGAGCTCTATTAGCTGCGACTTGTGTGAACTCTAAATTAAAAATGCCTTTGTGTTGACTTGGTCAATATGGTAACAGGTCTGCCCTAATTTAGATTTGAGATGCAAATTTTCTAAAACTCACCTCACTAACAATAGCTAATAGCTGTGTTTTCTAATTTGATTGTCAACTTTGTGCTCTGCCACCTGGAAAGTAGCATATTAGTGTGATATCAACAATTCTTAGATATTTTGGGGCGTTATCATTCAGAGAGGTATATAGATAGAATCACAAAATCTACACATGTATAAAATGTAAGCTTATAATCTAACTAAGAGTAACTATTTGTACAAAATACAGAGCCAAACTGATTGTTTTTTCTTTGAGTTTGGAATATTTATCAATATTTACCGATGTGTCAGCAAGGTCAAGAATGAGCCCTCACGCTTAAAAACTTTGAAAATAAAAATGTGTATTTAAAAAATTATGGGAGAAAGAAGCAAAACATCTGAGAAGCCTTATTACAGAATAAACTATATCAGCAAACATCACTGCAGTGAATTGCAATTATATAGTCGCTGGTAGTATATTAGCCTCTTTACTTGTATGTTGTATGTATTACAACTGTTTCTGTGAAAATAAACCTATGAGCCAGCTACTTTCCTCCTCAAGATATAGAACCTGTCTCTGCTCCTGGTGTTCACACGTGCATTGTTCATTCATGCTGCAGACACACTGCCGGTCGGTTGACTGAACCTGGCTCCCTCAACCTGCATCACCAGCAGCTGTTATGTGAGCTGGAGAGCCACAACCAGTGCAGGAAAGTAGCTGATGCATGCTAAAAAAAAAGTCTCGTAGTTGTAGCTGCAGTTTGACATTTCCCATAAAATAATGTTTTCTTTTATTTATCCTGTATTAATACAGACTAGGTTAGCTGAGCATACATTCTACAGAAGTGATTATTCAGCATCTTGTAGTTACAGAGTATACATGTTTTGATTTTATGTGGCTTTGTAGATTACTCCATGACATCAGTGTGCTTACAGTCAAAGCTGTCTCTCCTATATCAGTTTTAGCATCTCCTCCTGAAGCATCAGCCAATTGTCTGAGTGAGTTAAGTATGGACCACAGTTCCAAAAATGAGATACAAGATGGCAATTTTCCGACTGGGGCTTTTTAGATAAATAAATACCAGTGGTTGTTATGTCTCTCAGTCAGGGAAGACCAACCAACCTTATTGTATAAAATGCAGTGGTGAGTGTTGTAATTATCTCCAGTAATGAACCTGAGAGCGAATGGTAAACCGGATCTCAGGGCCTGAATGTGGAGACGGCATCATGTCTATAAAATAATATCCTCATGAAACAGTATTGAGAGGAAAACTCTTTCAATAATCATCTTCCTACAACTCAGAAGCAAGCTGCTTCTGTTTCTGTACATAAAGCCTAACTTTTTTTGTAAGTTTACCGATAAAGTTGTCTGTATAAAACTTCTTGTCAAACCCAGGCTATATTTTCATTTCATGGTTTATTTGATGGGGACGAATACAATGTACATGGACAACTTAAATACGTCTATCTGATGCAAATATCATAGTGGTTATAGCGGTTGCTAATTTGCAACACCTGTCCCTAGACGGGCTTTTTGAGACCCTCTCAATATTAAAGCTTACAATGAGGAACCCTCTTGTCTTTGCACCTTGAGCTTTCATGACTCTCTCATTGCCGTATCTCTAAGTATGGTATACTGTATGTTATTCAGAGAGGTCAAAGGTCAGGGTCAGCCATGCTGAGTGTCTCTGAAGCAGTCAGGGGGGACAGGGCTGACGGGGTTTAGCTGCCCATTAGAAATGTTGTGCAAATATAATATGTTTGAAATCATAATCGATACCATTTCTCCATATCTCTGGATATGGCTATGTTTCTACAGTAACCCATAATGGACAAACCAAACACTGGCTCTAGAGAGAGCCTTTCGCATTTTTACGTTACCCGAAGGCCACCGTAGTTCTTCAACACGCTTGGGAAACTGCGGTAATGTGAGCCGCAGAGTGTAAAACTGTGGTACCGCCAGCCGCCGTCTGACTTCCGTTGCTCCTAAAGTAGTGTTATTATGGTAATGATGCCCTCTGAACGGGGCGAATGACGTTATCACGGTTTTTCGCTCGGCGGCTCACGTTACCGCAGTCTTGGAAGGGGAAGAGGGAGCGGAGGGGTGCTCAGTTGGTTGCAATCTGCAGTCAAACCACTAGATACCAGCAGATCCTACACACTGCACATTTAAACAGAAAATGTACAATGTGTGTGCTTTAATAGTACCTCTGAAAAGGCCTGAGTGTCCTTTGTGATAGTACTGATGTTGAGCTGACTGTGAATCTTCATCCACTCTTAACATTAAGTTGTAGGTAAATTAAGCTGTTACTGTACCCTACAGGCACATCTCTTTTGACCATCTTCTAAATGTCTTTATTGTTTTAGTATTTACCGTGAATGTAGGCACAAGGTAGCCTAAGTTTTCGAGTTGACCAAGGTTGTCAGAGTGTGCACTTAGCTGTGATTGGTGCATTGAGAGAAAGAGGTGGTGTTTGGGATCGGTAAGTTATTACCAGCCACGACAGCCTGTGGCTGTGAGTCTGTCATCACGGCAAAATGTGGTCCTGGAGTCACCCACCGTTGCAGGAACTACCACAGAAGAGGTTTTGAGTACTTTGCCAGGTGTTTATATAGGTGTTATATCTGTGGACAGATTTTGTCAACGTGATGCAAGATGCAGTCACAGAACTTTACAGGTGTGTAGTTGAGATCAAAATGAAGGCTGAGTTTGAAGATGGGTGTGGTCCGAGCGAGGTCGCGGAAGTAAGGGATAGGCCCCTGACCAGATTTGGTGTTGCGGCTGGTGTGATCCCATCGCAAGATGGTCTCTAGTTTTGTTAGCCATTAACACGCTGTAAAAGCCTTATGGGAGTTGAATGCTCATCAATTAAGGCTGCTGTCTACCTTTACCAACATCTACACAAAATGTTTATTTTATTTATTTATATTTATTTAAATGTTATTTTATATGCTGACAAACATGCAGTATGGCTATAGCATCTTGGCATACAGCAGCATCCTCTTGGCATCATTGTAAGTGACTTTGAACTACTTTTCTGACTTTCTCTGTTAAGATTATAATACATAAAAGGGTGTGCCCGTTGTAGTTCTCATGACTGGGCAAACATGAAATCATTTTAACACTCCCCGTGTTAAATCAAATAGATTGTGCAATTTATTCGCCAATGCATTGCTAAATCAAGCCCGCACAATGAAGAGCTGGAAAATACCATGATTTCATCGCCGCAGTCTAACTTCCATTTGATCGATGGACACTGACCTCCTGCTATTTTTAGGCGGGTCTAATAAATCCTGGGTGTGTACATGCTGATGCCCTATACCACACCAGGGACTGTGTATGCTTTTTAAAGACTTACCTTGGGTCAGCCCAAGGTCAATGAATGAAATCACATGATGTCAGTGTCTCCAACAGAGCACACTACACAGCAAGTGTTTCTCCTTCCTCATGCAATGGAAAGCTTCTCTGCCAGTCATCATGGATCAGCAAATATTCAGCCAAGGAAACTTGAAGTATGTTCTTCCCAGATGGTGTGCCTGCTGTATCAGCCAAACATGATGTGCATGTGCCCGCAGCTGCACATGCAAACAAATATAAAATGCTCTCATACACATGCAAATATGGCTGCAGGCTTGGTTTGTCACACACACACACTCAGCCATGGTTACATGCTCATACGTCTATCCACGGGCATACTGTATGTTTCCTTAACAGACTTAATCTTTGGATTCCTGAGTGGTTAGTTAGTCTGCAGGCTTATCTGGCCGCCGAGGCAAACATCAGAGCACAAGGAGCACTTTCTTGTGCACCGGAGTAATAACAAGCTGTGCTGGGTTTTCTTGCCCAGCAAAGATTAGATCAGTGCCAGGGCCTGATGGTTTGGTCCGTCTGAGAGCTCCAAGTCTTTGGCTTTTACCACTTGGACTACGTTTCGGCCCTCTCCCCAGGGAACAGTCCAGTTGAGGCCAAGCAGAGTGGAGGGCTGTGGGGAAAGTCCAAGTCCAACACACAGAGAGCACCAGGCAGTGCAGACAGGAAATGACCTGGGCCTTTGGAAGTCATTAAACCCTTAATCTGATACCGCAGGGATAGGACACACTTCAGCAGCTCCCATCGCACTCTGCTGTGGATATTTTATTCAGTCTTCACAGTGAATGTTTCAGTTTTTGCTGCACTGGAGACAGTATTTGCTTGTCTAAATTATTAAATGTATTAATGTGTTTTATCTTAATATTTTAAGATCATATAAAATATTAAAAATAAATAAAATAAATAATAAAATCCAGCCTATCATGGCAAAGTCAGATAAGAATGATCTTGTCACCAACGTACTTCCAACAGAGAAATCATTATTATAATTATGACTGTCAAATACTGATCAAATAGAAATTATAAAAACAACTCACATAATTGTTACCTCCGCCAAGGCCAAAGGCGTTGTTTTTTTTGTTTGTCTGTCTGTCTGTCTGTCTGTTAGCAGGATTACTCCAAAAGTTTGCTATGGATTTGAATGAAATTTTTTAGAGGGGTGGAGTGTAGCATAGTGAACAATCCATTAGATTTTGGTGGCGATCCGGATCATGATCCGGATTCAGGAATTTTTTTAAGGATTCCGATCAGCCTGAGCATTAAGACCACAGTGTATAACACATGCACAGTGTAACTTATGACGCGTGACCCCGCCTCCTTACTTCTGAGAGCAGAGAGATACGTGTGTGGATGTGTGTGCGGGAGCTGCTGGCCGCCTACGATGAGAGAGGCATCCGCCGATACGTTACACGGAAACACACCATGTTAATAATAAGCCGACCAACTCACGGTACCGCCAGCTGTGAGCTGTGATCTGTTTTTAAAGTCAGGCACCTTGACCGAGGTCTGCCATTCTAGTTTTATGATGTTATCATGTCTTTTCATCTCCTTTTTGTTGTTCTTTATGACAACAATGTTATTTGTATCCTCTTGAAGTCGCTATATGACCCCCCCCCCCCCCCCATACACGTTAAACTGGTGGGATAGTGAGAGGAACAGTGCAGTGCACACGTAAAGCAAAAGGGGGGGGGGTGTTTACATTTTTAAACATATGCCATTTTAGCACTTTAATTATTGAGCGCTCCCAGTGAGCCGTGAATAACTTGTGCATAATGCAGACCCAGTGAAATGTTTCAGCACCATATATTCTGAGAAATTTGGCTCATGTCTGTACTCAGTGTAGTAGCCTACTCATTAGAGAAAAAAAAGAAACAGTCAGGGGTATGTGGCGTCACAGCGTTTGAAAGTCAGCAGAATGTTTTGTCCGCATGAAAACAAATTCATAGAGAAGATGACCTTGACCTAAAGCTGACTCATTCATGAGGTAGTCTGTAGTTCAGTAAATACAAGTATAAATGTGTTGGTCATACAAAAGCATGTGAGGACACACAGTAGAATCCAGATGCCATTGATGTCCTATAACTCACCTTAGACCTACAGATTCAAACAAAAATACTTACTAATAGATCATGTTGAGAGGAAAAGTACACGATGTTTAAAGTTACAATCCTTAAGATTTCAGTGCTGGTTGATTTTGCGCAACGTATCCTCATACAACGGTTCGTATGATACGAAAAGTTATTCCTCGATTTTCATGCATTTTCCTCTGAATGTCCGGCAACACGTGTCAATTTTCGCTCGTTACATGCATACAGTCTTTTCAAAATAAACTTCCGTGAAGTTGGTTAGGTTTAGGCAACAAAACAACTTAGTTAGCTTTAGGAAAAGATTGTGGCGTAACTTACGGAAGTTACGTGACAAGTAAATCAACTTCTGGTTTCACACGGGGTACAAACACCGGCCTCCTGCGTGAAAATCTGGTGCTTCCTGGTTCACGATTACGTGGATTACATACAAATTGATTTTGCGGAATATATATGAATTACAGTGCATTACTTTTCGTAGGTATAGCTACGTTACGAACGGTGTATGAGAACAGCCTGTTTGGCGACACCCTATTTACTAGTGGTAACAGCAAATGTGGTATAACACTACAGGCCCCAGAATACATTCTCAGTCACTATTTCAACAATAACACATATCTCCGCTGGCTTTGCCTTTAAAGGGTAACAGGGATCTGTTGGTACAGAGCGTCTGTGCGTGCACCAGCTTCTTATAAACACTCCTGACACAAGCTAATGTTCAGTGTATCCCGGGGCACACATGCCTTCTGTAAATTGAACCAAATCTCTTTTGCTCTAAACAAAAGAGGAGTCAGACAAAGCTTATCATTACAGCTTTGATTCAAGAAATAATTTTTTTTGTGATTTTATGCCTTCAAATATAGCAATGAAATCCAGGGTTTCGTGGTAAATCAAACACGCGTCCTCTCTCTGTGCCAACTCTGAATCTCTGTTTAAACAACGTCAGTCAGAGAAATCCCTATTACCAACAAAGCACTGCATTTACAGATTAATCCAGTCAAATGCTTTCGCTGAGCTGAGCTGCTAACTGACGCTATTATATTTATGTCAATTTCCATGGCAATCTAGTAAACATATTTAGGGGTTGACCAACTGAGAGAAAGTGACTTAACACGTGAACATGAAGAAGACAAATGTAGGGAAAAGTGGGGAGGATGAAGTGCTTCGACAAACACAAAAAAGTGTTTGCATTGTCGCCGCAATCAGTTTGGCATTTTAGCCGAAATGTCTTAAATGTCTCCCTTTCCTGGGCAGCACCTTGTGGGATTTGGGACTCAGTAATGCTCAGAATGCAGAAAACTTTAATATGAGGAAAACACATTTTCAGAAGAAGCAAAGTTTGTACTTGTGGAGGAAATATGAAGTAAAAATACAAAGGTGATTCACAAACTCCTTCTCTTCAGTCCACCTCTACAGCACATCTGGATTTGCAAAGCTCATTATTAATTTTTTACTACTGGGGTCAGGCTTTTACTTATGAATGACATGATGTTTTATGTCATGCTGGATATATCTGCTTGGATCTCTGAAACTATAACAGGGTGTTAAGGTATTATCGAGTAAGACGTATTTCATTCCTGTGTTATGAGGTACATAATTAACAGCCTTTAAAATTCTGCTTAACTTAAAGCACGTATTGTGCTCGGCAGAGGCTCATGAGCGGCAAGGATCATGTACGATTTTCCCCTGATGTTTACAACGCTCAGGCTTAACCAAATGACAACTGTAAGCTGTTAGAGAGGTTTCTCATTTTTGTCAGTTTACTTAAGACAGCCTTTCCTCCATTAAATGACGTCAAACAGCCAGTGGGAAGACTAAATAGGGCTTTTTAAAGCCTGTTGCCGTCTACACAACTGTCCTCACGCAGTTCTTAATGGGAGATTTTTTGTCCCTCCTCCTGAGTTGATGAAGGGAGAAAAGTGAAGGGGCGGAGATGCTTTATATTCTCAATTTAAGAGGCAAAAACGTTGCCTTAAAAGTCTCTGTTCAGTGTATCAACCCTGTAGGTGTTTCCCATAAAATGTTATTGATAGAGAAGGGAACAAGAGCGGAGAGTGAGAGTTTGTAAATGGAGGCCTCAATCTGCCTGCTTCCCCTTGTGGGACCACACACTTTATAGATCACTTCCTCCTCGTCTCTGGTCCAAGAACGGCCTGACGTGTGCCGGCGCCATACTCTGTGATGGCAACCAGGATAAACGGTACAAACAGCGGGGGATACATGGCAGCTTAAAAGCCTCTGTCCCAAATAAAAGTTACAAAAAAACAGAAACAGGGAGAGGACGCTGTCAGAATGTAGAGATGAAGACCAGCCATGTGAGATTCGAGCTGATTGGACATAGCCGGGATGAGGCCGGGTGTGCTTCTTGGGGACAGGAAGTCTGCCGTGGTGTCCTGTCTTCTCTCTGTCTCTCTGTCTAGATGCCAGCCTGCTGTCTTTGTCTGTCTGCTTTCTTTGAGCACCAAGCCTTCACAGGCCAGCCAACAACGAGGTGAAATCTCACTCTCTCCTTTTTTCATCACGTGGCTAAATCGTGTTTCACGGTAAATCACCTGACAAGTGATTCAGAAAACCTGACTTATGAATGTCTGAAGTTTGGAGGATTTGGCCCCAGGAGAGGAAAGTTGACTTGCATGCTTCACTGAAAGCCCACAGCTGTTGGCTGATTCTGAGCGGTACCCTAAATTGTTCCGTAGGTTTTCATGCTTGATGATTGTTTGTGTTTGGCATTGGAAAGACCAATAGCGTGTACTTCAGATTCCTCTGTGCATGAAGTCCTCCCTAAACAGGAGAATAAAGTGGTCTGCCAGCCTGCAAGGCCACCAAATTATTACATATATAGCTTGGAATCTGACTTTTTCTCTCCTGATACTGATCCCTAAACAAGAAGACTTGAAACTAGTGATTGAGACCATAAACTCATGTTTACAATGTTTACTAAGGTAATAAATCAAGTGAGAATTAGGGACATTTTCTCATAGACTTCTATACAATCAGACTTCTTTTTGCAACCAGAGGAGTCGCCCCCTGCTGGCTATTAGAAAGAATACAAGTTTAAAGCACTTCAGCATTGGCTTCACTTTTCAGAACCAGAAGTTGCCCACTGTTTACGGTTCGAGATGCAACTACAAGACCAGATCCATATTGTTAACCTTAACACACTGACAATCAGCTATCCTTTCCTAGACTGACAAATCTCCAGATTATTTTGATACTTAAGAGCTAAAATATCTTTATTAGAAATAATGCAAGTTTAAGGAACTCCAGCATTGGCCACACTTTTCAGACTGGGAGGTTGCCCATTGGCGTTAACTGATGTTTTGGCAGCAGAAAAAAGCTGTGAACACAACATTGACAACTGTAAGTTGAACAACTGACAACCTTTTAAGTTGATATGGCAAACATGTTGGCAAACCCTTACACACCCAATATACACAGAGCAACGTTATCATTCATTTGGAGTTGTGTTCAATATTCACTCTTTTTTTAGCTCGTTTTTGGTCTCTACCAATTCCGGAGGGAAATATCTGTCTCTTTAACTGCTAAATGCTCCACTATATTCACCAGCTAGTCGCTAACTTTCTTTTTGTCTGACATTTGGTGCCGAGCAGGTAGTAGAGCAGGTCATTTTTTTATCCACTGAAAACAACTGCCTGCTGCGGCCTAAAACGACGCCGATGAGAGCAGTGAGAGTGGAAGTTGTCATGCGATCCATTGTTGATATCGAAATATTTATTTAACAATAGACAGTTTATGAGATTGTGTTGTCATAAGGCCTCAACCTCAGTCATGTATGTTACCATACAACCCGATCTCACAGGAAGGCTTATAAATGACACGATATTACAAGGACATTCTGCGTGTCATGAGGACGCATTTTAGGCTTTTCACGTGTCATTTGTACGCCACCCAACAAAACTACGGTAACTTCCGCAGTTAGGTTTAGGCAACGAAACCACTTAGTTAGGTTTCGGAAAAACGTCATGGTTGGACTTAAAAAAAGTACATAAACTAAGTAAAATGCGTACGGAAACAACGTAACATAAGTAATGAAAATACGCCACAATCGTCACTAAAAAACACATCAGTAACGTAACTTACAAAAACAAAACACCGGTTTTGAACACCGGTCTCCTCATTGAAAGTCCAGTATTTCTTACTTTTTATTCTACTAGTCACTAGCTCTGAGCGTAGCATATTTACGCGGATGCATTTACATTGCAGTCAGTACAAACTGTACATGGTGTACAAATGACACGCCAAAAGCAAGAAAGGCGTTCTTATTGCACGCTAAATGCCTTGTGCATTATCGTGTCCGTCATACCCCTTATCGTGCAACTGGGCTGTACCATATCCTGAGAAGAAAAAAATCATATGCAAATGTACATCTGTGTGTTCAACAGGTCTCAGATAATCTATCAATCACATTTTGTTGCCACAAAGTGAAAATGTCAACTGCTCAAAGCCTTAAAAAAAAAACAGGCTTGTTTTTAGCTCGACAGTCATTTCAAGCTAAAAACATTTTTGACTTCATCCAGCTGCCTCGGAAAGAGCTTCATCAGTCATGGGATTTTGTCATCCCATAAAGGTCCTTGTGATCTTTCAGTTGAAGTAAATGATGATTCCGTTTGAGGGTTGTTCCAGGTAATTAGTTGTTTAAACATACAGAACAAGGCAGAAGTATGTTGCAGTCAATAAGAATCTGTTTGATTGTTGTTTGTGATTTTGCTTTTGGAAAAGGTTGTCCGTTACCCTCATCCTTTTTTCCCGACTGGAAAGTTGCCGTGGAGCACTTTACCCATGACCCCCTGTTTCCCTAACAAGTGAATAGAGCCTAAGGATCTGTTTCTGGGCCTGAGCTCCCAGCAGCATTCCTCATGTTTAGGAAAACATGTAAACTGACGTCGAAAAAATAAAAGTGAGCAGTCAGCTCCCTTGGCCTTTCTCGCCGGGCCCAGATGCCCATATGAAAGCTGACTTTTGTGTGCTAGACAACTCTCATACAAGGTGGACGGCCGGTGTTTTTCCTGGCATGTCCTGAACAAACACAGAGCAATTACGCTGGGCTGCCTGGTGTGTCAACCCATGATCTACGGTTTTATTTTGCATTATTTGAGAGGGCTTAGGAAGTAAATCTGTACTCCACAGAACAAGAGAGACAGAGATATATAACACAAGTTCCTGCAGTTTCCCTGGGTTAGCATAAATCCCAGGCTCAAGCAGATATCTAGTGTCTAAGACAAGCAGCACGTCCCACGCCAGCTCGCTGCCACATGGTCTGAGCGAGCTGCGGTGGCAGAGCAGCTTTGAAAACTTTGATATGAAATATTCAAAACTCACACATGCAACTTTCCTAACTCCCCTGAATATATATGCAATGAAATTTGTGGCTCCTTTCCCACTCAAACCTTGGAATTGCATTATTCATCTGAGGCAGTGTTTCAACTTTCTCTCTTTCTCTGCCCGCAGTGCTCCCACCCACACCAGTGAATTAAGTACCCCTCTTCTAATTCAATCCCAATTTTCTTCCCCATCCTTCTCCAAAAACTGAGCCCAACTAGTGTGCACATGTTCTGTCTGTATGAGCATGGTAGAGACATATAAAACCATTCTACCTAAACATGCCAGAAAGTTTAGGCAGATTGAGATCATGTGATGAGTTTGTCCATAACGAAATGTATAATTTTGTGTTATAAGTAGCAATATCACATACAAAATACAAGTAAAAGTGATGCACCTCTGTGAGTGTTAGTTATACATTATATAATTGGATGATTATAAGAAATGCACTAACGTGGAATCAGCATTTTACTGTTGTGGTTGGTCGAGGTGGAGCTAATTTTAACTATTTAGTAAACTGTTGGGAAGTTTTTAACAATGCATGATATTTTATGAGCTCATCATGTGTTTTTTTAAGGTAAAATCTTAATTTGTAAGGTAAGTGGTTACTATAGCTGTCAAATAAATGTAGGTGGAGAACAATATTTCCCTCTGCAAATGTAATGCTGTAGAATTCTGAAGTAGCATAAATTGGAAATTATCAAGTAAAGTTCAAGTACCTCAAAATTGTACACAAGTACAGTGGTACATTCCACCACTGACTATATGCAGGTGTTATGATTTATGATTTGACCTTTTACTAAATAATAACAACCATCGATAAACCCGATCTCATGGGAGGGCGTATAAGTAGCACGACATTTCCACGTGATACATTACACATTTTAGGCTTTTCGTGTGTCATTTATACGTCACAGGCTTAATGTTGTGAAACGGCTTTTCGCATGTCATTTAACTCCACGTCGATACCATGAAACGGTTGCGGTTATGTTTAGGCAACAAAACTTGGGTAACGGCCATAGTTACCACTTCGTTAGGTCTAGGAAAAACATCAAGGTTGGGCTTAAAATAAGTACGTAAACTAAATAACATATGTACGTAAACAACGTAACATGAGTATGGAAATGTGTCATGACAAAACATTTTAGGCTTATCATGTGTCTTTTGTACGCCACGGCCTTAACGTTGTGAAACGGCTTTTCACATGTCATTTAACGCCACGTCGTTACCATGAAATGGTCGGCGGTATGCTTTCTGTAGGCAACAAAACTTCGGTAATGCCCGCAGTTAGGTTTAAGCAACAAAACTACTTAGTTAGGTTTGGATGGTATGGACTATGTGGCGTACAAACGATACGCCGGAAGCAACAGAGGCATTGTTATTCGTTGTTATTGTCATTCATACGCCATTTGGTGAGACCGGGCTGCATCAATACGATAAACATTTCTCCTGAAGCAGTTTTGTCAACACTTTCTTGATTTGTTTAGCTGTAATTATATTTTCTACAAATACATTTTACATTCATAGTCATAGTCATAGTCATAGTCTGTTAAAGATCTTACATTTTTGCTTTTTTGGTAATCAGACATAGAGCTGCCGGAATAATTTAATTAGTATGTGTTTGGGTAAAGAGTTTGTGTCCCACTGGTTGAATGTAATTTCAGAGGAAATATTCAGGCTGTGACACTTTTTCTGCCATGAAAATGAGCAACATTTAAGATACTGAATCAAAACCAAAACAACTATTGGCAGTCTCTGTACAAACCTATTTTCTATTGGCATCAGCTTTCAGAAATCCATCTGCTAAACCCCTGTGTGTGTGTGTGTGTGTGTGTGTGTGTGTGTGTGTGTGTGTGTGTGTGTGTGTGTGTGTGTGTGTGTGTGTGTGTGTGTGTGTGTGTGTGTGTGTGTGTGTGTGTGTGTGTGTGTGTGTGTGTGTGTGTGTGTGTGTGTGTGCTGTATATAGACACCTGTTTCGGTGTGACATTTTATAACCCTTCTTCTAGATACAGTCTGCCATGTCTAGAGAGTCAGCACTTTTATTTACCAACAAACACAGGAGGAAGGTGGCAGACTGAGCCTTTCCTCAGTGGACTGTAAGAATTGGATAATACAGTGCAGATCATTTCCTCTATTAATTGAGTCATCGTTTGGTCATTAAAACATTAGAAAACTGTAAAATTATTGGAATTTCATGAAGTGCAAGGTAATCAGTTGCCTTGTTTTGTTCGATAAACAGTCCAAAAGCCATAGATAGTGAGTTTTACTGTGTAAGACATGGAAAAGCTAGTCCACACATGAGAAGCTGGGACCATCAAATGTTTGGCAAGTTTGCTCGAAAGCTGACTCATCGATTATCAAAATTGTTGCAGATGAATCTTCCGTCTATCGATTAATCACGTGATGCAGGCCTAGATTACATATTCTTGCATTTGTCATTAAACCGGAGGGGAATTCCAGTTTGCATTGATAGTATTGGCTTTCTCTCGTCATCTCTGGCTTGAGCGTTTTATGTCAGTAGATATATGATTCATAAAATTGTATCAGACATCTAAATCCTACAGCTCTCCTGTGCCAATGAATCCCTGGGTTGTACATGATTTAAATTGGAATATTGATGGGAACATTTTGGCGGATGTTGAAATCATTGACCCAGACTCATACATAATGCAGCTGGCTCTGCTGTAGGTGCCTGTTCCATTTTTGCCCTGATTGTGTAATACAAGATAGCACGGACTAATTACAGTTGGGGTAACAACGTCAGGTCAGATCCATGTTGATTCCTCCGGGTGTCCAGCCTCGAAGGTTGGATAAATGAGTCAGGAAGTGTGTGCACGTGCATGTCCGTGTATACGATGGCGGGGGCATTTGTGTGTGTGTGTGGTGTGGGGGGTGGGGGGGTGTCCACAGCACCTCAGTGGAAACTTGGCTACAAGCCGACCGTTGCCCATGAGGGCTGGTAAACACGCTGCGATGGATCCCACTCTGCACACAAGTGCCAAACACAATGTAAACTTGTTTCCATCACTCCATTCAGCAGCTCCTCTTCTCTTTTTCCTTCTGTTCCTTCTTAGTCTTTCAGCTTTGGATCACGCTGTATTCTCATTACGACTCCTGCCAAAGTGTGATCAAACAGACAGCTGCTCTTGATGTATTGTTATATATAAGATTACTGAAAGCTATTCACAACCAGATTTGCCCGAAGTTTAGATCAAGTGTGTTCATATCGGATGTGAGTAGAGCGTATAGGGGCTGCAGGGTGAAGTGGTTTCATGGTAAACAACTCTGTAAGACATTCACACTTCCTGAGTATACATCAGATCTGTCAGCCGCCGTCCCAGAGGCCAGCACAGGTCTGAGCGAGGTCACATCATCTGACCCCCCCCCCCCCCCAATGTAACATCCAAACCAGATGTCTGATGAACTGCTCCTCATAAAAAGATTCCTCTTTTACAATGGACCGTCACATTGCCAAATAGGGTAAGAGACGGTTACGTGTACATTCCCCGGTCGTTAAAATTCTTACGAGTAATTCAGAATGGCCTCTAGACGTGTTTGTGGAGAGAGAAAAAATCACGATGATCTTGTCTGGAGACGCTGCGTGCAGTGGCTGCTTAGGACTGTATAGTGATTCATCTTCATTTGAACCAGAAAGTGATGCTTTTCATAGGAGGAAGATGATGAGTTTCATTCTTCCTCGCCACTGACAGTCTGCAGGAAAACAAGGACAGCTGTTGGCTTTCACAGTTGATAACATGCGTTGTTCCAGATATTCCACATCTGGCATAACTGTCATTTTTCTCTTTTCGAGCCCATAACATAACTTGCGTCATTTCATACTACATTACCACACACAGATAGTTATTTTGGACAACCTTTTGCCCCTCACATGATGGATCTGCCTCTGAAATGTAAAAGAGGACCCCGGTATCCTACAAGAAAAATGAATCCTTGCATATCCCTGTTTTTTGGCTGACTTCAACTCCTCTCTCCTTTGTCTTGCTCTTTATCTTCTGTTTGTTAAGAGGGAATGTTTCTGTTCCTGTCATCAATGAAATAAACCAGTCACATGAAGCAGCATTGTTTCAACTCTTCCAAAGAAAAGTTACCCACAGGCTTTGATAGGGTGAAAAAAAAAAAAAAAACACACGTTGTCGCAAGAATCTGCTCACACTTGGAGCCGGCAGCTGTCCCATGTGATGCGCTGCATTGAAAGAGCTGTCTGGCACTCAGTGAGCATGTGCTGAGAGGTGATGGACAGGACCTGGCCTCCTCCTGCTCCTATCGCTCTCTGTTAGCGCTTCTTCTCCTCCCCGTGCTCCCCCGCTAATCACAACCGACAAGGGATACACAGGATTCTGTCTGTCTACACCAGTGGATGGAAAGAGTCGTGCTGACCTGTCTCAGCCTGCATGGGGGATGAGCACAGGTAGAGAGAGGATCGAGGGGGGTTGGGCCAAAAAAAGCCCAAGATTTCAAGAACATCAGCATCACAGACATCCTGCTAAATATGCTGCTTCTCAAATTTTGAAGGCTGCGGGATTTCCATAAATTAATGAAGGACGTGGGGCTGCAAGAGCGTGGAATGACAGAGCATCTTCGTTTAGATGCTGTGAGAAGACCAGATGTTGAAGAGCTTCAGGGATAACTGTACAGTATAAATTGAGAGAGGAAAAGGAGTTACATGCACATTATGTACGTCAGCTTCTTTATGTGTGCATCAGCTCATGTGAGCTTGCTCTGCTGTAGATGTCTATAGATGTGAGAGGGTGTGTGATCCCATGAGAGCGTTACATCTGAGGGTGCACACACATGTGCCTCGTCAACTGTGAACAGAATCTGTACTTATGCACACGGAAGAGATCTGCATGCTGAAACATTGATGGAGGCCTTCCACTGTGACGCAACGCATCATCAGTGACACTTAAAGTGGGATGAATATTTCAATGACCTGGTGGAGTGGGGGACATTAGGAGTCAAGCTGGAGGGCAACCACGGGACTATTCTGGGAGTTTCACAGCAAAAACAGTTTGCATGAAGAAGAGGTCCCATTTCTCCTGTCAGCATCTAGAGACACTTCTCCACAGTTAAAGATGAATTTCAAGGCTTGTTTAAAGCAGCAGTAGGTAGAACTGGAGCAAATATGATTAAAAACGGTTGTTTTTATAAACGGTCACTATATCCTGACAGTAGTGCATGAGACAGGTAATCTGAAAGAAATCATGTGTCTCTGTGTTCTCCGGTGCTCCTAACAGACTGGAGGAAAACAACCAGTCAGAGCCGATCTGGAGCCCTGCAGTCTCTGAGCAGCTGTCAATCACTCGCAAACTCCGATCAAACGGTCAAACTAGGCAGCGCTGATCAAATATGAATCAATATTCTGTTACTGTAATGCCTATTTCTCGCCTTAAATGTTTTCAGAAACATCTTGTAGTGTACTGTTTAGCCGTAAAATGAGAAAGTTTGTGACCCGGCAGCCATGTTGAGATCTGTTGAGGAAATACCAAGCACCGCCCACCAGACGTAGCAAACTTTCTAATTTTACAGCTAAACAGTACACTACAAGATGTTTCTGACAGCATTTGAGGAGAGAAATAGGCATTACAGTAACAGAATATTGATTCATATTTGATCAGCGCTCCCTAGGTTGACCATTTGATCAGTTTGCCAGTGATTGACAGCTGCATCCTTTGAATGAACAGCCAATAGGAACGCTCTCTCTCTGAAATGACCTGTGATTGGCCAAAGTCTCCTGTCAGGAGCTAGATTTTTTAAAGCCTGAAAACAGAGCCATGAGGAGGTGCAGGAGTCTAGTTTTCTCTCAGAACCCTTGAATTATAATATGCTGAAAGGTTATTACGGAAATTTTGCCCAATGATGCCAAAAAACATTCTGCCTACTGTAGATTTAAAGCCCTTAGGCTGGCTTATTGGCCACCCAAAACTACAAATCAAAACGCACCCATTGAGATGAAGCATAGCCTAAAATGTCTGTTCCTAAATACACCAACTCACTGGGAAAATATAGGTCAACCCCATTTAAAACAAAACAGGTTCTGCTACTGTTTAAATAAAAAAAAAAAAAAACATAAGAATAAGTTTATTTTTTACAAAAAAATAAGGTGTTCAAAAATGTTCAAGAGATAAAATAAATGTAAATAAGTGAGATCTAATGAGGACAACGCCTGCTGGGCAGGCTGAGGAGAGATATGGGGGTTTCACTTGCTGCTGCAATATCTTGCTCCCTGTGTGGAGTCGGAACTCGGGGGTGTGAAGGAGCTGAGACACGCGTCTGGTTGGAGAGCTGGTGATAAAAACACCCCTAAAAACCCCGAGCAATAACCTGACGGACACTCGCTCGAAACCGCTCAAATTCCTCAGCAGCGTTTATCCTCGAAAGTAACAGAGGAGCCTCTACTCTACTGTTTTCTGGAGAGACCGGGAAGTGGCCACACAATGGACACGGGGAGTGCGTTTTATTGTCTGAATACGTTCACGGATCGGGACTGATGTTTTGCAAAGACTGCTGCTGCTGCTGCTGCTCGGACCGGGCCGCGGAGGAGCCACAAAGCGAAGAGAAGGACAGCAGAAGTCAAAGAGACGGAGCTCCACAAAGGAATGAGGGCAACGCAGGACGCGTGTGTGTGTGTGCAGTGGAAGCAGTGCCCTAGATCTGAATAACATCTGAGTTACTCTTGTCATTCAGGCTCCTTTCATGCTGTTTCTCACCTGGAAGAAAAACAAAAAGGAATGCGTTCAGTGGCAGCACATGTCCGTGCGTAAATGGAGACGCACCGGCGCGCTGTACTTTTTCCACTATGCCTATACAATAAATTGTGTTTGTCACCAACTCATGTCCTGTCCCCACGGCCACGCTGCTATAGATGCGCTATAGACTTCCTCATACTTTAAAAATCTGCCATGAGTGATGGCGATGCCCGCGGGATCTGACAGCACCGGTGCGCAGAGCGGCGGCACTCGTGAAAAAGGCTTCGGTGCACCGGATCGCAATGGTTATGTGAAAACACGTGTCGTCCCACTGTGCCGTGACCGAGATTACGAGTCCTGGGTGAGGCTGATGTTCGCAAAAATATGGAGTTCCCAGAGACTCCGGAGTGCGGTGTGTGTGGGGTCGCTTTCGCTTTTTCTCGCTCTGTTGGTCAAATGTGCAGACTGGAGAGCTGAGGCCAGCAGCAGCAGCAGCAGCGCTGACTACAGACTCTCGCATTCATCGTCTCCCCTTCACTTCGTCTCAGGCTGCGCGGCGGAGCTGTTGCAAACTTGCTGGAGTGTCGTTTCCCCCTTGTTCACCCTCGTATGTGCCTTCTTCTGGGTCGGCGTCTACTTGATCCGCTGCGGAGTCCTGATCCAGACCGCCCTCTCCCTCCTCACCTTGTGCCACCTGGGCGAAGCGGCGGCGCGGTCCCTCCTGGACGGGACAGATGAGCAGCTGCTCTCCTTCGCGACAGCAGCCGCGGTCGTGCTCGTCTGCGTGGCCACCGGCGCACTCATGGTAGCGCGTCTGGATCAGGGCATATCCGTGATCGTTTTCATCAGCCTGGTCAGGACTATCTCGCTCCTCTCGCTGCAAAAAGTGCGGGCCACTTGGAGACCGTACGTAGCGTACCTGGTCGGAGTGCTGGGCATCCTGCTGGCGAGGTATGCTGACAAGCTCCTTCCCAACCAAGGGAGACACAAGGAGGGCTGCACCCCCGTGACTGGAGCCAGGGAAGAGGTCCCTGTGTTTAAAAGGCGCAGGAGGTCCAGTTCTGTGATAGCCTCAGACATGGCACACAGTCAGTCCAACAGTAAGTCACATCGCCGGACCTCTCTGCCATGCATCCAGAGGGACCAGGTAAGAAGTTTCTGTCCCGTTCAACTTCTCTATTTCTGCCTTGTTTTCTGCTTCTATAGTGACGAGTTTAGTGTTTGAGGCGAAGGGAAGAAAGGAGGGAGCAGTGATGGCAATATTTTAAAAAAGGAGTGTTGGCCTTTTATGACTCTGATTAGAATTGTCTGTATTATTTACATCATTATTATTATGGTTATGAATGCATCTAATATTGAGTGTTACAGAGTATTTTTTTTTTACTTCATGTATGTGTAGTGCAACACACAACAACAGCAACCACCATATTATTGATAATACTATTAATAATATTAATACCAATAATAATACACTATTATTATTATTATTATTATTATTATTATTATTATTATGTGTTTACATGTCATGCTCCTGTTGTACATTACAGTGTGGATGTTACAGTTTGCTTGAGTGTGATTTGATCTTTGCTCACTTGTTATTGCTCTGATCTGCACGGATCATCTTTGGACTGATACTTGCAGCCATTGGCAGGCAAACATGGAGTTATAAAAATGTATAATATTTTTTTTCTCTACTTTACCTTCTTAGTAACATTGTTATATACAGTAATGCTTCATTACAATATTTCTTTAAATACAAAATATGCGTTATCTTCTACTAAAATTATCAATTAAGCCAAATTTTCCACATTTTTTCTCTGCACCCCTCAGACCAAGGTGATGATTTATTCATGTAGATACTGTATATACAGTATAGTTGCAAGTGTGGCTCTCTCATAAAGTACCAAATGTGGTATTTTGTTGCTGAAGGGATGCTGTTTTAGAAACAGCTTTGATGAGAAAGGGAAGCTGAGGACACAATGTCAATGATTCATCTCATCCCTAATTATTTATGTCAAACATTCTCCCCAGATGATCTCTGAGCTGCTGCCACGAAACTGACAAACGCATTATTATCTCTCTGTCCTGGACTTTAATACCACTTGCTCCTCATCACTTATCGCGGCTCACTGTCCTTAAACTCCAGGAATGTAGCAGCTTTGGCTTTTAAACCTCCTCTGATACTGATACACATGCATACTTGTGTTAGAAGGAGAAGGGGGAGGGCTTCATTCAAGCGGACTCGTATCAGCTCCTCGGCCCTCCTTATGGAAAATCAATGAGCATGCTGAGCATGTGAATGGGAAACAGACTTTTGGAGCGATCAAAGCTCTCGTTGTGACCTGTGAGTGCGGTCAGGTTGGGAGATGAGAGGCTGCTCTGTCGGCCCGGCCACTTGAAAGATGCCCTCAGCTCTCAGGGCCAGTTAGCGTTGTAGTGCGCTTGTTTGTTTTTCTTTGTGGTGACACTCTCACACTCCTGCACATACACAAATCGGATATGAAAAGACTCTTTAGATATTTTACAGTTTGCACTTTATTCTGATTCGGGTTTGATGTCTCAGCTTTAGCTTATTCAAGTGTCAATCATTATTAATTTGATATGCGGTCGTTGGTTTGCTGCAGTGATGGAGTGAAGATGCATCTTTGTTTTTGAGTGAGTGATGAGGTGGAAAATGGCTGGCTGTGTAGTTAACATGGAATAGTTACTGTATGGCTGTAAACAAGCATGTGCACAGATGGCAGATTGTTCTACGCTCTGCTTGTGTTTTAAAGAGCAACGTTGCAAATGATGGGAAGAAAAATGTACTTTTTCAGCCTTACAAATATGTATTTACATACACAGAGAAAACAATACATTTAGTATACATTGTTGTTTATTAGGGTTATCAATCGATTCAAATATTTAATCGCGATTAATCGCACAATTGTCCATAGTTAAATGTGATTAATTGCAAATTAATCACCCATTTTTTTAACTGCACTTTTTATCTGTTCAATTTACCGTAAAGGGAGATTTGTCAAGTATTTAATACTGGTGGGACATACAACATAGGAGTTGGTAAATATGCTTGCTTTATGCAAATGTATGTGTATATTTATTGTTGGAAATCAATTAACAACACAAAACAATGATGAATATTGTCCAGAAACCCTCACAGGTACTGTAATTAGTATTAAAAAAAAATCTGCTCAAATCATAACATGGCAAACTGAAGCTCAACAGGCAACAACAGCTGTCAGTGTGTCAGTGTACTGACTTGAATATGACTTGCCCCAAACTGCATGTGATTATCATAAAGTGGGCATGTCTGTAAAGGGGAGACTCGTGGGTACCCATAGAACCCATTTTCATTCACATATCTTGAGGTCAGAGGTCAAGGGACCCCTTTGAAAATGGCCATGACAGTTTTTCTCATCAAAATGTAGCGTAAGTTTGGAGCGTTATTTAACCTCCGTCAAGACGTAGTATGACATGGTTGGTACCAAAGGATTCATTAGGTTTTCTAGTTTGATATGAGCCTGCTACAACTTCCGGAAGATCTTTTTTAAAGAAATGAGTGGCGTTAAAACGAATTTGCGTTAACGCATTATTAACGCGTTAACTTTGACAGCCCTATTTTTTATATATATATTTATTTTGATGTTGTTGCATTAGATAATTAAGTTTTACTGTACCTTCTATCTATAATCTATGTGATTATGCATTAAAAACAAAAAGAAAACTGAATATAGGTGAAAGAAACAACAAATATATTTTTTTCAATTCACACAGTATGGTATCCATTATGGTAAGAGTCAACATTAGACAACCAAGCTGTAATAAATCTACTTCCCTTCAGTCGCAGCAATGCACTATTTCAAAGGCAACAAATGTGTACGAGGATGAATGCCATTACGCTTGGATTCAGACTCCTTTACTTTAAGGGATTCAAGATGGAGTTACTCAGAGAACAATAAAAACAGCCCTAAAATCAAGACATTAGTCGTAAACAGCTCCCATCGATGCAACTACGGCAATTAACACGTTTTTGTCTGCTTTAGATTTTTTTTTTTTTTTTCTTGCGGCAATGTCCCAATAAAAGCTGAGCACTACCAGACAAACAAAGTAGACAATATCATGCAAAGATGCAAAACATTTACCGCATCTCTGACTCTGTCCCCTCGGCAAAGGCATGATCCCTCTGCTGAGAGATGACCTATATTACATGTTTCTGTTGTGGGACATAAAGAAAGCAGTTATCACACGGTGTTGATAGTATGTGAATGTTAAGAATATACTACATTTTCTGTAAGGAAACCTGAGTGCTCCACCGTTCGCTCTCATCTCTGGCGGCGGTGCTAAGCAGTTGAGCAGCCGTGGCCTGCCTGTAATTGAGACACACATGGCGTACATATGCTGTCTTAACCGTGTCTTGTCTGTGTGGTCTGTAATGTGTAAACAAGCCCATGCTGACCCACACTAGTCATCACCTCGCTCACACGGGGCTCCGGCCTCCCTAAGGGGGGTCAGACGCACGTTTGGGGGGGGGGATGTGGGGGGGGGGCACAGTGCAACCACCACATGGTGACGGCAACAGCAGAGACTCTGCCTCGAGGACAAAATATAGGCTAACTGCACGGCAGTATCCTGGCCAAAATGTTCCAGGAACCTCTTCACAAGTTAGATGACCGACAGACGCTGAATGATGTTTGTGCTGTGCTCAGTAGAGTTATGATGTTTTAAAGAAGCTGTAAGAGCGCCGTGACAAGGAGTAGATCTGCACTTCGTTGACGTGACAATGTTTGCGTTAGTGCCGTGCCGTCTGAAGTGCGTGAAGAATAGTGTGACGTTGGAGGAAGGCTTACGGTCGACACTTAACTTTGTTTTTCTCAGGAAGCTTCTCCCACAGACCTTGGAGTCTTATATAAAGGCCCTTCAGATTGATAGTCGCTGTGTAAAAACAGTTTATTCAGAAAATAAATATAGCAAAGAGGAATCCCTCTGTCTCTTCCTCCTCACAAGCCTTAGAGCTGCCATGTTGCCCCCCCTCCAAAGCCATGCTCCGAGGCTATAGATTTAATAAACAGCCATTTTCCCGCCTTTTGATTACAAATTGGCTGCCAGCGTCTATCAGCTCACTAAGTAGGTGCATTTCGCAACGCCGGGGTCGTCCTTCCCATCATGAGCGTAATAAAAGAAAGTCATTATTGGCTGATCTGATAGCAGTTAGTGGGGGCCTCTGCGGGATGGTTTTTCTTCTTGGGTTAATACAAAATGACAGGCCGGTATTCTGCATTTCAGCTGGGGATACTGAAGCAGAGGAAGAGGTGTGGATCGCTTTTCACAGTGTGTAAGGAAATTTGAGTCCAAGGCTCTCCTGCTGCAGACATCAGCAGTGCTGTCATAGAACTTCCTCTCATGCAGAGGAAAGCAGGCTGCCATGTTGCCATCAAAGGTTTTTTAACTACCTGAGCTGCAAAGTTTGAGCGGATCAGCCGGGGAAGGGGGAGTGGACATCAACGAGACGCTTCTGCTTTTTAGATGATTCTCTTTATGAGGCGTTAATGGAAGCCACTCCCTCTTCTGTCAGTAGCTCCATCCCTCTCCGCAGCGCTCTGCTCTCTGTCCTCTCACTGACACCAACACAAATATTATCCCAACCAGAGGAGGAAATTCTTTCTTAACTTGGATGATAAAGATATTCTTGAAATCTATGGTAATGACTTCCTGTGGAATGGGATCCAAACACAATTACTGTTGCCGTTGTAAATGTTTCCTGTTACTCTATTTTAGCTGCACCGTCCATAATTGAATTGTGTTTTGGATGGAGGAGGTTGTTGATAGGCTGTAGGGCAGTGATTTACCACTGGGCCACTGCGCACTCTCATCCCAAACAGCTTGTTTGTATTCTAAACACATTGCCTCGTGGGATATGATGTTTTTTTTCTTGACTGGACGGGCCTCTGGGTTAGAAACGGTCTCATTGAAAGCCTCCCCCCTGCGTCTGGAAAGGAAGCTGATATCAGCATGGGGTTGTGTGTCTTGTGATTGGGCGATCCACTTCGCACTTTCAATCCCCATTCAGTCCCAGTGTATTAGCTGTGCTGTGCGTGTGTGAGGAGGCAAGGGGTGGAGGAATAGGGGGTAGGAAAAAAAGTAGGTCATTCAAGGTTTTGTTTGGTAGCCAGGCAAAACAGCAGGCTTGCTCCTACCCCCATGAATGGTGGACGAGTCTCGCGTTTGACTGATGCAGCAACTTTGAGCATGCTTGTGCTCCAGATTTGTGTGGGTAGTGTAGCACCGCTACCATGTTGGCTACCTAGCGTGAAGCCACATGACACCGGGTTTTGGTCTGTGGCAGCATAAACAAGAGCTACTTGCCCACATTTTTTGTCTCACCAAGCAGACAAGTTCAGAGCAGTGCTGCAATGGCCAGCTCCCTGATGTTTAAAGGATCATTTTACAACAACCTGGGTTTCATTTTCATAGTTTTGGCAAACATGTCAATCTGTTATGATAACATTGTACTCAGAAAAGTAATAGTAATAGTGTGATGGGGCAAGAAATGAAAAGTCAGATAATTAGAGAGGTTGTACACAAACCGACAGTTTAGCCAGCCTTTGTCAACCACTTTGTTTGGGGTTAAAATCAAAAGTGATCGCACTTTGAAATGCTGGTAATAATCTAAGTATGCTTTGCTAAAGTTGAGCCAAGAATCATCTGTAAACTGGGATAAATGTTTACAACAAACAGTTCATTTAACTTTACCATTAGCCTCTCTTCCAAAAAAAAATCTAAACTGGGGGTTTGTTTAGAGGAACAGTTCGACATTTTGGGAATTACTGTTATAAACATTCTTGCAGAGAGTTAGATGAGAAGTTTAATGCTCCTCTCATGTCTGTACGGTAAAAACAGGGGGCAACTTCCGGTTCGGAAAAGTGAAGCAAATGCGGAAGTGCCTTAAACTTGCATTCTTTATAAAAGCAAACAGGGGGCGACTCCGCTGGTTGCAAAATGATCAGCTGCTGGCTGGAGCCTCATATCATGACAGTGGTATCAATTTTCCCATCTAACTCACAGCAAGAACGCAAGTAATTCCTAAAATGTTGAACTATTCCTTTAAAAACTATGATCATTTGACCGCGTGCTTAGTGCCCAATCTTAACTCTTTTTAGTGAGGTTACTGTTGGTGCCTTCAAATGGGGTCTTGTTGACCGTGTTTACCGTGTTTACCGTGTTAACCGTGTTTACGAGAAGAGTCCTTATGAGCGCCCCCCCTCATGTCGTATTCACGACCTCGTAAGTGGAAAGTTTCTGAAAGCTCAGAGTTCACGAGTTGTGACGTGTTTGTTGATGTTGTCAAAAATGGCGGAGGCCATGGAAGTTCATTTTTTGGTGCATTACAAGTTAATATATTGTAATTTTAGTCGTATATTGTTTTTCTGAGGAAAATGCTGATATTCCCAACGTCCTCGTCTTTTTCCTCTGTCATTATGCCTTTGCATTTACTGCATTATGTTACCCACTTGCTAGCTTTCTAAATTGTTAGCCTCTGTGGCTTCTAGACACCGACAGTAACGTTAATATTGCCGTTGCGTAGCAGCGATGTCCTTCACAACTAAACCACTTGAACACCAAGCATATCGTGTACACGACTTCCCATGTTGTAAACACGAGTTCACGAATTTCATTTGAAGGCACCATGTGTTCTAAGATCTCAGCAATTAACTGTATGAGAACAATGTTGTTATTAGCGATAGTAACGATGGGCAAACTACGAAAATACAACCCAAGTTGTAATAAAGCAGAATTATCCTTTAAACTCTACATTACATGGCTCATCCATCTGTGTCCAATCCCTTCATTACCTTCATTTACAGCAACAAGAGTATAGCTCTCTCTCTGATCACCTATAAGCCGACCAAACCAGAGGTCCAGGACTAAGCTGAGTGCCCTTCTTCCCTCTCTCCCCTACCCCTGGCACGACCACGATCTGGCTCCCTACTGATTACCATGGAAATTATGGAAGGACGTCTGTGTGAGCATGTGTGTGCATCTAAGCGTGTGTGTGTTGCCAGCAGCTTGATGGCTGCCAGCTGCTGCAGGCTGAGAGGTTGAATCCGCTCGTAGAAACGCGGAGGGCCTCAAACCACAGACACAACCCAACGCAGCTGGAACTGCTAGACAGGCACAGGCCTCCGGTCCTGACACACAGCACACATATTAACACCTCAGGATCCCAATAACTGCCTCACATTTGAATAGAATAGTAGAATCTGAGGCGAATTATGGATTTTTTGTGTGTGTATTGAAGGGTCGATTACACACTGTACTTTCATCTTCTGCTGTCTGTTCTAGACTGAGGCAATTATGTCACTCAAGTTTTCTGTGTTACCGTAAGAGACTATTTCAGTGATGGAGGTGAACAGAATGTTCCTGGCACAAATGTGTGTGTGCGTACAGTACGTGGGTGTGTGTGCGCTTGTGCATGAGTGTGTTGGTGTGTGTGTGTGAGAGGCAAAGGTAGAGAAAGAGAGGAGAGAGAATATTTGTTCGTTTATCCGTCACGCCCCCGGTGTTTAAAGGCCTAAAGAAGAGAGACGGCTCACTCGTTAGCTACTTGCATCATCAGCTATGGAAAACGATCGCTGCATCTGAAATTGATGATGGAAGTAGCTATAGTGAACCATCTCGCTTCTTTTTCATCTCTGTTGAGAGTTGCACCTGCGCAATACCGATCGGGCAGGTGCGAGCGGAGAGTGTGATGTTAGCTGGAGCTAGCAAAATGTCAGCAATCTGGCAATATTTTAAGCAAGAAAATCTTTAAAATCTTAAAATTTTTACAAAGCTGAGCCAGGCCATACAACAATGATAGCAATCATATCACATCCATACAGGGTTAGTTGTATACAGCTGTTAAAAAATAACAATAATATATTATCGGGAAAGAAAAAATATGGAATCGGAATATCTCTACGTATGATATGCCTACTACAAACAGTTACGACTTCTGACTACTATTAATACTAGTAAACTACTTTTTACTAGCAATAACAATCACAGCTTTATCAAATAAAACATTTAAACATTAATAATACTATTCAGCACTCTGATAGGAATGGTTGAGAGGACCCAGATGTAGACAGAAGGCAGACAAATGCAGAAACAGACAACAGTCCACTTTAGAAAACTCTGAAAACTGACCCCAAAAAATGATAAAAATTACACAGAAACTACACGTCTGGAAAAACAAACAGCACAGACAGGGACAGCAGGAAATGCGTACAAAAGGTTGCATCTTCAGTGACAGAAATACTGCTCATTCCAGCTTCAAATGATGGTTGTGTTTGTTGTACTGTAGCCTGAAGCCTAACCTCTAACATCCTAACACAAACAGTCATACAAGAGGTTTCCCTAAATACAATACAGTCTAAAATTGGAAAAATTATAATTAACCAGAAATATCTGATGAATTAACCCAAGCACTCGTTGCTAACTTTCAGTACTTGACAGTTTTAGTTGTTTTTTTTTGGTGCGACTCATTTTGATCAGTATCAAAAATGACTGAAGTTCGATTCCCAACTCTTTGTGCAAGCCCCTGTGTTTGCAGTATTGAAGCAATGTTTTTGCTCTTTAAAGGATGGGCAGGTTAATGGGTGCCAGTACGTATCCGGTAGGACAGCACATCACTTCGGGGAAGTGAACGCAGCACGTTCAGCTTTCATCTCTATTTATTCGCTTGAAGGGCTTTTTCAATCACACGAGGAGCCCACCTTTAAGACAGTGATCCCTTACATGCGGGGACATTCCTGTGCTTGCCCCGGCGCTAAATGAACTGGAATGTGCAGGTTGAGCAGACCCTGAAGGACAGGCCTGTGGGCCCATTCACCCAGCCCTCCCCTTCCCGGCCCTCCTCTCCCCGCACACCCTGACCTGAGCCAACACCACCATCCTGGGCTGTCACCAGGTGTGCAGCTGGCCTCTGCCGAATGAATAGACACTCTCACATCGCCCCGGGAAGTGTGTGCGCGAGTGTGTATGTGTGCATGTTTGTGAGAGGGAGGTAGAAGCAGAGAGAGAGAGGGGGGAGAGTAGTCCTAGATGTAAATAGCTGCAGTCCGTAGAATGTGTGAAAAACAAATGGGAGAAACAACTGTTGATTTCCCGTCTGAGAGTGTTCACGTGCACATCTGGGACAGCGGTGTCCCAAACATTGATCTCATGGCCTTTGATTGGTGTTCAGAGAGGAAGTGCAGCAAGTCCCTCAGGTCCAGTCTGGCCATTGTGTCTCCACTAGAACCAGACCTGAGGCCAGTTGCATAAAAATAGACTTAGTCTTCTTTGTCTTAAATATAACTTTAAGTCTGACTTGCTATAGACACATAAATTAACCTGTTACATGAAACTTCCCTATGAGTAACTAATGTAAGACTTAGATAGCCTGTCGCGCAATACATTATGGGTGTAATAACACACTTCACAGAAGAGAGAAAATGGCAGATGCAACAGCGTCATCACACCAAGTATGGGAGAAAATAACAAGGTAAGGTAAGGTAAACAGATGAATCCAGTGGTTGTTAGAACCGTTAAAGATGTTCAGAAACAATTCAAGAATATGGTACAAGAATCCCAAAACGATATGGATAAACAGTTGAAAGAGTTAGTTAAAAGTTAACGTTAGATAAAAGTAATGGATAAACAGTTGAAAGAGTTAGTTAAAAGTTAATGTTAGCTAAAAGTAATGGATAAACCGTTGAAATAGTTTACTAAGAGTAAAAGTAATGGGTAAACCGTTAACTGACCAAACAGATTGTTGCCATAGCAACAAAGGTCTCACCACAGGCTTATGCTACATTCACTTTACGAACGACAAAAGCAACAAAACAGCCATTATGGCCAACTACATTGTCGGTGAGTAGCCGTTGAAGTGTTGCTCAAGCGGTCGTTGACGTAGTTATGTTGTTAAATAGCAGTGGCAACTGGCTAACGGCATTTCTTTTTAGATGTAACGGAACAGGTGAAACAAAAACATATGATTGGTTGACGCTTCACAGCGTCATTGGAGCTCTAAAGAAAGTTGAGACCAGCTCGACTTTATTTGTAATGCATCACGCCCGTCACGCAGTGACAACTATCGGGCGTCAGTTTGTAGCTTCTTGTCCATTGAAAATGAATTGTTGAATGTTGCGGTATTGCTCGTAGTGTGAAAACAACTTAGACTAGTCTAACCTGACAATCAAACAAAAGGCCAAGACTAGTCTTAAACTAAGTTTATGCAACTGCCACAGTCACTGCTGCTGCTGCTGCTGCTGCTGCTGCTGCCGCTGCTGCTGCTGCTGCTGCTGTCATCATTCATTTAACAAGCAGGAACATTTTGAACCCCTCTGACCGGGGCCTTCCACTAAATCCAAACATGGTCAGCTATTAATTGATAATATATTTCAGGAGCATGACAAGGGAGGCTGTTTTCACTGATGGATGATTGTATTTAGTAATCCACTGCCTGGTTGGTTACTTATGGCTACAAATGGACAGGCTATTGCATATATTTTATCTGATTCAAACTCTTCATACGGCATACATTTTCCTCTAAACATTACAACCTCTCCATGTCACCACAGGACTGTTGCACAAAATACTACAAAATACTAACACATAATACTAAATACTACACAGAAGAAGTATTCAGATCCTTTACTATAATTTAATAGCATTACAACAATATGAAAATACTCCATTACAAGAAAAAGTCATGCGTCCAAAAGTGCAGAGGTTTATCACCAAGTTGTACTTACAGTATCAAAAACAACTGTAGTTGTTATGCAGCAGATTTATATAGTAGCCCATATACAGTTAGTATTATTACTAAAAATTCAATAAGCATGTTATACAGTACCTTGTCGAGGTCAAGCCTATTTAATCTGTCAGAATGCATTATATTTTATGAACTGATCTCATGTTTTGTATAAAATCTTGAAAAGTAACTAAAGTAGCTCTCAATTAAATGGAGTAAAAAGTAGAATATTTCCCTCTGTCAGCAGGCTGCATGTCTGTCTAGCTCGATGGCGTGGTGCAAGGAAATGTGTTATTGTAACCTCTGCCTGGTGAGCCCTCCCCGTCCGTCCAGCCCGCTGCCTCACTGGCTCGCCATGAGCCTGTCTGTCCCTGCAGCCAACAAGGCTTCTGCTGTTCCCTGCTCAATGCCATGTTTTACTCTCTAAATATGTTAGAGAAAAAAAAAATCCGTCTGTACATCTGTCTGTCAGTCGGGTTATTTCACCCCTTGCAGCGGCGAGAGTCTTAGGGTTTGGGTTAAGGGCTGTTTTCGCGCAGTCACTTTCAATTAGTCAGATATTAAAAGTGGAACGTATAGCCGTAGTGCTGTGCTGAATTTGCATGATGGTATACAGTGTCTATATGATTTAGATTTTTATGGACACGCTGTGTACGAACAAATACCGATGTTGGAATTCTGGTTATGATGCTCAGTTTAACAGTTTGGAGCTATTTTTGTGCCACTTTGGTCACATTTCTGAATCCACTCTGCAAACAGAAACCGCTTATGGTCAGCTCAAGGAAATTAGCTATTTTTATTTATTAAAAATAGCAAGAAATTTGGAGTGAAGTCAAAAATTAAAAAGCAGTCAGAAGTTCTTTTGAAAGCTTTAGCAACATTTCTGATCTGCGATTCTGGTGTTTCCTATTTCTCTGTATTTTTTAAGCACCGTTTCTTATAGAAAGAGGTGTGTGGAAGTTTGGGCATAATCACTTCTTAAAGCTGCAGTTGGCAACTTTGAGCAAATATGGTAAAAAGTTATTTTTATAAAACTGTCACTATATCCTGACAGTGTATGAGACAGATCATTTGTGAAAAAAATCATGTTCCTCTTTGTCCTCCTAGTGCTCCTAATGGCATCTGCAAGTTTTCACCCAGCCCGAACAAAAACAACCAATCAGAGCAGAGGAGTCTCTACAGCAACTATCATCTTCAATCCATGCCCGCGATCAAACTGTCAAACTAGGCAGCGCTGATCAAATATGAATCAATATTCTGTTACTGTAATGCCTATTTCTCACCTCAAATGTTTTCAGAAACATATTTCATCGCACTGTTTAGCTGTAAAATGAGTTTGTGACCCGGCAGCCATGTTGAAAACAGTCGAGCCAAAACCAAGCACCATCCACCGGCCGGCGCAAACATTCTCATTTTACAGCTAAACAGCTACGTAAGGGAAATCGTACAGCGAGACGGTCATTGTTGAGAAATAAACCCCGACAGGGCTTGCATCGCCCTGAAGGGGTTTATTTCACAACAATGAACCGCTAGCTGTAGATTATCCCGCTTATTACACAGCTACTTACTTAAGAAATCAATAATTGTATCAAATTGATTGATTTGTTAAGTAACAGGAAAAAAAATGGTCCTCCAGAGTCCGACATCAGAACTGCGCCCATAGCAACGGTCTGTTATACATAGCAACGGTCTGTTATACATAGCAACAGTCTGTTATTCACAGCAACTGTCTGCTATAAAGAAATAACAGACCGCAGAACGCCGTGATTGACCAATCAGAATCGAGTATTCAACAAAGCCGTGTAATAAACTATATGTTTCTGGAAATATTTGAGGCGAGAAATAGGCAGAACAGAATTTTGATTCGTATTTGACAGTTTGATCACAAGCAGTGATTGACAGGTGCTGTAGAGACTCCTTGGCTCTGATTGGTTGTTTTCGTTGTTTTCGTTTTTTACAGATTATCTGTCTCATGCACTACTGTCAGGATATAGTGACAGTTTTATAAAAATAACTTCTTATCATATTTGCTCAAAAGTTACCGACTGCAGCTTTAATGTGGGACTCTAGAAAAAGTTTATTCATTGCTAAGCGCAATGAATATTTTATTTTATTTTTAAATTGAAATTCGTCTCGAGTTGACGTTTACTTGTTAGGTACACGGTGAGGAAAAGACATCCAGAGGGCCCGGAGATATTCCCACACTGGCAAGAGTTCAACTACACACTGTATTATTCAGTTTGAAAGTGTGAATCTCTGCTTGGTTGTTAAAGAATTGGTGAGACGAAGGCAGGAGCTGTGGCTTGTTCTCTGTCCGTTTTGCCAAAACCCTGCTCAGACCCTCTGCTTTTTTGTCCGTGAGGAGTGTGATAAAGTGGTGACCCCCTCCAGTACGTCTTTTCTATACACTGTAACCACCTGCTAACACACACACTGTCCAGCAGACTGGCCAGGCAAAGGTCTCATTGATTTGTTGCTGCTATGCTCTGCATTGCCTGGAGACACTTAACGATGTCAGGGCTGACGTGTTCTTGTGTAGGTGACATCCGTTTATACTCGGGCCACAATCGATTGCTATGAACAGCAGGCTCTTCTGTGCATATGTGTGAGTGTGTGTGTGTGTGAGGTCAGACAAGTTCTGTGTAGTGGAGATAGTGGGCTGTTGGTTCCAAGTACTCCTTTCTGTCTAAGATAGTCAAGCAGCTCACCAGCTAATTGCTTTATGTACAAGCCATGGATGCTGGTTCAACTCACATCTTTACCTGCAAAACAAGACATGAGAAAAGACATGGCATGACAACATGTGAGCGTCATAGATAAGACGCATGGCATTGTTTCAGAAAACTTCAAATGCATCCCCGTCCGCAGCCCCTTCGTCCACTAGGATAACACACATGCTCTGTGTGTTTCTGAGAAGTCTCTGTGTTGTAAAGAGAGGGTGGAAATAGGTGTACTGAGCCTTTATTTTAATGATATTTGTGCCTCAGGTTTCTCTCTACACCCTCTCTCTCCATAATGTTTTCCATTAGCTGCTGTTCCATTCATACTCTGGCTGATCCCCGCGTTGTCTCCTCCGGGACTGGACAGCTTAAATGAAATCTTTACACCTACTGTACCGAACACCTCCTCTCCTCTCCTCTCTCCTCTCCTCTCTCCTCTCCTCTCCTCTCCTCTCCTCTCCTCTCCTCTCCTCTCCTCTCCTCTCCTCTCCTCTCCTCTCCTCTCCTCTCCCTCTGATTTTTTTTTTCTTTTTCCCTGATCTGTCCTCTCTGTGGACAGTGGAAAGAGTTTAGTGTCAGGTCTTCAGGCTCGAGGCAGTTTAGCAACCTCAGATCCTGGATCACAGTGATGGCTCTGAGACCACATTGCAGATTTGGTCTTTTATAGAGCAGTGCTACCAACATTGTCAGTCTGTGATAGAGTGCTCCTGGGATGACGTATTTTTGTAGGCCAACCAGGAAGTTAGCGTTGCCCTAGTTCCCTCGACAAAAAGCCAATGGGATTTTTCCATTGGGTTTTGGATTATTGCAGAAAATAAACTCTGTGGCCAACACACATTTATGATACTTCATTTTTGTTCAGCAAGATAATTTTCACAAATGAACACCACTTTTATGATTTTTGAAGCGTGAATGCAATCGCCAGAAGTAAAAAGCTAACATTAGGCTATAAACGAACTACACCAAAGTCGCATGAGCGCGGGTCAGTATACACAACGAGGCTGTAAAGGCGGACGAGTCGGCGTGATGACGTTTAGTAGTCCTATTTAGCCACTTGTTAGCAACCACCTTTTTTAAGAGTGGGATATTTACTGATATATTTTATATCATAGAACAAAACATTAAAATATCTTCAGCTTGTGTTAATCACAGACCTTATTTCAGGCATCTAACTAAAAACCCATTCAAAAAACCCATTGACTTCCAGACGAGGGAACCGGAAGTGCTTAAATGCTAACTCATTTCCAGGCTTAAGGACTCATTCCTGCAGCACTATATTCTGCTCCTCTCTGTTATTGGTCTCCTTTTTCGATCTAATGTGAGAATGTTTTTTTCCTTGGTGAATAATCAACCATTCACCTTGTGTCTCGCTGTCATGGTCAGACCCACTTCAGTGTTGAGATTTAAGCATTGTGAGGGGTTTGGCAGGTGATTCATCAAGGCTTTTGGAGAGAGCGTTTCCATTGTAAGGACGAGGAATGGCATGTGGTGGTTTTGGCAAAGCTCCACAAACTGGAGAGGCAGAAGGACTTCTGACGTCATCGGGAAACGTGACCCACTTCTCAAGAGGCAAGGAGCCTTGGGCTGGTTGAGCAGATGTTGCACAGATGAGCCTGCACGCACACATGCACACACGCGCATCTACCCCTGCGTGCACACTTTCTACCCTGCCTTTATTTTCCATTAAAATACCCACAGAAAAAGAATCAACGGCACAGAAACTTTAGCCGGGGCTCATTTGGGTTTGTGGTCGTGCACAGGCGCGAACTGATGTGGTCGTCAGCGTGTGCGCTTGTAAAAGAGGTACAGCGTGACAAACGGGAGGGTGTTAGTGGGTCATTTACGTCGTATCAGGTGGGTTTTCTGTAAATGGGTCTCAGAGGGGTAGAGAGGAACCTGAAGCAGCTTAATGCCTTTCAGCTACGTTGCTCGAGTTATGTAAGGTGGATGAAGTGAAGACGAGGTGATGTTGGGCCCAAGAGAAGAACTGATAGTTCCGTTCTCCACTGGCTCCATCCTACCCGTCAGCCAGGAGCAATCTCCTCCTCCTCCTCCTCTCTGCCATCACTCTGGCGCTTTCAGACCTTACATAATGCCTTTCTTTCTGGTCTGTCAGTTCGTTAGACGTGTTACAGTGCAATAGGCTCTCTTTATCTCTCTGCTATTTGCACCTTTTATTGAAAATGTAAAGGTGCCCGTCGTAGTGTTTGTTCCAAGAGATTGGGTAGATCGTGCTGCTGCATTCCCACTGGAGCACCACAAAATGCAAACCAAAGCTTTCTGGGCTCATTCTATCGCTGCTTTTATATTATCTTAATTTTAAAGTAGCTATAATCAAGATTTTTTTTACTAACAAGAAGGGTGTCGCTTGTAGTTAGAACCCACAGAGAATTACCCGAATCTGCAGTTCCCTTCAGTATTTTTAGCTTCTTTCCCCTCATTGTTTTGGTTTTCGGCCCACCACTTTACTGTTTTAGTCAGGCTGTTCATAGTTCGTAGCTATACCTACAAAAATAAGGGACGGTAATTCGTATATATCCCACAAAATCAATTTGAATGTAATCTACATAATCCTGAACCAGGAAGTATAAAGAGTGACAAACGCCGCATAGAGGTTGGGTCAAAAAACACTGGAGTTTTGCCCAGGAGACCAGTGTTTGTATCCCATGTGAAACCAAAAGTCAACGTTGATTTATTCATCACGTAACTTCCGTACTTAAGCAGCACCACTTCCGTAGTTATTTTAACCCCAAACAGGATCTTTTCCTAAACCTAACCAAGTAGTTTCCTGTGAAGATGGAAGTTTATTTTGAAAAGACTGTATGCATGTAACGAGCAGAAATTGACACGTGTTGCTGGACATTTGTAGGAAAATGCACGAAAAATGAGGAATAACATTTTGTTAGATATCGTTCGAACAGTTGTATCAGGATACCTTGTTTTGGTTCACTCTCATAGCTCTCATAGCATTGTTTCAGCCGCAGCAGTCAGCTGTTTTCAGCGGGAAAGCCTTCAAAAACCCACTGTACACTACCTGCCCAGCACCGAACAGCAGACAGACACAATTAGCGACTAGCTGGTGAACAAAGTGGAGCATTTAGCAGCTAAAGAACCAATTATTTCCCTCAGGAGTTGGTGGAGACCAAAACAGAGCTAAAAGTGAATATTGGAATTACATTTATCAGGTGACACAAACGTGTCTCCAATAAATGCTAATGTTGCTCAATGTGTGAAATAAATACGCAACATTTGCTAACATGTTCGGCATATCAATTCAAATGTTGATATGTCACTGTTGTATTTACATCTTGTTTCTGCTGCCAAAGTGTCCAAGTGGCCAAAAACTCAGCTATTACAGGAGTTGCTTTATTCCTCTGCTCTCCTAACAATGTTTTTTTTTTGTCAGTTCATTGGTTTGTCATGTGCCAACACATCTGAACTCAGTCCCCTGTGGGAGATGATAGTGTTTCAAATAATCTAATTTCACCTCCTAAACCTGATACACACTTCACAATTTGTGGTGTAACCGATCCTCTATCTCATTTGTGGTAATGAGGGGAAAGAACTTCTGGCATTTCACAAATTTCAGTTGATTAAATCAAATCGTGGATAAAGTATGTTCACAATGCAAGAGAAATTTTTTGTTGGAGAGAGTAGTTGGTCCAGTCTGCATCTGAGAGTTCATGTGATATGTATATGAACATCACAGGTTTGACTTATTCTCTATATAAACAACTCATTTCAGGGCATTTTCTTTGTGATCATTTGGACAAATTTTGATAGATATTTTTGGATTTCATCTTTGTTGCATATAAGTCTCTCTGTCCATGATGGGGGTCAGAGCATTTCTCCATTTCAAAAAATTAAATTTTTGCACTTTCTGCCAAGCCACAGCTGGCAGTCACATCCCAATTTCTGAGAAAGATCTGCTGAATATCTTGGATCTATGAAAAAGGGAAGCATCCATGTATATTGATCTCAATCATAAACTTGGCTGTGTGCTATTTATTGTGTGCTATATATTTAGTTTTAAATCTGGCTCCGTTTTGGCAGCCGTGTCCTCTTCACTTGTTATTTTTTCCCCGGGGACGAGTCAGAGGCCGTATCGTTTCAAGCAGATGTTGCATCAGGCCTTTTTTTCTACAGTATGTGCTCAGAATTGTCCAGAAAACAAAATGGTGGCTCCTCCAGTGAGAGGCTGCTCGCGCTGTCTATGATGAGCTCATTATTTCTGAAATGTCAGTGGTAATGAAGATCGGTCACCTTCAAGAAGCGACCCAATTTACTGTGACTGAGGTCTTTACGTTACCCGTCACGCCCTGCTCCTCGCGGTTGTATACGCTGTTGCTGATGCACAGCGAGCTGAGAGCAGACCCGACAACATTTCATGCATATAAAAATGATCTCTGCTTCATTTCACGTGTGCCGATATTGTCGCCTGACGGCAGGAATGCGCTTGGATGTCGAAGGAAGTACAAACACACATTCATGAAACACACACACACCTGCATAAAAAGGGGGCCGGAGCTTGTGATGTTGCCACAGATGTAATAAGCACTCATTCATTTCCACGTTGGCAGAATGTTAAGACTGATTCAGGGGGCCGGTAGATGAAAAGGTCAGCGGGCTTGTTTTGAGTGAGTGTAAGATTTCCATCATCACGCCGCACGCTCTACCAGGCCCAGTCCAAACTACACAAACAGTGTCTCTGAAGCTCTTGACAGCCTCGATTCTGCCATTAAGTCAATAATCTGCCCTCACTCTCTCCTCCCCTCACGACTGACCTGCTGTTAGTTTACGTACTTCCCTTTTTACTTACCCTCAACAACGCTTATCCAAACAGCGGCATAACTTTCCCCCTTATGTGTTTCCCTTTCTCCCACCGTGCCATTTTCCACAATTCTTCCACTTTTTCTTCTCCCCTCCCCACTTCTCGCCCAGCAGCACCTTTCATTGTTTCCAGACAGTGGTGAAACATATTGAGGGAAATGTGTGAGACTGTTTGCACGGAGAAAGACAGGGACACACACACACACACAGGAGTAATTGTTCCAGGAAAGTGGCATCTGTGCAGCCCATTAGACAGGGATTCAGTGGACCTGTGCGGGCCTTTTACATATGGCGGTCAGCTGCTGGAAAGGAACTGGAACCAGGGGTCACATTTGAGAGAAAACATTAGGGGAGATGATGCATGGTGGACACACACACACACACACACACACACACACACACACACACTTCAAAGTCCTGTAGTGCCCTTCACCGCTTCCCTGGTAGCATTGCTCTGGCCAAGTCGTTCATATTCGCAGGGCCTGGCTGCAGGTTGGAGCAGACAGCAACACTGCGGCCTGCAAATAAACCCTAAACCCTCATTCTAACACACCTCTCCTGCTGGGTCACTCCTTGAATCACAAGCCCTGAAAAGTTTGACATTTGTTCATGAGTAAAGGGTGTGGGAGAGAGTGAACTCTGAGAGGCCTCTCATCAGTAGCAACACAGTTGTTATTGCAGAAAAAAAAGCCCACCCTACTGTAATGGCTGCTGAAAATGGGTCTCTAGAGTGCAGGTCTACCAACTTGACTTCAGTGAGAGAAGAGGAGAGAATGAGGAAGAAAGGAGTATTTTGCAAAGATTTTTTGGAAAGTAAAGTAAGGAGGAGTCCTCCTCTTTAGACCCCACAGCTGTGATTCATTAGTATATTTGTGTTGCTAGGTCTGAGTTGACTGGACCATGTATGGAGTCCAGGATACTTCCTACTGGGCCAGCTGTTCTTCCCACCATATCTTTGAACTCACTGTTATGTTATACCAGAGTGCATAGAGCCATTCCTGTTAAATGTGTAATGGATGAAACATGATTGTATTGCATTGTATTTATGGCTTTATTCACTTTTCTCATCTATTGAACATGAAGCTCCCATATGTTTTATATATATTTATTTTATTTGACAGATATTTTACTGCCCTGGCGACTGGTGAATATGAGGAAGGTTTTTGCCCCTTGAGGCAAACTTTGATTTGTGATATTGGGCTATATAAATAAAATTGTCTTGACTTCTTGTGAGGCAATGAGTTACCCGTGGTGATATTATAATACTGAGCTGAGCAGATCTTTGGTTCTTTCCATAGAAATAGAATACGAGTAGAACGGACATTGAACTGTTTTCCGTGGTCATTTGACTATAATACAAAAGAAAATGGCAATTGTTGCTGACAACAGAACACACGCCGGGAAGAGAACAGACGCAGCTCCAGCCCACTGTTCGGCTCATTTTCCGTTACCAGTGTAGCATTACATTATCGCAAAACATGGCGGAATTAGCTAGCTAGCTAACTAGCCAGTTATCCGCTAGCTTGCTAATTCCACCATGCTTAAATGCTACACTGTTTACAGAAAATGAGCCGAACGAAGTTGTCACTCATCTGGCGATTGAAATGCGCTTTCCTCCGCTGTGACAAGTGTGTGGATGAAGCATTATGTCCTTAAATTTTACTGATTTACTCTGTCTCTCTGTGCTTCGTAACCAAAGAACATGTATTGCCAAGAAGTTAAAGTCAATTGTTCGTTCCATTGCAACATCAGCGCCCAGCAGCAAAGCTACACTTTCGCCATTTTGGACTGAAAGCAAATACCGGATGCCAGTAAAACTCCAAAGTGCCGTACAATAGTAAAACAAAATTATTTCTATTCTATTGTCATATTCTACCGAAATGTCCTGTGTTGAACAATGAAATATTATAAATACAGTAAGCGTTTTCGAGTCCAAAATGGCGGCTATTGTCAAAGAAACACCAGAGTTTCGTCTCTTTGCTTCTATACTCTTTGTTCGTAACGTTACTACACCACTGCTTTTATTAGTTATTGCAGAACCTCACCACAGTGAGTCCACGACTTGCCGTAAGTCGGTTTAGTTTATACGGAATTTAGCCTACAGTGGTTGCAATGGTTAAAATACACATAAAAATTACCGTCGCTCTGACCATCCTGCTAGATTGATTTGAATGGGAATGTCTGTTTGACTCCTATTTTATTTCTATGGTTCTTTCCTACTTTGGTTAATCATGATTATAATATCATTACAACATCATTGAGGGATGTGGTCATTTCTCTTGAACGGTATTTGATCTTGATCATGTAACCCATTTTAAATAATATCACTCCTTTTAATGCAATATTTTCTATGCATTATTGTTAAAGAGAAAATCAGATTATCATCACATTGAATAATCTAAAAGAATTGAGTGTGCAGAAACATAGCACCCACCGACAAGGCTGAGCAGCCACGGGGAAGGCTGATCAAACAATGAATGAATACATACAGTATGTTGTGGCCAATGTGTATACAAATTGCCTACTGTCCCCTCAAAACTGTGTGCTGGCATGGTGTAGCCCAGTGTTTCCCATTAATTACCCAGACCCGCCACAGTTTCATAATGAACCGTAAATATTTTTACACTCTCAACGGGTGGGTCTGCGTAGTCAGGGACGGCCACTCGGTGTGGGAGGATCCCATCATGGGACCTCTCCCCCGGAGCTGGCTGGCCCTCGCCAGGAGTATGTCCTCCGCGACCATGACCGCCTCTAAGTCGGCTTTGAATGGCGCGTGTAAAGGTGGCTCACGACTCCATAGTGTTCCTGTCGGCAACTCACCCGACCCGTCAAGTCTTTCATAGATCTAGCCTCTTAACTCTGCTCTCTAAGTACACCAGATTGATGCATTTAACTTTGAAATGTTCAAAATTTCTTCCGGAATAACAATAAAAATAAAGGGGATATTGTGAAAATCATCACCTTGGTGAGATTCACAAAATTTGGCTACCCATGGGCAAAACATAAATCGGCGCCTATGAAGGCTACTGAGTAAAAGATCATAGACACAACATTTGACGTAACTTCACAAGAATTCAGTTAGGTTGGTAGTAGTTTGAGTACCTTAAATCATTTTACTGCCATGAAATTGGAGTAGATTGCCCATTTAACTTAATATGCTACATTTATAAATGCAGTTGAAAGCAATACGATCATGCAATGTGGTTATACTTTTCAGAAGTTAGTCAGTAATAAATTACATTCGGAAAGGTAACTCAATCACCCTGTTTCCAGCCATTTTTGGCAGAGAGCCTCCCACATTCTAAAAAGTTAGTTATAGTCAGGTCATGTTATTAGAGCGACGTTTTAAAGAAACCCGTTGCTTCTGGGTGGTATGCTGTTGGTCACGGTGATATTAGGAGAGCTACGGCCTTCTGGGAGGATCCTGCTCACGTTGTTTGAATATGTGTTGTGTCAGAGCACCTGGCCAGAGCCTCAGGCAGCGGATGTGGCTGCGCATGCTGCATGAATACGAGACTCATTAAGTTCACTGGCCTGCCAGGTGGACTGCAGCTTGTTTCAGCACATGCACACAACGTGGTGCACACACACGCTCGCTCCGTGATGCATGGACGTATACATGTGTGCTTGCTAATAGTTGCACAAATAAGACACGTTCACACACTTTGCAGGGACAGACGGAGGGAGGGAGAGCTATTGGGCCCTGTAATCAGATCAAGTCAGATATGGTATCATTGTAACCAGATTAGTGATGCTGCAGAGTATAGTATATCAGGTTTTGGCCAGAGCTCAGTCACATTTGTGGCAGAGAAGTGACATGGAGCACTTGTCCCAAATGCAATAACTGAACTTGCGTCATGCACATTAAGGACAGTTGAAAATACAGATACTGCAGAGGAAGATAGACTGACGCGGGATGAAGCTCACACATGATGTAACTTCATGTACAAACAGAGAGAGACAGATACTTCTGACTGGAGCTGCAGTTACTATGTGTGTCTTTTGATCAGTGCTAATCTGTTTCACTCACTACAAGAAAAAACAATGACAGGTGTCATTACAAAGAGAGGCATCAGTTTGCAATATTTTATGCATTTTCACTGTAAAATGAAACTCAAATTTGGAATAGAATTGATGTCCTGGCAAGACATTTGCTCATAATTATATATATTTTATTGTTTTAAAAACTGGGACTATCTCGTTGTTTATTATGAGTACTGTACTTAAAAAAATAGTCTGACTTGAAGGCCGTCACATTACGTGAAGACCACAGCACTGATGTGGTTGAGCTTAAATATGCATCTTGTTCGCGTTATTAAGAGCTCCGTAACACATTGGTTGATTTTTTTGTTCCCCTCTCAGTCCAGGATAAAAGAGGTATTGGAGTTATAGCCTTGTGTGCGTTGGGCCCATCCACCTCCCCTTCTGTCCGCCCGGTGTGTCTATTCGCTCTTTAAACTACGTCACTGCACTCCCGGTGCACTTTCTCTGAGCGTTTACTGTTGCTGCGCATGGGTTTACATTATAGTTAATGGAATACCTGGTGCATCTCATACCGATGCTCAAGGGTGCCTTGTGCATCGGTATCACGCCGACGGCCTTGACAAATAGTCTGTATTTGATGTCCCGGAAACGAAAACGGGCAAGGAGAACCGCTCATCACAAACGTGAACTACAGTCAATGAGCCGCAGCCTGTATAGGCCCGCTGCCAACTTCTACAATGCACGTCCTTGGGTCCCCAGCAACACAGCCGCCAAGTGTGAAGTAGATCGGATGAACGGTTCTTGAGATATGCGAAGGACACACACACACACACACAGACACACACATTACAGAATGACAGAGATTCCTTGCTTTATAGTTAGATAAATTGTATTGGGGAATTCACTAGTCAGAAGCAGGGCCGAGCATCCCACGCCACGATGGTCAGTTTTCAACAGCAAAATATGTTTTAAAATATATCAGTAGTATTATATATACGCATACAAGAGAACAGAAAAGCCTATTTTCCCTTCATATCATTACTTTTCAACACACTGCTGTTCTCCAGCAGTACATATTTCATGTCCGATAACATTTTTACGTACCTGTTTATCTAGATATAGGCCTACATGTGCAGCTGTTTTAATTCTGTGCACTGTTTATCCGAAAACATTATTTTTCTTCACATCAGAGATACACAGTCAATGTTTTTGGGTGAAAACACAGTTAATATGATCACAGCTGAAACTACTGGAGCCAGTCTGGTCTTTTTGAGTTCTGGTGACTCTCGCCGTCTGTCTGGACCCACCTAATGGTCTTTGTGGTGGGAATGTGTACGGCCCCAGTAATGGAGTCTGGATCACATGTTTGTCTCGGCATACTCTTCTCTGATAGGCCCGAGGTTCTTAATTACCAGAGTGACTGTTTATCCACACTGTTTGCCTGGATCCTTATCAGCCCTAACAGTGTTTTAACTCCCAGTGGAGAATGTGTGGGAGATGGCGAGAGGAAGTGTGCGTGCTTGCGTGCGTGTGTGTTGTGACGCACAATAGTGTACATGTCAGCGTGCGTGTTTGATGTTCTTTGTCAGACATGGGCCGGAGTGTGTGGAATGCAGAACACGCAGATTCTGCCAGCGATATCCTGGTTGCGGTTGTAGCCTACCGATGAGGTTGTGTTTGCTGACCTCGTTGTCGAGACGGAGAGTCAGACTTGTGGTCTGCAGTCAACGAGGGGACACTCGTGTCGAGGTTTTAACGCCGAGTGATGAGTGTTCAGGTTATTGCTTCATTCCTCAGCACCAACGTTATCAAGCAGACCTTGAATTTGCACGTTTTGCATTCCAAATCAGGAGCCCTTGTAAAAGTGTGACGAATTTACTGAGTCTGGATTGTAAAAATGTTCATGCAGTTTATCATCAGTCTGCTTTTTATTTAAGGTGGAGCTGCTAGAATGAGTTTGTGTGTGTATAAAAGTGTGTTTCCATATGCTTTTATTTGTGTACTGTAAGCGAGTGTGTGAGTGTGTGTGTGAGTGTGTGTGTGTGTGTGTGTGTGTGTGTGTGTGTGTGTGTGTGTGTGTGTGTGTGTGTGTGTGTGTGTGTGTGTGTGTGTGTGTGTGTGTGTGCGTGCGTGCATAATGCAAGCATGTGTGTAACCTGAGCTCCGGCCATCTCCCTGTGTGTGAGTAATGGTCCCTGTTTTATTGGCCCGCTCCTCAACAGACTCTATGAGTAATCACATAATGCCTGCTCTGACGTCAGAGCTGTTTCCATGGTAACACAGTGCTCCCTACTCTGGGGAGGTGCGTTTATTTTTTTTCTTTCCCCCACATCTCGTCCTGTGTGCGCTCAAAGCTCCGGCTCCGGATGGAGCTAAAATCACCTCCCCCTAATCTATAGTTTCACAGTATGCTCGTATGATTAGAGCTGCACACTTTGCTCTCTTTTACCTTCCACTTCTTTCATTTCATCCCCATCTCTCTGTGTCTCACTCTGAGCCTCTCCCTCTCTGACTTCACTGTCCCTATTTTAATCATCCTCTGTCTCTTCTTGCCTCCCAGCCCTGTCTCTTTCATGATTAGCCCCCATTTTACTTTCTGTCTTCTCCCTTCCCCTCTCCCTTTCTTCTCTTCTCCAAACTCTGTAATGCCCGACAAACCACCTCTCCTATTTCCACGCCAGATGTATTCATTTTTCTCCCTGCCTTTCATGCACCGTTGAATTCCACTGAACGGACGACCCCTCTCTATTCTACAGGCTCGTCCTCTTTGCCTTTTTCCTTACTCGTTCCTCGCTCTGGTGAGAGGACAGGCTCGGATGAAAAGGAAACATACTCCCTCGTGTATCCGTGCCTACATATGATTAATACAGCTCCAGCCATCCCCCAGGGTGCCAGAGGACAATAAAGCAAGTTCAGGTTAGGTTTATTCCTGAATTGAAAAAGGGAGTATCGTGAAGAATTGTCTAATTTTATGGTTGCTGGAGTGCACAGATACTCTATTAAGTCGTTTGTAATGAGTTTCACATTAAGTCAGATACATCTGATGCACCGTTCCAATAACCAGCGTACATCAAAGTTCAACAAAAGCTTTTTAAGCATCAGAGCTCCGTAGAGGAGACTTTTTCCAAGCCTGAAAACCATCAAAATGTCAATAATCAGGCCAGCCTCAATCTCTAGCTAGCAGCGGCCGGTCTGTCTGGCTAGCCAAACACTCCCACAGTGAAGCCGTTAATGGCTCTGTGTTATGTCTGTTGTCATTGCTCAGAGAGGCCGGGGCTGAAAGCATTACTCTGTCCATTTCCAACCCATTTCCTTCCCCTATTGAAAGTGGTGTATCGCTGCTCAGGAAAAGGGGTATTGCTGTCTCCAAATCCAGTAGTGATCTACCGCCGCCGCTCTGTCATGTGGACACTCGTCTCCGTCATTCATCCGGTCAGGTGTGTGATTGGTGGCTCACAGCGAAGACTGACTGGTAGATGTGTTTTGGTCGGGAGCAGAACCAGAGTAATAGACTCTATGTCTCTTGCTAATCAACAGGGCTCGCCTCACACAGGCGTCCGTCTTCATTTTCCAATCAATTAGACCCCAGTGGAAAACAGGCCGTCTGACACAGGTGCATGTGTATGTGTGTGTGTGTGTGTCTCTGTGGATGTGTGTGAGAGAGGAAAAAGAGGCAGACAGAAGGGGAAACACGAGGGGTAGTTCATGAGTGTGTGTGTGTGTGTGTGTGTGTGTGATTCTGTGCGGTTTGCCAGAAAAGGCAGCCTTACCAGATGACGGCCATAAAAAAGTGCCGCCTTGCAGCTCAGCCCCGAGTCACGGCTGGGTTTCTGGCTGACTTGCCCTTGACTTGTTTCTGAGGCCCAGGAGCAGACAGAGCCATACCCATTAGTGCGTTGTTGCATGTGACTGGAGTTTTTGACCCGAGAGCCTGGGAGCACTATCGAACCATAACCCAATGAGCCACAGTTGAGGGGCGTTATTGCCCGGGGCGAGGCCCATTCTGCCAACACAGGTCCCCTGGTTTCGCGCAGTGTAGCGTGGCACTGCCAGCTCAGCAGAGGGATCGAATCCAGCCAAGGACGAGGACAAGGTGAGCGTCAGAGTCAGGCGGGGTGGATTCACACACTACAAAAGTTTTTGGAAAGTGGGAGGATTATTAGCTTAGCTTAGCATAAAGAATGGAAACATGTGAAACAGCTAGCCTGACTCTGTCTGTCTACCAGCATCTCTTAAGCTCACTAATTAACATGTTATATCTCATTTGTTTAATCCACACAAAAAGCAAATGTTCCATTCTTTATGCTAACGCTTCATTTACACATAGCTCTGTCTACGTATGCGAGTCAACCGAAAGTTCATTACAATCGGAACTCCTCCTTTTTTTTTTTTCAGTCCTAAATTTGCTTTGAGTACTACCAATGTAGCTATATATGCCATTGAACTTTTCACTTCGAAAAAAATTTATAAAAGTGACTCGTTTAGACTGGACGGCAAAAACAGACAAAATTGACTTTTCTCCCATATCTGCGGTGGTGTTTCTATCCATTAGGGGTGCCCGGATCCGACTGTTTCAGTCCCGATCATTGGGATCATTCTTTTATGATCATGCCATATCAGGCTTGACTTAAACATTGCTTTCCTAACTTTGTAAACCAAAATATAACAAATAACCATATATACATAAATATACATTTACTGAATTGTTATTTATTATTAAAATAATAAATCGTACACCAACAACCTGGCAAAAAAATCTTCAAAATTACCAGGAAATATAATTCAAGTGTAAATCTTTTTAATGCAGCAACAAATTGGTCAAAACTTAAACAGCAATCAAAATTCCAGTATATAATGTTTATAGTATGTAGAATTGAATTTAATAGATCGGCCCCATTGTCACCAATATCCATCCAGATTTTTGAGTCAGTATCGGCCTGATATCCAATCCGGTATCGGTATCAGTGTATCCCTATTATCAATCCGTAAAGAGATGTAATTCCCTGCGTTGAACACTAGGGGGTGTAATCCATATACTATACGGAATAATGGACACAAAACAAAACTATGTGGAAACAAGACCTAAATTAAGCTAACATCTCCTGGCTGTAGCTTCATATTCAACGGACAGAAATGAGAATGGTTCTAATTTAACGCTCTGGAAGAAAGCAAAAAAAAGTGTCTCCCAAAATACTGAACTATTCCTTCAAGTGAACCCGTCTCATCAGCATTGCTGTCGTGTCACAGCCCATCAGTGTTAATCCACCAGTTGGTATCACAGTGTATAAAAGATTGGAATGAAATGTGACACATGGAAAATGGACTGTTCTACTAAAACAATCTCCCTGTGACCTGACAAGAGACATTTAGCCATTAGCTTCCAACTTCTGACAGCTCATTATTGTTGCTGTGATTAGTTCTGTAATGTTGTAATCACTGACAGTGAATGTTTTGGATGTGGGTGCAGGTTTGGCGAGGTCTGTCTGTTTGCAGTTTCTTCCTCCAGTCGAGTCTTCGGTGCTTTACAGTGTGACGGTGGCGGTGACAAACAGATCCGAGAGCCCTCCGATCACACTCCCCCTCCTCTTTATCCCCGCTGGTTGTCTGCACGGATCCATTTGCTTCAGGCTGGAGCAGCTGTACTAATCAGGTTATATAGGGAGAACTAATTCGTTTTGAGGTCTGTTTTCCATTAGATTAATGCGCACATGCAGATAATAAACATGCAGATTTTTCAGATCGGAAAAAAATGACCATTTGTCTAAATTTCCACAGTTTTTAAACTCCACGGTGGCCATTTTGTATTTACAAGTCTTGCACAGTACAGCCTTATCAACCGTGCAGTAGAAGCTGTTTATGGCTCAGTTTTATGATACCTCTCTTCTAGTCTACCTCCCTAATTAATGGAACTACTTCCCATTATACAGGATTATCCTTTCCAATTGGGCATTTTTCGAGCCAGGATTGTGAAAACAACCTTGGCTGATGGTCATCATTTATCCAGAGTTGCAGCAGACGTTATTTGTTTCTGCTTTTACATGGTCTACGGAAAATGCAATTACAGCAATTACAGATGAGAAGTCACACTAGCTTCAGGCTGTAGACCCACTTTGTCGGACTTCTACGGGATGTGAACCTCTGCTGAACACAACCTTAAACCAGGATTAATCTCTCTTTTCATTGTTTGATTAATTGTCCTGCCACCATTACTGATTGGCCAATTAAGAGAATAACAAATGAGGATTTGGGCTGTGTAATGACGGAGCGGGGTTAAACGCAGCCTCCATCACGCTCTCCGTCATGTTTTCTCTGCTGCTTCAGATGGTAGCAAGATTAGCCCGCTGCTCTGCGGTGTCTTTGGACCGTGTCGTGGGGAGCAGAATGTGAAAGGCAAAGGTCTCAGCAAATTGTTTCCTCAGCTGTGCTGCGGAGTGGACTGTTTAGGAGAGGCTAAGAATTTAGAAGCCCCTTTTACAGTTATGTTGTCTTAAACTTTCTCTGTTGTGAGAGTTTTTGTGGCTTTCAGCAACAGAATGCAAAGTATGCCACCATTTTTTCAGGGAGAAAAACTAGTCTGGAGAGGGAACAAGACGGACAACAACAGAGTGACACTTTGGTGTTTCCTGTTTTCATGTTCTTTATCAAATTTATCATACAAATACAAATTAACAAATCAGAGAAATTAGCTTTATATGTTACTAATTTGTCAACCTGGTCTCATGGGAAGGCGTATAGATAACGCAACATTACAAGGACATTCTGCGTGTCGTGAGGACACATTTTAGTCTTTTTGCGTGTAATTTGTACGCCACTCAACAAAACTACAGTAATGTCCTCAGGTAAATTTAGGCAACAAAACCACTTAGTTAGGTTTAGGAAAAACGTCATGGTTGGACTTAAAATAAGTACGTAAATTAAGTAAAATATGTACGGAAACAACATAACATAAGTACGGAAAACACGTCACGAACGTCACTAAAAAACACGTCACTAACGTAACTTACAAAACAAAACACCAGTCTCGAACACAGGTCTCCTGGTTATAAGTCGTTGCATATTTAAATGGATGCGTTTACATTGCAGTCAGTACTATTACGACTACATGTCGTACAAATGACACGCCAAACGCAAGAAAGGCGTTGTTATTGCACGCTAAATGCCTTGCGCATTATCGTGTCATACATACGCCATTTCGTGCGAACGGGCCGAATTCGTAATCCCATTTACATGTTGAAGGAATTGTTATTGCTGCCTGGATTATGTTCACATGCAACGTGTTTTTTTTCTGAAGGAGGTGCTTTTGATGTTTTTGTACTGCATGAAACCCATAGGGAGGTGGTTAGGTGTGAATAGGGGTCGTACAAAGCTTGTGACTGTTCCGCCGCAGACTGGGATCGTATCCTGAATCCCGAGTGTGGTTAGATTTAGTAAAAAAAAAGCACTTGTTTAAGGTTAGGTGTGGTTTTGGTTAAATGTTAATAAAGTAAACATGCTGTGTCTTGTGCTTCAACTCACTGTTGACTTTTTCAATATTAAACCAAGACCACAATCTGTCTCTTACCTCTAACAATGAGTGCCTGAACAGTTTAGCCATGCTTTACAGTACATGCTACGATATTATATGTGGATGAGAGCAAATTAAATACATTTTCTGTCTGGGAACATTTTGCTAATATGTTAAGAACATTTTGTGACTCGTCAGATTACCGTTCTCCTCATTAGGTTGATATAAACGGTCCTGCCTGCGTTACGTTTCCTTGAAAACACATTCACTGCTGCAAATTAGTTGTATATAACTGTAATTTTGAGACAGGGTTGTTCTGAGCACATGGTGCAAAGCTAACATAATGTCAAACCCTATTGATTAGTGCATGCCCTTCTGTGACTACTAAATTATTCACATTAGGCCTACGTACAGTACATACATGCATTGAGCAATCAGTGTTTTTGGTCATAGCTAGAAAATATTTTGTAGTCCAAAAGCAACCAGAGATCTTTTTTTATTATAAACCATGTTGTCTGGTAGGCGGTGAGTAGCTGTCACAAAAAAGATTAATGTCCTGTTTGCTTTAGTAGTCTGGACAGTTCAGTACCTTTCAGCCCACAGCATGAAACAAATTATCAAACACACAACTTATCATAACTTTTCACACCATAGGTTAATCTAATAACTGCATGCTGCACCACTTTAATCTACATTATCATACATATCCTATACTGTAGGATCCTCATTTCCACTGTAGTCCTCTATAATACAAGAGAGAAAAATACACTAATTTAACAGTAAGCCGCAGACACGACGCCAAACAAAACACACTGTAGTATAAAACTGAAGAATTCATGCATATTTATGTAGTGACTTGTTTGTTCCCTGTATCCATCTCCTGACAGCAGTTTTGCAATTATTTATGGATTCCATGTTTTAAGTGGAACAGGAAGACTATTTCAGGCTATGGCTGTTCATGAGCGCACAACTGCTTATGAAAACAGATGGCAAACACAACGTAGAGCTTATTTATTTTATCAGGAATCAGATAAATATAGCAAACACAGGCCCGGTGAATGATTGCCGCTTTTATAATGTATGATCTCTGCTCCCTCTGTTCCGCAGCATCTGAGACAGTATCAGTGAGAACTGAGACTGATGAATGTGAGGAATGTAAGCTGACGTCACTGCACGTACCGTAGCTTCAGTCACATGGCTAGGTAAACACAAGTAGCCGTTTGGCTTGATGTGTGTGTGTGTGTGTGTGTGTGTGTGTGTGTGTGTGTGTGTGTGTGGGTGGGTGGCACCAGTGGCTCTGATCAAGAGGATCCAGGAGCAAAGTGTTCCTTCAAGAGAGTTTTGCTCTGTGTTGTGAAAAAAAAGAAACAAACGCTTTGTGTATTTTTACTAGGATTCCTTCCATGTTTAAACAGCAGACTAACAAAGTTTTTTAACAATGTTTTTCTAGCTTGTGGTTGGCCTTAATGCTGTTTCAGATCCTGAGCACACATGCATACATGGACACTATTACACATCTGTATGCACACACAGACATGAAAACAGAACCATGCACAAGCCTGTATACAGTATAGGGATATATTTTATGTTTATTGTACACCTATACATGGATGAACTCGCAGGCCTACAGTGTAAAAACACAAAAGACCAACTTTCTTATATATACAAACATGTAACACACAAACATGCATTTAAACTCACTCATGTGCTAACAATAGAATGTAACTAAGTAGATTTACTTGAATATTTCCATGTTGTGCCACTTTATATCTCTTTTCCGCTCTATTTCATAGGGAAATATTGTACTTTTTAATTCACTATAGGTTTCTGATGCCAGTTATTAGCTACTCTGAAGATCAGGATTGTACATACAAAACCTATATTGAGATTATAATGTAAGACGCAAATAGTTACAATTAGCTTCACCTCAACCGAGTACAATATAAGAGAACTGTTTACACATTGATGAAACAGTGTCGTAACAATGGCGAGGTAAACAGCAGAAATATGCGCCGCTGAAGCTGGTTTGAACGTGGCTTCAGTGCATTGCGCTGGTAAAACATACCGCCTTTTACTTGCACTAGTTCATATTTTTATGTTATCAATGTATCAAATGACTATGTGAAAGGTGTCACTTGTAGTGACGACGAATCCACAGAGAACAATCGTCTGACTCTGCAGTTCATCTCTGTTTTAGTTCAATCTCACCGCTCTTATCACCCTCTAGACGTTGCAGGCAGCTGTGTTCAGTAAACAGGCTCTGATAAACCAACTGCACGCTACTTGCCCAGCACCAAATGGGAGACAGACAAAATTAGTTAGTGACAAGCTAGTGAACATAGTCAAGCATTTAGATATCTTTCCCCAAAAGTTGGTGAAGACCAAAACAAAGCTAAAAGGAGAGTGAATATTGGACTTATATTCGCCTGGTGGCCAAAAACATTTGAAACTTTTGCTAATTTTGCCCGTATTCTATCTGCTGGATGTTTGAATCTGCAACTGTTAGCTAACACGTTCACCATAATAACTTTGTAATATGTAAATAGTTCAGTTTTGTGTTTACAGCCTGTTGTTCTACCCCCAAGTGGCGAAAAAAAAAAAAAAAAAGATGCTGCTTTAAGTACAATTTTGAATGCAGAACTTCTTTCTTGAATACTTTAACCAACCCCGTCTCCCACAAGATTACGTTCCCATACAACTAAGCTGCATTCTCAATTACATGTTGAGGGAAACATATTTTCTACCGGATTACGGTCACAGTTTTAAATATGTGGTTAACATTGTAAATTGAAACAAAATAAAACAAAAAATGGAACAAAAATTCTTAATTAGGTTTAGGCATCAAAACTACTGTGTTCGGTTTAATAAAAAACATCATGGTTTCGCTTAAAATGACTACGGTTCACACAGGACACGAACAGCAGTCTCCTGGGTTAAATTCCTCCTCATCCGCCCGCCCGCCAGTAGTGGACTTTTTCGCTTTATTCCACGTATTTCATTAACAGTCACTCGATATATATACTATGTCACCTGCTCTGTGCATTGCTCGTTGTACTGCGTTACTCGCTGCGGCCATCCGCGGACTTACAAACATATTTGTGATACGTCAAAGACAAACATAATCCGCGTCAAAATACGTTTCCTTGCAAATGTAATTGAGAATACAGTTTAGTTATAATCCTAACGTAATTTTTAGGAGACAGGACTGCTTAAATCGTGTTTTTACTTAAGATATACGTCTTCCATCACTGGCTTACACGCACATAAACACATATAAAGCACAGATTCACAGTTTGAAATAATTGTACCTCTGTAACGGGCCTGTGAGCAATCACTCCAGGTGGTCCAGTAACAGAGCTGTTCTCACTAGAGCTCTACTGAAACCATACATCATGATATACATTTGCCAAAGCAAAGGCATAACTGCTGCACGACACGGTGACAACATATTATTACTACTGTATCTTTGGTTATTATCACATCATATATCACTTAGGCGTGTGGGACAGAGGGCTTTAGAATAGTATATATTGTGTGTTGCTTGCTAAGCCTCAGTGAGCCTCGGTGAGGGTGCGATCGAAGAAGATGGCTTTCTGTCACTCATGGAGTCTGCAGCCTATTTCCCCCGAGGACAACCAGCATCTCCTATATCTTATCCCCCTGTTTGCTTTGCTCTAAGCCAGGCTTCCAGGATGCCTATCAGCATGATGGTCCATTCTTAATGGCTCTCTGCTTTGCCTCACAGAGAGAAGCCCACCAGAGTGTGTCAGGGACGGCCTTCTCTTGTTCCCCCCGTACCTTCGTGGTCCCCGCAGACCCCTGCATTCCTTCTACGTGGGGAACCAGAGCCCTCTGGGAATTTCACTGACAAAGCAAGCGTTTTACAAGCTAATGGTGGAAAACCCACCCATGGGGCTGACCTGAGCCTCTTCTAGGGGGAACAGGCTCTGTAATGCAAATCCGTCCACCTGCAAAAAGAGGAAGCAGAGATTTATGCCCCCACACAGTCAGGTACACATGCTGTTTATTAGCGGTTGGCGTTCGCACACTTTCATGCATGCACACGCACGCTTTTAGTACATCAGTCAGTACATAGGTGCTGTCCTGACTGTACGTTTATGCCTCTACAGCAGTGATTTATAAAGGATGTTAGGGATGTGATTTAAAGGCATATGCTTGAGCGGGCAGTCGTGTTTACTGGAGTCCTGTGGGAATCTTGATGGGATTGTAAATGTTCTGTGTGCAGCTGAAATAGTGGGGGAGATTGTATATGTGTGTGTGTGTGTGTGTGTGTGTGTGTGTGTGTGTGTGTGTGTGTGTGTGTGTGTGGTCCTCTCTCTGATGAGCACAGACAAAACACAGAACACAGACCTAGCTGAGTCAGGCCTGTGAATAAAAGATGAAATAATGTATGCACTGGAGGCATGCATGCACAAATTCCCATACTGCTTTCATAACGTTGCTGTTGACTGAACTCTGTGTTCTCATTCACTTCATTATCTTATTGCAAAGCTTAAAGCTAGAATAGTTTAATATCAAATAGTAGATTTACGCACGTCATCATTACGCCAAAACTAACTCGATTCAAAAGTTCAGTGCGTCTGCTTCAGTTCTCATGTCAAGGTCAGGTCCAAATTGTTTTGTTATTCAACTGTTCATTAACTTTGAAATCCCCTCTTGACGTAGGTCGCCTCCTCCAGAAGAAATATTGCCTTCTGTCCCAGTCAGACTTATGGCTTCATAAAAACATTTTACAGTGGAACTGTAACACCCAGCCCTGTTGTGTGAAACCTGCACTGTGCGCTAAACCGGCACAAATCTATCCATTCCTCATTGTTTAAATAAGACCTATGAGCAACAAAATAGAGTCAATTGTGGCTTTTTTACCAGCTTACACTCCTTAATCCTCTGGCTTTTCATAATGCAATTCATAAATGGGACAGAAAGTCTTTAAGAAGACACATAAATCAATATTACCATTTCCCATTTTGTAATGAAAGCTCAGCTGGAAAATACCCAAGTGGCTGAATGAGGCTGAAGGGCTGAATCACCGAGTTGATGGATGATGGGGAAATGCACTCTTTATCTCAACGCTGTCCATCTTTTTTTGATGAACACAAAGCCGGGCCGATGACATATGAAAAGCACATAATGGAGAATTTGTTGTTCCCTTGATGGGTGTGTAATTAGCCAATCAACAAGCAGGTGCTGTCACCTTTGGGGAAATGTATCGACCACAGAATGAGTGACAGCGCGAGGAGGACAAGTTCAGTTTAGTTAGGGATGTACCGATACTGATATCGGATATCGGGCCGATACTGACTCAATTAGCTGGATCAGGTATCGGTGACAATGGGACCGATCTATTCAATTAAATTCTATGTATATATATTATATACATTATATACTGAAATTATAATTCCTGTTTCATTTTTGACCAATTTGTTGTTGCATTCAAAAGGTTTACACCTGAACTGTAATTCCTGTTAATTTTGAAGATTTTTTACCAAGTTGCTGGTGCACGATTTGTTATTTTTTATAATTAACAACAATTCAGTAAATTTATATCTATGTATTTATTTTAGAGCTGCAACAATTAATCTATTGATCGATTAGTAGTCAACTTTTAAATTAATCTCCAACTATTTTGATAATCAAATAATCGGTTTGAATAACTTTTTAAGAAATGAAAGTCAAAATTCTCTGATTCCAGCTTCTTAAATGTGAATATTTTCTGGTTTCTTTACTCCTCTATGACAGTAAACTGAATATCTTTGCATTGTGGACAAAACAAGACATTTGAGGACGTCATCTTGGGCTCTGGGAAACACTGATTGACATTTTTCACCATTTTCTGACATTTTAGAGACCAAACAACTAATCGATTAATCAAGAAAATTATCAACAGATTAATCGACAATGAAAATAATCATTAGTTGCAGCCCTAATTAATTTGTTGCATTTTGTTTTACAAATTTAGGAAAGCAATGTTTAAGTCAAGCCTGATGTTTCCTTACACATAACAGAATGATCCCAGTCACTTCCACACAGTGAGGCATGCAGCTTATTAATTAAACCCTGATAATCGGATCGGTACTCGGTATCAGCAGATACACAAATCGTTATCGGGACTGAAAAAATCAGATCGATGCATCCCTAGATTTAGTAAATGAATAGCAGCGTCATAACCTATTTATTCTGACATAACTCATCGTGCTGTGGCCGTAGAGTAGCCACTAATGTTGTCACACTGTTCGCCGTTTGACACAACTGTGAATTAAAGCCACACAAAGCCCACTGGCACCTTGCAGACTGAACAGAGCAGAGGCTTGTAAAACAAACAAACAAGTGAGTGCTGTGTTCCCTTCTCGGCTCTCCAGGCCCCGGCAGTAATCCTGACTGGACCATTATACACTAATGGCGTTGGCTTGCTGTTTTGAGGTGGGCTGCCAGGTCTACGCGGCCAGATCCCCCTCTTTTTCACCCAGCTGAAATGTGCAGAGCTGGGAGCCCAACTGCTTGAGAAGGAGTCGGCCAGAGCGCATAAGCAAGGAAAAAACAAAAATAATAATAAACAAAAATTAAAGATGCTTTTTAATCATGAAGCCACATGAATGAGGCTTTAAAAAATAGTTTTATACTATCCGTATAGGCTTCCATGAGGAGATTTTCGCTTTGTCGGTGACGCATTTCATGCAGTCATGTTTGATCATTTTTGAGGTCAGAATATGGAGTACTCCCATTGAGGTTTTCTCTGGGCCACGGCATCCTTGCGGCCTGTGCTGTCACCCCGGGAGACCGACAGATCTATCTCTGGTAGAGACTGAAACACTGGGTTTCTTCTAGGATCAGGCTAAGTCTCTCCCAGGAAACGTAAAAGACGATAAATCCCATTAGTCACACTTCAGAAATTAGCAGAGTCTGAGTAAGAAAGTGTGAAGAGTAAGGGAGGGGTAAACAGAGTGCAGATGCAGTGTTGGTGTGTGAGATATATCGTGGGATCGCATGTGTGCGTGTTGTTAATGCACATGCAAGTGTGCTCATTAAGAGTGCGTGTTTGCTTTGCAGGCCGCCGGTGCACGAGAAAGAGAATGTGAGAGTGTGTGGATGCCAAACAGCTTTTAGGTGTGTGTGTGTGTGTGTGTGTGTGTGTGCTAATCTTCGCGTACACACAAGTGTGTTCCTCATTCCCTGCACACGGCCCCCTCCGCTTTGGCAGCCCACCTCAATAGTTCCCTTCCCTGCAGCGATGACGCAAATGACCCACGATGACTGACCCCCACGGTAAAACCTGTAAAACATTAGCCAGCATGAATAGGAATGACTCTCCATGCTCTCCCCTCAGCATGCAGGCAGGCGGGGAAGGATTTATTTAATTATTTATTTATTTAAGTGTCCTCCGGTGGACGGCTGGCCGTGCTCGGGGTGTGATGTGGCTGAGGAGAAGGCGTGGCAAGGTTTTTTTTTTGGAGTCACCTGGACAAAGAGCCAGACAGTTTGGGTCTGAAATTTGTGTCTGTCTGCACCAGAGCCTTTCCACACTGCTGTTTTACTGTATACTGTACACACCCCTATTAATTCACAGCACTTAATGTGTATTTTCCCATGCCTTCTAGCATTGCTATTGCCTTGTGTCCAATTAAATTGAGGACAGCTTATGTAGAGATTTTCCAAGGAGGGTGATAGTTTATTTAATGAAAATGCAAGAGTGGAAAATACAAAGAGTGAGAAAGTAATTATGGATAGAAAGAAGATGAAGACTCACACAAATCCACGTCTCATTTCCATCTTTTATATCTGTTTGTCATATGTAAATCTAACTTTTTAAGTTTTTTTTTTAGCGTGTCAGTGAAATTTACATAGCCGGCATAGGCTGTTTCTGTAGTCCAAATGCTAAATTTAGAAATCTGAAAGGCTGATAGTTATAAAGAGAGTCTGTATCTGTCGACACCTCAGAGTAAGAAATAGATGAAGAACACCAGGTAGACCAGAGGGTCCAATTATCAAAGCTTCCTGTACTCACAGCTTAATGGAGATGTTGAAATTTATGTTAAGTATTATACTACATTAGTTTCTCCAACCTGTGCAACAAAAAAATATTCCATTATCCAAGAAGGGAATCCTGTAAATATACAATGTCATGATTCTCTAAAAAAAACTCATAAAAATAAAAAGGACAGTTTCCCAAAGAGAGCTATATGACACTAATCATGAGAACACCTCCACCTGTGGGTGCAAATGAAGATTACACCTCATTTCCAAAGCCGTGATGAGCAATATAGAGTTTACTGTGGCTCTAACAACTGTGAAAGTGAGTACAAGGATCTTTGATTGTTGCCTTGATGGTGTCCTTATACGGCTAAGCCACTGTCATTTCTGAAGCCCTCATATAGTGGGACTTAGTCCAATCTGACCTACTTTCTTTTTGTCGGCTGAAATGAGAGTGAGTGCGGGGATGTCTGAGTCAAGCGATGCAGACGTCAGAGTATCATGACGGAAGCACTGATAAAAGAACAAAGGGGGAATAAGTACGAAAAAATTCGGAGACCTCGGGGCAGCGAGTGCGAGGCTGAGTGCGCGTGTGTGTGTGTGTGTGCACTCATATAAGTAGGCATATGTGTGAATTCATGACTTTGCAGACCTGATTGTAAGTGAGAGCATAGTGAGTTTAATTGGACAGAGAGGTGGTGCATAAAGCCCTTGGGTCAAGCTGATTGGAAATCCTGCAGACTGATCTGCTGGCCGTTAATTAACCCAACCATACTGTAAGATCAGCACTCTCTCTCTTTCTGCTTCCCTTCCCTCAACCAGGAGAGCTCTAGTTGGCACTTCTTGTAACCGTGTCCGCAATGGAAACTGAATTTGGGTCCCAGTAAATCCAGTGCACTAACAAGCTAACACAGCTACTGAAGATCCAAGTAGACACAAATCAACTCCACTCACATGAAGCCAGTAATGAGGGACGGAATAGGACGGGGAGGCAGAGAAAGAAAGAAAGAAAGAAAGAAAGAAAGAGGGAGGCAGAGAAGAATGAAGGCCCGATTATGAATGAATGATTAAGAAACACTGCTAGCGCTGAGCTATATTAGGACGAGGCAGTTTCCGGTTCCCTTTCCAGACAGATTTAGAAAAGTGTTCAGTAGTAAGTCGGTGACTTCAGTGTGAGAGTGGAGCTTCACTATGGGGTGCTTTAGCTCCCACCACTTCACACCCACAGGGAAGTGGTTCTCAACTGGTTACTGGCGGGAGCAAGTCAAACAACAAGCATATTCCAGTAGTTTGTTTGTGCTTTGACACCGTGGTGTTTACCCAGCACCTCAGAGGCACGGCAGCTTGCTGCGGGCTGTGGCTCGGAGCCATGGCGGTGGACGGGGCATGGCTGCATACTGGCATCCACGCTGCTGCCCTCTTAACACTCTGGGTGAGAGGAAGGCTGGGAGTTTACTTGGCCGGCACTATTTTGAGTGCAGCTCTTTTACAGAGGGCAGTGGGCATATTTTGGCTGGCTGCTTTCTTTGTATGTGACATTTTCATATCATCTACTAAGGAGTATCCTTCTTATTATTGACCTTTACCCCTATTAATCCAAATAAGCTGTCATCAAGTTGGACAGTAAAAGACAGGACTTCTTGCAAGAAGACACAGGTTATATACAACATCTATAAACATCCCTTTTCTCCATAACATAAGCAATTCCATCTTAGAGTGAACACACTGTAAGAAATCAGGGACAAGATCCCAAGTCCTTGTTTTGGGCAAAAAGACAAAACTTATATGAGGTTTCATCAGTCTGAGTTACCCGAATCCAGTCTGTATCTTTGTCCTGGTAGTTGTGTTAAATTGCCAGTGTTTTGTTTCTGCAACAAATGTGTAACTACAGGAAGTATCCTTCTGCCGCAGCTTAGCAATGAAACACCATCCGTGGTAAGGCAAGGCAAGTTTATTTATACAGCACATTTCAGCAACAAGGCAATTCAAAGCGCTTTACATGAAACATTAAAAGCATCGAGACACATTATAAAAGATAAAATTAGTGAGTTAAACAATCCGCTAAACAGCAAACTGTGGGTTCTCACTGCTCATCATTAAATAAAAACAACTAAGATAGAACAAGACATTTATAAAATACAAGAATATAAGTTACAGTGCAGTGTAAGAAATTAATAATTGTTTGATTTAATAAAAGGCAGCAGCAAACAGAAAAGTCTTCAACTCCAACCATCTCAAGAGGTATCATAAAGAGGGAATTTTGCACCAAAAAGACTAACAGTTGGAAAACACTCTATTTGGCTAACTTGCTCAGAGTGGAATCTCCTTCAAGGTAATCACTATAAACAGATTCTGCATTCACATGTAGAATCTAAAGGCCACGGCACAAGATTTTGGTACCAGAAGCATTCTGGTTACCGTTTGTAGTCCGAGAAATATTGACCAATCATGTTTGAGCAGGCTTTGGTTGAATGCAGGTAAACAGTCCGTGTGGAGAGCAAAAGAGGCGGAACGTATTGGCCGAAATGCAATCTAGGAACCCACCGGCTATCGTCTGACAATGATTTAGCTTTTTATTGGTTTAAAATTAGCTTGTAAACTGGTCTCTCTACACGTCGTCTCTCATCTCCAACTCCAGTCTCGCGTCTCAAGTTGCTAATCGGTGTTCTCATACACCATTCGTAGCTATACCTACAAAAAATAATGCACCGTTATTCATGTATATCCCACAAAATCAATTTGTATGTATCCACATAATCGTGAACCAGGAAGTATAAAGAGCGACAAACGGTGCATAGGGAGGAGGTCGGGGTGGACTGGTGGGTCAAAAAACACCAGACTTTTGCCCAGGAGACCAGTGTATCCTGTGTGAGTCACGTAACTTCAGTACTTAAGTTACACCACTTCTGTATTTTAAGCCAAACCTTGACTTATTTAACGCCACGTCCACAATCTTTTCCTAAAGCTAACTAAGTAGTTTTGTTGCGTAAACCTAACCAAGTTGTTTCCTGTGAAGACGGCAGTTTATTTTGAAAAGACTGTATGCATGTAACGAGCGGAAATTGACACGTGTTGCTGTGTACATTCATAGGAAAACGCACGAAAACTGAAGAATAACTTCGTAAGATATCATACGAACCGTTGTATGAGAAGACTTCGTTTGGGAGAGTAAAAGTGCGTGAAAACTAGTTACCAAGTGGGAAAAGTAATGGAAAAATGGTTCAAACTTCCAGTCTCTGCCACTCCAAGCGGTAGTACTGTAGCATGAACGCAAACTTGGCCAAACCTACTGAAAAAAGATATAAGGACACCAAACCTTAATGCTGACAATGCCAAAATAACTATATCATATACATTTTATCCAGTTTATCATTCAATCAATGGAACATGACGAGTGGTGCAGATGAGCTCAGTATGATTTGATCATTTCCTATTCATTTTATGGAGAGATCCTTTTACTTGGTTGCACCTTCTATTAACATGAAGCTGAACTACGCTGTTATAATATCTTTCCCTTGTTTGTTTCTTTCTTGAGAGCATCACTCTGGATCATGAAAGTACAGCAAATCTCCAGAATGCATTCACAATGGAGCCAGAGTCCCATAAAAATGCCTCAGACCTTATTGAGTGTGTCGTGTTACTCTGGTAGCTATTGCGCCGTGATTGAAAGACATACTTCCACTTTCAAAGACTCAAAAGCATTTTTTTCTCCTGAAGACTGCTTTCAGTCTCTTAATAAATCACCGGCGTTGCTATAAGTGATGGAAAGTCACTGCTAGACCTGAACCTATTCTGAGTTATGGGGCGGTAATGAATCTAGCAGAGGGTGAAACAAAGGGCATAACTTCTACAAAGTTGTTATTTCTCCCAGTAGGTGCACTGGAGCTTTAGGACAAAAACAAATCCATTTGGAAATTTTACTGCTTCGGCTGTGTTATGCTGCCTGGAGCATGTCCATGAAAAACCAGGAGATATCTAAGAAATCATTCATGTGTGGTTTTACCTCTTTAGACATAATATTGGCACTGAACTGTCATATGTTTTAAGTATAATCTCCTCCGTCCTCCTGAAGCAAAACAAGGTAATAAAGCTCGAACAAGACTTTTTGTTACCAGCCGCGACAGTGTGGAGCTGATATTGGTTTCATGTCTGTGTGTGTCATCATGGCAATATGTTGTGCTGCAGACCCTTACTGTAGCAGGAACTACCACAGAAGCAATTTTGAGTACTTTGCCAGGTGTTTATATTTCTGTGGACCGATTTTCTGTGGACGCGATAGAGTCACAACAGGTGTGTAGTTGAGGCCAAGTTTGAAGATGGGTGTGGTCTAGTTCAAAGTTCAAGGGTCTTTATTTGTCATTTGTCAATTCCAGCAAAGCAGTCATTGGCAATGAAAATCGTTGGTCTCAGGTTCCTTCAACAACGCTCATAAAATATTTATATATAAAAGGGGAAATCACACAAGTAAATGTAAAAGCAAAATGATAATCTAAGACTTAAAATAGTGCAGTTAAAATACATATTAACATAAGTATAAAATTGTAATGTAAAAGTAAATTTATAATTTTGTAATTTTGAGATCTACAGATGTCACAGTGAGCAAATTTTCCCACCGGTTAATAAACTTGTGACAACACCGGTGTTACCGATTACACCGGACATTTTACAAGAAAAGATGACAATATGTGTAGCGCGCTTACTTTGATCTTTAACGTCGGATGGCTGTGTGTCTGGCCTCTCTGGTCGAGCTTTCTCTGCGAGGCTGCAGGTTTCCACCTGTAGCCGCTGCACCACACACACCAGCTGGGATCGCTTCATCCTCTGCACAGCTATGGCCATTAATGTTATGGTTCCCTCATAGCATTGGGTTTAAATCCGAAGTATTGCCAAATAGGCGCTTTTGCTTTTCGCTTTGACACCAAATCTTCCGCCATCATCTCGTCTGTCAACTCTCCCTCGTCCCGTGTGTGTGAAATCTGACTCCTGCTACTCTGTGTTGAGACTCCGTATGGAGCTGACCTATTAACTTTCAGTTTGTTGCGTCCGTTGTCCAACTATGTATTGATAACACGGCGCGGATATGCGAAAATAAGCTAAATGGGTTTTATTTCTATAAAAAAAAGCAAAACAATGGTGGGGGTTGTGGGCAAGTAATGTAATTGGTGTGTGCCCAAAAACCGTGTAACACCGGTAACACTGACTACTGCAGAAAGCCTAATGTGGTCCAAGCAAGGGCACCAGAAGTAGGGGGTAGGAAGTGGGGAAGGGGCCATTGTCCCCTAAACTTTACGTCCCTGGCCATTTGGCGTCGCAGGTGATGTGAGCCCATCGCAAGATGGTCTCCAGTTTGTCTTGTTTTTTTTATCAATACCGTTTGTAAAGGATTAACTGGTATGAACAGAAGACGTATAGCCTCTTTGTATTGGCATATGTCTTTTACAGTGATCAGGGATAATGTACAGCTAGCGGGTCATTGTTGTGAAATGGACCCCGACCCCGTCTGGCATCGCCCTGAAGGGGTTTATTTCACAACAATGACCCGCTAACTGTACATTATCCCACTTATTAAACGGCTACTTACTTAGGAAATAAATAATTTTACACAAAAACTGTCCGTCAGAGTCAGACATCAGAACTGCGCCAATAGCAACGGTCTGCTATACATAGCAACGGTCTGTTATAAAGAAATTACAGACCGCAGAACGCCGTGATTGACCAATCAGAATCGAGTATTCAACACAGCCGTGTAATAAATACATTACAGCCTCTGTGAGATTCTTGTCTAGTTCTGCTGGGGTTCTTTTGACTCTCGTGACTGATATTGTTGCTTTTCGTCGAAAAATAGATGATGTTACAGTCATTTCTTGTTTATTGAAATACCGGTGGTTTGCAGCTTGAAAGCACTAACACCAAAATTTTGTTTACTGATTTTCCAGCACTGGTATGAAAACATTCAAACACAGTGGCACCGGACTGCATCAACTGTTTGGTTTAGTAAGTGAGTAGCACACCATGCACATGTATTTGTTGATCAAATGTTTGAGCCAGTCTCGGAGGAAATGAACTCCACTGTGGCCTGTAAAGTCACTCAGTGCAAGAGGCTATCTACACCGCTCAAATTTTATGCTCAGCTTTGATTTTATGTGGGCTTTTTTTGTTTTGGCACATCAAAGGGTGTATGTAGACTTCTGTGTAGTCTGGGTCTGTCTCTCAGAGTATGGAGATGAAAGGTTGGGTTACATAAGACCGTAAGACCGAAAAGGCTGTTTATGTGTGTGTGTGTGTGTGTGTGTGTGTGTGTGTGTGCGCCTGGAGAGCCTCACTGATTCTAGGACCTTCTAATGGAGCAGGACTTCGCCGTGACCACGAAGGAGCTGCTGCCAGCTCCTATACTGTAAAAGCAGAGCAATAAAATAAGACAAACAGCTCACAGGCTGGCTAACACTATCATTCACAGTAATTTACATCTCATACATGAGCCTTTTACACAGCTGATTGCTTGCTGACTTCCTTCTAGTATCCATCTAGTAAGGTTATTTTAATGCATGAGAAGGTACGCGCACGCTTGATGGAGCTTTAAAGTGACTCACAGATATTATCATGCTGACAGTCGGAGAATCCAGGCGCTTCATAGCTGCCGTCCTGGGGCTAGAAAATGGAGGATGAGTGAAGAAGATGTTTGTTGAGAAAGGGCAAACCCCTCATATTGCATTTTTTTTAAACTCCTAAATGTCAAACTGCGGATAAGCAGTCTGTACTTGATGAATGGGTGTGCATCGCATTGTGTGTGATTGTTATGATGGTGTCCTTGTTTGCTTACTGTCAGGATCACCACCATTTTGTGGAGCCATTGGAGCCTAAAACACAGGATTTAAAGCTGCAGTTGGTAACTTTGAGCAAATATGATAAAAAGTAATTTTTATAAAACTGTCACGATATCCTAAGAGTAGTGCATTGACAGATAATCTGTGAAAAAAATCCTCCTACTCCTAATGTATTTATAAGATTTCAACATGCTCGAAGGAAAACAACCAATGAGAACTGAGCAGTCTCTAAGGCCGCATTCACACGAGATCAGGCGTTGCGGCGATTCTCCGCAGGGTTGTGCGGAGGTCTGGGCGAGTCACTTTAGTGAACGCAGCCTAAAGCAGCTGTCAATCACTGCTCGCGGACGTTTGCTCCGGCCGGTGGGCGGTGCTTGGTTTTGACTCGAGAGTTTTCAACATGGCGGCCGGGTCACAAATCTTCTCATTTTACAGCTAAACAGTACACTACAAGATGTTTCTGAAAACATTTGAGGCGAGAAATAGGCATTACAGTAACAGAATATTGATTCATATTAGATCAGTGCTGCCTAGTTTGACAGTTTGATCGGAGTTCACAAGAGTTCACGAGCATTGATTGAAAGCTGCTGTAGAGACTCCTCGGCTCTGATTGGTTGTTTTCGTACGCGGTGAAATCTTGCAAATGCCATTAGGAGCACTAGGAGGAGGCAGAAGAACATGATTTTTCACAGATTATCTGTCTCATGCACTACTATCAGGATAAAGTGACCAACTCCAGCTTGAAACCTGCTATGACTCCCAACTTCATTTACAGTGCAGGTCTTTAAAGGCCCTGAAAACATATTTTCTCAATCAGCTTCTTACTATGATCGATTAAATATACAGTGCAATTATACCTACAGTCCAAAATGTACAAACTATTCTTATGAGAAGGCAACAGGAACAGTTACTTCACTATTTGTTTAGAACTAAGCAGCACTGTTGGAAACCACTGCTGTCCAGACAGGCCCGTAGCACTGGCGACCGAAGCCCACTGTTTTCCTCATGTTTCACTCACAGCATGACACAACTCAATGACCTCCTCTGACACAGTAAATTACACCTGAATTATCAATTTGGCTCTTATACTGAGCCCCTTGCCTCAGTGTGTGCAACAGCAATTTGTCACAGCGACATGCTGGGCTTCTCAGGGCTTCTCAGTTCTGGGGCAGAGAGCCCTAACAGAGGCAGGGGGGGGTTTAATGTTGACTTGGCTCTCCTGCAACGTGTTCACCAGAAATCAGTGACAGAGCTGCACTGATGCATTCGATGACTCCCAAGAAAGTGGAAAACGGGTTTACGAGGCCTGTGGGAGGACACAGTGGCTGGTAATTAGACAGCGTAAAAATCCTCAGCTTCCACCAGGCCCTTGGGCGGTGAATAGGAGCTAAAGTAAACCAAACCTGACTGTGAAATTGCATTAGACGTCTGCGCTTAATGGAAAGTGAAAAAAATAAATAAATAGACAAAACCCATTTTTGCATTTATGAGCGTTTTCCATTCCCCCCCACACTTCCTCGACTCTTTGCATCACCACTCACTGCTCCTCCTCTTTTCTGCTACAGCACAGTATATCTCCATTACGGCGTTGCCTTTGTGAGTTGTGTTGTAGGACGCTAACAGGAACAGGATGTTCAGGGCTTGTGGTTTGAACATGTCTCTGTCTCTGTTTTTCCCACAGATGCTCCCCCGCTCCGAGTGGGACCACAAGAGAGGCTCCCGAGGATCACAGGTTAGCACTGTCCACACAAAAAGAGACGTACTGGTAATAACAATAATGATAAACAGCTGCCGGGAAAACACACACACAAACAGGAACTAGCTCCCTGATCTCTGTCACTCGCCTACACACACCTTATAAATGACGCAAATAGCAGAAATCCTACCACTAACAGGCCCGTTCACCCACTCATTTTAGGCCTGGTTAAACAGCATGTCCAGAGGTGTCACTTCCCACCAGAGTCCTTGTTGTTCTCTGTTAGTCTAAAGGACGCAGGGCTGTGATTTGGCTGTAAGGTGCTGCAAAAGCCATTAAAGGGTTGGACACAGGGGGGCACAGCTTGTAGAGGGCAGACACACACAAGCACATCCTTGAGGTTACCTTTCCCATCTTTGGTGGGGGGAGAATATGTGTGCATGTTTGGGAATTGGTGTATTGAGTTGCACTAGAGCCACAGGGCAGAGCTCTGGAGTACATGAAGAACAAATGATGCCCTTGGCGTTGGCATGGTCATATACAGTATGTGTTCTGTAAAGTGGGCTACTTCCAGGTCTGAGAAGTGAAGCCAATGTGGAAGTGGCTTAAACTTGCATTCTTTCTAACAGCCAGCAGGGGGCGACTCCTCTGGTTGCAAAAAGAAGTCTGATTGTATAGAAGTCTGAGAAAATGAGCCTACTTCTCACTTGATTTATTACCTCAGTAAACATTGTAAACATGAGTTTATGGTCTCAATTGCTAGTTTCAAGTCTTCTTCAATACAGCATGATGTTCATTTAGTAAATTATGTTCCCATTTAGAGTCAAATAGACCATAAAGCAGGGTATGCTCTGGGCGGGGCTACCTTGTGATTGACAGGTCGCTACCACGGCGTTGTCCCTTCTGGGAGTTGTCCGTGTTTACATCTTAGAACTTTAACCCTTTCACAGTGTGTTTTCAGTTCATGAAAGGTAATTATAACTTGGGCTGTCAATCGATTAAAATATTTAATCGTAATTAATCCCATGATTGTCTATAGTTAATTGCGATTAATCGCAAAATCCCAAATTTTTTATCTGTTCAGAATGTACCTTAAAGGGGCTTTATGTAAGAATCAGAAATTGCTTGTTCACAGCGACACCTGTGGCCGCAGTGTCAACGAAAGTCAGCGTCCTGTTGCTCGCGCTCGCGCTTGTGCTCGCGCTTGTGCTCGCGCTACAGAGACATGAACGAGCACCGGTCTAAACAGTGAGGCGACACACGTCAGCTAACACACAATATCACTCTATATTTCACCTGCTTGGCAGTAATGTTAGCTGACTAGACGAAGGTCTCTCCATGGATCAATGCTGATTCTAGTGCTGGCTTTTCCTGTCTCAGCCTGCCGACCGCGGAGGGAACGGGGGGGGGGGGACACCGACACCCGGTCGGGACGATAACGTAACTCGCTGCGGAGCCCTGTCACTTCACAAGACACGGGAAACCTCTGTTGGTCTGGAGGAGCTGCAGCATTTATTTCTGCAAAAACGTCCACTGCACATTCACTAGATATTCTCAGAGCTAAACTAACTCTTCTGCAGTGTACGCGCGTGCACGTGGAGTTGGAGCGAGCCGAGCGGGTGAGAACGAGCGCGGTGTGCAAGCAGGCAGCAGGCAGCAGGAGCAGCGCGTACCCACACGCGAGCGTGCATGGGATTCCGACCCGTTATGATTTATGCGCGTGATAAGTTACATATAGCCCCTTTAAAGGGAGATTTGTCAAGTATTTAATACTCTTATCAACATGGGAGTGGGCAAATATGCTGCTTTATGCAAATGTATGTGTATATTTATTATTAGAAGCTAATTAACAACACAGAACAATGACAAATATTGTCCAGAAACCCTCACAGGTACTGCATTTAGCATAAAAAATATGCTCAAATCATAACATGGCAAACTGCAGCCCAACAGGCAACAACAGCTGTCAGTGTGTCAGTGTGCTGACTTGACTATGACTTTCCCCAAAACTGCATGTGATGTCATAAAGTGGGCATTTGTGTAAAGGGGAGACTCGTGGGTACTCATAGAACCCATTTTCATTCACATATCTTGAGATCAGAGGTCAAGAGACCTTTTGAAAATAGCAATGACAGTTTTTCCTCGCCAAAATTTAGCGCAAGTTTGGAGCGTTATTTATCCTCCTTCTTGACAAGCTAGTATGACATGGTTGGTACCAACGGATTCCTTAGGTTTTTAGTTTCATATGATGCTAGTATCTTCACTCTAGCTTTAAAACTGAACCCACTGCAATCTCCAGGAGATCCATTGAGTTAATGCGTTAAAGAAACTATTGGCGTTAAAACAAATTTGCGTTAACGCGTTATTATTGCATTAACTTTGACAGCCCTAGATTTTATCTTACGAAATACTCTGCTTCAATCCATATTTGTTGGCGATTAGCCTTTCAAAAGCAACATTTTCACTGCAGGCAAAAAACTATTTGCTCTCCCGCTTTCTGCACACAAAGGGAGGCACGCACAATTTTTAACAGGGCGGTCTAGCAACAACCACTTTATTCAAATTGAGAAATATGGGGGAGGGTTGCTTTTCTTAAATACAAATAGGGAGGGCATCAAGGAAAATAGGTTGGGAGCCACTGATATACAGTATATAGTAGAATAGACAATGCATTCGTGCTGACACTGTATGCTTTGGTAGCAATAAATGTTATGGTTGGGGGGGAAATTAGGGGATATTTCATGAATAGTGATCATAACTGTGCAGCACAGGATTGGGCTTGAAATCAAATTACACACTGTGTAATTTTCTAGAGATGCTAAGACTCACATAGCGGAATATCTGTTCCCAAAATCAGCCTCTCACTATTATCCCATTTGAGCGGAGACATTTTCAAATAGCATGTTACCCTTTTGAAATATCGTCCAAGGCTCATATCAATTTGTTATGTGGGGTTAGTACTGTAGGCGAGCACATAGTTTTTGATTGATGCATTCCCTAAACTGCCATTTAGACTCAGTGGTCAGTTCAGTCTTTTTTTTATTTGGACTGGTGCTCTGCGTTCGTCAGTGGAATCCTGTAATAGTCCAGCGACTGACAAGACGTGTAAGAAGTCGAGGCTTATGTTGGCATCCCTCTCCATCTCGTGGCTGTTTTCCCTTGGCTCTGCTCTCCTGGACCAGGTTGTTGGTCAGAGAGGCTGGTAGCGCTTCATGGCACCTCGTGGAGTGTGTAAATCACACACTCTGCTCTTTAGCCAGTGACCAGAGCGTTTGATTGATCTCCACTTTGTCCTAGTCGCCAACATGCACACATTAGCAGGCTCATTTTCCAAACCACGTTTTCTTTTTTCTTCCCCGTCCAAAGCATGCGGTGGATGTTTTAGCTTAGGAATTGACAGTGGAGTTATGTATGGAAAGAGCTATTTAAATATTTGTATTCGACTTGAAAACACATTGGTTTTGGAACATTACCCCGGGAGATTATCGGAGAAAAGAGTGTTTGTAGGTCCCGGATCTTGTGACTGTTATTGTAAATTACAGAAAGGCTGGAAGAGTGGTCTGTGAGGCAGACAAGCCATGACATCGCAGTCATGTTGAAGATTTCTCAAAGTCACTGTGAGCACTTCAAACACTTGAGGACAGCGTTTCTTAAACTGCTGGGTTTGGGGGTTGAAGAAGGTCACTGGCTGTTTTTTGTGCTTTGTCCCATCATGACAGTCTTGTAGAGTATTTTCTCATTAAATTGGTCCCGTGGAGGACTACATTTAACGCTGAAAACATTCAACTACCTGCGTTTTTGACATGTCCTCTACCTGGGAAGTAATTAGGGCTGTGTATTGGCAAGAATCTGGCGATACGTTACGTATCATGATACTGGGCTAATGATTCAATATATTGTCACATATTGCGATACTGTAAGCAAGGTGAGACTTGTGGGTACCCATAGAACCCATTTTCATTCACATATCTTGAGGTGAGAGGTCAAGGGACCCGTGTGAAAATAGCCATGACAGTTTGGAGTGTTATTTAGCCACCTTCAAGACAAGCTAGCATGACATGGTTGGTACCAATGGATTCCTCAGGTTTTCTAGTTTCATATGATGCCAACTTCTCTCTAGCTTCAAAACTGAGCTCGCTACAACCTCAAAAAGATTGAAAAGCGGCCGGGCCTGACGGCGTGCCATCGGATTGTTAAAAGGTTAATTAAAAACTATATTGTGTTTTGGAGAATCGATACAGTATTGCACAACATAATATCGCGATACTCATGTGTATCGATATTTTCTTACATGATACAGAGGCATTAGCAGTTTTCAAGCTCCAACTTTTTATGACTTGCAACAGTGATAACACCTCAGAGAGAAAGTGAGGAATATAATGAAAGTTTAATTTTATTTATTGCAGGCCTATTCAGTTTTTGAAAAACTTGTGACTGTGCCCGCTGCTGTGCTGATGATGGATATATGTTTAACCACTTGTATCATGTGGTAAATCCTCGCGCATAATCCATCTGTTTTACCTCATGCATCTCTTTTGTTTGCCCTGTCCTTTATGACAGCATTTCTTGCTTGCTTCTGCCTCTACTGGTCTGTCTGCTCTGTTTTTTTAATCTTACTTGGCTCCTTTGTTGGAATCAAACACCCTGAAATATGTGGAAGGAAAAACAAGCTTCTCCTTGGAGATGAGATGGCTGCATGTTAGGGGTCAATTGGCTTGACCTTTCCCAGTAAATCTTTAATGAGGCAGTTATTATTTCTTGTTTTGTTTTAATACCCCCCACATCCCCCAGCACACCCCCCTTTTAATAAAATATGTAATAGCGTGTAATTGTATCCTGGCTGCAGCCGAGGACCTGGCTCAGCACGGCTTCGGTCTGAGCTGACGGAGGGGGTTGTGAGGGGAGTGGGGTCGCGGTGGGGGTGTGGGTTTGGTTGGGAAGTGGGAAGTGCAGCGCTGCTGGGCGTAGCTTTGGCTGTAGGAGCCGAGGCAGGGAGCGAGGAGTGTCTCAGTGGAGTTTTGTGTTACGGTTCTGCTGTGATTCACACTGTATCACTGCTCTGTTATTTTAAGTGGAGAACATCAGCATCTCCCAGGCTCCTCTTCAGCTAATCCATCTCGACAGATGTAATCAGGGCCATTACACTAACTGCACCGCCACTGAAATAGAAAACTGCACGGTAATGATTTTTCAAACATGCAGAGAGTTCTGTGTAAATGAAATCAACCGAAGAAAAAATAACGGACTCACTTAAGTATTTTTTTTTAATATGTTCCCCAGCTTCTTGCTCAGCACATTCCTGTATTTCTCAGAGTGTGAGGGTTTGTGTGGGGGGGTTAATTGCAAAATAAGCAGCCCAGTGTGTTTGTATCTGTGTGCTTTATGAGAGTTGCTTACATTATTGAAATGTGTTTACTAAGAGAATCAAATAGCTCTCATTCTCCAGGAGGCCCCAGAGGCATTTGTCCAGTCTCTAGCTCTCCGGTGGGATGCATTATATTCTCACCATTGCACAATTTTAAGACGACCCACATTTTACTGGAGGCTAAGAGCACTGTATGTTTAGACGAGAGAGCCGAGGGGTTAAAAGTGCATTAAGTGGACCGTCTCAGAAATTGCAAAAATGTGACCCCTCCGTCTGTGTATCCCATTAATAATCACCATTAGACAGAAGGATTAGCGTTTTGTTTGTTGCACCAAATGCACTTCATCTGTCTTCGGCAGAGTTATTGGCAAAAACATGTGTACACAGCAGGAACACCAACCATCATATTTCAACATTGAGTGTTGTTGCAACACTTGATATCTATGATGTTGTGTGTAATGTGTGATGTTTCACATAAAAAAAAGTACATTTTGTGCAAATATTGTAGATGCATGTATGCATACCAGCATTTAGCAAATCTTTTCCAGCATTTTTATGTGTTTTTTGATGTATCATGAACAGGTGTGGTTTGAGTTAGTAATTCATCAAAAGCTTTTGAATGAAATGTTTCGAGTCAATGACCCTCACTCCATCGATCTGCTACAATATTCAGACTAACGCCTTGTTTCCACACAGTTTTGTTATGTGTCCGTAAATCCGTATATTATACGGATTACGCCCCCTCGTGTTCAACGCAAGGAAATACATCTCTTTACAGATGGATAAACGCCACTGCAGATATGGGAGAGAAGTTACTATATACAGTAGATGTAAAACAGTGAATTTATTAGGGCTGTCCATCAATAAAAATATTTAATCTTGATTAATCGTATGTTTGTCCATAGTTAATCAAAATTAATCACAAATTAATCACACATTTCTTATCTGTTCAAAATGAACCTTAAAGGGAGAATTATCAAGTCTTTAATACTCTTATCAACATGGGAGTGGGCAAATATATTTTATGCAAATGTATGTATATATTTATTATTGGAAATCAATTAACAACACAGAACAATGACAAATATTGTCCAGAAACCCTCACAGGTACTGCATTTAGCATAAAAAATATGCTCAAATCATAACATGGCAAAGTCAAGCCCAACAGGCAATAACTGGTGTCAGTGTGTCAGTGTGCTGACTTGACTATGACTTGCCCCAAACTGCATGTGATTATCATAAAATGGGCATATCTGTAAAGAGGAGACTCGTGGGTACCCATAGAACCCATTTTCATTCACATATGTTGAGGTCAGAGGTCAAGGGACCCCTTTGAAAATGGCCTTGCCAGTTTTTCCTCACTAAAATTTAGCGCATGTTTGGAGTGTAATTTAGCCTCCTTTACGACAAGTTAGAATAACATGGATTCTTTAGGTTTTCAAGTTTCATATGATGCTAGTATCTTCACTCTAACTTTAAAACGGAGCCCGCTACAACCTAAAAATCGCAAGTTCCGTTAATGCGTTAAAGAAATTAGTGGCGTTAAAACGGATTTGCGTGATAATAACGCGTTATTGTCGATTTACCTTCGACAGCCCTAGTTTTTATATCTACTGTATGAGTTACTTTCTGTTTTTCGCCGTCAAGTCTAGATGAGTTACATTTACATATTTTTTCAAAGTGAAAATGTCGACGGCATACAGTATTTAGCTAACATTGGTAGCACACTATCTGTGTAACATAGAGTGCATGCATAGTGGTTCGTACGTCTTTTAACAAAATAGTTCACAAAACTGCTAAATATGCCTATACCGTCGAACTTCATTAATCAGTTTATTAATTTGCTAACTTCCTGTGGCACACAGTGCATACGGTCTGTCCATAATCTGCCACCAAAGTTAAATTTTTTTCAATGTACTCGAGGCAAATTAGGCAAAGGAAGGAAGAGTTTCGCAAACGGGAGATCATGGAGGTTCCCATTGGAATGAATGAACTTCCGGTTGACTCGCATACGCACACAGAGCTATGTGGAAATGAGGCGTAAACCAGCACTAAGAGTTATTTGCAGATATTATTTGGTCAGTCTTTGGTTTTTACATTACTGCGACTAAAGCTGCACATAAAGCAGAGCGGGGCCTTGAGTACAGAGACGCTGTGTGGACAAACAGCTTTTCACTCTTCAGGAGTGATTGCTGGTTTGTTTTGACTGGCCCTCGCTTTGGTTTACATGAACTGCTGTAGCGGGTGTTAATCTATGGCATGTCTATTGACGTACTGTTCCAAACTGTGCTCACACAGGCAATTAAGACCATTGATCATGCACACTGTTGTTATTCATAGTAAAATGTCATAACAGAATGTTCATGCATGGTTTAGTAGATGGCTCGGCTTGTTGGGGAGTCATAAAAACTGTTTGTTGATGCTGGTAGTCAGTTTTATCAAATGTAGCATGTCAACAAACGCTGGGGGCTTGTGACCAAATATCACACAGATTTGTGGTAAATTTGTGACCAGAGGTGCTGGCAGAGTGGCCGGATTAGGAGGATCAGTGGGTGTGTCAAGGCTGGCATCAGTCAGAACTTTTAAAATCAGTGAGCCTCCTGCCAGTTAAATGCAAAAGATTGGCCAGCCACTAAAATACCAAATGGCTGCAAGCAGGAAACAATCCACATGCTCCAAAAACATTACTTTTTGAATAGCACAAGGTCACCACAATTTATCCGAAACGGCACAAAAATAGGCTCCAAAGTATTAAAAATGGAATAAATATTTCTCTAAATGACCCAACTGTTAAGGTGCCCTTGAGCAATGTATTTAACTGCTATGAAATTGTAATCATCATTCACTTTTCCTTCCATAAGAGCATCGGTCCACAGGCTAGAGTGCAGCACATAGTGTTGTATGAGTGTTTCATTTATTTAAAGTGGTATTATTGTTGGCACCGCCGTCCCAAAGACAACCGGATCGCTTTCCGTTTTCCTCAGAGTCTGGCAACTACCAACAACACAGGACACACTGCATTTTGTTATCCACAGTTACTACGGTTGTTCCACCGTCCACCATTTCCGCTATAGGGCTAGTAACTGCAAAGAACTTACATTGATACTCTTTAGTAACTGGGGATAGCTACCGATAGCTACCAGGGAAAACAAAGTGCTATCCTCTTCCTGTTTCGGTTGCACAATGCTTGATACACTTCCTTTGTGCCGTAAATCAAGCCTTAATTTTCCCGGGAGATCGTACCCAATGGTAGACAGAATTGCATAGTGAAAGTGAGCCTTATAGGGAACCAATCTAAACGCAGATGGTGTCATTATTCTATAGCCAATACCGTACATTATGCAATCAACATTTACTTCATAATGATAAGTTAAACCAAAAGTGTGTAACATATCCGGGGATCTATTAGCAGAAATAGAATGTAATATTCATAACTATGTTTTCATTAGTGTATAATCACCTGAAACTAAGGATTGTTGTGTTTTTGTTAGCTTAGAATGAGCCCTTCATATCTACATAGGGAGCAGGTCCTCTTCACGGAGTCCACCATGTTGCTCCACCATGTTTCTACAGTAGTCCAGAATGGACAAACCAAACACTGGCTTTAGAGAGAGCCTTTCACGTTTTTACGTTACCTGAAGGCCACCGTAGATCTCCGACTCGCTTGTGAAAAACCGCAGAGTGTAAAACCGTGGTACCGCCAGCCGCCGTCTGACTTCCGTTGCTCCTGAAGTAGCGTTACTATGGTAAGGATGGGGAGGCAAATGGCATCACCACAGTTTTGCACTCGGCGGGTCACGTTAACGCAGTCTTGGAAAGGGAGGAGTGAGTAGAGGGGTACTCAGTTGGGTGCAATCTGCAACCACACCACAAGATGTCGCTAAATCCTACACACTGTATCTTTAAAGCAAAAAAAATGTCTATTGCCACTTTGAAGCAATAGTTTAAGATTTTTGGAAATACCTCAATTTGGTTTTCGAACAAGATATAACTAACTTACTTAATTAGTGAGCTTTAGGGGTGCTGGTAGGCAGTTTTTGCTGCCTTTGGACAGAGCCAGGCTATCTGTTACTAACTGTTTCCAGTCTTTGTGCTAAACTAACCGGCTGCTGCTGTTAGCTTCATATTTATTGACATGAGACAAGAGAGTGGTATCAATCTTCTTATCTAACTCTTGGTAAGAAAGTGAATAAGTGTATTTTCCCAAAATGTCAAACTATACCTAACACCTTCTTAGTGTTGCTTGGTCAGGACAGTAGGTCATAGTTGTTTTCACTGTCCAAAAGTAACAACAAAAAACAAAACAAAAGCATTTGTAACAATAATCCCAAAATCAAACACCAAAATCCAGTGTAAATTGCTGGAGAGCAGTTTATCCAGTGTGCCCATGTATTAATCTGACCAGATGAGGTGTTGTCAGTTTGTCACTCTCCCAACGTGCTGCTGCCAGCTGTTTTCATGGCCACCGACTGTGCGTATGCTTCCTTCAAAAAGAAAGATTGATCCATCTCACTTTGAAACAGAGAAATGATGAGTCATTTTCAAACCAAGGAAGCTGTTGTTTCGATGATCAAAGAGGTAACCTTTTCCTCTCTTCTCTGTAATTTAAAGTAGTTATGTCCTCCACACCTACAACTCTCTGAAGGGTGTATTTATCAGAAAAGTCTCTACAGAGAGGAGTGTGAGCCAGTGTGGTAGACGGTTGTTGACAGTTCCCAGATGTGAATGTGTGTTACTATGAATGTGGTGTAGGTCATGTAAGCTTAGGGAACCGTTTAGAAAAATAATTCATTAAACACAAATAGTATACAGCCTCACTTAAGCTTAACAAACACTGCAGATGTGACCAAGGAAAGAACATCCACCGTGGTGCTTTCAGAAAAATATTAAGAATTTTGAAAAGCTCCATCATAACATCTGTCTAAAAGCTTTTTTCTATGATACTCTCAGTGCTTTTTCCCCAGACGGGGTCACTGTGTGGGGCTCGTATGAGATCTGAAGCCGGCTGCTACGGAAGTGGCTGTGGCTGATGAATGAAGCTGATCATCTAACCTGACAGGAAGTGCTTATATAACCTTGTGATATTATGTAACTTACTCACAATTCGATCTGCTACAGGATGTCCATTGATGATTCTTAAGTTTTAGTTTGCAGATTGTTGGAAGATTAGGAACATCAGGACGTGTCTTCCAGCCAATACACAATTCGCGCCAGGGATGGTCAGGACTCACATTCTTTATCTTTCCCTGCAGTCAGAAAGCTCTTACTCCTCGTCTCACAATCATTCTGTAGAGAGGAAGAATAGAGGTAGATATGCAGTATTTTAACAGTATTCTTTATAATGCAGCAAGATGTTGCCTTGTTTTTTTTGTAGCAGAGCAGGTATTGCCATTTTTTCAGGTCAATAAGAATAGTACAAATTCAGTGGAAGCAAGAATCCCCACTGTGTCCCCAAATCTCAAATACCTACCCATGCACCTGGAGCCTTTCACCACACTTTATTTTTCATGTCAGGCTTTGGGCATTAAGTGGCTTGCTCCCAGTGCAAAATCAAACCAAGCACATTCATCATTCCCTCCTTTTTTTATGGCCACTCAGGTCCATTTTTTTAGGTAGTCAAGCTTAGTGACGCAATTCTCATCCTCCTTGCAAAGTGTGTTTAACTGGGTGCACATGCTCAGAATGATGAATGTCACTGTATATTTGTGTGTCTTTGTCTATGCAACGCATGTTTTTACTTGACATTTATGTTGAGCTAGGGGTTAAAGAGGACCTATTATTCTCATTTTCAGGTGCATACTTTCTGTATGTTTCTACTAGAACATGTTTACATGCTTTAATGTTAAAAAAAACGCTTAATTTTTCTCATACCGACTGTGCTGCAGCATCTCTTTTCACCCTCTGTCTGAAGCGCTCCGTTTGAGCTCACCCCCCCTCCCGAAAAGCCCAGTGTGCTCTGATTGATCAGCTGGCCCACTGTTGTGATTGGTCAAACGAACCAAACTCTTCAGACAGCGCTCCAGCGCTGCTCTAACTAGCTTTGTTTGAGGGCGTAACAAACTAGCCGCTAGGGCTGGGACAATTCACATCTCCCGATTCTATACTATCACGATACTTGGGTGCCGATTCGATGTGTATCGCGATTTTAAGTATTGCGATTCGACATTACGATTTATTGCGATTTTTGTTAACTTTTTTAACACTAGACCATGGGAAAAAGTTGAATCATAAACTTCTAGGGACTTTACTTTGGAAAATCTCTAAATTAATACAGTAAAAATGTTTGATTTTCAGCATGTATATAGAGATGTCCTGAAGTCAAATATATTAGTCAGTGTCAGGCATTAGTTATAAAAAATTTCCGGCAACCCAAAAATCAAAGAATAAAGACATTTCCCTCACAAATTAGTGGTATTTTCTTTTTAAGGGACAATGATTTATACTTCTGGTGAATATAATCCAATTAATCTTATTCCCATATATGTATGTTGTATATACAGTTCCCTTTGTTAACACCTTATTCTGAATACCGGACGTAGTCATACGTGTATAATTAACGCTAACTTCGCCAAGTCTAGCCAAGCTTGCTCTTCCGTCAGGTGCGGTCTCTTTAAACATCCATGGTCAGCTCTATCGGGCCCGTTTGAATGCATATTAACATAAATATCAGTATATGGGCAGTACTGCGGTCACTGCGGTCAAGCCAACCGTTACGATAAGATAACGTTTCCTGTCATGATGTCTAGCTCTGCTCTTCCCGGCAATGTGTGAAACCCAAAGTGTTTCCATACTTTACTGTATGTGTAGTGTTTACCATACTTTGGATTTAACATGTGAGGGTGCAGGTCGTATCCATGCAGACACTCCGCCGTTTTCTACTTTTTCGTTTTGGCTCGGGGCGGCCGGCTGGTTTATTTTGGATGAAGAACAGACAGAACGGATATGATGTAACATTACTCAGACTACAATAGAAGCGGTAACTTCCTTCTACCTATACATAGACTCAAATGAAGCAAATATATCGATTCTGGCATTAAAAAAAAAAGATTTCAAAATCGTAAAAAAAATCACGATACATAGGTGCAAATGTGTTACATGGTGACATCACCACATTACAGAAGAAAAGACAGGATTTCAAGCAAGACATTTCAGGCAGTTCAGGAGCAGTGTTTCTGTGGGGGAGAGTAACTCCCTTTGGCCTGTACTTTGCAGACCTTTTACATGCACAAAATAGCTATATAACACATTAAAGAACAGGGGAAAAAGTACAAAAGCATAATAGGTCCCCTTTAAGTTTGTACTGTAGAAGTTGCACACAAGTTGTTTGTGCGTGCACGCATGCGTGTTTGGAGATGCTGAGACCAGACAGATGTTCTCCAGCAGCTATATTCTTCTTAAACCCCCTCTGTAGCAAACCCCTAAATCAGCCTGCAAATGAGCTGAGAGACAGGTGTTTACATCTCGTCCTCACAGCAGGCATTAAAGCAGAATATAGGAAAGAAGAGAGGGAGGAGAAGAAGAAGAGAAGATGTAGAGGAGAAGAGTATAATAGTGGTCTGTCCAGAAACGTTCCATCAGCCGTCCCACAGGACGTCTCCTTGTCTTTAAAAGAGATTAGCTTGCTCCCAGTGCTGACCATGTGTCAGATTTATCAATAAATGTGCGGATCATCACGTGTGAAGGAATGCCCTCACACCCGCTGAACACATGGCTTTTGTCCTTTTGCAGACCAATGGGAAAACTGCATTAATACAGTGACTTATCTGATACGACTAGGAAAATGAAACGCGAATCCTTCGCTGTTCCCACATGTCGAGGCGAATGAAAGGTGTTCACATGTGTTGTTCAGGTCAACCTTTTGCCACTTAGCCAGTGTAAACAGAATAATTCAGGGTGCCTGGCAGCTGGTGTCAAAGTGAATGGGACGTTGGGGGAGAAAAATCAGATAACATTCTTTGGGGAAAAAGGCAACTCCTGAGCTTATTAGATAAATTTGTTGGCAGCCAAGATCTGACCTGTGTTTAGTTGTGGTTGTTCAACTGCTCTAGGCTCAGCAATTAAGAGTGGGTTGTGAACTTTTCACTTTACCCTGCAAAAACAAGGAGACTCACACAAGGCTGGTGCCTTCAAAGCCGACCGGCAGAAACAGACGATGGCTGTTGGCCGTCTGAGGGGTCAGGAGGAAGTCAAAGGTCGGATACTAGCTGGACTTTGCTAATGAGCTCATTCATTAAGTATTGCACAGCTGTTGCTTGACCTCATTTTGTTGTTCAGACATCTAAAAGGCTGTCAACTCCTACCACTGTGAAGCACCATTCCCTGCTCCTCCTCACGTTTTTTGCTGTCTCTGAGCTAAAAGGAGCCATATAAGGTGTAGAGTAAAGCCTTTGATGTGTGAGTGGATGTAATTGTGCGTGTGATACCACAGTTATAATACACTTTACAAAGCTTGGCAGAATCTCAGTCCGGCACTGTGATTGAATATGTGTCCTATGGTAGTGGTCCAAAGTAAATTGTCTATTGTTTTCTTACTTTCATATTGTTGTGTTTGGGTATTGTTTATATATCATTTGTTTTACTTTGTGCCATGTTGGTTTTTCCCTGAGCACTTTTGGAAACATGATTTGGTTATGGCTGTGTGCGCCATCATTGTCCTCATATAATACATTCTCTGTAAACTGCTGGACAATTGGCCTCCCACATCATTTTTGAATGTAGACTGTGGCAGTTTTCAAATCAGTCTTTGTTGTATCAGCCGTAGTTGTTGCTGTGATTTAATGTTTTATAGTAAAGAAAGACTAGTGGTGAAAGACATATTCAAATCTTTTACATAAAGGACCAGTGTGTAACATTTAGGGGGATCTTTTGGCAGAAATGGAATATAATATTAATAAGTATGTTTTCTGTAGTGTATAATCACCTGAAAATAAAATTGTGTTTTCGTTACCTTATAATGAGCCGTTTATATCTACATAGGGAGTGGGTCCTCTTCACGGAGCCGGCCGCCATGTTTCTACAGTAGCCCAGAACGGACAAACCAACACTGGCTCTAGATGGGGACAATCGTGTTTTCGCATCAGCCGCTGTATTTCTCCTACACGCTTGGCACATGGGAGAGGTTTAAGTTGGTTTTATCGCCAAATCCTACACACTGCACCTTTAAGTAAAAGTAGCAATACAGTAATGCAATCCTACTCCATTACAAGTACTGCATTCAAAATGCTACGTAAAGAAAAAAATGTTAGAATTACCAGCAAAATAATAATTCTAATAGTATCAGAAGTGAAAGTATTCGTTCTGCAGGTGGAATGGCCTCCATTCGTATTATATTATTATATACGTACTATGATATTAAGAGTAACTTCATATCAGACTTAAAAGCATTGTTTAGTGTGTTTATCTAACCACAGTCAGCATTATCAGTGGGTGTAGTTGCATTTGGCAAGAAGTGTGCTCTAACAACATCTAACAATGACATCACGGTGCACCCTGAAGTACACCTCAACATCACTGCAACAAGATGAGGAATTAAACCACTGGAAGTCAGCGAAAACAAGATTTTGAGCTGCTGTTATGTTGCTTTTTAAGTTCGAAGCTATTTTATACATTGTGGTGTATAGATATGCATCACATTTTAAAGCCCAGTAGATAACTAAGACATAGAAGGTAGCATTAAAATAAAATACACAAACCCACATTAATCTCTTTTGTGGCTATTTGGGGGCACATGCATTGATAAAGTTGTTATTGCAAACATGTTAGCTAAAAGTTTACACATCAAACAAATAGACAGGGAGCAACATTAGCATTCATTTGAAATGTTTCTGTCCACTTGACAAATGTAAGTCCAATTGTAGCTCCTAAATCCTTTTGATTTCCATTTTGGTCTCCACCAACTCCTGAAATACATATCTGGCTCTTTAGCTGCTAAATGCTGCGCTATGTTCACCAACTAGTCGTTAACTTTGTTCATCTGTGGTTTGGCGCTGGGCAGGTAGTGTACAGTGGGTTTGTCAGAGCTATCAGCTTTCTGCTGCAGCCGAAAACAACACTGATGAGACTGAGCCAAAACAATAAAACAAAAAACAATGAGCTAAAGATGGCAAAACACTCTGTAGAGATGAGGGAAGATGTAGAGTCAAGTAATAATTTTCTGTCTGTTTATATCTATGGGCAAGACCTGGCACATTACACATAAAAAAACCCAACATTTCCTGATTTTGCTGCATCATAATAAAAGCTTTTAAATAACAAAATAACACGGGAGTTTTATTGTGAAGAATTTTTTGGAAATTAAATGTTCATCTCCGAATTAGCGATGCTTTGTTAGCGGCTATTCTTAATAAAAACAAGTCTATTACTGCAGGGAAAAAGGAAACAAGCAGCAAAAATAACGGGCAACTTTTATTGTGAAGAACATAGGAAAGGAAATGTGTTTATCCACCATTTTACAGACGCTCCTTTGACCACTACACACACACCTTCAAGTGGTAGCCCTGTTGTAATGGAGATGCAGCCGTACTGGGCTGATGTGCCGAGTCAAACCGAGTTGAGTCAAGCCAGCACATGTGCATGGAAAAACCATAATAGTAATATGACCCATTGTTTATATAAAAAATATTTATTAGTTCAACTTGAAGTACAAATACCTCAGAACTGTACTTAACAATCGTATTTGACTAAATACACTTTGTCTGTTTCCACCAAGAAAAGTTAAAACTGTTTGTCTTCATGCAAATACTGCTGTATAACTTCAGCGTAGATTGACTTCCAGTTCTGTAGGATAAACAGCACAAGTGATGCCAATGTCACCGTTAATCACATTATGTCCTCACACAGGAGCTGCTGACATAGTTTACGCACCTGCTCTTCACGCCTGCCACCGAGAAGCTGCACACTATCAGATCCTGCCATTAATTAGCATCAACTCCCATTAGCCACAGCGGCAGTGATGTTTATTTCTCCTTCCTCTGTCACCCCACAGTCATCAGGCACCACCGTCATGGTGGACATAGCAGTGATGGGAGAGGCCCACGGACTGATCACAGACCTGCTGGCTGACCCCTCCCTGCCCCCCAACACCTGCACCTCACTGCGGGCCGTCAGCAACCTGCTGACCACCCAGCTCACCTTCCAGCCGCTGCACCGGCCGCGCCCTGCTCTCCTGCTTAACCCAAGCGATGCCTACACCTTCTCCGACTCCGAGGATGGACCAGAGAAAGGAGAGAAGACGTCCATCCATAAGGTAAGGACATAAATGTGTCATGATTTACATGTAACTGGTGAGATATGCAGGAAGTCCAGATGAAAGTGAAGATATTTCACCCAAATGTCAAAAGTCAGACATAAAACTTTTTTTTTTTTGGAAACAGCTGAAATAATCCTTAGATGGAAATGCAGTCCACTTTATTAAGGCCAAATGATTTATACGCCACACAGCGCTCCACACACATGTTAATCTTTTAGCCCGTGTTTCAGCTAATGAGTGCTTCCTGCTCTCAGAGCTTTTAGCATCAAATGAAGGAGTGTATTTTCATAGAGTTGAGTGAAGAAAAATAGAGCGCGTCTACTGCTCCGAGCACTGTTCTCCCTTTCATAGCCACAGCTGTGTCAACATGACAGATGTGCAGAGCCAGACAGTGTGTGTGTGTGTGTGTGTGTGTGTGTGTGTGTGTGTGTGTGTGTGTGTGTGGGTGTGTCGGTGTGTCGGTGTGTGTGAGTAGAAGAGGAGAGGCAACATGAAGGTGAACGCATCTCTCAAAAGGTTACAAAGAGGGACGAGTATGCGTCAACAAAACTGGACCCCCCACCACAATTATGGATCCAGTTATAAATCTGAGGGAGATACCTGTCCCGGCTGTCTTGGTTGCTGGCGTGTGGTCCATGGCTGCTACGCCATCAAGCCGATCGCTCGGCTGACAGGTGTTTTTTTTGTTTTTTTACATCGTCTGAACTTTGTAAAAGTAGCTAAGACAAACTGCCCCCGTGGAGCGGCCGTGTGAGGCTGCACTCATTAAGACTCCCCGGAGACGACGTGCCCGGCTCTAACTGCAGGAGAATAGCAGGAGGAGTGAAGGTGGTTAGTGTGCGGGAGTGGAAAGCCCTGCGCTTGCTTTTCTGCCTCCTGGCTAAGAGTTTGATGTCCATCGTGATGCATACTGATGCCTTTCAAGCACTTTTCCGAAACCCATTTTCTGTGCAACACAGGGCATGTTCGCTGTGCTGTAAAAAAAAAGCCTCTGCATTAGAAGCACATACTGTACAAAAACCTGAAAAAGCACACAACTAATTATGAAATAGTTGAAGTTACATCGATCTCACTTAAACAGTTATAGAGATAAGTCCAGTTATAGACTTCAATCAACGCTGACAGCAGCAGGGATCAGCTGGATTTTCTCTTTTCTTTTTTTTTGTGAGGATGGCCTGGTTTTTGCCAAGCTGTTGCCGATGGTGATGTGTGTGTTTCTGCTTTTGGAGTGTGTCTCTAGGGCTTTCATTAGAGAATGGAGCTATGGTGCTGCAAAATCATACCGTCTCACCATTATTCCACTTTCAAAATCAGGAGTTAAACGCATATTTTAGTATACACTATACAAAACATGTTTGTAATACATTCTTCTAATCATAGCACCATCATACTCAGGATGTTTTGTGGTTCTGTGGAGCTGCATATATGCAATTTTGTGTGCATAAGTGTGCTTGTCTGTGTGTGTACATACAGTATACTATGTGCTGATTGTGCATGGCTCTTTTGTAGGTATGTGTGTGTATTTTTTTATATGCATTTGCCTTCACAAATTGGTTAATCTGCAACTGAATTCAGCACATGCTAAAATCAGGCAATTTTGGTGGTATTGCCTCCAGAGTAACTGGAAATCAGTGAAATGTCCACTAAAGTGACCTAAACCGACAGCGTGTATGACTGTGTGTGCTTGCGCTGACGCCTCGCTGTGAATGGGCTCATTCAGGATTCTGAGGCGATCTTTACTAGGTCACCCTGCAGAGGACTGAGGGAGAGAGCGCCTGCCATGTTTAGCGCTGCTGTGCCAAGCTGCTGCATGGCACCGAACAGATGGAGGCGTCACAAGGGCACAGACCACTGGGAATCCCAGAGACAGAGCAAAGAAAAGACAGATAAAAAGAAAGAGACTGAGAGAATGAGACAAAGGAGACTTACAGAGAGAACGAGAGACAGAGTCCCTATGATGAAATGTATCTACGCAATGCAATACTGACATTGTATCTAATAATGAACCATGAGGGGCATCGTTGGCACAGCTGCATGCCAATATCCTCCAGTCAGTGTTGATTCTCTTTGGATCCAATGAAGGAAAAAATTAAAGTGCCTCATGAAAGATTTTGCAGGTTATATCAGCTGCATCATTTGTTTCATCTTTGAAAAACAATTGTCTCATCTGGATGATCAATTTGACTGCAGACATAAGCGAATAAGCATTAACCTTATCTCACAGGTGGGAGTACTTTGAAAGCCAACAAAATTACAGCCATGTTTCATTATTATTCCTGCAGTTACTTAAGGGTGAGGATTTTATTAATTTATAAAAAAAAGTGATGAGAAGGGTTTTCCTGTAGTGTTAACTGTGTGTGTATATTTCCTGTGTGTGTTCAGCGTCTGAGGCGGAGTCTCCACCCTGGTCTTCTGAGGAGGATCTCTTCCACGTGGACCACCACCACCTCCGCCACCGGCCTGCCCAGCATCGAGCCCGGGCCCGTCCGAAGGGACCGCAGCGCCAGCATCAAACCCTACCATGAAGCACTCACCTGCAGGTACCTGAGCTACAGCTGAATGACAGCATACACCTCTCCTATCCTCAGAAACCTACTTTAACTTGTGCTCCAGTTGCAGATTTAGCAAATGCAGTTCCATTTTTACATTATTTTTTGCTTGCCGTATTATCATTTCCTTCCCCAGACGGAGTTATATGGAAAAAGTTTGCTAAGCCTTGAATTTTGTATTTCAATATACTAATTAGGTCCTACTGTGCAAACATTGTAGTGTATATACAACCATGGTACAAATTCTTTAACCCATTACCATTCCACGCTCTGTTTTACAGTAGAGGGGTAGGGGTGGGGGACAGGGGATGTCCAGGGTAAATATTCAACATTATATGACACATAGAAGTGGTGTACTGTACATCATCTGAAAGCTGGGAACCTGAAGATTAATTTGAGATGCAGCTAAACATTGTGTCTCAAGTTGTTCTAATAATAAATGAATGGCGAGCACTTCTGCTCTGGAAACTGCTCAGAGCCCCCTTATTGTCAGTCTAGCTAGTAAAGCCATCCATCCTCTGAATGCCCTAGGTCTCTAGTTTGTGGCTGTAAAGTTTCATGAGACTGTGATTATCCTAGAGGTCACCACAGGTCATTTTATACAGTGAGGTGAGGACTGTTTAGGTGCCCCAGTGTGAAGAAATATTCAAACACATCATTTTAGAATAGGCGAAAATAACACATTTATACTGCATGCAGAAAACTGCGTGGTTTCATCACATATCTTGAGGTCAGTGGTCAAGGGACCCCTTCGAAAATCGCCATTCAAGTTTTTCCTCGCCAAAATTTAGTGTAACTTTGTAGCGTTATTTAGCGATCTTCCCGACATGCTAGTATGACATGGTTGGTACCGGTGGATTACTTAGGTTTTCTAGTTTCATATGATACCAGTATCTTCCCGCAGCAAACTCTGAAAGACAGGATACGGGCTGGGGTTAAGGGGTTTAAGGGGTTAAGGAGGCTACCAAAGTATGACACATAACTCTGAAGGTTTAGAGGTTTATTCCCAGCACTATGGCTGTAGTTATACCAAAGACAGAGTGAGTGAACAGTAATGGTGCAGCAGTTCGGAAGAGGATGTGTGTGCATGGGAGCCAGAAAGGAAATATGCCCCAAAGGCGAACGCATTAACCTGAATAACTAAGACACTCACATCAACTCTCAGCACACTGCGCTGAAGATAGCACAGAACACAGCCGTATCTTGGTTCTATATGCATGTGATATCATTTTTATTTTCTTGTGGATTTCTTTAATACATATACTTTTATTGCAATGAAATCATAAATCAGTACACAAAATGGGATACAAACAGAAAAAGAGAACAACGAAGGGAAAAAAAACATGACTTTATCTTCATCACACATGCATACACACATGTATTTTCCATAGTTTTTAGGGGAAAGATGTGGGATAGAGAAGGTTGCAGGATGTGTGTGAGTGTTTGTGTGCATTAGTGGGTTTGTGTGTGCATGAAAGCATGTATTTGTGTGCTGGGGTTTATGCTTGGATGCATTTTGTTTTGCAAAAGCCGTTGAGAAAATCTGGCCCATTGTGTTCAGACAGGACTAATACACATGCAGTGAATCAGTAGAAATGTCACGACTCGACAATGTCGAAAACACAACAAATAACTGGGTTTGTTTCTGCTGCCTTTTGTTTTGCTAGTAAATCACATTGATGCATTAAATCTAGAATAAACACAGGGTCTTAATTTATTAGAGTAGTTATGATTACTAAGTGAAATATTTCAGCATAATTTACTGTGATCAGTGCAGAGATTGCATTCCTTACAATTACACTGTGATTACTGTGACGTTATGTTTGGATTATCTTAGTACAGCTCGTGTTTTTTGTGAATTTCAATAGAAGATGGCGATTTAGCTTGAATCATGAATCTTCAGCTGTGCACGTTCGCGTGTACTTAAATATGAGTTATCGTGCATACAATGATTTTTTGATGTGGATTTACAAGCGGTACCAGACAACACATGCTCCCTGTCGTTAAAATATTAACTCTCTCTCAACAAGAAAGCGTCTCTTCGTGTTTCATCTTCCTGATTCAGTTTCTCCCCTGTCGAGCTTGTGTCACAGGCATGAAAGTCCTCTCATGGAGATCAGCGTTTGTCTGCAAATACAGACGCTTCTCTGCGTCTCTGTGCAGCCAGGCAGCGTTGCGGATGCTTGTCGTGTGCAAAATAGGGGGACAGTTATAGTGTAGGTTTTTTCTATATATGTGTGCGTGTTGTTGTACAAAGTTAGTTTACTTTTCAAATATTGCAAAAGAACTTTTGTCAGATCTCTAAACTGAAGCTGGAGCTTAATGAATAGAAGAACGTCAGAAAGTCGTGTCTGATGCCTGACTCAAAGACACGCTGGAAACAGCTTCAACAGATGATGACCTCTGTGTTGTTCAGTTGCATTTGTTTGGAAGTGTGCGTGCAGACATACAGAACAACAATAGATGTATCTTGTTTCTCCCTTTCCATATTTACGGCTAGTATTAAGAAATATTTCATTCTAATACTTGAAGTTTTATTTCCAAAATAGAAAATACATCTCATGAGCTTAGTTCTCACTACAAGTTTTATATCTGGAACTTGAGATTTAAATCAGCTCGCTCACATACTTCCTGTCCTGGACCAATCAGTGAACTTTTAGATAAAAACTAACACACTGCTTTAAAATGAGGCATGACTCTGCAACTGCATGGCCCATTTCCCGCCTCAGATTAATTTAGAAATGAATTTTGGGTGGATAGTTTTGCAGAAATTTGATGTTTCCAGAAGAGTTTTCATGTTTTGTTTGTTTTTTTTTGTTTGTAAATTAGAAGCAAAGACCAATCGCAGGTCAGGAGGTGGTTAGTTTGTCCAATCAGGTCAGGTGTACAAAAGGTTTATGATGGTGACTAAGTGAAGGAGGATACTGGCTTATTGTACTGAGTATAGTTGGTATAACTTGTATATACAGTATACTCAATGTACAGCTTACTAGAAATGATGTCTGTCTTAAAGGAACAATGTGTAGCATTTAGGGGGACCTATTTGCAGAAATAGAATATAATACTATTATGTATGTTTTCTTCACCTGAAAATAAGAATTGTTTTGTTTTTGTTGCCTTAGAATGAGCCATTTATATCTACATAGGGAGCGGGTCCTTGTTTGTTTACACTAAAGTCACATTTGTATCGCAAGAGATTTTGCGAGATTTCCGGTTTATGGCTCTTATGTGATACTCATGTGGTTTTAGATAAAAATATTCAGTGCAGTAATATTTCCATGGCTTTTCACCTTATTGGCACATACTGTACAGTAGAAGGTCTTCTTTCTAAAAGTTTGTAAAAGAGGCCAGATCAGTGTGGTGCTGCATCTATCCGGACGGATCATGTGACACACTAACTGCACAATGTGTTCATCTTAGCTATTGTCAAAATAATGTGTATGAAACACGAATCGACTCTTCTGCAGAAATCTGACCTGCTCCAAGAACTACTGCAGTGTGTTTAATATACAAAATAACTATAAGGCCAAAAGTATGTAGACACCTCTGCCCCCTCATTTTTTTTTTACAACATGCAGTGATAATTTAGACCATAGTTTGCTTCCAACTTTGTGGCAACAGTTTGAAGAAGGCCATTTCCTGTCTCAGCATGGCAGTGCCCCCGTGCACAAACATGTTTCCCGGCACAGAGCCCTGACCTTAACCCCACCAAACTCGGTTTGGATGAATTTGAATGCCGACTTATCTCCCAACACGGTGCCCAAAATAACTGATGCTCTTGTGGCTGAATGGGAGAAAATCCCAGTAGTCTGATTCCAAAATCTTGTGGGAAGCCGATATAATAGCAGATTAATGTTTTGGAATGAGATGTTTAACAATCACATGGGTCACGTTCGGGTGTTTGATCAAGTACTGTGTTCGAGTTTCCATATACTTTTGGCTATGTATTGTATGTTGTCATCAAATCAGTAACTAAATATATAAAATACAATGTTTGCATCTGTCCATCTAGCCTGCTGTAGGGGGTGGACTTCTAAGTGATGAATTGTAGAGAAGCTCGTTGTGACATGTAACATCCTCATGTTAATACAAACTCATACTAATGATATAGCACTTAAATTCTGAGATACAATTAGTTTTTAATTATTTATTCAAATCTGTTACTGAACAATTAAATATAAAATGTGTGGAGAAAATAAGATTTCATCACAGGGTTACACACTTTTATGTAGCTTTGGTCAGAGAGGAGTCTTCAGTACACATTGTGTATCTGTGAACAACATAACTGTCACATTGTGTATCTGCTGGTTGATAACAAACTAGTGGTTTGTTTTAGTTTGTTTTTATTCTGTCATAAACAATCAATAAATAACACACTTGTTAAAATATTTACACAACAAAAAAGAAGGAAGTAAATACAAAAAAACACAAATTTAATCCAACATGGGACATGGAGATGCAGAGACAAAAATGAAATAAAACAAACTATAAACTGCACAATACACAAACAAGGTGTCATGTATACGACTGAAGCAAACGCAGGATAAAAACACTAAAAATTAACATCATTTATCTCCATAGTGGTCGTGACCTGGCACTCTTCATGATGACAAAACAATGACTGCTGCGCCTCTGATACTTTACAGACTTAAAGTGCTAGTTGTGACATAATCATAGTAGGTATTACTCATTATACAAATAAGTACTGCTAAGTACATTCACCGATCTCTCTTCTTTTGATTGCCTTTAAAGGGTAACTTCGGTATTTTTCAACCTGGACCCTATGTTCCCATGTTTTTGTGTCTAAAATCAGGATAAATAAAGTAATTTGCAAAAAAAAAAAAACTTCCAATGATACCGCATACCACGCTGTTGAACCTATCATTATCACCGCAGGGGAAATTCCTTCACCGCGACAGCCCTAGTAATATACTAGAAAACTGATACAAAGTTCTACATCTGGTGACTACAGTATATCCAACCTTCAGTTCTAAATAATATTGTTTACTGCGCTGAGTAAAAAAACATCTGCACACTGTTTTGTTTCGCGTCTTCAGCCCTCTAAAGCGCAGTGTGGTGGGCTTTGTCTGTCAGTGGCCTGTTTGGGTCTGTTTGCACAATGACAGCGTGATACTTGAACAAGTTCTGTAAATGTAAGCACACGGAGCAGCTTCTGTACACAAAGGCCCCGTCGCCTGGTCTCTCCTAAAGCTCAGCCCAGCAGCCCAGCAGCCCAGCAGCAGGCCCCCGCTATGGCCACTTATGGTGGTGTGAGTACAAACAAACACCTGGGCCTCTCCCCAGTCACCAGAACCTCACAATTAACACACACACACACACACACACACTTAGACACACTGTCACAGCTGCTTCTTCTGGCAGGGGTTATACAGACACAATTGGAGAGTACAGAGAGTCTCTGGGTTTGGTTTACTGCAGCTGAGAGGGCTCTCTTCGGAGTAACACTTCATTTACATTTTGTTTCGGGCATCTGGCTCTTTTCCAGATGCTTAAAATGAAAAAGAGAGCTGGTTAAGGCTAAACTTAAACAGGGCCCATATTGACGTCTACATGCTGTTGTTAGGGAGAAACCTGTGATGGTCTCTTAGCAATCGGCAACCTGCCAAAACATCATCTCTCAAGTGGGCTTTAACACAACAATCACAAGTTTTGGGGAGTAGGAGGGAGTGTTTTTGTAATTTATGCACTGTAACGTGTATTTGTTATTCCATTTGAGAGCTGGCCAAGACACAGTAACATATGAATTTATTCACAGATCAAACAAAACACCAATAATCATTCCTGATATGTAATGAGTCCCATCAGAAAAGTGAGAGGCAGAAATGGTTGGGGAAGAGGGAAGGAGAAAATGAACACATGGCTTCAATTGCCTTCTCTCTGCTCCATCATCAAATCTGTACAATCTTAATTAGGACATTAGGCTTCTTTTTTTTCTCCCTCCTTTTTCCATCATGTCAGCTTTCAGTGACGTACATTGTTAAGAAGGAATAATACCGACTTCAAAGCTACAATATCGGCTTTTTATCACACAGACCCGGTAAAAAGGGGAGCGATTGAATACCTTCCATTTCCCTCAGCCCCGGCCACTATGCCGTTATCTTCTTCACGTCATCTGGCTGGAGAGTAGGTAGATTACTGGAAGCAGAAATAATGGCTGCTGTGTTTATCGTGGCTTGGACACTGTCCGTTTGGGCTCTGAACCAACGGTAATCCGTCAACCTGCTGCGAGTGGTCGGGTATAAAAACTGGGAATAGACTGCAGCGGAGAGGCCAGCCGGAGCTTATTGCATGGCTCCAAACTATTAAGATAAGCAACATGGAAGGAGGAGGCTGTTCTCAGAAAAAGCAGACAATTTCTACAGTATTTCCTATTGCAGGATAATTAACTTGATGAAGGTTTATTCTGGAGAATGCCAAGGTGCTTTTGTATGAGAACAGGAGTCATTTTCTACTTCAGAGAAACAGTCCCAATTGACTTTGACAACTGACCTTGGCTGTATTAATATTTGTTAAAATTATGTGCAAGGCAAGAAACCAATTTTGACCTTTGACCTTTGCATTAGTCTTGTGTGTCCCACACATTATGTTTATTTACTACTAATTTTAAAAAGCACGTTTTGAAAAAAAACGTAATTACGTTTTTATCATCATAATGAGGAAATGATTATTTTACTTAAAGGAACAGTGTCTAACATTTCGGGGATCTATTAACAGAAATGGAATATAATATTCATAACTATGTTTTCATTAGTGTATAATCACCTGAAACTAAGAATCGTGTTTTCGTTAGCTTAGAATGAACCCTTCATATCTACAGTACATAGGGAGCAGGTCATCTTCATGGAGTCCTCCATGAACGGCGTTACCACGGCGTTACCACGGCGTTACCACGGCGTTACCACAGCGTTACCACGGCGTTACCACGGTTTTGCACTCGGCAGCTCACGTTACCGCAGTCTTGGAAAGGGAGGAGTGAGCAGAGGAGTACTCAGTTGGTTGCAACAACACTACTAGATCACGCCAAATCCTACACACTGTACATTGCAAAGTCACAAAAGGATTACACAGAAGTTATCCAGAGCTGAAAAGATCAATAAATTAGTCATCCACAAATATTTCCAGTCATTTTTAAGGCAAACAAGCCAAAAATAAACTCTTTTATGTTTCTCAAATGGGAATATTTGCTGTTTTTAGTCTTACAGTAGTAAATGTATGCTTTTTGGCTCTGTTGGACACACAAAGACGCAATTTGAAAAAGTCAACTTCACTATTTTCTGACACTTTATAGACCAAACGATTAATCGATTAATTGTGAAAATAATTACCAGATTTATTGATGATAAAAGAGTTAGGGCTGTCAAAGTTAACGCGATAATAACGCATTAACACAAATTTGTTTTAACGGCACTAATTTCTTTTACTCATTAACGCAATTGATCTTTCGGAGGTTGTTGCGGGTTCAGTTTTAAAGCTAAAGTGACGATACTGGCATCATATGAAACTAGAAAACCGAAGGAATCCTTTGGTACCAACCATGTCATAGATTGTCGGAAAGGAGGTTAAATAACGCTCCAAACTTACGTTACATTTTGGTGAGGAAAAACTGTCATGGCCATTTTCAAAGGGGTCCCTTTACCTCTGACCTCAAGAAATGCGAATGAAAATGGGTTCTATAGGTACCCACGAGTCTCCCCTTTACAGACATGCTCACTTTATGATAATCACAGGCAGTTTTGGGGCAAGTCATAGTCAAGTCAGCACACTGACACACTGACAGCTGTTGTTGCCTGTTGGGCTTGAGTTTGCCATGTTATGATTTGAGCATATTTTTATGCTAAATGCAGTACCTGTGAGGGTTTCTGGACAATATTTGACATTGTTTTGTGTTGTTAATTGATTTCCAATAATAAATATACATACATTTGCATAAAGCATATTTGCCCACTCCCATGTTGATAACAGGATTAAATACTTGATAAATCTCCCTTCAATGTACATTTTGAACAGATAAAAAAATGTGTGATGAATTTGCAATTAATTGCGCTTATGGACAATCATGCAATTAATCGCAATTAAATCGCAATCGATTGACAGCCCTATTAGTCGATCAACAGCAAAGTCATCCAAAGTCACTTTTTTAAGCAAAAATGCCAGAAATCTAAATATTGGCTGTTTTTTAGTCTTCTATGAAAGTAAATGTAATTCTTTTGGCTCTGTTGGTCTGTTGGACGCACAAAGACGCAATTTGAAAAAGTTGTTTTTCCTCTATTTTCTGACCTTCTATAGACCAAACGATTAGTCGAGAAAATAATTAGCAGATCAACTGATAATAAAATAATATAATAGTTAGTTGCGGCCCTAAACCTAAAACGTCCATAAAACGTTGATTGACAACATATTTAATTTGTTAAATAGGGTAACCACTTGTAGCAACAACAGCATAATTAATGTTTTGATGGTTGTATTTAAGCAGTCACAGCACTTGGTTAAGGTTGAAGAAAAATTATGGTTTTTTTTAAAGAATAAAAAACTCCACATTGACTTCAAGCACGAGAAAGTACATGTTTTGTTTTTTTCAATATCTAACCGAAACCATGCACTTTTCCTAAATTGCCAAAATGTTTTTGTTGCCTAAATCTATCCAGACCACGGGAACAAACATATTTGCAGGCAGCAGTTTCATTCTTCTCAAAAATATCAGGCAAAAAAAATGATTAGTGTATAAACACCATTTCTTTCAGAGAGTGTTGAAACAAAAACATACAGGAAAGTGTATTTTCTCTTCATGCTGTAGGTACATCTCACTGGGACAGTTAAATTACTGTAACTACAGTGCTAACTACTGTAACTACGCTTACGAGGCTTTTTGTGATAAAAGCGGAGTCACTTGATACATGACTGACAGATCCGTCGGGTGAAAACCTTCTTATTTACATTCAGTGCTGAAGGCTCGATGTCAGTAGCCGAGGCCATTCTGCTGCATTAGCAGAATAGGACGAGTGTCTGCCAGTTCTTCAACTTTCATTAAAAGTAAACCTTTTAAGCCAAGCGCTGCTGCCTGCCCAGACCCCCCTGACAATAATGTACTAACTGTTCGCCCGCCAAACTATCAAACTATTTTATATTCCACACCTGCTAGGCATTACACACCGTGGTCCAACCTGGCCACGCAAACACAACAGGACTGCCTTTGTTGGGGCCTCGGGGCCATTAGGCGGGGTGGGTGCAGCTCAAAAGTGTTCAAGAAACAATTTATCAGAAGGAGATAGACACACTACGGGGCTTTGTGCTCCCTGTGACACCGTGCTCGAACGGCAGGCATTTCCTGCCCTGAGAAGGCAGGTTTTACAACATTTAGGGAGAGGTATTTTAATTGGAACCACCTCCAGCCTGACAGCGGTCTCAGTGGAGAAACATGGAAAAGCTGTTGAGAGCAGCTCGGGGAGGCTGACACTGATTTGTCATAAAGCTCAAAGAGGGTGGGCTCAGTTTTCTAGTGAGTCATTTATAACAGCGCCAGTACCAGCAACTGTTTCCAGTTTGTTCCGTTGTTTATTCTCGTTGCATTGTGTTAATGTGTCCATCCATTAAGTCCATTAATGAGTATTTTTCTCGAAGCATCTGCACAGCGTCTGTTTCATGTGGGGACAGCACAGTAGGAATCCCATTAAGTTTTTTTTTTCTTGACAACTTCTGCCGACTGGTTCGACATCAAAGACAGATGTAGGGAATGGCATTATTCCCAATTCTTTGGCGCGGCTACAGACAGCGAAGGCTTGCACATTCTGCTTTCTGCAAACAAACACACACATGTACAGTACTATTCTGCATTTGTCCCCCGCTGTTTTTTATTTTAGCATTTTATGTTGATTTGGGTTTTTAACCATCTGTTCTGCCAAACAAAACCAACTACGTAGAAATCTGATAAGCACCAATTTTCTCACAAGAGTATTTAAAATTGGCAGATGCTTTTAGCACCCAGGTGTGTATATAGCATGGCAGAGACAAGCACCCAGGTGTGTATATAGCATGGCAGAGACAAGCACCCAGGTGTCCGTGGTGAACAATAATGTTTGCACCAGACCCGGGCACACATAAGATACTGTATGTGTATATGTACTGTATGTTTATTTTTCCTAAACCTAACCAAGTAGTTTTGTTGCCTAAACCTTTAAACTGTGACTGAAAACTGAAAATAATTATAATTAAAAAAAGACAAATAACAAGTCAACTAAGTTTGAAAATAGACATGTCATGGGACTCAAATCCTGGCCTCCTGGGTGAAAGTCTTGGGTGTGACCCATTTATCCACCACAACTTCTCACTGCACATACTTTGTTGCTCTTTATATTACTACTATTATTACTACTACAACTACTGCTACTAAATCATTCTGTCAAAAAGGGCTTTCTGGCAGAAAACCATTCGGCTAGCTAACTATTGTTAAATTAAGTAGCTTGGCTGGATGTAAATAGCTGAATAGCTGCCGTGTGACTATTCTCACCTGGGTGCAGATAGACACTCCGATTAAAATTTCATCTTATCCTGCTAAAACTACAAAACAGATTCTAGCATTTGATGTTTTAATACACATTTGTATGTAAATGTCTGAGCGGAGGATACAATTGACCCTGATAATGTGTCATTTTTTGACATTTAACAGTCTTTCAGTATGTAGTCTCATAGAGGTTGAACATGTTCTTTAAAAAACTTGAAATTGATTGATTCTGACATGTATATGCAGTAGTCAAAGCTGCAGCACAGTACCATCTGCAAATACCAAAGCATTACAACATACGCTATGGAGTTAAATGAAACATTTCCCTTTCATGCACTTTATCTCTAATGTGTTAAACCCCTCTTGTCTGCAGCTGTGGGAGACCATACATCAGACTGAGCCATGGGGAGGGGTCTATAGACAAGGGAGACAGGATACCACGGTCAGGTATGCTCTCAGTCTTCTTTCCTCCTATCATTACCATCACTACCTCATAGTAAAAGTGTTTGTGGGAATATAAACTATACTAATATATGCCTGTGCCCATTACAATGTGTTGCTATAGGAGCCTAATATACACTGCTCAAAAAAATTAAGAGAACACTTAAATCACACATCTGATGTTGATGAACGAATTATTGAAGTTGAAAATCTTTCATGATGTACATTGTATAATTTGTTGAGAACAAAATGACGTAACAATGGTCAATGGAAACCAAAATCATCGACCCATTGAGGGCTGGATTCAAAATCACACCGAAAATCAAAGTAAAAAATTGAAATCACAGGCTGATCCAACTTGCATCCAACGTCTGGGCATGCTCCTGATGAGTCGGCGGATGGTGTCCTGGGGGATCTCCTCCCAGACCTAGATCAGGGCATCAGTGAGCTGCTGGACAGTCTGTGGCGGTACATGGCGGCGTCGGATGCACCGATACATAACGTCCCATAGGTGCTCAATTGGATTTAGGTCAGGGGAACGTGAGGCCCAGTCAATGGCACCAATGCCTTCGTCATCCAGGAACTGCTCTACACACTCTGGCCACATGAGGCCGGGCATTGTCCTGCACCAGGAGGAACCCAGGGCCCACTGCACCAGCGTAAGGTCTGACAATCGCTCTGAGGATTTCATCCTGGTACCTAACAGCAGTCAGTCAGTGACCCACCGCCAAACCGGTCATGCTGGATGATGTTACCGGCAGCATAACGTTCACCATGGCGTCTCCAGACTCTTTCACGCCTGTCACATGTGCTCAGTGTGAACCTGCTCTCATCTGTGAAGAGAACGGGGCGCCAATGGCGGACCTGCCAATTCTGGTGTTCTCATGGGCGAATGCCAATCGAGCTGCACGGTTCTGAGCTGTGAGCACAGGTCCCACTAGAGGACGTCGGGCCCTCATGCCACCCTCATGGAGTCTGTTTCTGACAGTTTGGTCAGAAACATGCACACCAGTAGCCTGCTGGAGGTCATTTTGTAGGGCTCTGGAAGTGCTCCTCCCGTTCCTCCTCGCACAAAGATTAGATACCGGTCCTGCTGCTGGGTTGATGCCCTTCTACAGCCCTGTCCAGCCCTCCTCGTGTAACGGCCGGTCTCCTGGTATCTGCTCCATGCTCTTGAGACTGTGCTGGGAGAGACAGCAAACCTTCTTGCGACCGCACGTATGGATGTGCCATCCTGGAGGAGCTGGACTACCTGTGCAACCTGATTGGGCTGCAGGTACTGCCTCATGCTACAAGTAGTGACAATGACAATAGCAGAACACAAAACTAGAGAAGAATCAGTCAGGAAGGATAAGGAGAGAGCAATTGTCTGTGGCCACCACATGCAAAACCATTCCCTTTTTGGGGGTTGTCTTGCTGTTGTCTCTCCATTGCACCTGTTGTCACTTTCATTTGCACCAAAGCAGGTGAAAGTGATTCACAATCACTTGTGCTTCCTAAATGGACAGATTGATATCCCTGAAGTTTAACTGACTTGGTGTTATACTGTGTTGATTAAGTGTTCCCTTATTTTTTTGAGCAGTGTATTATAAAGTAGACATATTCAAAACAAAAGAATAAAAATGTATGTTCCACACTGTACAGCTGCATAAAACCCAAAACAAACAAATGACTGTCACAAGTAATCAGAAACTTTTCTCTATTTTTTAGAGCTGCAAAGTTTAATCGATTGGTTGTCAACTATTAGATTAATTGCCAACTATTTTGATAATTGATTAATTGGTTTGAGTTATTCTTTAAGAAAAAAAGTCAAATTCTCTGATTCCAGCTTCTTAAATGTGAATATTTTCTGGTTTCTTTACTCCTCTATGACAGTAAACTGAATATCTTTGAGTTGTGGACAAAAAAAGACATTTGATGACGTCATCTTGGGCTTTGGGAAACACTGATCGACATTTTTCACCATTTTCTGACATTGTATAGACCAAACAACTAATCGATTAATCGGAGAAATAATGGACACATTAATCGACAATGAAATATTGATGAGATAATGAATAATTATTAGTTGCAGCCCTACTTTTTTTTTGGTTCTCCATACAGGACTGGACTAACCTGGATGTTGTAATGTCAATCAATATAATTTCAAGATAAGAATAATTTTCAGTTGAAGGTGAACATCAGATTTTGGTCTCAGTCCCTTATAGTCACAGGGCAAGAAATTCTTAACTCATTCACCATTTTGCACCAGTACTCAACAAACGATCAGTCAGAAATCCAGCGTTGAAAATGCGAACATACTAGTTTTTGTGATGATACAACCTCAGACTACTGTATGTAGGTTCATTTCATAAAATGTTGCAGTGTTTACACAGTTCTCACTTATTTGTATTTATAGTTTTTAACTGCAATGTCTACATTTTTCTATTTTTTATCTTAAGTTAACTTTACGTATCTGTATATACTGTATTTATCTTTAAGAGCAAAACCACAATTTTTCTGTTTGTATTTTTAAGTTAAACTTTGCGTATTTTTATTTATATGTCTTGCAATGTTACACCGCTCTGTTTACACTTTGCTTTATTGTAGTAGATCTTTACTTATTGTACGCACTTGTTTTATTTCACACTTGCTTTGGCAATGTAAACGTATGTTTCCCATGCCAATAAAGCCCCTTGAATTGAACTGAATTGTATAAAGCACTGCTGCCACCAGACACACTGTAAGACATATTTGGAGTAAGAGGTGTGGCAGCATCACTGAGATGCACCGGTGTTAATGAGAATACCCGGTTATAACAAAGTGGGATTAGGGGAAGTGGATATGCCAGAGAAGTAAATTGAACACCACCCAAAAAAACCTGACGATATGCATCAGTTTCCCTCACTGTAGGCCGCAGTGTGACTTCTCATTGTTTCTGTCTTTTACTAGCGGAGGACCAAGTGTTGGTGTCATCAGACTACGACAGCACCCACGAAGCCAACCACAGTGACAGCAGTGATGTAGCACATACAGAGGAGGACAAAGAGGAAGGAAAAAACCCAGCCCAGAATGTCATCCTCCACCCACTAATACCTCCAGAGGTACAGTAAGGCCAGGCTGTTAATGAAACACAACAACAAACCTACAATCACACAATCATATTGGAACATACATTATTAACATCGTATCTATTTGTCTTTCCACTTTTGTCACAGGACAAACCAATTCTGGCTCCAGAGCCGTTAGTAATGGTTGACTTGGAGCCTCTGATGAGTCAGCTAAATAATTGGAACTTCCCCATCTTCAGTTTGATGGAGAAGACTAACGGGAAATGTGGACGGATCCTCAGTCAGGTGAGCATATCTGGGAGCACCAATGATTATTTTGCATAATGATGGAAAAATGTCAGTAATAAAATGCTTGAAAGTAATAAAAACTGCTGAGATACTGAGTAACATGTTTTTTTGCGTTCATAAATAAATAGACTTACATATAATTTAGGGCTGTCAAAGTTAACGTGATAATAACAGGTTAACGCAAATTTGTTTTAATGCCACTAATATCTTTAACGCATTAACGCAACTTTTGGTTTGATTTTTTAGGTTGTGGCGGGCTCAGTTTTAAGTGAAAAGTGTGTAGAAACAGGCATCATATGAAACTAGGCTGAAATATATTATATTATAAATATTATGCAGTCCAGTACAACACCACCGCTAATTATGACTACAATGCTAAAACAATTAACACCTCTAGGACTAAAAACCATCATAAAAGTAAACTTTATGGCAGAGAAGTTGTATTGGATTGCATTAGATTGTACAGGTGTACCTAATAAAGAGGCCACAGTTTACAGTGCTGCTATAATCACCTGAATCTAGTCATGCCTTCAGCCTAATGCCACCGATTTTAATCGATTGACAGCCCTAATATAATTGCATAGTTTTATCTATAATACGACATTCTTAAAATTTACTGATTACTCTTTCCTTATTTTTAAATGATTGTACCCCTCTTAACTATAATGTGTTGATTATTCAAACCTGGTGATGTTCACAGACTCTCTGTGTTTGTCTTTCAGGTCTCCTACAGGCTCTTTGAAGACACCGGCCTGTTTGAGACCTTCAAGATCCCTGTAAATGAATTCATGAACTACTTCCATGCCCTTGAGAATGGTTACAGAGACATACCATGTAAGCTCGAACATCTCTCTCCTTCTCCTCATGTTTTTAATTTTGCTTCAGTTTACTTCTAACCTTGTTTGCAGCTGTAACAATGAAAGCAGCCACTAGAGGGAAACGCCATCCCGTCATATATGAGTGTGTGCAGCCTTTATGTTGTTACAAGGAACATAAGCTGCCTAACAGTGCACCCTGGTGGAGGAGATCACACACACTGAACATACTTGTTTTTTCTTCCCTGACCCAGATCACAACAGGGTCCACGCCACAGATGTGCTTCATGCAGTCTGGTACCTCACCACACAGGCTGTGCCTGGTCTGCCCAGCCTCATCACTGACCACGGCTCAGCCAGTGACTCAGGTGGGTCTAATAGTACATACATGCGGACATTTGGTGGGAGTGTTGGTGTGTATGTGAATCTTTCAGTCCATAGCAGTGTGTTGGAAGATGTCACATAAGAACACATAAGCTCCCAACACCTTTTTGTTCAGTTTTTCTAACTTTTGTTAAGCCACATAAAGACAGTCGATATGTAGGCCAGACTTTTTTATTCAGATCTTTCTATCTGCCCGCAGCTTTACTGTGAGCCATCTCATTAATGTCGGAGCATCAAACCTGCAGGAGTGTGTGTTCTTATCCTACTCACAGTTTGTCTTATCTTACTCAGGCTTTTGGCACTTGCGTTTACGTACCAAACACTATTTGAAGTCTGGAACAGCATGAAATTGCAGGCGGATTAGAGTTCCCTCTCACCCATATTTCCATAACCTCTTTTGTACGCCTTACTAGGGCCATCCCTTTGATCCACATATAAGTGGATTTGAATGTTCAAGTGTGTGTTACTGCATGTGTGTGTGTGTGTGTGTGTGTGTGTGTGTGTGTGTGTTTAGGCATGTGCACATGAGAGTGCATCATGTGTGCCACGCTGCTCCTCACCCTCCTCTCTTTGTCTGTCCCCCCACGGCTAGACTCTGACAGTGGAATAACACACAGTCATATGGGCTTCCTGGTTTCAAAGACCTACACTGTGTCAGAAGACGGTTACGGCTGCCTGTCAGGCCTCATACCGGCTCTGGAGCTCATGGCCCTGTATGTGGCTGCCGCAATGCACGACTACGACCACCCCGGACGGACCAACGCTTTCCTCGTGGCTACCAGTGCCCCACAGGTACTCATGCTATTCAGCCTGTTGTAGAGAGATCAGCATCTGATCAGGATCAAAGTCAGTAGAAGTGACTTTGCTTGATTTGCTTTTGCATTACTCAGTTTTTCTTTGTAATCAACAAGATGATTAATTTGTTTGGCGATTTTCTTCTACTTTGTCTATTTCACTGCCAAACTGCACCGGCAAAGCTGAAGCAAACGATCAGTTGTTGACAGCAGAATAAGTAGCTCCTTGTTGCTTGTTAGAAATTGACAAGCAACGAGGAGGAAATGTCAGTGTTGGATTTGTAAAGTTCTGTTGAGATTTATAGAGGATTTTCTGGATATACGTCATAAATTTAGGTAAACATGCTGTCAGAATACTGAAAGATTGCTTATCTATCAGAGAGTAGCAATGTAGTACAGTGGCTCTAATTCTCTTGACAATACTTTGAAGCCTAATGTGTTTTTCCCATTTCTGCCGGTGTTGTAGTAAATGTTACTAGAGCAACATTTTAATCTTCTACATCAATGGTTCCCAACCTTTTTCCTTAAGAGACCCCTTTTCTATCATTGATTAAACTGGCTAATTGACATATTTTCTAGCTTTTTCATATTATATTCAATGCATAACAATAACAGTACAGAACAACTGATAAACTTTACAATTAACCCAAGTAGTGAACGCAATAACTGATTTAGATGAATTTTGAGCAGATTATTTCCTGTGAATATTTCATCAGAGATGAGTTTTCCTGCTATTTTTTAGGAACTTTTAATACAATTTTCTGTCTAGATATGTATTTTTTTTATTTTTAACAATCACACATACTTAATAGGTTTCTTTTTTAACAAAGTCAGTGTTTTCTTAGCTCTGACACTTGGCCATTGTTCTATCAGCTCTTAGATTGTTTTAACTGCGTACTTTTCTAATGCAGGACGAGGCTGTTTAGCAGAGAGAGAAGGCTCTGTGAATATACTTTGTGTTCAGGTCTTCACCGTGCCCTGATCCTGTTTATATCTTAAATAATAATCCAAACTTTAAAAATAACAATTTAATTTGGTTTTCTTCACAGAAATGAATGAAATGCTGAGATATAGGCCAACTGTTATTAAAAAGGTGTCTTTTTAATAACAGGCCCAAAATCAAGAGGGCCTCGCAACCCCCCGTGAAGCTTTGATGACCCCTAGTGGGGGTCAGAACGCCCAGATTGGGAACCAGTGATATACATCATCGACTCTCTCTTTTTTAGTACTGTATGTGCAGGATTGATGGAATCATATACAGGCATTTGTGTACTTGTTTATGTATATGTAAAGTGCTTGTGTGCTTGCAGGCGGTGCTCTACAATGATCGATCCGTTCTGGAAAACCACCACGCTGCCTCAGCCTGGAACCTCTTCATGTCGCGGCCAGAGTTCAACTTCCTCGTCAACCTGGACCACGGGGAGTTCAAGCGCTTCCGTTTCCTGGTCATTGAGGCCATATTGGCCACTGATCTAAAGAAGCACTTTGACTTCCTAGCTGAGTTCAATGCCAAGGTAGTTCTAAAAACACAATATTGTTTGACATTAAATATTCAAAAGATGTGAATTTTAGATCTGAAGAATTTATGAATATGGTGATTTAAGGAACAGTGTGTAACAATTATGGGGATCTATAGTCAGAAATGGAATATAATATTAATAAGTATGTTTTCTTTAGTGTATAATCACCTGAAAATAAGAGTTGTTGTGTTTTCGTTACTTTAGAATGAGCCGTTTATATCTACATACAGAGAGGGTCCTCTTCACGGAGCTGGCCGTCATGTTTCTACAGTAGCCCAGAACGGACAAACTAAACACTGGCTGTAGATAGGGCCATTCGCGTTTAGGCTGGTTGCAATCTGCAACCTCACCACTAGATGCCGCCAGATCCTACACACTGTACCTTTAAATCCCTTGAAAATGTAGATTTGACAACATTATGAACTTAAAAACTTCTCGGATTGTTTATTGACCTTTAATATAAGTAATTTTGTGGGTTCGGGATTATAGGTCAACGCTGGGTTATGAATACTTATCCTCAGATAGTGAAAAGTTTAACTTTTAATAGTAATTATATTTTGTTGTCTTTGGAAACTAGATTGGCTGAATGATGACTTGTCTGCTAATCTTTCAATGGTGCCAGTATTATTCAGTCCAGTGTATTCTGTAGAGGTCTCAGGTGCTTTTCTCATACATTCATACCTCAGCTCTTTTAATATTGAAAAAAAAGCTTTATTTAACGGTAAATGTCCAGTGGTTTTCGAGGAACAGGGTTGTTTGTGCAGAACATTGCAGCACTCGCAGTACGTTCAGCTCAAGTCAACAACGTAAAGCTCCCTGCAGCTTTTCAAGAACTCATTTAAGTGCAGACAGATTGTTGGCTTTGGATTTGAGGGTCTTGGGTTTTTCCATTGTGAGTATAAGTACAGTGGTGGTGCTCGATGGCCAGGGCCTGTCAGCTAGCGTTGAGCTCGCTGGCTTGGCAGCAAAAGTAACAGCAGTGTGTCTCACTGTGGTGCGCCCCGCTCTGCTCTTCCTGGAAGCAAATTAGCTTTCTGTGAAGTACCCATCAAGTTTCTCACTTGATCTCTTCAGCATCCTGAATTATTAGGAGTCAGATCTGAAGCTCATGAAGAATAACTAGAAATAACTTAATTCAAAGTGTTGAGGTTAAAGCAAGCTTTAACTGACACATCTGTAGAAATAAGTTGATAATCAAACATTTCAGAAAAACATATTTTAGCCACCTAAAAGAAAGGCCCAAAAATCAATATCAATTTAAGTGCACGCTATATTTAGAATATTTTCAGCTTCAGTTCCCCGTCGAAAAGGGCTGTCTGACGGCAATGTAAAGCGATGAAAATATTCTAAATATAGCGTACACTTTAACTGATATTGATTTTTTTAGGTAGGCCTTTCTTTTATGTGGCTAAAATACATTTTCTTGCTGGCCCCCTCCACAGCAGTACATAGCTTTGCTTCCTTGTCGTACTCCTGTCTGCTTCTCCAAACTGGGGGCATGCCGACCATCATCTACTGTACGTCATCTACCTCATACAACCCCACTTCAAAACACCCGAACTATCCCTTTAAGTTTGTAATCCATAGTGCATCCCAGTTTTGCTGTATTTCTTCACCCTGGTTAATAAATCCTCTAGACATTAAAATTAATACACAGTCTTTGAACAACGGATCAATGGCATCACATTTACATAATATCTACATATATCACGTGCTGTCTCCCATCATATTTGAATATGTTAAATGTCAACATGTCTCTTTGTTGATCCCCTAGGTGGGTGATGATCCATCCACAGGTATTGATTGGTCCAACGAGAACGACAGGTTGCTGGTCTGCCAGATGTGCATTAAGCTGGCTGACATCAATGGGCCTCTGAAGTGCAAGGACCTGCATCTGCAGTGGACAGAGGGCATCGTCAACGAGTTCTATGAACAGGTGTGTGAATCGTCTCTGAGGGGAACTTGGACCTCGTTTGTAGTTGCTAAACTAAAGATCAATGTACTGTCATGTTTACGTGCAGGGGGACACAACAACACAAACACCTGCGCAGTATAACACACCATCCATTACAGTAATATTAAACCATACCTTTGTGAGGGTTTGGCTGAAGAGAATGTTGAGGTGTCACTGTTGTGGTCATTTCTGAGGACATTGTTATATCATTTTGATTTTAGTTTATATATTAATATGACATACAGTATGTTATTCTCTCTTTGAGTTAGCTCCACCCTCCTCATCACTGAATGTACGGCAAGAAGAATGTAACAATTAAAAAACCTATACTCTGACCTATGGCCTATTTTATTCTGAATCTTTTTACGTTCTGTAAAAAAAAAACAAGAAATAATTTCAACAGCTTTAAATGTAACTCAGTACCAAGGCCTGGCAGTGTAGATACTGTATATCACATTACCTGAAATTTAATCTTAACATGCCCATCCTACCCTTAATTCTAACTTTAACCCTAAAACCGACCTCTGAACCTTCACCTTAGAACCAACCAGAATGTCCTTAATATGCAAATTAAGGACATTACTCATTCTTCAGACCTAAAAATCTAACTGGTGACACACAGACACACACAAACACATACACATACACACACACACACACATACACATACACATACATACACATACACATACACATACACATACACACATACACATACACATGTACATACACATACACATACACATACACATACACATACACATACACATACACATACACAAGTGGTAAATATATTTCAACTACTTGAATTAATCACACAGTTTTCTCTCAAATAGCGGGGATGAGTCGAACAGGATGACTCCTGATAGCATGCTGAGTGTTTCAGACAAATTAATTCTATTTAGTCTCAAACTCATAGAAGCAAGTACAGAAACTAAACTACAGTCCTCCTCTCTTTATTTCTTCCTCCACATAGACTTTGAACTTCAAGCTTGATTGCTTTTGGTCCCTTTAATTCATGTTTTATTCAGTCTTTTTGACATATTGAGATAGTAATGGCAGTGCTCCCTCTGAGAGCTGTTATTGTGTGAGGCACCGTCATATTTCCATGACAAGATTTATGCATTGGTTCAGTTACGTATTGTACTTTTGCATTATAAATTTACATGTTATTTACATAATCCAAGGGAAAAGTAGAGATAGTAAAGGTCTCTCGTAGCTTCGACTGTAATAATGTGCTAATGATTCACATGTATGCTCTATATGTGTGGCTTAATTGTCATTGTAATAAAATAATGTGTCCTCATTTTTAATATACATTAAGTGGCCACTTTATTAGGTATACCTATACAATCTATTGTAATTCAATACAACAAAACAACTCTGCCATAAATTCTACCTTTATAAAGGTTAATAATGTTCAGTTTTTGGTGACATTGCCCAAAATACACCAAATTCAAGTATATGTTTATTGTTGAGTACTGCAGGGATGATGTATTTTTGTACGCCAACCAGGAAGTTAGCATCGCACCGGTTCCCTCAACAAAAAGCCAATGGGATTGTTCCATTGGGTTTTGGATTATTGCAGAAAATAAGCTCTGGGGCAAACAAACGTTTATGATACTTCCACGTTTTATTCAGCAAGATAATCTTCATGAATAAACACCACTTTTATGATTTTTGAAGTGTAAATGCAATCGCTAGAAGTAAAAAGGTAACGTTAAGCTATAAACGAACTACACCACGGTCGCATGAAGCGAGTATACTGTACACAACGAGGCTGAAATATATTATATTATAAATATTATGCAGTCCAGTACAACACCACCACTAACTATGACTACAATGCTAAAACAATTAACACCTCTAAGTCTAAAAAACATCATAAAAGTAAACTTTATGGCAGAACAGTTGTATTGGATTGCATTAGTTTGTACAGGTGTACCTAATAAAGAGGCCGCAGTGTACAGTGCTGCTATAATCACCTGAATCTAGTCATGCCTTCAGCCTAATGCCACCCTCAGTGACCTTTGTTACAGTACAGTATGTCCCCTTGGTACTGAATGGCTGCTAATTGCCTCTGGGTCACGCTCAGGCCCGGCCTTATGTACCCCGCTACTTCAGATAGGTGACACAACCAGCATGTTATAAGCCTCTCTGTGGTCTATGGAGGAGCCTCGCAGCAGAAATACTCTTCAGTGACAATAGTTTTAGGGCTGCTAGATGTGGTGACGCAGGCAGGCTGCCCAGGCAACTGTCATTCAGGTGGAGCAGCAGCCTCTGATTACACCGACAGCCTTGAGAGACCAACAACCTTGAAAAAGCAGTAAAGCAATAAAACTCCTCTTCAATACAGAACATGTTCAGGCATGTACAGTATATAACGCATACACACCATCATACCCAGACACGTTGTCATCCAGCACAAGAAACCATGTTGACAAAGCCTTGAGGGTAAGATTTGTTCGCCATGCTGACAGGCTTTCAGAAATTGATTATGATGTGTGAACCAGGATCTGGGTGTCTTGAATCTGTATCACAATACTGGATGAATCTCTGGGCTTACAGAGGCTTACACTTGATATATACCATATGTCCTGTTACCAAATATGAACAGCCTTGTATTTATTTGGAGAGCTCAATTAAAATACAACTAGCTACTGTATTCATAACACTGTTTCTTAAACATATCTCAAAGACATTAGAACCTCAAAACGCATCTGAACTCATCTGTTTAGGATGTAGTCATGGTGACAGCTGGATCTCAGAGCTCCTCCTCCCCTTGTTTTATGTCCGCTCACCTGTCAAGAAAGTCCAACAAGTTGCAGATCCATCTCAGATCCCATCTTTTGACGACTTTCATTGTGCTTTACATTAGCAGCTCGCTGCTCGAAGGGAACAAAAGCATGTAAAGTGTATGGGATGACACTTGGGGTCAGTTGCCAAGGCAACCAGGAAACCTTACAGTAGCTGTTATTCCTTACCATCCATACAGCCGTCATAGATGCTGCTGCCCCACTTCTATATTCTGTATTATTATATTCTTTAGGCCTTTGTGTAAATGTCTTTCATGGATGATTTTGACTCAGCTTGAAGGTTCACTATTTGGTTCTACCTGTCACACTATATTTTGAGTGCTGACAGGGCCTCAAATGATTTTCTTTGGTTTCACTTCTCTGATGCAGGAGGCACCATCCTTCCCATTCTTCCACTATTAAGACTCAAACCTATCCCTTATGTGAAACAAATAACTCAGGACCTGAAAGACGTAGGCTTGACATCCATCCCACTTATTCACTCTGGCCTGAATGACTCCGTTCTTTGTGTTGAAACGTGAATCATGCCATGTCTTGGCATTCGTGCACTAATGTGGGTCATGCTTTATGTAGGGCGATGAGGAGTCCAGCCAGGGCCTTCCCATCAGCCCCTTCATGGACCGAGCGGCACCGCAGTTGGCCAAACTCCAGGAATCGTTCATCACACACATCGTGGGACCGCTGTGCAACTCCTACGACTCAGCTAGCCTCATGCCTGGACGATGGGTGGAACCCAACCCAGAGGAGCCGGAGATCACGGAAAATGAGGATGAGGGGGAGGAGGAGGATGAGGAGGACACTGCAGAGGAAGACACGTCCACCAGCTCTGAAGCATCACGTAAGCACTATGGTCTAAAACAGTGATTCCCAAACTGTGGTACACGTACCACTGGTGGTACGAAAGAGCTTTAGTGTGAATTCGGCGTAAACATGAAGTAGTGGTGGAAGCATAAACTGGAAGTAATCAGAAACACGTAGCCTAGAATGCTGCTTTTGTATGAAATAGTTTGTTATTGCCTTTTATTCCCTTTATATGGATTGGATTATACAATATAATAATCTGCAGGACATTAAACAGTGGTTTCTCCTCTGAATAATGGAAAATAAATTAGTTTAGCAGATTTTCGTAGTTTAAAAAACATTGCGGTTCAACATTGGATTACAAAGCCTCTGATCACAATACTGTATACTATAAATGCTACTGAGAACTCAGAGAGAAGACAAAGGGAAGTGCTGTTTTTATCTAGACCAGCCTGGGAGTAACACTGTACATGTTGCAGTGTGTACTTATTGTCCGTCAAATGAAGAAACAGAGAAGAAAAACATCTTAAATGGGTGTAAGAGTGGTGAGTGACACTGGTGGAGGCATCTGGAACTGCTCTTGTGTAATTGTCTGACCACATAGTCTAACAGAGAGACCAATTATTGTTCAGAGGCTAGAGGCAGTGGGTTTGTTGCTAATGAGTGACTGCAATTGTAAGTTACTTTTCAATTTGAGCTTACATTGTGTAAAACCAGTCATCAAAAAAATTTGAATCAAGCTTTTTCTTTTCCAGAGAAAGGAACGTCCAAGAAGAGAAGGAAAGTCTTTTGCCAGATCACCCACCACCTGCTGGAGAACCACGAGATGTGGAAGAAGGTGATCGGAGAGGAGGCCCAGAAACAGGGCCAAGGAGCAGAATCCGTCCATTTAAACAATGTAGCCGAGCCAATCCTGGCCATTCACGAGGAGGAAGAGGAGCCGGGCAGCAGAGAGGAGCTAGTAGAAGGAGAGGATCCAGAGGAGGGAGTGGAGGAACCCGAGTGGCCCGAAACTCAGCAGGAAGACTCTAAACCTCCAGAGGAACTAGCGGAGGGGGACCCACAGTGAAACAGCCCCTGGGCAAGGACGTGATGAAGTATTTCTTGTTTTCTTATCCTATCAACTGACTTCTGTCTTTGCCAGCACATCACTTAGACACAACACTGTAGATGTTTGGGAAATGTGTGCCTATACAGAAAAAAAAAAACAGGGTGGGAAAATTTGTGCTTTACACATTTTATCTGAATATCTGGTTTCACCAAACATTTAACGGAGCTTTCCATGTTGCAATACAGGATTCTTTGTGTACTTTGGGATACAGACTCTTTTGCTACTGTCAAGAGAAGAGGCAGACTGCTCGCACAGACCTCAACCCAACGTGGTAACACGGGACTGCAGAAATTTGCTGCCAATTTATACCTAATTATTTTCTGAATGCAATTCTATATAGACATCACAGTTACTTGTACTTGTGTTTCAATTTTAGCAAGAGTTTTGAGGCCTCACATAGGCCACAATATGTTTTCTTTTTCTATATATGGATTATAAAGGGAGTCAATCAAATGAGGAACATTGGCGTATCTTTTATTCCTTTCAACTTCTGCCAAAATGAATCACTCACCCGTAGGCTTTAGGATATGAAATCAAATAATACTTTTTTTTTTACATTTGTTGCCAAATTAAGTACTTTATACCATTAGGTGTAGCCATATTACTTTAAGGAAGGAGGCTCGAGGCTCCTTACACTCTGTATTTGTGTGCGTGAGTGTGTGTGTGTCTGCATGTTTAAATTAGTGCGCTCAAATGCATAATCTGTCCGCAGAGGACATAGATAGATTCAGCAGGTTTATTTGTGCCATCTCTGGTGTCCAGCCCCAAGGTAAATATAGTATAGTGGTAATTACAGGGTCCCAAATGTTGTAGTCCAGAGGCCTGCACTGGCAAAGCGGCAGACGGTTGTTGGAAATGAATCTGTGCTGAATACAAGACCAAAGACCAGTACACAGAACATACACTAATACTACCAAAGTGTTAAAAAAACAACCAAACAGGTAACCTTGCATTCAAAAAACATAAAGAACCAGAAAGCATAATATATTTTACAGAAGTCCTTAAAATAAATAAAATGTAAATTCCTATAAAGTTCTTTGAAAATGGCCGTAGGTAGATTAACTAAAGCTTCGGTTATGCTTCCCGCAAGGACGGCCACACGGACATGAGCTGACGTGGAATAGTGAGGAGGAAACGTTTGGATCTTTTATACTCCGAGTGGGTTTCTCCTCGCGGCCCTCGCAAATGCGGCAAGCATGAAACAAGCTTAATACACTGTCCTTTGTCTTTTCTTTGCCATTTTTGACTCTCTGACTCTGTATCTGGACTCAGTGTGCTGTATTATAATCTATACTCACTATCCTCATTATGTAAAACCTGCAAATGATGCTGACCTTTAACCCTCAGGAAAACCTCAACTGTTGAGATTCAAAGTAAACATCTGTATCCCCTGTGAGGACAGTATGTTACAGTTATGGTTACAAACATGCAGGGATAGTAAGCTAGTTTAGAAAGTTTTCATAAAAGGCTGAAGTTTATGTCACAACCCCTTTGACTATTATAACATCTTTGCAGATAAACTCAGTGAATCTGTCTGAGTTCTTCTCTTGGCACCTCAGGGAGACATTCATTCTCTCAGAGTTCAGAGCAGACAGGAGTCCAGAGTCTTCTGCAAGTCCAGTCTGATAAATCACATCTGTTATATTGATGATACACAGGGAAATTATTCTGCAAGAAATGTTCACATAAGAAAAATGTAGTTTGAAATCGAGGTTGATAAAAGAGTGTTTGGTTCAAGGCCAGTAGAAAAGACTGCTCTTTCTTTAATGAAATGGATATGTTTTGCAGCAAGTTTCCTTCTCAGTAATGGCTAAGATGACGATGATGGCAGCAGTATGTTTTATTTAATCACACTTTTACTCTTTCAAACATCAAATTTTTCATTTTGAATTTCTCATCACCCAATGGTCTGTAACTCACACTTAGTCCATGTGAATTTTGCCCAACATTGGCCCTAAAATTTTGTGTCCCATGATTGCTTTTTTATGGTGGAAAATAACTGCATTAATAGCACAATGTGATTATAGCCAGACATGACATTGTCTACCTATAATACACATTTTTGTGTCATTGTTTTCTTATTGCTTCAGGATCACTGTGAAAATAATGTTTAAATTCAAGATTAAAATTGAAAACAATGTTTTAATGTTAGTTTGAGCGATCATCACCCCAGAGATTTAATGGAAAAATGTGTAAAAATGTGGGTGATCTATTGGCAGAAATGAAATATAACATTAATAAGTGTGTTTTTTTTAGTGTATAATCATCTGAAAATACGAATCATCGTGTTTACGGTACCTTAGAATGAGCCGTTTATATCTACATACGAGCCGGTCGCCATGTTTCTATAGTAGCCCAGAACAGACAAGCCAAACACTGGCTCTAGAAAGGGCCATTCGGATTTTCATGTTTTCGCGTCGGCCATAGTAGTTCTCCTACACGCTTGGCACACAGGGGAAATTTCAGTTTGTTGCAACCTGCAACCTCACCACCAGATGCCGCCAGATCCTACACATTGTACCTTTAATTGTTGAAATCAATGATGCAAACAGCAAAGAGAAAATGCTCTCCAAGAGTTTCCAACAGACATAAAAACACTGCTTCTATAACGTAACTTTTAAATGGAATTTAACATAAAATAACATTACTGCACAAGACTTGAAGTCACATGATATCCCCTCTACCAAAAAAAAAGCCACGAGGTGAACCAATTACATAACCAGCTGCACAGTAGCTTGAGTGGGAGACAAAATCCCACTTTGCTTCAATAATTCAAATTTACATAGAAAAAGTGTTTGAGAGACCATCAGTAGCTTTTGAGTTGAATAAGTAAAGTGCTCTAAACTGAGTTGGCAGGTCAACTTTCTGTCACACACGAGTGCAGCGAGGCAATTTGTTATGAATTATCCACTGCTAATCTCGTCGAGTTCTCATGACCTAGATGCACATCTGAATTCACCGGTATCTCATCTCATACTGCTCTCCTCCATAATCGCATTCCTCCAAACTGATCTTTAAAAGAGCTGCACAGCACACAGCTCAACCGGTAGACAGGATATGATAGCTCTTTCCTGTGATTGAAATCACCCTGGTTGTAGAACACCATGTCCTTGTACCCTGCATTAACATACTCTAATACCACCCAATGTTCCTGGCTATGGTGAATAGAGCACAACATCCGTAATGGCCTGTTAACTGCTCTCTGCTACAGTGTGGAGGGAGGAGGAGGAGGAACTCGGGAACTGCAGCTTTCAGGCCACATAAGTTGAAGTTAATTGGTTGACCCACTGATTAGAAAGGCATCATTTATATCAGATCAAACTTGTTAGCAGCCACTGAATCAGAACATTTTTTTTGGCCTCTAATGATCATGTTTTGCCTCACTCATTGTATCTCATACACAAAATGTTTTCTGTATGTTGCCTGCAATTCATCCCTAATGAGCTTTAATCATCATTACAGACACAATAGGCGGGTTTTCCACCAGAACTTGAGGTTCCTTCAGCCCACTGTTGTCTGTGTTTCCACCACAGTCTAAAGACCTGCGAAGATTAGGCAAATAAGTCCGCTGATGTATGAAAAAGCAACATGACATGAGACAAGGGGTGCTGGTGGTAGTACTACGCCCCGATGAGGGCCTTTTATGGGGGTAAAAAGGCTCCCTAAAAAAGTCCCCGGAACTTAATTTAGACCCTGGTTGCGTCATATTTAGTACGCTAAACATGAGATTTTTTTAGTATGTCCGAAACCTTAGCATGAAACAAATTGCATACTATTTCCGGTGAAATATTACAGTATGCATTACGGTGGCATAAATATCTCAAAATGCAATGGGGTAGTGACGACGATGTTCATAGCAGACGTTGACGGACAGCTTTGTAACGTCAATAACACTTCAATTTAACTGTAGGTATAAGATTTCACTTTGTTAGGTGTAATATACTGTATATTTTAAATTAATTCAGACTTTCATTCTTACAAACCGTCGTTTTGGTCACATGAGGTTGGCACTGGTAACCATGGTTACACGTCTCTTACCGGCAAGGAGGCTCTCAGGACAGCCGATTAGACTGTTGTCAGGCTATTAAATAGGCGTTTTCAGTCACTATAAACTCCATAGATGTGGGTCAGTAGGGGCCTACTACACCCACAATTAGGTTTTTTTTAGGACAGGTGCTGTAGTATAGACAGTGTGGGGATGGAGGTCAGGGATGGTGGATGGGACACAAAACACAGGGCTTTTACCCAGGAGACTGGAGTTTGCATCCTGTGTGAAACCAACAATGTGTAGTTGTCTTTGTGTTCGTAGTTATTTTAACCCAAAACACAATGTTTTTCCCTAAACTTAACTTCTTTTTTTTTTGCCTAAACTTAAAGAAGTTGTAGTTTTGTTGCCTAAACCTAAAGAAGCTTTTTTGTTTGTTTTCAAAACGTGACGTTTCATTCAGTTTTACGTGTTAGAACATGTTGGTTTTAAGTTTCACTTTCACTTTTCTACAATTCTAAAATTTCATTTAGCAAACGCTAAATGAAGCACATCTATGGTGCTTATAGCGACTGATAACGCCTATTAAATGGCCTGATAACAGTCGAATCGGGTGCTCAGGAAGTGACGACGTAAATTACTGCTCAGTGCGTCCGAAAAGATACATACTACTGTTTATTCACACAAAAGTATGTTGAACGATAGTACACATATTGTGTATATAGTGCATAGTATGCGATTTCGTCGTAATGCAATGAGTTCCTCAAAACGTTTTTAGTTGTGGGGAAAGTTCCTGCAGTGGAAACGAGGCCAATGAATACATTTTATTTGGCATTTTGAAAAAAACCTCATGAGATATCACCAATGTTATATCAGCAAGCTATTCAATACAACAGACATCCTAGCTAAAGTGGTCCAGATTAGAAAAATATATATAATTCTGTCAACTGAAGCTCTCTAAAGCTCCTGCTTTGTGAATGTATAAATACAATGTGTGTGTGTGTGTGTGTGTGTGTGTGTGTGTGTGTGTGTGTGTGTGTGTGTGTGTGTGTGTGTGTGTGTGTCTGTGTGTGTGTGAAAGAGAGAGAGAGCAAGATAGTGTGTGTTTGTGTCTATTTGAATTCTTCCATCAGCCTCTCTAATGTGACTCCGTCCTGTATTTGGCTGGCGTTTACTGTTGAGTAGAGGCTACTCACAAGTAGAGGTGGTGAAATAATGAAGGGTAAAGTGATGCAGTAAGTAGTTCTTCAAATCTTCTCAGATACTCAGATGAAATTGTTATTCACAGATGGTCCTGTAGCATATTTCTCCTAGCGCTTCCTCTTTGATCTGCCATGTGCTCAGCGTGCAGATCACAGATCCTCACTGTCAACAGTAGCAGAGCGTCCATCACTCACACAACGCCTCTCATCTTTAGAGGTGAAGGGATTCTCTCCACTGTGTTAGTTTGTTGGTAATCTCTTTTTTTTACTTTTTAGAGTGGACTATGTATGCATTTTGCCCCCAGTCACACCAGTCTTAAGTCAATACTTGCATTTGATAGTGTATTTTTTAATTGGTTTTATTTGATTGTCATACGTATTCACACATGTAGCATAATTGTAACCATGGGAACCAAAAAAGTTTTACAATTGTGTAAAAAAACAAAAAAAAACAAGAGATGAGTATTTTTATATAGTTGATACATGATTAAATAATTGCTTTCTTCTCACTAGTACCTTGCACTTATCACATGTACTAATACCTACACAAGGAAGAATACGTCCAAATACACACAGTATTTGTGAAAGTCAAATAACTCTAACTTTCCTGCAGGTTGATGCTCCATTTTGTACAATATACATATATGCTGTACAGTAAAGAAATTTTAAAACTACAAAAACTCTTTTAGATATACATTATTTATTTTTACCATTTTGTAATTTAGACACTATACTGTAGCTTCAATATTGCCAGACTTACTGGAAGTGCCTATATTGGTATTATGTATCATACAGTGAATATATTTGAAGATCATTAGAAGTTGTCACAAACTGAACCATGTGGATGTTGTAATGTGAATACATTGAATTACAAGACTATAATTTCTGTGGTATCCCCGTGTCTGTGTTGTGTTTATTTTTCATCTATTGATTATTGATATTTAGACTATTACAAAGTGCATCATTTCCTTATAAGTTCTAGGTGCTGTGCTTCATCAAGGTCATCTTTGTGCTCGAACAAAGTTAAAGTCTAGACACAGTCTTATCCATTTCCTGATCATTTAAGTGCAGTTCTCAAATATTTGGCTATGTTGAATTGGTTATACAGGCCACAGATACACACAGATGTTATAAAGTGGAGGGTATGAATAAAAGATGAAGATTTTACTAAGATAAATGTATTTTTTGCCTAAACAGTTGTGTATTACTCCCTCTTTATAGAGTGAAGCTAAAGGAAGCACACACACATCCTTGTATGTTGTTTGATAGACAGCCAGTTAGCTGATGGCAGTGGTGAAGAACTCCAGGACAGGAGGTAACAGGGAGACCAAGATACCTGTCAAAAAGGTAAGGATTATAGACTCATATACTGTACATAAACATGACTATTGTTTATATACTAGTTGTTGAACTGTCTGCCCTGATGATGAAATTATTTGTTCTGTATCGATCAGCTTTATTTTCATCAGACTCTGGCCAGAGTTTCCAAACTTTCTGTTGTAGTAGGTTGCATTGATAAAACACTACTGAAGAAAGCAAACGCTATTCAATAGTTTAGAATAACTGCTGTAACTCCTCTCTGTGAGGATCTTCACTTTGAGGGCATCCATGACCAGTTTTAGTAAATAATACAATAAAGCTCTCTAACGTCAATACTTCACAGATGCTGAAGAACAGATTTAAAACAGGAGAGAGTACATGTTCTCTTCCTGTTTATGGTCTTCACGGGCGTGTCTAGAAGGTAACCCGCAGACCGCGAAATCTGATCTGAGATCAACAAAAACTTGCAAAAACTCTCACGAGACTCCCTGCCCGACGACCAACCCCAACCTTAACTATTCAAGATCAGTGCCTAGCCGTAACCATCTTGCAAGCGTTTCCCCAGTTTGCAGGCTCCCTTCTAGCCACTACCGGTCTTCACCACCAAATTTGGGAACGCACCCACAGTTGCACTTGTACAGTACATGACATCTCTAAGTAGAACAAAAATGTCAGCTTACATTTTTTTTTATTCTCAAAAGAGAGCATAAGACAGATCATTTACAAGGCAGATTTGGCCATATCACATTTAGGGTTGGGCTATATGGTAATATACTATGAGAGAATATCTCTGGATGTACTGTGTTAAACCATTTTGGGCAATGCCGAAGATCAGAAAACACGACTGCTTTATGTCAATATTTAATTTGTTAAGTATTTCATTTTCTGGATTTGCCAAAAACCTAATTTCCTGTCTGATGATGTTATCCTTGAAAAGTTTATGGAGTCATGATATATACAGTAAATCTAAAATTACATATACAGTGACAGAAGATTTTATTGATATTGCCCACTGCTAATCACAATATAAGAACTGATTTTACTAAGGTAACAGCTAATTCTGCATCTTACTTTGGGTGTTTACTAGGTTATGTTTACCAGAGAGGTATCATTCATAACAAGTGGCTCTGCTGTATAGTTGTATTGTATACCCATAGCAACAGAGAAACTTGGGAAATGAGGTCTGACCACCTGCTGTGTCATTAGACTCAACAGGGGAAAAATATGACCTTTCATAAAGCATTAAAGATGCATTGGCACCCACTTGTTTATGTAGGATTTTTCAAAACATCTTTCATCTGTCTTTCTTTCATGAAAATTGTCACTTTGGGGTGAGTTGAGGAAAAATGTGAAACCAATGCAACAATCCAATTCATGCAAAGAACTGAACTTGATGGAATCTTCACTGTTTCTTTATGACTAACTTTAATGAAGCTGACTGCAGTTAGATGATATTATTTCATTCAAACTTTGGACTTATTGTTTGAGGGTGCTAACACATTTAAAACTCCACTGCTTTAACACAAAGTTTTGGGACTTTTTAAAAAGCAAGTAAAGGTGCATAATTCTGTGTCAATCCCATTCATCCCATTTTAACATGAATATTAGTCCTTTTTTTAGATAGAGTAGAGCTTCTCGTTATCTGGCTTAACCAACCCTAACAAACGAGTTCCAGCTAAACTGTCCTACGACGGTGGTTATCAACTCGGTAAGTCAACCCAGGGTTTCTCTATCTGGTTGTGAGCGCGTTCACGTGAACGGGGCGGTGTTTGCAGCATCTGACCAATCACTAACATGGACAAGTCTACTGTCAGCAGACAGACAGACAGAGCGGCACATATTACAAAGGAAGAGTAAACTATATTAGACAAATACGAAGAAGTTAAACACTTAATCCAGACTAAAAGTAACACAGTTGAAGCTGCTAAATGCAGGAAGGACAGCTGGCAGAAGAAAAAACTCCCGATGTGTGAATGCGTAAATTAACAGACTTATTAATTTAACGGAACACTCAAAAGTCGGATAAAGTCGTCGGGTTATAAATAGCAATAAGAAATTATATTGATGGCTGGATGGACGGTTACACGTTATTATACCCATTATTAAACAAACGGCGTGTATAACTATTTGAACCTTCTGTCAGATGCGTCCCCGTCTCCTGCGGTGTGAAACGGACTCAAGAGCAAGTAAAAAAATAAATATAAAAATATAATTCAAAGCAGTAAACACCCGCAGCATAAATCAATCTGTCCTTCCTGCATTTGTCAGTTTAAACTGTGTTGTTTTTAGCCCGGATTATGACTTAAACTTCTTCGTATTTGTGTAATATTACCATACGATCAGCGCACTGAGCTCTGATTGGTCAGTAGACGGTGTTTTTCTTCGAGTTGATCTCTTATCTGGAACATAACCTGCTCCGGAGCAGGTTAGCCGTTCAGCGTAAGTTACCATGGAGATCTACCCCGGTAAGAAGTGATCCACCTTCGTAGGACGGAAAACACAGGGTTAACCCTGAAGTTACCTAAATAACGCCAAATCCTGCTTCGTAGTACAGGCCTCAGGTTTATATGAACAAGAAATCCACCCATCCATTATCTGTAACCACTTGTCCTATTCATGATGCAAGGCAGGCTAAATAAGCTTGTCAGTTCAATTTCATAGTGAGTGAATAGTTTAAATTCACTCCACTTAACTGTAACAAAGTTGGCAGTGAAGACATAAACATGAAGTGGTCCACATCTCCTCAATCAGGATCATATCATATGTCCTCATTGTGTGAGAGAGCAAATCTGCATGATATGGTTTTGCTCAGCATATTTTTTTTATTATGTGAGACATCACACTTCATAACTCTCTAAAACACCTCACCTCTGTCTAACAGAGAACTCTCAGCTTTGTAGTTTCTGTCTCAACCACACTCCATCCTGTTTTAGTCCTGAAATAATCTTGCACATGTTGAATTTCGCACATCTACATTTGCACATTTACTACCTCAATTATTTATTTATTTTTTATTGAAGAACAATCACTGTAAATTACACACTTTGCCAATGTATATAGTGGGTTATTCTATGTTTATAATTTAGATTTTTTTTTTTATGCTAGTTATAATAGTCAGGTATATTTATAGTGTATTCCAATATTCTTTACATTTTGAATTCTTTGGATATATTTCTCTAGTGTTGACATGTACATTTTATATACTGTTCCTGTACATTGCTTGGATAACCTGCTGCTGTAACACAATAATTTCCCAATTTGGGATCAATAAAGTACATCTATCTATCTATCTATCTATCTATCCTGCAGGAGGCAGAGGGGGGATAATGTATCCATGCATGTTTTGAATGATATAGCCCCTCTGGTAAATTAATGCCACAACATGCTGCAGGTCTAATAGATTCATTATTCTTGAGGAAATTTGAATCATGGCTTCGTGTTGAGGGTTTAGCGAGACGTTGCAGATGTTTGCAATATCATTTTACAGCTTAAAGCTTATTAGAGCTCAGTGAAAGAGGAGTTTTCGCAGCGCATCACGTGTGTTTCACTGTGAGCAGTCAGTATCCAGCCGGTCGCTTCCACTGAACACACTGTCCTCCGCTGCTCAGGAGCCTGTAGCTGCTGCACTGTGAGCAGGTGACTGGATTAGAAGAGGCTCATTTCAAGCCTTTTTGTGAAACAACAGGATTGTTCTGCCTTAATTTTAAAATAAGAAGTTGGAGACGTCGTGAAAGGAAGCGGCTGAAGTTGGGTAAGTATCATGATGTTGTTATCTTTTTAGGTGAATATCCTCTGTCACTGAAAAAACACGGGCATAATTTGTTTCCTTCACGTTTTGTTTAGATAATTGCAAGTTCAAGTGGTCGACCGTAACTATCCCAGTGTCAGTAGGTGTATGTTTCATCCTCCTGTTTTATGAATATTTTCAATTTACGTATAAAATTTGAGTAAAAACATCGCATCAAAACTTTTTTGACGCTTGGCTGAAAAGTTGGTTGTGTTGTTGGTTGTGCTATGAAAACAGACTTGGCGAATTAATCACGACGTAGTTTACGTGAAGCATGTGATTTAAACGTCACCGAAGAGACGAAAAATGGCGGTAGACCCGGAGACTGTGGTTGCGTCCGAAATTCCAAACTAACGTGATATTTAGTAGCTGAAACAGTATGTGAGGTATTTTAATATGAGCGAAACCTTAGTATGAAACCAATAGTACGCAAATTGCATACTATTTCTGGTGAAATACTTACGCTGGATAAATACACCCATGCGCTGGACACTACGGCGGCATACATATCCCACAATGCAATGCGGCAGGGACGACAACGTTCATAACGGACGTTGACTGGAAAGCTCTGTGACATCAATAACGCTTCAGTTTAACTGTAAGTACAATAATATATATATAAAACTATAATTTTACAAGTCAAAAAAGTTGCAGTTTCATTTAGTTTTGTTTGAAACGCTCAGTGAACTACAGCTCTCGTCTCTCGCACAATATGTGTCACCAACACAAGCTAGCTCGCTAACTTAGCGACAAACAGACAATTTATTTATTTATATTTTAGAGAGCGACCAGTATCCCCCAGATGGTGTCGCCCTAGGCAACCGCCTATAGGGCCTATTCCTTAACCCGGCGCTGAGAGAGAGAGATGTCCCTGGTCTTTCTAATTACCTATTTTCAGTCTTATACTTCAACAGTTATACAGCAAACTGTGAATTTCTAGACTTTTAAAATGATCTTTTAAATTGACAAACATCATATGTGTGACTCATGGCGCAATTCAAACGGGATAAGCAAAAATATTTGTCTCTCGCCATTGACTACCGTTCATATTTTTTCCGAAACAAGGTCCCATGATGGTCCATTGGAAGGGACGGGAATTTGTTAGTTTATTTGACTCTTTTAATTCCGTCCTCTTGTTGCGCCTCTTCTGCAATGTTTTAATGGCACCTAACTGGAGAATTAGCACCACCTACTGTTCATCTCAAAGAACCATCTCCAAATATTCGAGAACAGCAGAACAGTGGACGGAAACGTGCAAATAACATTTTTTGGGTTGATTTTTTTTTTAAATATAAAATCTATGAAATATATAATATTTATTTGAATGGAAACCTGGCAGGTGAATCATCAACTCTGCATCATCAACCGGTGCAGTGCACACAGCGGAGAATCAGCAGGGGATTTACAGTATCCAGAGATGCTTATCTGCTTACTAAATATGCATTGATTGATGATAATTAACCTGAGTGCATGTTATCACCCATAATTCAACAGAGATCATGTGATTATCTCTGTACTCAGCACAAATTTACACCCTGTTTCTTGTTGTATTAAGATCAGAGTGTGTTTGACAGTAATCTGTAGTCTCTATCAGCAGGTTTCAAAGAGTTTGGCCCCCTAGAAGATAATGATTTTCCTTTGTGCTCTGCTGTTATTTCAAGTGCAAAGGCCATTCTCAACAGCAAGCAGTTATGGATTACTGTCAAGAATCTTGATCAGGAAGCCAGTCACTACCTTTAGCTATATATAGGGCACTGTATATGGTACCTTTATATATAGGTTTACCAACAAAACATTTCAAGGCCATGCCTGAGAGTGCATCGTGTTGTTAAGAAACAGGGGATTTTAGATTAAACTATTGCAGTTTACTAATATTTAGTATTGTAGGTACGCATTTTATTCAGTTTGAGCACCGTGATCAGAAGAGAGGGATTTGTATTCACAATAAACTCCCTCCTGTGTGGACTTGAATAGGTAATATTGTGACTGACTCTGGAGAGAAGGCAGTTTAATTGTGCATACAGAATTAACAGGCTCTCTTGGAACAAACTGATGAAATATTTTGACTGTTGTGTGCGAAATACTTGGGCTCCCACTCTCCGCATGTGGGATGCAGGTCATTGTTGTCTACAGTCTTGTTGTGCCAAAGCATCGTTCTACTGAATGTCGACTGCTTAGATGAGCGTGAAAGCCCTTATGCACAGTTGAAAGCCATGCTGTGGTTTGGTGTATGGAGGAAGGATCCATAGGGAGTTTACATGTCACTGAATAAACAGTCTGGCTTTTAAACCGTCACAGATCTGCTCTCTCTGATTCTATCCCCCTCTATGTCTCTCTCTCTCTCTCTCTTCATGTCATCATTCACAACCAGACTAAACAGACTTAATTAATACTTTAAATGTCACTACGTTTTGCAGTGTTTACATTTTTCTTGAAACCTATTTGCTGTCACATTATTTGTCAGATTGTACTTACAAAGTAGTTTTTTTAATCCTAAATGGGATATTACTGTGGCATAAGAAATCCAATTGCAAAAAAAAAGAAACACTGGCCAAGTTCAGCAGAAACCTGTCTGGCATGAAATCCAATAATTATGATTACAGCCCTACAGCTCTTTGCACATTTTGTCTGTCACTCGTCAATGAGTTATATGATTCATCCATTCAGGCATAGTATAGAACATAGTGTTCTTGCGGTTGACATATAAAACTTCTATCATCCCTTTAGGTTTTTCAGAATATCTCAGATTTAGGAAATGCTGCCCCACAAACAGAATCTTAGCATTTGGAAAATGGCTAATGGCTAACTAGCAAAAGAGGGAAGATGTGCCTCCCATCAACTGCAAAATTGTCTTTATTTACATGTTCAACATAGCTATCATGCTAGTAACTACTGTAGCACAGCTGAGAATCACCTGGGTTTGTTTAGAGGTTTGACGTTTGCGCAAATCCTGCAGCTTCATGAGAAGGACAAGACTTCTTAGATGCTGTGTGCAGTTACTGCACTGTAGTTGTTCAGTACAGTAAATAACTGCGTCGTCTCCTGTTTTATATAAACAGGATACAGTGTACATGTATGACATTGTTGGATTTGATGGAAGGCACCTTGATGGAGCAGGGGTAGCCATTTATCCTCATTTATCCTCGCTTCCATTGTTTTAAGCTAGGCTATACACATCTTTGACCAGTGGGTAACTCCGGTTCTGAGAAGTGAAGCAAATGCTGAAGTGCTTTAAACCTGCATTCTCTCTGATAACCAGCAGGGAGCGACTCCTCTGGTTGCAAAAAGAAGTCTGATTGTATAGAAGTCTATGAGAAAATGATCCTACTTCTCACTGGATTTATCACCTCAGTAAACATTGTAAACATGAGTTTATGGTCTCAATCGCTGGTTTCAAGTCTTCTTCAATACAGCATGATGTTCATTTAGTAAATTATGGTCCCATTTAGAGTCAAATAGACCATAAAGCAGGGTATTTTTTAGGGCGAGGCTACCTTGTGATTGACAGGTCGCTACCACGGCGTTGTCCGGTCTGGGAGTTGTCCATGTTTTCGTCTTACAACTTTAACCCTTTCACAGTGTGTTTTCAGTTCATGAAAGTTAATTGTAACATTTTGGTCACCTAACAAAGTCTTATTCAGCGTTCGGTTGTACTTAGCTCCACCATCTTCACTTCTGGTTGCAATTAACCAAGATGGCGACAGCCAAAAACCAAGATGGCGACAGCCAAAATGCCGCACTTGAGGCTTCAAAACTGCAGTCCACAAACCAATGGGTGACGTCACGGTGACTACGTCCACTTCTTATATACAGTCTATGTCTTGGACCTACAGTATCTGTTGTGAATGCAGAGATGAAGCTGATGTTGACCTTGCTTCTATGTTTTTTTTTAAGCTTATTTTAGTCCAAGGGGAACATGCTATCCCTGATACGTAGAACTATAATGTCAGTGAATAATGACTGTTCTAAATGACTACTGTTGTTGTTGAGCACATTGGGCTTGACAGATTTCTAAATCTAAATTCTTTCCAACAGGTGTGAGTTAGGACGGCCTCAGTGAATCATCTGAAGAGAAATCACAGCTCGGGCACAGTAAAGTTGGAGGCAGCCATGAAAAAACTGGACGACACAGCTACAGGCAGCTGGACTCTAGACAACAAACCTACTTCCTCCGCCGTGAAGAACTACTGCCACCCCAATCTGAAGGTACAAAAAGTAGCTAAAACGTGTCGTCACTGGAACTCCTTTGTTTTCATGTTTTGTGTTAACTCTGTACAAAACATTTCAGAAAAAAATCATATGTATATCAAACTTGGAAATACCTTCCACAATTATTTTTTCAAGTCTTGGGTAATGTTTTTTTTTTTTTTTTGTTTGTTTTGACCAAGCAGAAATCCAGCTTCGAAGTGGCAGAGATGAAAAAAACTAGAGCTGTGTATTGGCAAGAATCTGGCAGAAACACACCATTTTAGAATTGGCAAAAATAACCCCTTTGACCCCTTTGACCCCTTTGAAAGTAGCCAAATTTAGCCACCTTCGCTCCTCCTTCTCCACAAGCTAGTATGACATGGTTGGTACCAAAGGATTCCTTAGGTTTTCTAGTTTCATATGATGCCAGTAGCTCTAGCTCTAAAACTGAGCCCGCTACAACCTCAGAAAGATCGAATAGCAGCCAGGCCCAGACGGCGGATTTTTAAAAGGTTAATTAAAAATCGATAGTGTTTTGGAGAATCGATACAGTAACACAACATATAATATCGCGAGACACATTTTTTTCTAGGGCTTTAAGACAATATCAATACTCGTGTGTTGATATTTTCTTACACACCTAGAAAAAACTACGCTAGTACAGTTACACAGGCCAATGGGTGCAGCATTTATATACCAGAGAACGGTCATAAGAACATGTATAAAGTATTTCAGCCTGAAAAGGACAGAGAGACCACATGTCTGTCATTTGACTGGCTTAGAGGGGGGCACTCAAATCTCTCTCCAATGACTGGGATCACATGTATGTAAGAGAGACACAGAGTGCATATGTTGCTGAATGTACCCTCTTGTGTGTGAATATGTAAAAGCTATAGCTGTCGCGTTTCTGCTGAGCCTGCACTCCTTCAGCCAGGTTATTCGAAAAGCAAATTTTGTACAGACTGGCTGAATAAAACCGCTTTAGGCGTCTTCTGTGTGTGTTGATGTAAATCCATGAATGTTTGGACACCTACTGGAAGGTTGAGTTGCTGCGTGTTTCTGGTTGATGACCTCGCAAGGTGTTGGGGTGTTAACAGCAGCTCTCTCTGCCCTTTGGACTGGGGTATTAAGTCGCTGTGAAAAATTCCTAAGACAAAGTTTGTGCTTCAGTTAAAGAGGTCAGAACGGACTTCTTTATTGGATTAGGAAGCACATTGGACAATAATTACAAAGCCGCTTAGTGAATACCAGGGCAACTATAAGAAACAATAATAAGGAATTCCAGTCATGCTGCGTTTTTATCCATGTGTGATTTCCATCCGTGTGGGGTAATCTTACAATGAACCTCTCAGTGAGGTGATACAACATGCACTTCTAGAGAAAGGGTTTTTGCAAGCAACCGTTTATCTAATATGGGGCGGTTTGAGATGATGACCGTACAGAAGAGCGCCGCTGAAGCAATTTAAAAAACAAGCAAGATGGCTGCAGCTGATGTGAACTTTCTGTTGAAGCTGCTATCGCCTAGCCTGTCATCGCCTGACCATATTGCAGATGCATCTGCCAGAGCAAATAAAACATGAGCTCGCAGATTCGTCTGGTTACCAGACAAAGTAAAAACACCTTTTATCTCCAAGTTCTGATGCTACACCATCACAGCTCATCTCTGCATGATGCAGTCTGTTTACATTTTTCTGTCACTCAGTGCTACGTCACATGTTTCGTTGCTCTAATTGGTTGAATGTCTATCCATTGCTGTACACCCGCTGATAACCCACCTTTGAAATCGAAAATGAGATTAATTCACCTTTGCAATATGGTCTGACGATGTCCGGCTATATGTTTGATACCTGACATGCAAATATTGTGAGATAAAGGTAGTGACATACTGTGTTTTATTCTGGTTGAAAGATCTTTCTGGTTCTATTTCCAATGCTTGAACCATGTGGACCTCTGAGATTTACATGGTTTTCTAAAAGAAAAAAAAAGTTAAATAAACTATAGGCCTACAATATTTGGTTAATATTAACCGAAAGAATTACACTTTTATCACAACAAGACTAGAGCTTTGAGGAATTTATGTTATTTATTTAAGTAACAAAGTTACAAAGTGCCCCACAGTTAGTACAAATTTGGTGCAAAGCAGAATTAAAAACAGAGATAATGTAACTTAAAGTGATGTCAACATGAATCATAGCAGATATGGATAATGGATGGATGAATGCATAGTCATAGCAGAGTGATGCTAATAACAACAATGAAGCAAGAAGGATATAAGACGATGATAAAAGTAAGTTTTTAAGATCTTAGATATCTGAAATGATGTTCCTCACACACCTCACCATTCAAAAAATGCATAATGTGAACACCATGATGCTGGTGTAAGGTTTCAACATGAATGCAGTCATATGAGAACCATCCTGCTGAAGCATTATATCCACTTATATTCTGTGGTGTGAATGGTGATTATGCACATGACATTAGAGCGAGGCCTTCCCTTACACTGAGAGATGTATTATCAGCTGCAGACCACCCAGGTGGTTGCTATACCTACACTGATACCTGAGCATTTACATAATCTATAAACAACAACTGTTAAATGAAATGAGGAAAAGTCATTACACACTTACTTTTGATAGTAGTATACAGTATTTCTGGAAGCTGAGAGACTCCTCCTGTGTTTTAAGATTCTTGCTCAGCTGTGTTCTGATTGGATGAGCTTTGGGTCAAAGACAAATGGGGTTACAGTTCACATGACCTAAAGTTGGAGTGCATTGCTGAGGTATAAAATCCAAGCTGTGTGCAATGTCCATGGTAGTACTGCTGCAAGATTTGGGGTCACTGGGATTTCCATAAGCAGGCTGGTTTTTGAGCCACTCTTAGCAGACTATTTAGGATCATGTTGTTTAGGATACTTAGCCAAAATTACATGTGGTATGCTTAAAGGTCCAGTGTGTAGTATTTAGGGAGCTATATTAGCAGAAATGGAATATAATATTCATAACTATGTTTTCATCAGTGTATAATCACCTGAAACTAAGAATCGTTATAATATAAAGAAAGAAAAAAAGAATCACTTAGAATGAGCCCTTCACATCTACATAGGGAGCGGGTCTTCTTCGTGGAGTACGCCATGTTGCTCTGCCATGTTTCTACAGTAGCCCAGAACGGACAAACCAAACACTGTATCTAGAGAGAGCCTTTCACGTTTTTATGTTACTTGAAGGACACCGTAGTTCTCCGACATGCTTGAAAGTGAGGGATGAGCGGAGGGGTATTCAGTTGGTTGCAATCTAAATCCTACACACTACTCCTTTAATACTTCACCATCTACTATTTAATATGTGCTTACACTTGGAGCCACAACCTGAAAAGGTAACATCTGTTTTTAGAGTTATGTGAATGGCACCAAACCCGTGTGTCTCTTACTGCAGCTGATTTTAGAGTCACTCACCATAACATGCTCAATCACTGTTGATGTTTTGAACACATGTTGAGATTTCTTTTGGGATTGTATCTTTAAAGTAGGTTATTAATAATAACACCATTATTGTCAGAACCAGTGATATGTGAATCCATAGTTGCTTTCAAATGACATTGGAGTAAATTCAGTTGACTGAAACATTTTTTTTGTTGGTGTGTGCTTCTCTTACGAGCTGTTTCCATCCCTAAGCGTGCAGGCTGTGGTTACCTCTCACGTGTTTCCAATTACGCTGCATGTCAGTCGGTCTGTCGGCTCATAGTTCGGTGGATGAGTCTGTGTCCTGGTGGGTTTGCCTTCTCTAATCCTCCCTTTGTTACTGACTGTCAGTGTCCACAGGTGGCTGAGCTCAATACGCTCCGTGGCCCGAGCTTGCCCTGCAAATTCATGCCGCACACTCAGAGAAATACATGCACAAAGTCCCAAACTAGTGCTTTTTCTTCATTGTTTTGTGTTTGTTATAAAATCTTTGTTAACTTTTCAGTCTAGAATTTGACTTTTCTACTTTTCATGTTTCCTTTCCACTGTGAGATGGTTGAACTGAAGTGGTGAACTGTTTTACCACTAATACTGATTCTAGTAATAAGATAAAAAACAATAATAATGCAGGTTGGTGTATTCTTTTGAGATTAAAATGTAGAGGAAAAGCGCTTCTGGACCACATAATTTGACACAGTGCTGTTCTCTCTCTGTATCTCTGTAGATGTTCCTGGCAGCCTTGTCCTTTGCCTACTTTGCCAAGGCGTTATCTGGCAGCTACATGAAGAGCACAATTACACAACTAGAGAGGCGATTTGACATCCCCAGTTATCTGATCGGCATCATAGATGGGAGCTTTGAAATAGGTGAGTTTCTCACTTCCTTTTTGTCCATGTGTCTCTCTATTTACTGGCTAAATAATTGTGAAGAATTTAGATGCTACTGTAATGCAAATATGACAATAATATATCCTCCTAGCATATATGCATCCCCTTTGAGCTTTGAATAGGCACAATGGTTGCGTACCTAATTGACTAAAAAATCCTTTGAAGAGAGCAGCATGTAGGCTTGGAATAGAGGGATTTTTTTGTTGGTTTGCAGTTGCACAACAGACTGTGGACATGACATATAATATTGCCTGTTTATCTCTCAGATAAATATAAATATTTACACCGACTTTGATCTGATAGGGCTGTTGATACCATAAATTATATTCATACATTTTATGAAGACCCAGTTTGCAGTGGGTCTTACTGTGTGTGTGTGTGTGTGTGTGTGACATTCAGACACATAAACAAATATTACAGAGCCCACCCTGGAGGACAAATACATCTCATGAAAAGCCGTGGACTGTGTACTAATGTATCCTCGGTTAAAGCAAGGCGTGTGTGTGGTATGGCTGTCTGAATATAAAGACCTTTCCTCTGTATTTATATGTCATCAAGGTAGCGATCTTACTGCTTGTCAGCTTAATCAAAACAATAAAGTAAACCACAGTACACCTCACAGATACTGTATATCCTTCCATAGTGTTTCTCCAGAGGCAAATGGATTTTTTTTTAATTGAAAAAAACATTCAAATTTACAAACAATGCAGACATGTACTCAACATAATGTTACAGAGAAACAAGTAAATTAATTTGAATTTAATTTAAAAAATTGAATCGGGATAAATAAACTTAAAAATATAAAATTATAAGAAAGAAAAAAAGCATACATTATTCCTCTTTAAATAGTTAACTATACATTTTGACAGTTGTATTACTTTTCTTAGTGTTTATAAGTTTGAGAGTTTTGATATATTCTTTAAACTCATATACAGATTTACTGACATTGTGGATAACTTTTATTACTTTACATTTATGTATGTCAACTTTGCTATTTATAATCAATAAGTTTACCATAATTTCAGTGTTAGATTTATCATGTTCACAATGTGTAATGTCAATTTTAAAATCAATATTGACATTATGATTAGTTTTACAAAATATATAATCTTTTATTCGAGTCCAAAAGGAAATTGTATGTATACAATGATAAAATAAATGTGTTATAGATTCTGGTACATCATCACAGAAATTACATGTGTCTTCAATATCTAAGAATCTGGAGGAATATAAATTGGGTTGATAGGTATTGTGTAAAACGTTGATGTGTACTTCTTTAGTATTATTGGTAATTCAGAATTTATTTGGTAATAGCCATGCTCTTTGCCAATCAGTACCTATAAGAATGTTTTCCCAAAAAGCTTTTCCTCCTGGACTATTTTTTCTTCTTTCATAGAATGTATTACGTATATGTTTATTGTTGCATTTAGCATTCATACTTGCATACGATGCATCAGAATCAGGGTTTACATCTGTCAAAATGCAGCATTTAGATGATTGATTCTTAATTAAAAAAAAAAAAAAAAGATTTAGATATTCTTGGATACTTGGTGCTCCCCAGACCTTTTCTTATATATATAAAAACTGTATAGATTACAGCCTTTGTAGAACACTATATTAATTTAAATTCTCTCAACAGTAGGTCTCATGTTTTATGCCTTTGACTCATCTCCATCTCCTTTTCTGATCGTCTCAACCTTGTAGGGAATTTGTTGGTCATTGCCTTTGTGAGCTATTTTGGTGCCAAACTCCATCGACCCAAGATCATAGCAATCGGATGTATCTTGATGTCTTTTGGGACCTTCTTGATCGCCATGCCTCATTTCATCATTGGCCGGTAGGCAAAGTGTCATGTCTGTATGCATTACAGTTCAAAAATCCCATCCATGTATTTATTTTATTTAAGTGTTCAAGCACAATGTAGGGACAGTATTCCCTGCACTTTGAAAATAATGTACATATATGCGCTTCACATTGTGAGTATCTAACGATACCTGATGCTTTCTCCCTTCCCTTGTTTAACAGTCACATTGGTATTTTGTACGCAGCTATAAGATCGAAACATCAGTTAGGTGGTCAGTGAATTCAACCAATAACCTCTCTCCATGTCCAGCAAGCTCACCTGAGTCCACCAGGGCAGGTGATAGACCCTCTACACTGCCCTCTAAAGGTAAGAGAAGAAGTAGTGTGCTTTGTCAAACTTTATTTATTACTATTTGTTAATATTTTCAAATCCTTTTTAGGGCTGCACAGTTAATCAAAATTTTTTCAAAATCGCAATATGGCCTGCTGCAATTTTCAAATCTCAGGATGAGGAGGAAATCGCAATATTTGTTAAAGGCGAAATGTGTGTCATAATACCATTTTAAATTAAATATTGTGGTGCTGCAGAGATGTCCTCTGGCCTACAAATCATATTCTACAGACTTAAGGAAACATCTTTGTTTGGTAAAGATCCCCACAAATATCACACCATAATCATTTAAATATATTTTTCAATGAAAATGAGAATAATGATGTAAAAATGATCATTCCTTCTAATATCGCAAATCAAATCGCAATTGCAATATCAGTCAAAATAATTGCAGTTAGATATTTTTTTCAAAATTGTGCAGCCCTAATTCCTTTTAGCAATACTAATTCCTGTATTGTTTGTTCCGTCTTGGGACCAACATGTGTGTTTTACGTCAGAAGACATTTAGACAATCACATCAAGCTAGTTTACATTAACATTGCTGGAGATGTCTCGATGTGATGTGGTTCACCAAAACCAGCTGTCTCATCATGGTTAATATGAATAACAAGAATGTAGTAATATAGAATATAGAAAGATGCATGCATTAAGTTCATTATAATTTTTTGTTAATGTTTTGTCAATTTGTGAGGGTTTGAATTATTAATTCTCATCTAATTTTTCCTATTTGATTCTGAACTGTAGGCTGTGAGCGAGAGTCCAGTGTTTCAATGTGGATCTATGTGTTTCTGGGAAATGTCCTGCGTGGGATCGGAGAGACTCCAGTCCAGCCGTTGGGAATCTCCTATATTGATGATTACGCTCAGTCAGAGAATGCTGCCCTCTATATTGGTAATGCACGGTATTCACTGGCCATGTTAGTAGCTTTGTACGGTGCCAAGATTAATGCTGTTTTCCTGACAACTCGGAGGTCGGAATTTTCCCAGCCTACACATTTTTTCTTGCATTTTTAACGTTTTACTGAATAACTTTTGTGCAGAAAAGATAACTGTTTACTGTAATCGGCTACCTAATAACATGGCAACATATTTTGACATCTATTTACATGCAGAACAGGTTTCACTATATGATAGTATGTATCATTTTAATTAAATACAGGCAAGTACTTTATGTTGCCTTTTAGTTGATGGTTTATTTACTGTGTGTACTTCCATTGTTGTGACGTCAGACAACTGCATCTTCGTGAAGTTGGGGTAGATGGATTTGCTCTGAGTTTACAAGTAGGAACTCTGACTCTGAATGGCGTTGCATTGTACTTTTTCTAGTAGGAGGTCGGAAATTTTCGAATTCCAAGTTGTCTGGAACGCAGCATAAGGTCACTTCATTTTCAATGTAATTCATTCATGAAGTGGATGTATGTTATGTTTGTATGTTAGTAGGTGTTGAATGTTGTTAAATGAAAACACTTTGTTGTAAATTCTAGGATGTGTCCAAACCATATCAATTATTGGTCCTGTCTTTGGGTACCTGCTGGGGTCGCTGTGTGCAAAGATCTACGTTGACGTCGGCTACGTGGACATGGGTGAGTAAACTGTCATCTGACTGATTAAATAACAGTGTTGTGCTTGGTAAGTTGTTAAATCAGTTGTTCACACTGCAGAATGCACTCACACTCCTCTGTGGAGAGTTGGATTTAGAAATTGGTTGTTGTACATGACGGCGTTAAAGCTGTGCAAGACTCAATACACCTGCAAGAGGAAATGAATTAGGGCAGGGTAAATCCTCCTGTGATACAGTGTAATCTGACTGGGAAACACTTTAAAGCTGTTGTAAATACATTACAACAATCCAATACAAATTCAGGAGACGTCTCGACGTTCTGAAATGTTGCATTTGAACATTTACTGCAGCCCTAAGTGTATGTAAAGCACTTTGAAAATGACTCTTTATAAATAAAATCACCTTGCCTTGCCGTAGAAATAAATATAACTAAAAAAAATAAATTAAAATGCAACTATAGTAAATGAGAGACAACTTAAACCAAATTAATCCACATACTGTGCTGATGTGGCTCTTATCTCTTGGCAGAGACGGTGACTATTACCCCTGGTGACGCCCGCTGGGTGGGGGCGTGGTGGCTGGGCTACCTCATCGCTGGTACCATCACCCTCATGTCCGCCATCCCTTTCTGGTTCCTTCCTAAGTCACTGCCCATGCCTCTGGATAAACACGATAGCAGCTGCACTCCAGAGCAAACCAGGTTCATCAAAAATTCACCAACCATGGAGCACAAGTTCAGACCCGAGGAGCCGGCTAATTTACATCAGATGGTCAAAGGTACGATTATATTCGCACCGAGTTGTAATGCTGGAGAATCTGAATGTTGAGTAATGGCATCGTAATGTATTAGTTATGCAGTCCGGGGAATCTTAAGGGATGTACTGTGTTTTTCACCTGAGTCTCTTTATCAACTACACCCTTTATTAACCCACAGTTCTTGCATTTCTGCCACAACTGCAAGCCAATTCTGCAACAGTTGTCATTTTAACCTCTTCCACTCCTCGAGGGCGTTGGCGTCCTCGGCCGACTTTACTGTTTTTCAGAGGCTGTAGCAGGCTCAGTTTTAGAGGTAGAGTGAAGGTACTGATATCGCATGAAACTAGAAGACCTAACCTCAAATTCACACCAGAGCAGCAGCAAAGTAAGGCCTGCGGCAAGCTGCCATGCAATGTCTATGAAAGACATAATAAAGAGAGACATAATAGCGCATGGGGATGGCCATCATATACTTCTATCATAATGTTCTAAACCCTTATCCACTTATACAGTTTATTTTAATTAATTAATCAATTATTTTTCTATTTCTGATTTCTGACAAGGACACCTGGACAAACAGTGCTGAGCTGCATCTCAAATTAATCTTCAGGTTCCCAGCTTTCAGATGATGTACACCACTTCTATGTGACATCTACTGTTGACCTACTATCTCCCCCTAAACACCCCCTGTCCCTCCCAAAAAAAAAAATACAAAAATGGGTCAAAGATTGGTGGATTTGAAAAGGTTAAACATGTTTGTGGGTCTAGTTTTAGACACCGTATGCTTTTTATAAATGCAATGATAATCTGTACAATATGAAAAGATTAAGAAAAGATGTGTTGAAAGAGACAAAGCTTAGGTTTTTAAGTGGTTTTCATGAACTTCCCCACACAGAATTTGTGCCCACATTGAAGAGTCTCCTTGGAAACCCCGTGTACATCACTTTCTTATGCGTGACCATCATTCAGTTCAACTCTCTCATCGGGATGGTCACCTACAAACCCAAATACATTGAGCAACACTACGGCCAGTCGGCATCAAAAGCCAATTTTCTCATGGGTAAGCAGACTGTTAATTGATAATTCATAATGTTTACCTGGTTTGGGTGACTCTTGTTTGGTCATTTTATCTTTGTAGATGAGTTACACGCTCGTTCAAAGCCTGTGCTGCTCCACTGTAAGGAAAGTATTAAAGGATGCAAAGTGATGTGAGCTTGATGGTCATCATAAGAGTTTCATGAGCCAGCTTGTGATGAATTTTTTATGCTCCAACTCCCACTTCCCTAAGTAAACGCTGCAGCTTCTGAATGAGAGCCAGGTTTACTGAAATCGCTGGCAAGTTTGGCATTTATTTAAAAAAAAAGAACACAGATTAATGAGACCAGTTATTAGGTCAATCTGGTGGAATTGGAGACAGTGTTTCCTCCACATAACAGAATGAGTGAATGTCGGATGATGAGAAATGCATTTCTTATCCTCTCTACCATCAAATTTTCATCTTTCACGACATGACTTCAGTACACTTTACATGAAATATGAATGGGACTACTTTCATATGAATGAGTGCTGTTGTCTTTGATCCCTTTCGGGGAGCGATGCTGCTGCCTGATGTTGCTTGCTCACGTTGTTTCCTGATCCTCTATCCCTTTAAGAGTCCGTTGTGTTCTGCGATTTGGCTAGGCATGATCAACATCCCGGCTGTGGCCCTCGGGATGTTCTCTGGAGGGGTCGTCATGAAGAAGTACAGGCTGGGTATCATGGGAGCAGCTAAATTTGCCTTTGGGACCTCGCTGCTGGGCTACTTCCTGTCGCTCTTTTTCTTTGCCATGGGCTGTGAGAACTCCAAGGTGGCCGGCATCACAGTCTCATATAGCGGGTATGTGATGTCTGGATACATTTCCCTCATGTCATAGCAGAATACGTAATATTCAGGAGGAGGAGTTAGGTTTGGATTTAGGGACATTTTACAATTAAGGGGATAGTTTGGGTGTTTTAAGTGGGGTTGTATGAGGTACTTATCCATAGTCAGTGACAGGAGTTACAACACGGAAGCAAAGCAATGCACTGCTGTGGACGGGGCCGGCAGTTGTGAGACAGCTATACAGTCTATACATCAGACCGGCAATACGTCATCCAGAGTAGGCTTGCATGACATTGGGGGAAAACAATCCCGTGTCCCTCATCGACGGCAACAGAGTAAATGGATGAAGTTGAAACATGTCTCCAAACTTCTACTTTAAATAAACCGGTAATAGTAATAACGCTATGCAGAAGAGTTGCTGTGTAGTTGGTTGCACCAACAATAAATCAAAAGATGCTGATCTCCGATTATTCTCCCCCACCATGTCCTAAAAAATATATAATTGAGGGGCTTTATGGCCACAAGCTGTAGACCAGACCAGCATCGCGTCATCGCAGAGGCTGCGCTCCCATTTGAGCGAAATAAACTCGCTGTCACAGGAGAGAAAATGAAGAAAAGCTGTTGTGTAGCGGGTTAACAAAGGCTTTCATTTCAGATTTTATGCACATACGATACGTGTCACTGTCTGTTTGGAAAACTGAAGGCTGAAGGGACATGACGCCGATCAACCTTTATTTATTAACGTATCGCGAACTCTCAGGTCCAAGAGAGATTGCAAAATAATTCTAAGACGTGTATAAAACAAATGTTTAACAAGAGATGAATGCATACGAACTTGTCAAAATTACAATCCAAACATACGTAAAATTACATTGAAGTCTATGGGATCTTTGGTTTTCTATCCCCCAAAAAGAGGGCGCGGCCTTGACTTTTTGCAAAGTACCCATACTGTATGTGCCGGTCTGATGTTTGTTTCCGACGGGGAACTGAAGCCGTTATCTACGTATCTACGATCTCGCCTCAGCAACTAGACTCCATTGAAAAAAACTGTAATTTAACACGGGAGTTGCTGGTCTACCGCTGCCTTGATTTAGTTTGTTTGTGTTATTGTGTGACTTTGGTTAGTTCGGATTCACCAAAGTCACACAATAACGTAAATTAACTAACCGATCGAGACAGCGGTAGACCAGCAACTCCCCGTGTTCTGTGAGGTAAAATTACAGTTTTTTTCAATGGAGTCTGGTGGCTTTGGCAAAAGCAGAGATGGATACAACGGCCTCAGTTCCCCATCAGATAGGGCTGTCTGACGGCAAGGTAAAGCAGTGAAAATATTCTAAATATAGCGTACACTTAAACTGATATTGACTTTTTTAGATGAGCCTTTCTTTTAGGAGGCTAAAATACTTTTTGCTGCTGGCCGCGTCCACAGCAGTACATTGCATTCCTGTCTGCTTCTCCAAGCTGGGTGCGTGCCAACTGTCATAGGCAGGGCTGGACTGGGACAAAAAATCGGCCCTGGCATTTTAGCCCAGACCGGCCCCATCACCGCCCGTTTGTGCTGTGTGTACCATGTTTTGTTGAAGGCTCTATTGGAGGAAATACCTTCAAATGTGGTTGTTTTGTATACTTGCCAACCTTGAGACCTCAAACATAAAAAATAAGGAGGATTTCAAAACCAAAGCGCGGGGTCTGGGGGTCCTCCCCCAGAAAAATTTGAGTTTCAGAGACTTTGTTTCCTGAATTCTGGTGACTTTAAAACAATGAAAATAACAAAATAATAAGTACACCGCAACAGCATTTTATGTTGAACTTCTAATTTTACCTTTAAATCTCAGGAAAGAAAACTGAATAATTTGCCCCTCTGGCATAAACTTTGCGTGTGAATATCTAGCATAAACTAATATTCATAAATTATAATTCATTTTTTTGCCACTGCTGTCCCTTTTTAGGATTATATTGCTTTACAGTGCCAGAAACAGTGATGCTGAATTCCTTATTAAAAATGTTGAGAACTTCAGCTGGGTCTCATACAGTATATCAGTAATACATCAGATCATCATTAATGTTTGTTGAGTCTTATTGGACCTATCACATTCAGACTCTGATGGGGGGGGCATTTAGATTCCAGGGGTGGCCCGTGCCAGCCCCGGCCCCCTCTTTAGCCCCGCCCCTGGCAGACACACATAAGCAGACAGACAGAGAGAGATGGATAGTAAACAGCAGAGGATCAGAATCACATGTTGACCAGCGCAGAGAAATGCGCTTCTGATGTAAACAGCCAGGCTTCAGCTCCAGCGGAGATTAATAGCGCGGCGCTTCCGCTCCCTATAGGAACCCACGCGGCGCAAATACGCAGGCGCTGCGCCGTTATGTATCTCCGTTATGAATCTCCCAGAGAACCTGATATGGAGAGGGCAGAGGAGAGTACCGGCAGCTTGTGAGAAGCTCCGGTACGCATGAAAAAGTCACGGTACGCCAAGGAGTAAAATGATTAACATCCTGCGTACCGCTACGTAACGGCCCACTTCGAGCACTGCTTATCTCTCATGACATATGAGCCAGGCTGCTAGCCCATAACTGCTTACTGCAAACTCTACACTAACTCCCTCATCTCTCTCCCTCTCCTCCTCACTGTGGCCGCCCGGCACAGAGCGAATGGGCCAGCCCAGTGTCAATTAAGGAAAAGAAATGGGTCGATTTACTTGTTTTATAGGCCAAAAAAAAAAAAAAAGGACATACGTCGGCCCCAAAAGGACGTCGGCCCACCGGGAAAACGCCCGGTATGCCAGATGGCCAGTCCAGCACTGGTCATAGGTAATACACTGACTATGGATAAGTACCTCATACAACCCCACTTCAAAACACCTGAACTATCCCTTTAATCAGTACAGCTAACACACTTCAAAGAGATCTGTTTGTGTTGTGTTGCCTTTCTTTGTCTCTATTTTCATATTCCATGCACAGTAACAGTCGTGGCTTCCTTATTTGATGAAATGTGCTGTCAATAATATATGCATTTTCTTCATGTTGTCACATGCAGAGTAGAAGGCTTGTCTTATCAGGAGCAGTCGCTCTCCTCTGACTGTAACTTGGGTTGCTTGTGCTCAAGAAAGGAGTGGGATCCAGTGTGTGGAGAGAATGGGATCACCTACGTGTCCCCCTGCTTGGCTGGATGCACATCCTCCACCGGCTCTGGTAGAAATACGGTCAGACACACTGACTCCATGACACATCCATATTTCTCAGTGTAACTGATGAATAACAAATGCAGCTTAATAATTAGGGTTAATTGCTGTGTTTCATTCATATCATGTCCAATATCACTGATGTCTACAGAGTAGCACTTGACGATTTACCTACAGGAAAACAAATGCATCTCTTATTCATAAACTTTTCTTCTTTGTTAGGTGTTTGACAATTGCAGTTGTTTAGCGCTGGCTGACATCCAACAAGTCAACATGACGGCCACACTGGGCCAGTGTCCACGTAGTGACAGCTGCGACATAATCTTCCCTTACTTCCTGGCTCTGTCCGTCCTCAGCTCCTTCATCATCTCTCTTGGGGGAACACCTGGCTTCATGCTGCTGGTCAGGTCTGTCGATAAGCCTATTGTTAGAACAATACATCATGTTTGGACAGATTACACAATTAGATCGCTTGCATATGATACAGTATCATCAGTAGAGATGTTTCAAAAATAACTAAAACTGTCAGAATTTAGAAGTTTGCATTAAAGGTGCTCCATACAATATCCAGAGCAGTAATATAGCAGCAAACAACAATTTTTTATGTAAAGATAGAAGAGGAGTAATGTCTACCTGAGCAGAGAATGAAGTTGCTCTCCCTCTGTGTGTGTTGTAATCAGTGGGCAACCTCCGGGTCTGAAAAGTGAAGCCAATGCTGAAGTGCCTTAAACTTCTATTCTTTCTAACAGCCAGCAGGGGGCGACTCCTCTGGTTGCAAAAAGAAGTCTGATTGTATAGAAGTCTATGAGAAAATGACCCTACTTCTCACTTGATTTATACCTCAGTAAACATTGTAAACATGAGTTTATGGTCTCAATCACTAGTTTCAAGTCTTCTTCAATACAGCATGATGTTCATTTAGTAAATTATGGTCCTATTTAGAGTTAAATAGACCATAAAGCAGGGTATGCTTTAGGGCGTGGCTACCTTGAGATTGACAGGTCGCTACCACGGCGTTGTCCGGTCTGGGAGTTGTCCGTGTTTTCGTCTTACAACTTTAACCCTTTCACAGTGTGTTTTCAGTTTATGAAAGTTAATTGTAACATTTTGGTCGCCTAAAAATATCTTATTCAGTGTTCGGTTGTACTTAGCTCCACCCTCTTGTGTCACTTCTGGTTGCAAAATACCAAGATGGCAACGGCCAAAATGCCGAACTCAAGCCTTCAAAACAGCAGCCCCCGAAACCTATGGGTGACGTCACGGTGACTACGTCCACTTCTTATATATAGTTTATGGTTGTAATCCGAGTTTCCCCTTGCTTTGTTGATATAGCCAGGCCGGCCACCATGCCGCACTGGCTAGCTCACGGCCTCCGCTCTGCACTGCTCTCATACAGCGGATACAGTTGGGCGACATTGTGGAAGCGTAGCACCCACCCTCCGGTTCCTCCTCAGGTTAACACTGTTATATCTGTCAGCACTGTTGCTGTTGTTTTCACTGTTAGCGCTATTAGCACCATTAGCTACGGGCTGCTGGCTCAGCTGTCGCCATGTTGAGAGCCACGCAGAGGCAATAGAAATGCTCCTAATCTCGCATTTAGCACCTTTAAAGCATTGTTCTTTTTTTTTTTTTTACCTTAAAGGGACTATTTGTAACTTATCACGCGCATAAATCTTAACGGGTCGGTATCCCATGCGCGCTCGCGTGTGGGTACGCGAGCGCGCAGCAGCTCTGCTCCTGCTGTCTGCTCCTGCCTGTTTGCACACCGCGCTCGTTCTCCCCCGCTCGGCTCGCTCCACCTCCACGTGAACGCGCGCACACTACACACTGCAGAAGAGTTAGTTTAGCTCTGAGAATATCTGGTGAATGTGCAGTGGACGTTTTTGCAGAAATAACTGCTGCAGCTCCTCCAGACCAACAGAGGTTTCCCGTGTCTTGTGAAGTGACGGGGCTCCGCAGCGAGTTACGTTATCGTCCCGACCGGGTGTCGGTGTCTCCCGCCCCCCCCCCCGTCTCTCCCCCCGTCTCTCCCCCCGTCTCCCCCCCCCGTTCCCTCCGGATCGGGAGGAAAAGCCAACACTAGGATCAGCATTGATTCATGGAGAGACCTTCCTCTGGTCAGCTAACATTACTGCCAAGCAGGTGAAATATAGAGTGATATTGTGTGTTAGCTGACGTGTGTCGCCTCACTGTTTAGACCGGTGCTCGTTCATGTCAATGTAGCGCGAGCACATGCGCGAGCGCGAGCAACGGGACGCTGACTTTCGTTGACATTGCGGCCGCAGGTGTCGCTGTGAACAAGCAATTTCTGATTCTTACATATAGCCCCTTTAAAGCATCTTCTAATGCTCATTCATGGCATTTTGTTATATCTTCCAGTACAAAAAGTGCAAATCATTGTCCTTCTTTAGGTGTTGCAACGTTTAAACCCTGAGTCTCCTTTAACCCCTCAGTCTTGTCTCTACAGGTGCATTAAACCTGAGCTGAAGTCTCTTGCTCTTGGGATCTACACGTTGGCCACTCGCACCCTCGGTGAAAACCATCTTCAGTATTCTGGACATTACTGTCTAATTAGTGTGAATGTCAAACTCACGGAAATCTCTTAAGAGCTGACATTCATCATACTGTGTGTTGGAATGAGCAGAGTTACTGGAGTAATGTGTGCGTGTATAGAAACAAATTGAGCTCATCATTTAATATTTCTAAAAATGATAAAGATGTGAACTTATTTTGTCACCAAGTGTTTTAAGCACCTATTTTCTATTAAATAGCATTATTATAATCATTATAATAAGTATAACAAGGATTATGTTATGTCATTTTATAAACATTACAAATGATGGATATCTCACTTTGAAGCAACCCTTTATGTGCTCTTTGTTTGAAGTATTATTTTGTTGTTTTGAATTGCGCTACAGCTGGAATACCTGCACCTATATACTTTGGAGCCATAATCGACACAACGTGCCTCAAATGGGGAAACAAGATGTGTGGAGGAAGAGGAGCGTGCAGGATATATAACACCTCAGCTTACAGGTAATGTGATCTGTCGGGCTTTTATTATAGAACGCTGTATGTAATTAATATCCACTGGGATGCATACTGTATGTTTGCCACATGTAGCTTGACTCTTTCCCAGTTTGTCCCCTAACAGCATTGCTTTCTGTTTTTTTGCAGGATAGTGTACCTGGGCCTGACACTGGGCTTAAGGACAGTCTCCTTCTTCCTTTGTATTTCAGGCTTTGCTCTACTCAAACGACATATTAAGAGGGAGGAGAGAAGCGCTCTGACCAATGGGAGTGCAGAGTTGGAGTCGCTGAGGAAAGAGGAGGACAGCTCCATACACTGTGAGCAGTTTGTAATGGCCTTGGACTGCAATCCTGATAGAGAGACTCGTTTGTGAGCCTCAGTCAGATGTATAGAGGAACACACACTGTGGACACTTCATAGCACACAGAGGATATATTTGTACAGGATTTGTGTAGACGACAAGTCATTTTAAAAACACAACAAGCTATTTCTGGAATGTATAAATTTGTGTTTGTGTTTTTCATGAATGGAAGATTTTTTTAGAAAAAATTATGTAATTGTGCTGTATTTTCTATGTCGGTCCTCGTTTTTATGATTAAAGTTGCTAAAGTAATTTTTCGGATTCAACAAGGAGCCTGAATAAGATGGTTAAGGGGAGACAACCCAGGCAAAAACATTGCTTTTCATGCACTGGTCATTTTTGACAAATTTCATGGTGATATCTATTAGTTAAAGATGTTTACCCTATTCACCTGGGGTGTCTTGCAAAATGTATGGAATATTACATTACATATCTTTAAAGGCCGTTTTCACAAAATGAGGTTTTTCTCTGAGCCAGAAATCTCCACTTCAGTAGCACTTACATCCACCAAATTTTCCAGTTTCATTCCTATCTATATTCTGATGGTTTTTTACAGAGGGGTTTGTTCTATATCATCCATAGCCTGATTTATAGAACATTTTATTCCTAAAAACATGGCACATTTTTTTTTTTTAATGGCAGTGGACAGTTATGGAGTGATACCTTTGACTCTAATATGTCAACAAAATGAAACAAGTTCAGATCTTCAGATTTCTGGAAATATATGCAAATTAGCACATATTTAATAAGATAGGGCCTCATTTGCATATGTAAACATACATTTTCAGAAAACTTGTAATCCAAAAACTAATTGTCTTAATGTGCGTAATCCCCTGGGGAAGTTTCATGGTGATATCTATTAGTTCATTTTATTAACCTATTCACCTGTAGTGTCTCCCCACAGCATCATGTCAGAGATACGGACATTAAACAGGTCTGTAGGCTGTTTCTGTGGTGGAGGAGCTGTGAATGTGGCTACACTGAGGCAAAGTAAGTGTTTTCTGTGAACGAATAAGGTCAGTAAGCAGCATGACAATGAGGAATTTTTATGCTCATGCCTTCGTCATGTACCAACCAAACTGTCAACAATTTCAAAATGTCAAGAATAGCTGGACCAACTCCAAAATGTTGTCAAACTATTAAGGTTTGAAGGTGGATCTACCATTCCAGGATGCTTAGTAACGATAAAAGGCAGATCATTTACATTATTTTTTAAGAATTTGAACATCTGTTGAAACAAAGATTTTGATAAGTCAAGTACAGTCCTCTCAATGAACAAATGACAGCTTTCGTCTTGATTAAAGGATTATATGGAATCCAAACAAATGTGACATGCGATGCCTCAGTCATAGTAAATTAGAATTCATGACAATCATAAAAATGCAATGACCTGAAGTAGAGCATGCATTAGTCATTATGTGTTTACAGGAGGACACTATTGTGGTGGTCTGGTTTATGAAAATCTGACTAAACTGGTGCACAATCTCTCTACAGTGAATTTAAGTTTATAGCTTAACAGCATAATGTATTTCTGGGATGTCGTCAGGTATTAATCATTATTAAATGTTAGAATAAGCATGAGCCAGTGAGACAAAATTTCAATTGATTTGTACACTTTTAATACTTAAAAGAGTAATACGTGAAAAGATATATTTTATGTTCATGATAAAGACTTTAGTAAGAAGCTGTTTTCAGCATTTGACAACTTGACATGCTCCTGATATCTGATATACTACAGTACAGCCTACCGTTTGTTTGATCCCATCAATTAAAAATCAACAAATGTGCCTCGGTTCAAACTTCAAAGTTGTAAAACATAATAGAAACATTGCCTCGGGTGGCCTCCTGCATATAGCACACAGTATAGTGTCATGTGAATAAAAGGTATCCCTGTACAGTACAGAGGAGAAATCTGAAAACAGTTGTCACTGTGTTCCCGTGGTTACTGATCCTTTTTGTCTGCAGGACTCTGGAGATTCTGTGGATCAAGTACAGGATTAAAAACAGAGTTTCTCAGTATTTGGAGGGTTAATATACAGTATTATGTGGTATTTGCATGCACATATAAAGTACTAGTGGGGCAGTTAAGCATAACAATTTTGCATTTTGCGATAAAAGCAAAAAAATTGGGCACAGAAGTAGGTTTATATGTTATATATAGATATCAGGGCACGACAAATTTGGCCCAAGGGCCGTGGCAGCCATTTTTTTTGGCCGGTTGTCATTCTATCATGAAAGCAAGGGGGTGAAATTTGACCCTGAAGTGACCATGCTCCTTTTATTTGGTTTTCAAATTTTTCTTTAAAAAGTACCCTTAAAAACATCTGATTTAATCAGCTTGAACACACCTTGGAAATCATCAAGACTCAAAAATTCAGTTTTCTGCAACATTTACGGATATTTAATGCCTATTTGGTGGCTATTTAGATAAGATGGCTGTCACAGCCCCCAAGGGCCAGATTTGCAGTGTCCCGATATCTATATCTTTAAATAACATATAAACCTACATCTGTGCCAAATTTGTTTCTTTTATTGCAAAATGCACAATTGTTATGAATATTTCAGTTTAGCTGCCCCGCTATACATCTGTGTACCTGGAGTTGATTGTGTTCCCTCAATAGTCTGTCGTACTCTTGTGCCAGACCTTTGGCCTGCCTCCTCATGGCCTCCACTTCAGCTTGAGACTTGCGCGCAGCTACACACACAAACAATATTACATGTATAATGGCTCTTTATATCATCAATGCCCCTTAAAATTAGCGTCTTTCTTATAGCTCCCGTTTGTATGCATGAAGCGACCTGTGATGGTCAATACTCTGCAAATGTTTTCTCATAATTATAGTTTTTCATCAACATTTTATGATAAGTACAGTTCTTTGGTATAACAGCAGATCAATCTGTTTGAAGGAGTTGATGGTTACTCACCCTCCTCAGCAACCTTCACCTGACCTGCCAGCTTCTCAGTCTCCAGTTTCAGTTGCTGTTTTTTTGCTGACGTGGATTTTTCCTCATCCAGGAGAGCCTGAGCACAAAGGATTCTCCTCAGTTACCAACAGCAGACAACAGAGCAAAATACAAATCACAGAAACATGAAATATACAGTATGTATTAATGCCTACACACTTTAAAACAGTGGTTCCCAACGTGGGGGTCGGGAGTTAACAAGAAAGGGAAAAAAAATATGCTACACAAAATTATGTTTACTTTTTCAGACTTTTCTCTAAAATGTGTAATTTTTCTCACAAATTCCTGGATGATTTTACCCATTCAGGCCTCTAAAAATAAAGCAAAGAAAAAGATCACTTTTTGGTTCAACTGGCCACAACTGGGAGTCATATACAACCGGTGATGAGGGGTCATGAGACATTACTTTGTTTTGAAGGGTCTCAGGCCAATAAGGTTGGGAACCACTGCTTTAAAAGGTCACAAACTCAAGTTCTGTCATCAGACTCTGATGAAGTCTCACATGTTTGAGCAACAGGTTGTCGTCCTGATGCTGCTTGGCTGCTTTGACAGCGTTGTCCATCTGGGCCTGAAGACCTGCACTGCTCTCCACGGTGACAGCAACCTGGTTTAGCAAGGTGACAATCCGACGCATGATACTGTGATGAAGGACAGGAAGGAACAGATGAGACCCGGAAGAAAAAAAAGACAGGAGATTAGAAAGTGAAGTGGACAGTTGTGTTTGTCTTTGACTGAGGTCCCAAACTGTTACTCTGAATAAATGTGGAAGGAAACAACACTAACAGCCAGAGGAAGAGGGAGAAGCCAGAGATGTAGAGGTTCCTCTGGGCTCTGAACAGCTTCATGTGGATATTGTCGTACAAATTTGGGTTCACCTTGGCGTCGTTCATGGGCTCAGGACCCGAGTACTTCTGCACCTCACGGACAGCATCTGGGAGTGGGGACAGAAGCATGGACTGACACTGACTGGGCTGGACTGACAACATGCTGTCAGTCTACTAAGTATTGTTCAGTCTCTGTCACTCACAGCAGCAGGTTGCTTACCAAGGAACAGAACAATAAGAACCATGATCATAGTAAAGAAGCATCTGTTCCAGTATGGAGATAACCAGTTCCATATTCTCCAGCTGAAAACTGAGCGCCACCTACAAAGTAAAGGGACACTGTGAGTGTAACGTAATATACAGTAGATTTACACAGAAAGGACATGCATGCACTCTGCTGGTGATTTGTGTGAAGTGTCTCCTTCATTTCCCTTATTTTCAATCAAACTCTTGCACAGGAAGCTGAGTTGCTGAACGAACTTTTGAATATATTTTGGGTTTGTGTGTTAGATTGCAGTACCTCCGTGCTGATATGAAGGGTATACACAAGATGAGGTTGACTGCTATCTCTGCATAGAGGAAGAAAGCCACGGCCGTCCACTGGATAGTCATTGTGACCGTGGTCTCCTGAGGAGATTAACATGTTTAATTAACAGACCTGGACTGCATATTATAAAGTTTTACACTGCAAAAAAATATCTCTCCATATCCTTCTATTTATTCTTTAAATAAAAGCAATTACATTCAGTTACAATAACTATCATTCCTCCCAAACAAGTGGCAGTGGAAGTCAATGAACATGCAAAAATACTTCTATTTATTTACTGTTTGATTAATCGGTTTGAGTAATTTTTTAAGAAAAAAAGTCAAACTTCTCTGATTCCAGCTTCTTAAATGTGAATATTTTCTGGTTTCTTTACTCCTCTGTGACAGCAAACTGAATATCTTTGAGTTGTGGACAAAAAAAGACATTTGAGGACGTCATCTTGGGCTTTGATCAACATATTTTCTCCATTTTCTGACATTTTATCGATCAAACAACTAATCGATTAATCAAGAAATAATCAACAGATTAATCGACAATGAAAATAGTTGTTAGTTGCAGCCCTTGTGCTACTGTTATATGGTAAGGTGACTTTTACACACAAATGTTTCTGTAGGCCGACTACATAAAACAGGCTGCGGCAGGCATTCATAGCCCATTTACTATTTATAGGCTTTTACCTCTAAATCTATTATTACTCTTCAGCATTAGTATCATTGTGTTTAAGAGCAGGAGTTGGTCAATCAAAGCAATAAACAGAGTTGTTGGCTTACCAGACAGAAGTTGTGTGATCAGAAGAAAGGGAGAGTCCAGACACGCATGTGCTCACACACACTCATAACAGCTGCTGGTGAGCATTGGAGGAGCTAACAGCCCTAAATAAATCTCTGCAGGCTAGTTGACATCATTGGTCAGCCCCTTTGGATTTGTTAAAGATCACAAACTGACCAACAGCTTTGTTTACAGTCTACTGAATGAGTGCCACATTTGTCCTTTTTTTTCTCTTTTCTGCACCAGTGTTTTATTCCTGGTGTGTGAGCTTTGTGTTTGCTGATGTCTCACATTTCATGTCCTGGTACAAAAATAGTCATGTGAGGGAGGGACACTTAGCCTTTTTATTTACATAATAATAAGGGCTGTCAATCGATTAAAATATTTAATCGTGATTAATCGCATGTTTGTCCATGATTAATCGCGATTAATCACACATTTTTTATCTGTTCAAAATGTACCTTAAAGGGAGATTTGTATAAGGTATTAGGTCAGAGGTCAAGTTTGGAGCGTTATTTAACCTCCTTCGCAACAATGACATGGTTGTTACCGATGGATTCTTTTGGGAAAGATTGATCAAAAGATTGATTGTGTTAATGCGTTAAAGAAATTAGTGGCGTTAAAATGAATTTGCGTCAAAGCGTTATTATGGCGTTATCGTTGACAGCCCGAATAAGGATTAAGCCTCGGTTTTTGATAATTATCACAAAACCTCTAAAATAAACAAGCAGACTTCATTTTTTCAATATTTCTTTGGATGTGCTGACTTTTCTGTCTGACTGGGCATTTTCTGCACAGAAGAAACCAAACAGAAGTCCACAAGAGGGCGATGTTATCTGATGACACAATACAGCTTTTGCACAGGAAGCAGGAAGTCCTGTATGTTTTGCAGTTATTGCAGCGAATTCAATCCAAATATTCCCAGTGTGTCAAGGAGATATACAGACAGTGTGGATAACGGGCTCAGTTTACACAGCAGCTGGATATAAATAGTTGTCACTGAAATAGCAGATATTGGCTCATTCATTACAAAAAGACTCAAAAGGATTGCTCTTTTTGTGCGCCTTTTAAAAAGGAACACAAACAGCTTGCTCATCTTGCTCACAAACATATAAATTGCATGTTGCACATCAACAACAGAGACTGAGGGAATTCAGCCTTCAGTACACTCTTCTTCCTTCTGAATAATGAGGGTGTATTTTCCCCCCCTCTCCACTGTATTCAGCTTGCAGAATGTATTCACACGGGCTTCCTCTGTGAAAGAGACTGATAGCTGCTATCCCTCTTTTGACTGCGTGTCTCAGGAGTGCTGAGGAGCAAACTGTTTACAGCTGCACCCTGTGATAGCTTTTTGAGAGTGGCCAAATGACTGTGGCAGAACTGAATGTGCTTTGATTGCTCTCGTCTCCGCACCATCTCAGAGGTCGCAGCTCAGGAGACTGAAGAGTCATTACAGCAAAATGCCTGCAATAAGCAGATGGTCCGGCTACGGTGACAGTGTGCTTTGATGGAGAGTTGTAACCTGAGAGCTCCATCCATTTTTATTTAATGCCCGTCTATACACATTTGACAGGTACAGTAGTCAATGTGACAAAGCATATGGACTTCATAAATGCTGTCTTAAATATTATATAAGATTGTTTTCATTGGGGCTGTCAAAGTTAATGCAAATTCATTTTATTGTCACTAATTACTTTAATTAACACATTAACGCAATCGATGTTTATGAGGTTGAAACTAGAAAACCTAAGGAATCCATTGGTACCAACAATGTCATACTACTGTACCTTGTAGGGAAGGAGGTTAAATAACGCTCCAAAGTTACGCTTGATTTTGGTGAGGAAAAACTGGCATGGCCATTTTCAAAGGGGTCCCTTGATCTCTGACATCAAGATATGTGAATGAAAATGGGTTCTATGGGTACCCACGAGTCTCCCATTTACAGACCTGCCACTTTATGATAATCACATGCAGTTTGGGGCAAGTCATAGTCAAGTCAGCACACTGACACACTGACAGTTGTTGTTGCCTGTTGGGCTTGAGTTTGCCATGTTATGATTTGAGCATATTTTTTATACTAAATGCAGTACCTGTGAGGGTTTCTGGACAATATGTGTCATTGTTTTGTGTTGATAATTGATTTCCAGTAATAAATGTATACTTACATTTGCAAAAAGCAAGCATATTTGCCCACTCCCATGTTGATAAGAGTATTAAATATGTAACAAATCTCCCTTAAAGTTACATTTTGAACAGATAAAAAAATGTGATTTTTCACGAATAAATATTTTAATCGATTGACAGCCCTAGTTTTCCTATAATGTTGTTTTTGTTTGCACAAACTCCTGTCTGCTCTGTGATCCCAGGAGATCCCTGCCAGCCAGCAGAGAAAATATATCGAGTGTTTTGAGAGTAACATGGGGTCTACACAGATCTGTCTGTGCCCAGTATACCTCCACAGAGAGGCGTCCATACACTTCTCTCATGTAAATCAGAGCTCCTCACCATGTCCCTGAGGAGCGGCACAATACCTTGCAAGGGAAACTCATTTCAGCTGCCTGTATCCTTGGGTCTTATCATTCCAGTCACTACACAAACTTGTGACTAAAGCTGAAGGTTGGTACATGAATCGACTTTTAAATTGAGAGCTTTGCCTTCAGGCTCAGGTGCTTTTGTCACTATAATGGCCTTGCATCCCTCACCTTGTTGCCCTCATTTGTGAACAACTCAGTCGACATGTCCATGTGTGCCCACATGGGTTGGGACCATCATGAGCTCGATATTGGTCACTAATGGTGCTTGAGTGGACTATACCTGTGGGACCCGTATGAGCAAACACCCCCAGGTGCCACAAAAGTGTCTTGTTTCGTTCACTTACTTACAAAAGTTCCTTCAAAGTGCACTTTCCTACCCACATTTCCCAGCCTAAGTCAGTATTATTTCCTCTCCTTTACAGAAAATGCCTGAGCAAAGGCCAGCCTCCACTCTTGAGACATCTACAGTAGTCCATGACCTTAAGAAAAGAGCTTTTTTTTAAAAAAAAAAACCATGTAATTATTAATTTTATACATTTAACACATTGTACATATGGCTGGTGGATGAAATAATAATAATTAAAAAAAATCCTTTGAAAATAAAGAGCTAAACATAAAGTTAAAAAGGATATAGATTTACAATGGAAATATAATGAAGTAAATAAATAAATAAATAAAATTAAGAAGGTCACAAACATAAAACAGAGTACAGCACACATTCCTCGCAATAGATTAGTTGTTTTTACTCTAACTTCACACATCCAGAGCCTCTTCAATGTCACCATTTTTTAAAAATTCCTAAAACCTTTCCCAGATGTCATAAAACTCCGAATCTTTATTCCTAACTATATATGTGAGTTTCTCAAGAGCCAAACTTGATGTTAAGTTTTTCAACCAGTGGCTAAGAGAGGGGCAACCAACATTTTTCCAACACAGAGCAATCGAACTCCTGGTTTGCAGTAAATATAGGTCAACCATTTTTCGTTCTCTATTAGTTAGAGAGCAATCATCTGGATAAATGCTTAATATACATAGCTTAGGACTTAAAGGTATTGGAGAAGAGGTCATTTGAGAGATATATCGTGTCACAGAAGCCCAAAAGCCCGAATATTACACTTAGACTACTTACACTAGCATTGGTCAGGAATATTAGGATCAAATTTGTTTAACATTACAGGGGTGATGTACGTTCTCATGGTCCAAATATATTGTATTAATCTCTTAACAAGAGCTTTTGCCTCAGTTTGTACTTTTTCTGGCATGTTGGTATCCGGGCACACAAGCTGGGGGCTTGTGAGTGAGACCTGAGGACATACCTACTGCACAAGAGGCAAAATTCAAGCACAATGTTCACACAGAGGGAGAAGAGACAATGAAATCATGTACACAGAGGGAGAATGAGACAATGAAACCATGCACACAGAGGGAGAGTGTGACAATGAAACCATGCACACAGAGGGAGAGTGAGACAATGAAACCATGCACACAGTGGGAAAAGAGACAATGAAACCATGCACACAGAGGGAGAGTAAGATGGACATTATTCACACACAGGAAGAAAGACAAGAGGTGAAGTTGAGTCTCCTAGAGGAAGGCACCAACAGCCAAGGTGGGATTGCTTGGCCATGTTGTTGCTTTTGTAGCTCGTAGTGTGAACATAGCTTTTGCCTGCTAGACCTAGCTACATAATGGGGGTCCTACTCCCCCTAGACAAGGTGAGGTGGCTGACTTTATATGTGGCCTTTTCAAAGGAGTCAGTGGATTTCTCTTTGCCTGCAACACATTTACAACCCCCACCTGAGCTGAATGACACAGACAAGGTCAGAGGTCACTTTTTGCACACTTAAGATGTGATATATTACCACTACATATTGAAACAGGGAGATACAGAGGTATAATTGAAGACGAAAGACTGTGTCAATATTGTGAACTAAATGAGGTTGAGAACGAAATTCATTTTATTTTGTCTTTTATATCATGATTTACGACAAATATTATTTAAAAAAGTTCATGTTCCTGGTTTAGATTTGTGCTTAGGGGGACTGTGTTTGCATATCTGTAATTGTATATATGTTGCATTTCCATTGTGGGATTTATCCTAGAGCATTATTTGTGGGAGGTTCATGTTCATGATTATGTTTGCATGATGCTGGTGTATTGTGCTGTTAGATGATGGTGGGCTAACATGCTGGAAGGTTTGATTTGTTGTTAGTTCTGCAGTAGGCAGAATATTTTTGGCATCATTGAGCAAGAATTCCATAATAACCTTTCAGCATATTGTAATTCAAGTGTTCTGAGAGAAAACTAGACTTCTGCACCTCCTCATGGCTCTGTTTTCAGGCTTTAAAAAAATCGAGCCTGTGACGGGAGACTTTGGCCAATCACAGGTAATTTCAGAGAGAGCGTTCCTATTGGCTGTGCTCCGGTTGGTGGGCGGTACCTGGTAGTTCCTCAACTGATCTCAACATGGCTGCCGGGTCACAAACTTTCTCATTTTACAGCTAAACAGTACACTACAAGATGTTTCTGAAAACATATGAGGTGAGAAATAGGCATTAAAGTAACAGAATATTGATTCATATTTGATCAGCGCTGCCTAGTTTGACCGTTTGATCGGAGTTCACAAGTGATTGACAGCTGCTCAGAGACGGCAGGCTCCAGCTCGGCTCTGATTGGGTGTTTTCCTCCGGTCTGTGAAATCTTGCAGATGCCATTAGGAGAAGTGGAGGACACCGGAGGACACCGGAGGACACAGAGGCACATGATTTTTTTCAGATTACCTGTCTCATGCACTACTGTCAGGATGGAGTGACCGTTTTATAAAAATAACTTTTTTCTTTTAATCATATTTGCTCCAATCTACCTACACCAGCTTTAATATTTCCCATCTTTTTTACACTATTGGTATTATTCAACTTTTCAATGATATCCATACAAATTAAACCCATTCCTAGCAAAGCTGAAACACGAGTCAGCAGGATATAGTGACCATTGTATAAATATAACTTTTTTTCATCATATTTGCTCCACTTCTACCCACTGCAGCTTTAATGTGTCTGACTAAAGGATGGGTTATGTAAATGACCAGACACGAAAATAATTCATTCATTCATTCATTCATTCATTCATTCACTCACTCACTCATTCACTCACTCACTCACTCACTCACTCACTCATTCATTCAGACATCTGCAAGTCTAAAACCAGGGCTGTAATTCCCGTCCTTGCCTGTTGGTGCCGCATGTGTAGAAGTGCAGGTTAGAGGCTAATTGCTGGAGTTACCAGCCGCAGGTGTGTGAAGACGGATCCAGTCAAACAACCACCAGTCTTTGTTAGGTTTTCTCTGGATCTGCACCGCGAGGATAGCCTTGGATTCATGAACTTTAATAACACCGGACGAAACAGAAAGGTTGCGTTGCATTCCGCTCTGGAAGTGATCACAGACGTCGTATACAGATTGTGAAGTTAAAAGACTCGGACTATCAGCCGGATTGAAGCCCATCAACTGAGAGAAATATTCTGCTACTTAGACAGGTAGCTAATCAATGTATTAGTGTTATTTATAACCAAGATGTAGACATTGTAAGTGTAAATATTGTTTAGATCTTAACTTCTGTCATACACTACATTACACAGGCTAACGTTACTTGATGTTGTTGCCCTGGTAGCCGTTTGTTGGACCTGACGTCATGACGTCGCTGCGTCATCTTGATGACGTTTCCACATTTGTCTTGTAAAATGTGTTCCTCTAATGTCAGTATAAAGCAGAGCTGTAAAGTTATCACAGTTATGGTTAGGATCGTGTAAATATTGTCATTCACTACATATAGGCTACTTGATTGTTGCCCTCATAGCAGTTTGTTGGACTTGATCATATGCTGTGTAGGCTAACTGCATTATATTGATGAGGTTTCCATATTTGTCTTTCAAAATGTGTTCTTCTAATGTCATTATAGAACAGAGCTGTGAACTCATCATGATCTGGACTCTCCCTCTTCTCTTCTGATCGTGCAACTTCTGTCTGGTAAGCCAACAACTCTGTTTATTGCTTGGAGTAGATTGATCACCTCCAACAACAGAATGAGCCGATGCTAATATAATACTAATGCTGAGGAGTAAGAATAGATGTAGAAGTAAAAGCCTATAAATAGTAAATGGGCTATGAATGCCGGCTGCAGACTGCCTGTTTTATGTAGTTGCCCTACAGAAACATTTGTGTATATAAGTCACTCTACAATATAAGAGTAGCATCAGGGCTGCAACTAACAATTATTTTCATTGTCGATTAATCTGTTGATTATTTCCTCGATTAATCAATTGGTTGTTTGGTTTATAAATTGTCATAAAATGGTGAAAAATGTCGATCAGTGTTTCCCAAATCCCAAGATGACGTCCTCAAATGTCTCTTTTTGTCCACAACTCAAAGATACACAGTTTACTGACATAGAGGAGTAAAGAAACCAGAAAATATTCACATTTAAGAAGCTGGAATCAGAGAATTCTGACTTTTTAAAAAATTACTCAAACTGATTAATCGTTTATCAAAATTGTTGGTGATCAATTTAGTAGTTGACAACTAATCGATTAATCGTTGCAGCTCTTGTTAGGATATAATTCATAGACAGTGAATTTCTAGAAATAGCCATATTATTCTAAAGTTTGTACTAGAGCCCATCTGATTTTGAGGCTGATACTGATGTCAATATTTGAGCGTGAAATTTATGAATGGGAATATTTAGTCTGATATTCATTTTTTGATAGCCTATATTGTGCTGACCCTGAGCAGATCATTTAACAGTTGAACCGTAAACTCCTCAGTGCTCTCTGGTGGGCGTACTATGTAATGACATCTTAGTACTGCAGTTTCTTGCTACTTATCAGCACATTTCCCCGTACTGGCCTCCCTTCACTGCCTCCCTGTGCGTTTTAGGATTGATTTAATTGTTTGCCTACAAATCATTAAATGGGCTAGCTCCAAACTATCTCTCCGACCTTTTACCACCATACATCCCATCAAGGTCACTCAGGTTAGCCGACCAGCTGCTCCTTGTTGTCCCTAGATCAAGGTTGAACCACAGGGGAGACCGCATGTGAGGCTGGCCCCTACACTGCCTGTTTTTAACATTTATATAATCTGACTTTATAACTCACTGTGAGAGTTGCGTTTCTACAGTATTCAGTCCTCTGTCTTTTAAACATGTCTTATGTGTTTTTACTTTGTTGTTTTTATGGTTTTTGCTATATTATGATCGTACAGCACTTTGATCAACTGTTGTTGTTTTTAAATGTGCTTTACAAATAAATTTGGATTGGATTTATATTATCGGCCAACATACAATATATGCAGATACAATATATCTGTGATAATCTAATATCAGCCAGTGCTCGTAGTCAGGCTCTTGTCTGAACCATTATGGAGACTTGAATCTTTGACTTGGACTCTAACCCAGTGACTTGAAACTTATTGACTTGGACTTGTTAAACAGAACAATAAAACCCAGACATTTACATCTGGTTATTTTATCTTTTTGGACTATAAATAGACAATATTAAGAATTTATGAATGGGTGAATGCTGACATGTAGTGTAGAGCGCTTTGAGTGGTCCGAAGACTAGAAAAGTGCTATATAAATGCAAGTCCATTTACCATTTACAACTTACATCATTCTTTTTAAGGGGAGACACCCCAGGTGAAGATGGTAAAAAAAAATATCTAATAGATATTGCCATGAAACTTGTCCAGTTGATTACTTGCATTAAGACAATTATTTTTTTTTGTATGAAAATGCATGTTTAAATATGCAAATGAGTCATTATCTTGTTAAAAATTTGCTAATTTGCATACATTTCCAGAACAAATCTGAACATTGGAAAAAGACAGATTCAAAAATTGTTGTTTCATTTTATTGACATATTAGAGTCAAAGGTTACAGGTTTTTACAGAGGGAAAATCTCTTTGTATCACTCCTTAAATCAGAAAATACTGTCAACAGCCATAAAAAATCAAATTACGCCATGTTTTTAGGAATAAAATATCATATAAATCAGGCTATGAATGACATACTGTATGAACAAATCCATCTGTAAAAATCTGAAATCTGAAACTGGAAAGCTTGGTGGATGTAAGTGTTCCTGAAGTGGAGATTTCTGGCTCAGAGTCTGAGAAAAAAACAATTTTAGAAAATGGCCTTTAAAGATATGTAATGTAATATTCCATACATTTTGCAAGACACTACAGGTGAATAGGGTAAAAACCTTTAACTACCAGATAACACAATGAAACTCCCCAGTTGATTACTTACTTTAAGACAATTATTTTTTGTATTGCAAGTTTTCTGAAATTTCATGTTTAAATATACAAATGAGGCATTATCTAAAGCTAACTTTTTGGTGAATTTAGGAGAAATTTACAGACGCAAAAAGACAAAGAAGTAAAATAAACACCTAAATGTGTATTTTTGATGTTTTCTTTCCACTCGTCTGAAAGAAGATATGTTATGGAAGCAAATTAGCCCAAAATCTCACAAGTGCATGAAAAAGAACAAACTAACTGTATCCCGTCAGCAGCTAAACAATGACTGAACTCTTTTAACGCTTGTTGCAACCCTACATTAAGCTAGCTACAGCTACATATACTAGAACAGACCATTAAGCATCAACAGGCAAATGTTACAGTTTTTTCCTTTTGTATGTTGTGTAATAAATCTCTGTAGATGTGGAGGATATGAGTGATTTTGAGACTGAGATTGCCAAACTCAGTGGGTGTGTTTCAGTTTGAACAATGTCTCTTATTTGGATTATGATATATAGACTGTGTTTGTTGTTGTATAATGAAATAAGGTCAAATGATGAATTCACAGTATATTACACCCTTGCTGTATGGACTGTTTCCCAGCAACGCTATTTCAAGATGCGCGTACAGATAGGGGGCAGAAAACAGAGTTTCACAGAGAGCTGCGGTAGGAGGAGTTGAAGGGAAGTTGTTGTGCGGTTAACTGTGCGAATCACAAAAATGTTGGGTGGGAAATGGAAATGTTAGTTCACACTCCTTTTCAGCACACAGAGTGCATACTTACATGCGTCCAGGGATCTGGTCAGATCTCCCGGAGGAGAAGTTTTTTTCCCCAGAAAGTGGTGCAGGAAAAACATCTGGTTTAACGTAACGCAGCACACTGTTGCTGCATGTTTATGGCTAGTTTAATTATAGGAGCAATATTTTGAGTGTGCGACATGGTGAAATCTAGTATTTCAGGTTTTATAGAGAAGGCAGACTGAGAATTTGGATAGAGGATGAATCACTTCATATCATGTTAGTTGGAGCTGCAGGATCAGCTGTCTATACTGTACGTGGCATGCCGTAAGAATAACTAAAAAGTGAAGATAAATGTCCAATACAAATTTATTTAAAAAAGAATGGTTTCCCACCAGTTGCACTAATATTAAAGGGTAACTTCGGTATTTTTCAACCTGGACCCTATTTGCCCATGTTTTTGTGTCTAACTGACTAATGGGGACAACAATTTCTGAAATTGGTCCAGTATTGAGAGAGACCGCTGTAGACAGCTGCTCACAGGCTGAGAAATAATGTTTAATTAGTTATGTTTAATAAATTGGTAAGTTTTAAATGAATTGCCCAGCCATAAGAAGAAGACGGTTGCAAATCAGAGCTGTAGAGTGCCCACCCTCCAAAATTGACCCACAAACTGAAAGTGAAGTGATTCAAACTGCTGAACGTTTTATCAGGTTTCTACCTCTTTAGTTTCAGCTCAATGTTGGCAGCACTACAGAATTTAAAGTATGGAGGAAATGCACATTGTGTAGTCATTGTTAAGTTCTCTCCTTATTCTCTCCTTACTTTTTATTAAAGAGCCCGCTAGTGCTCACCTTTTGTTCTGACGATTCAACCATAATGAGTTTTAAGTCCATCCAAGCCCAACATCGTCTATGCATAAATTGAATGGGACCTTTACTTCAGGAGCCCTGGACACTCAAAATAACTTCTGCCGCTTTGCAATTCCATTGTGAAACGAGCACACTTGGAGGAGAATGGAATCTATTTAAAAAGTAATAGTCTCTTTTGGCTTTAATAATACAAATCGTCACCATGTAGCTTTGCATACTCCAGCTGCCAGGCTGCGGTAGTGAGCTCTGTTGTGGTGGACCCATTCACATCTCTCCGTGTGGAGAGAAGAGTCATCAGCAGACAGTAGGGAGAGCTGGAGGGCAGCAATCTCCTCTCTGCTGGCTCCCCTCGCACACACTGTGGTTGACACTCTGTCACTGCCTGATAAAACAATTGGACTGACACATAGCTGCGTGCACATGCTGTATGGGCATAGCTGCACATGCTGGAGTAGAATAGATGCGCACACACACAATCCCACACTGACTGGCAGGTGCACACACACACAGGGACTACCGGGCATTCAGCCATGGCGGCACTTCTGACTTCTTTTTGTCCTTCACGTTTTTGGTTTAGTGAGATAAGAATGTGCTCGTCGGTCCCTTTGTCTGAGCCACAAGGATGATGATTCACAATATAATAGCACTTGGGCTGTCAATCGATTCAAATATTTAATCGCGATTAATCGCATGATTGTCCATACTAAATCGTGATGAATCACAAATTCATCGCACATTTTTCATCTGCTCAAAATGTACCTTAAAGGGAGATTTGTCAAGTAGTTAATACTCTTATCAACATGGGAGTGGACAAATATGCTTTTTGCAAATGTATGTAAATATTTATTACTGGAAATCAATTACCAATACAAAACAATGACACATATTGTCCAGAAACCCTCACAGGTACTGCATTTAGCATAAAAATGTACTCAAATCATAATATGGCAAACTCAAGCCCAACGAGCAACAACAGCTGTCAGTGTGTCAGTGTGCTGACTTGACTATGACTTGCCCCAAACTGCATGTGATTATCATAAAGTGGGCATGTCTGTAAAGGGGACACTAGTGGGTACCCATAGAACCCATTTTCATTCACATATCTTGAGGTCAGAGGCCAAGGGACCCCTTTGAAAATGGCCTTGCCAGTTTTTCCTCGCCAAAATTTAGCGCAAGTTTGGCGCGTTATTTAGCCTTCTTCACGACAAGCTAGTATGACATGGTATGGATTCTTTAGGCTTTCTAGTTTCATATGATGCCAGTATCTTCACTCTAGCTTTAAAACTGAGCCCGCTACAACCTAAAAATCGCAAGTTGCGTTAATACGTTAAAGAAATTAGTGGCGTTAAAACAAATTTGTGTTAATGCATTATTATCGCGCTAACACTGACAGCCCTAAATAGTACATTTCATCAAAATTCTTACACACTAAACAGTCTCTATAACAGTGATAACATAAGCATTTCTTGTGCTGTGGCCAATTTGTCTTCATAAAAATATATATTTTTTAAATTATTATTATTATAATAATACTACAACAATATTCTCTACTTTGGCATGCGTGTTAAGTTCCCTGTTCACTCCCTAGGATTAATTTGTTCTCTGATGACTGGATAATAAAGGAGAGCACTTCACGTGTCATTAAAAGTCTGCTCTCGCCTGATACCGATAGAGAACAGTAATCTATACACAGCATTGATTCAACAGCACACTGGTTTGTTTTTTTTCTCCAGTACCACACAGTGATGCCATTAAGGTCATAACAGCAGGTAGAGGTCATACTCCATTGTCTGCCCTTGATTCCTGGTTTCTACCTGAGCCGTAGATTTTCTTGTACAGAGATTATAGGTTGTATATCAGAGTTGTATATCTCCCCTCTCTGTGAAGTGTCCCTCCATCTCTCTACAGCAAATGTGGCTTGGTGAGAGTAACATTTGGAAAATGACCACAAGCAACAATTTGTCAAGCTGTGCTGGCTGGTGTGCTCAATTCACTTTCTTCTTCTCTACGATAGCAGAATTACAGTTGAGTGTTCGCTGACCTAATGCAATAGAGGCTCCATACGGACAGAGTAATGTAATTTCCAAGGCTTTTATTCTGTGTCTGCGGCTGGATAGAGAGGAGCCCTGAAGAGATGGCATCTGAATTGGGTATGGCTGCGAGCGAGAGAGGGAGGGACATAATGTATGTGATAGGGACAGCAGTAAATATCAGCCTTGATGTGGAGTATAGGGGAGAAGGAAAAGGACACATCAGGGTCAAGTGATTCTGTAATGCGGCTCACGGTGAAGCCTCATTGAACCACTGTTATTGAGTATGGTAGTATATTGACCTATTTTTTTCTCTGCAGGTCACCTCAGGTTAGAGGTGTAGTGGCGGCCTGCTAAACTATTCAATATGCTAACCAGCGATGCTGACCTTGAGATGGCAGCCATTCAGAAATGTCTACATTAATGAAAGTGTTCCCATGTGCTAAATGAAACCTGAAACCACACAATCAATATAGTAGCAATCATAACAATAAAGTAGGGCTGTGCAATAGAACGATATATATATATATAAAAACGTCAAAACAATATAAAAATGCCTGTCGTATACATTTTTCTATATCGTTTCTATCGCAATATAGCCTAGACCTATTTTCTCTATAATTTCACTTAAAACTTATGTTCATTTTGCACTCAAGTTCTCAAAATGAGAAAAAACTCAAGTATCTAATTCACACAGGAGTAGGCTATGCAAAAATAGGCTTTACCATGTGGTTATTTCATATACTGTAGTCTATTTATTTATTGAATTGCCAGAAAACCTGCTATATCGTGATATATATCGTTATCAAGATATGAAATGCCCTATATCATGATAAAAGATTTTGGCCAATAGTCCAGCCCTACAACAAAGGTAGATGATACTATCTTCAGCTGAGTTCACAGTTTAAACATGAATGCTAATGCTTGCCCCTCAAAATATTGGATTATTTGGAATTATATACAGAATAAAAAGGAAAAAGAATACACCTGAGATGAGACTGACAGTGTAAATTGTACTGCATTTGTGTAAGTTATCAGTAACATGCTAAACAGGGCATGTTTATGTTCGTCATGTTGATTTTAAGTAGGGATGCACCGATCCAACTTTTTCAGTCTGGATACCAATAGCAATACCTGGACTTTGGGTATTGTCCGATACCGAGTACCGATCCGATACCAGTGTTAATAATAACATATAAGCCTCACTTTGTGGAAGTGACTGGGATCATTCTTTTATGTGTGAGGCAACATCAGGCTTGACTTAAACATTGCTTTCCTAACTTCGTATAACTATATATAACTATATATATATATATATATATATATATATATAAAACTATATATATATATATATATATATATATATATATATATATTTATATATATATATATATATATATATATATATATATATATATATATATATATATATATATATATATATATTTATTTATATATATATATATTTATATATATATATATTTATATATATATATATATATAGTTATATACACACATTCTTTTATGTGTGAAGCAACATCAGGCTTGACTTAAACATTATATTAGTGCGCACACTGACTTATTAAAATTATATATATATATATATTTACTGAAGTTATTTTATTATTAAAATAATAAAACGTTCAACAGCAACTTGGTAAGAAAAACTTCAAAATTAACAGGAATTACAATTCAAGTGTGAACCTTTTTAAGTTAGCAACAAATTGGTCAAACTTGAACAGGAATTAAAAATCCAGTATATAATGTACATAGTATATAAACATAGAACTGAATTGAATAGATCAGCTCCATTGTCACCAATACCTGATCCAGCTATTTGAGTCAGTATCGGCCAGATATCCGGTCCGGTATCGGTGCATCCCTAATTTTAAGCTTCATTAACCTGTATTTTAACCTGTCCTTAATAAGCTAATTAACTTGAAAACCAAGAATATGTCTAGGCTCTGTTGCATTTTCTTTGCCTTGGATGGTCAGTATCAACAATTGCTAAATGTAGCTTTAAAATGAAATTCATCATGATAATGAGACTGAGACAAAATTGAGGTCACCGATCATTGCCTAATGTCCCCAACAACATTTTACAACATATCCCAAAGCTCTGGATAATGTTTTGGAACAGATCCAGCTCTTAAGCTGAATATTTCAAGGGCATACTGGAGCACTTTTAGCAGCTATTTGACAGAAATATGCTATTTTAAGTGAAAGTGCATCCACTCTGATCTTGAATCAGTGTTATTTGTGGCGTAAGAGACTCAGACTTCTGTTGTTTTTCTCCAGTTGGAGAAGCTACTGAGCCAGTCGGTGCCTTTATAGACTGGACCAAGGTTGGAAAAGTCATCTAACTGTGTCAGAGCCAGAATCCAAACAAATATAGCAACAAGCATTGATTTAAAAAAAGGTGGAGCTATCGAGCCTGTAAATTAAACTGACTAAAAACAGTTCTCAAGTGAGAACACCGTCATGCATTGAAGGCATTTCTTTAAAGGAAATTAGTTTTTTGCCATTCTCCCCAAGAGAAAAACTTTAATACTTCAAAAGATCCAATACTTATTGTTGTTTCTCCCTTGATGGCCTTAACACTAGGACCACCATGGCCCATGCCATTTAACGTTGTGGTCCCAAAATTTGAATTACTCCTTTATTGTATATATGATATTTTTACCTCCTTCCCTGACTTTTCCTGAATACTTAGTCTGCACATGCCTGTATTTTCATAATGATAGTATGACATTTAGAAAACTAAATAAATGTGTTTTTGTTTTTTGTTTTTTATGACAAAAGCCCCCTTTAGTCGCCGATTAACGTTGGTACTCTCCTCCGGCAGCCAAATTGAGGCCTTTGCATAATGGCTGTATAAGCGCATTGAGACAATGAATGGGACAAAGAAACTAATTTGCAAGCCAATATTCACTCACATGCACTTGTAATCACGCTATGTTATGAAAGTCCACAGAATGTCCCATTTGTGCGTATACGCATATATAATTAGGCCTTTACCAAATAGTTCGAAGCTTCATTCATAACGTTGACATTTGAATTATTATTTTTAATAACATACAGAAACATTGCGTGCAATAGTTCTCTCTCTCTCTCTCTCTCTCTCTCTCTCTCTCTCTCTCTCTCTCTCTCTCTCTCTCTCTCTCTCTCTCTCTCTCTCTCTCTCTCTCTCTCTCTCTCTCTCTCTCTCTCTCTCTCTCTCTCTCTCTCTCTCTCTCTCTCTCTCTCACACATGATGAGTAATGAGGATAAAGTTAAAGAAGGCTTGTCATGTAGCGCGCTGTGCACAGTGGCAATAAAATGATAAATAGTTCAATGAACATTGGTCTGTATGTTGCAAAAGCGTCATCTAACATCAATGAACATGATAAACTCGACACTAACTGCTCCTGTCCAGAACTCAAGCACCATCAATTTCGGCTGAAAATGACATCAAGAGAACAGATCCATCAGTCTCAGTGATAAGTGAGAGCAAAATACCAAACAGAAAATGACAAGAAAAAAGAAGCGAATGTCTGAATAATGCAGTGTTAACAAAATGGCAGTTCAGTCAGATCATCAGGCCATCTTGGTTGTGCTTGAAAGGCCTTTGCTTTTGTAACCTCAGGATGGAAACAAATTGTGACCTCAAAGTCTAGTTAGTGTAAATAGTACTGGACTTTATTGGAGGGTTAATTTTAGAAGGTGATCAATACAAATGATTTGAGCAGAGATCTACATTATGTATTCAGGAGTGGAACATAGCTGGTATAGTATCATTGTTAGATTGGTAACAGGAATACATTTGTATATTGATACCCCACCTTTGAAGTTTGCCTTCTAAAAGTTGTACTCATATGTTTGTTAAATGTATCCTCTGGCGCGATGTTTCATCTCATAGGTCATTCCCCCCCCCCCCCCCCCCCCTGTCGGCTAATCTGTTGCTGGCTGTCATCCCATCTCCACTCTCAATCACAGACATGCCCTCGAGGTACCGTGACATCCACACTGCCTGTTTACAGCAGGGTCATAAAGAACCTCGCCTGCATCAATATTCCCATATCAGCCCTCTCTGTTGTGCTACAAACCTCACACACACACACACACACACACACACACACACACTGGTCTGGCAGCCGAAGGAGCATCTGATCGAGGTTGTGTAATCTCTCTACTAGCCAACAGCCCTGTGCTCTCAGGATCTAAAGGGCTCTTCAATTTTCTACTGTACCTGAGACAGCAAAGGCGTAATAAGCTCATTACTGAGAGATACTGTGGAGTACAGTGCGCATATGCATTTGTGTGCCTTTTATGCATGCATGTGAATGGACTGCACAGTACATATCCTCATTTTAGAATGTAATCCCTGACCCAGGGATTGTAATGAAGAGAGCTGCCAGGCTAGCCGAGCATGGCTTTATATGCTAATGCATATTGTAACTCTGCATCTAGATTCAGCATTAGTGCGCACACTGCATGTAATAAGCTGACAGTTTTTTTTTTTTTTCTCCTATATTACAACTGAAATTCTTCTGCAGCTGTATGAATAAATTATTCCTACTTATTTAGGGCAAACTTTGTTCATAGATGAGTCGAGCCAAAAAATACAAGGCTGGCTGAATTATAATCTAGCAGCAGCAGCCACCTGGGAAATACAATTCCACTAGCTTTATTCCTTGATAAACAAAGCAGGACACGCGCTATTGGTAGACAATACACAGGCAGGGAAGAAGAACTTCATTATCTGTTATTGTGGATTGTAAACAGAATCTTTTATTAGGCTTTAAGATTTTTGCAGTAGTTCTTTATTGCAGTTATGGATTCGCTTATTTGGAGAGCATTGTTGTTTCGGCTAGGGTTATTAAAAACAGACAATTTGATAATACAACCATTTTCAACATTTTCCTTTAGTTTGATTAAATAACTCCTTTATGAAAACATAACATCTGAGGACTCACTTTGAGAATTAAAACAATATTTGTTTTTCATTGTGTTCAATATGTGCTCTCCCTGTTACAGTCCCTGTCCCGCCGTAAAGTCATGCTCAATTCATCAAACCAGAATAAGGCAACTGTAGATTTTCCATTTGGCTCAAAGACGTGACTGTTAAAGTAAAACAGACTAGGCTTTGATTACATCTGGTTTATGTCATACGAGGTGATGAGAGCCATGGTCTTCTGTTGTGTCTGAGGAATGCAAGTGTTCTTCCTTAACTCTAAAAGCAGTGATTGTGAACAGTACCCCCCCATAGCTTTCTCGGCTATAGCAACATAACATGCACTACTTTTGCTACTTCCTTTCCATTCCCGTCTCTCCGTGTTTGACCAGCCAGCTGCCTTCCCTCAGAGGGCTCCCTGGCAATAAGGTCAGTGGTCACGGGGGGATTGCGGGTCTGGTGTCGGAGCAAGTGGCATGGTGATGAATGGGAGTAATCTCACAGTTGTTACAGAATCACAAACACTTTACTTGGGGGGAGGGGAGAATAGGAAGCCGTTTTGCTGTGTTAGGTGAATGAACACGAAATTTATTATAAATAGACATATACATAATATTTCCTACGTCTCTCTCTCTCTATTTATATACCATGTTTACCCTATGCTGTACATGTATTATGTATGTACAGTGTATGTTGCTACCGTTACAAAAAGCCATGCAATATCTACAGTACAGTATATGGTGTATCTATGAAACCTACATTTGTTCTCAATAAATAGTAATAAATTATCCACCTCTTGTTTTTGTACATTCTATTGCACATATTATTTACATTACTGCTTTGGATTAACATTTTCCCTTTTTCATCATGACCTGATGTCAGTTGTAGCTGCTTTTATTGACCCTAAAGGTAAAGAGTTCCTTCACTCCACGTCCCCAGAAGACAGACATTTCTGTCGGGCATCTTTGTCCTCAAATGTCACCTTTTTGTTCCTCTTTGGGTCGATCCAGGAGTTGTGGATAATGGCGTTATTAGGGGTAGGGTCTGCCTCGATGATTGACACCACTCGCTTCTTCATCTTGCTTTTCAAGACTTTCTGGAACTTTTGCCTGGTGAAGGCGTAGAGTAGAGGGTGAAAGATAGTGGTCCCGTAAGCCATGACCAGGAAGCCCAGTCTCAACTTGACCATTAGGTCACTGGGGCCCACGCTCAGGATGACCGTGTTGAGCACCGTGATGGGCGTCCAGCACAGCAGGAAGGTGGACACAATCAGGAGGGACATCCTGAAAACCCTCTTTTGGCGCTCTCGCCTTTCTCTGTGGCGCTTCACAGCCCTGCGCAAGGCGATGATGACGGAGACAGAGGTGCGCATGCCCAGTACAGGCATGCGGCTGCCGCTGCTCTGGGACGCATCCGTTGCCTCTGGCTGCGACGTCATGGCTGTCATGGACGGACGCTTTTTCCTGCGAGCCTTCTTCTTCTGTGAGGCGTGGAAACGCGTGCCGATGCGAATATTGAGCGCCTGCAGGATCTTTGAGTAGGTGATGAGCATGACAACGGCGGTAAAGAAGAAAATAGGAATCTGAGCGAGCAGGTGGTAATAGAGGCCAAGTTCTGTGTAGTACTGGTTAGTGTGGACCACGTTTTCCATCGCCGTCTGGTTCAGATCGGCATGGCCCTGGGCGAAGAAGCCCACCTCAATAAAGGGTACGAGGAAACTAACAAAGGATAGCACCCAAATGGCAGCCAGCAGGGCCAGGGCGCGGCCCATTGTCAGCACCCGGTTGGCCGGTTTGACCGAAATGTCGTAGCGGTCGAGGGTGATGGCGAGCACGTTAGCAGCGGTGGCGACGCTGGCGAAGGAGACGCAGGCTTCATGGAAGCAGCAGACGAGCGCGGTGTCCCCCTCCAGGGAGAGCAGCACCACCACGATGGTGAGGGGGATGCAGCACACGCAAATTAGCACATCCAACACATGGAGGTTCATAGTGACGATGTTGCTGACGGAGCTAATGAGGTTCGACTTCATACAGTAGAGGGCGAGCACAGTGAGGTTGGAGCTCATGCCCAGGAGGATCTCCAGCATGAGGAAGCCAGTCAGGGAGACCTGGAAACTAACAGGATAGGGGTACGGGCTGGGGGTCGCCGGACTCATGGTGCGGCTGATGGGCTCAGTGTTGTCGGTGACCGTGACGTTGCTCATGGTGGCTTCTTGTTCCGGGCAGGGAAGGATATGCATTATCCTGCGTGTAGGCAGAAGAGAAGAAGAGAATTCATTAAGAAGTCTGTGCTTGTGCATCTCTAGAAAGTTGTACACACATCTGAGAAATCTTGTCAGACGTAATGCTGCCAGTTATGAAATGATAAAGGAAGCCATTTGAGTTTTAAATGAGAAATGCTGAGAGCAGACACTTTAATGGGGCTGTAACTTCTTTCCTGCCATGCCCTGCAGATTAGATTGTCTCACTACGCGCATGGCATGACTAACTAGTAACTATCTTGCTTCAATCAGCTTCTACTTCTGTTATCACCATCCTTGATCAGACAGTTGCATCCACAGCGGAGGCACGTAACAGAAACACTTTGGAACAAATTAAATTCTAATAACCTCATAGCCTTAATGGCTTAGTATGTTGAGGCTTTGTAGTGGCTTAGTCGTGGCTTAGTGTTCTTTTGAGCCTCTGCTGAACAGCACATTCAAGCTGACAGTTTTAATGTATTAGCATTTACCGTGTACCAGTGATTCTCAAAGTGGGGTACGGGGACCCCCAGGGGTCTGTGGCACTCTACCACGGGGTTTGTGAAAAGTTTTCAAATTCATTAATTTAAATCATCATGATATATATATATATATATATATATATATATATATATATATATATATATACTGCATATATTTTAACAAAAGGCTTCATAGTTCAACAAATAATATTCATATTTTTAAATCTACCATATAATAGTTTACAAATTACGTTCTAATCTAACAAATCTATTAGGGATGCACCGATTCCACTTTTTCAGACTCGATAGCGATACCTGGGTTTTGGGTATCGGCTGATATGGAGTACCGATCAGATACCAAGTACCGATCCGATACCAGTGTTTAATTAATGAGCTGTATGCCTCACTGTGTGGAAGTGACTGGAATCATTCTTTTATGAGTAAGGCAACATCAGGCTTAACTTAAACATTGCTTTCCTAACTTTGTAAAACAAATTGTAACAAATAAATGCATAGATATAAGTTTACTAAATTGGTATTTATTGTTAAAATATTAAATCCTGCACCAGCAACTTTGTAAAAAAATTTTCAAAATTAAGAGGAATTATAAATCAAGTGTAAACCTTTTTAATGCAGACACAAATTAGTCAAAACTTAAACAGGAATTCAAATTCCAGTATATAATGTATTTAGTATATAAACATAGAACTGAATTGAATAGATAGGTTCCATTGTCACCGATACCCGATCCAGCTATTTGTGTCAGTATCGGCCCGATATCCGATCTGGTATCGGTGCATCCCTACAATCTGTAACTCTTATAATCTACAAATAATACATATCTAGTAGGGGTGTCGCAATATACCGGTATTGACGATAACCGCGATATTTAAAAATGAAATATGGATATCATGTTAATAATACACATATGATAATGTAAATAATTGATATGTAAATAATCCAGCGCCTCTTAAATCATGCTTTTTAACAGTTACGGTTACAGACTCTCTCTCCCCCTCCCTGGACTCGTAATTAATTTGCCAAAAAAGAGACAAAACACACAATAAAAAAGTAAAAAATGAATTTGACTGATTGATAGCATTCTTATTGTTTTCAAATTTTCTATAGATATTGTGATATCGTTATTGTGAATTCTTTTGGTTAAGATAATCATGTAGTGAAAATCTGATATTGTGAAAGGCCTAATGTCTAATATCTTTATGGCACATTTCTCTTGTTTTGTTCTTTCACATATCAAAGACTATAGAAGTGTAAAAATAGGCTATGGGAAATTATTACAAGGGACATAAATGAGGGGGTCCCTGGTATATTCTCTGCTGTATACATCCTGAATATAGACCAGAGGTCATGAAGGCAAATTTAAGCCCCAATTGGTCAAGCATACTTGCAATGGTCCTTGGTAAGTTAACTTGTCATTCCTGACAGCATTTTAGTCATTGCTAAATTACAGGAGTTCATAACTGACAAGAATATTCTGCCAGAGGATTATGTTTACTTCATCACTAGCAGGCTGCCAACTCTGAGATGCACTTCAGAATACAAGATGTTTGTTCAGACAGGACTTCAATAATTGAAGGACTAGCGAGTATTTGAAACTGTAATAAATATTGGGTTAGGGGAGAAAAATCTACTCCAGAATAAATTGAAATAACTGATTAGCACATGCAATATTAAAATCATTCAACCTCCCCTAAAGAAATAAATCTGAATTGGGCTCTAGGTGACGTGGAAGAAACCAAATGATTTTTTTGTGATATTTACCCTTCCCTCCAGCACTATCTGAATACCAGGGCTGTGTAATCAGGCCATAGAGTCCATGTTGCATCCACAGAGACGAGCATCACATCCAAACATAGCCTGTGGAAAAGTGTCTCCGCTCCAGCAGAGCCCCCCAGCGAGGCTTTTCCTTTTCACTGCTCGTCCCTCCCAGAGAAGTTGACAGCCAGAAAAACACCTGTCCGTCTCGACAGAGATCGTCTATTGGCTGCCCAGCTTCTTCCTCCTGACCTCAATGGTAATGTAAGAAAGTTAAGGAATCAGCCACCTGCACTCAGTAGATTTCGGGGAATATAGGCTAATGTCCTCTACAGACTTTTTCTCAGATCTCTGTTCCGTTTGCTTTGTTGATGGTGGTGGGAGCTCTGATGGATGAGTGGAACGGGGATAAGATGTCGGAGCCACCTCCTGTTTATAATCTCATGGTATTCCCAGGCAGGAGAGACACAGCCAACCAAGAAAACAAAGAAACACAGACTCTTTCCCCTGTGCAGGGCTGGAATGTGCTGCTCATAGTACAATGATCCAAATCCTTGCTTTTTTTTGTCCTCAGTGAAAAGATAGTAGTCAGATCTGTAAATACATAAAAACAGTTACATCCATTAGCTTGTACTCCAAGAGGCAGTCAGTCGGCCATATAGATTCCCCAGTGTACACCATAGTAATGTCCAGAAAGTGTCCAGGAGAGGTCAGCGCATCCCAGCAGCATCCAGGCCCACGTTCCCCCCGTGGGAGCACTAATGGAACAGGCCTTCACTCTCCACCTTTCTCATCAGTCTCTGTACGCCCGGCTCCAGCCGCCATTGACATGTAAATCGAGCACAGGTCTCCAGTTTGCCCCTCCACATTCTTGAACCCTCAATCAGTGGAGATGGCGTGCCAAGAGCAGATTATTAGAGCGCATGTGTGTCCAATCACCATGACATGTGTGATCACTGAGACAACACCAGTATTTATATGTGCACGGGAGGGGGGGTTGATTCAGCAATTCAGGAGAAGGTCATCCTCATCAGGTAGTGTGAGCGAGTTCATCCAACAGAGAGCAGATTGGCAAAAAGATCCCAGACAAGAATTGGACTTCAGGTAGCAGGAGGTGCATACATCATCTGTCTGTCTTTCAATGCCACATCTTTCTCTCTCAGTGACCTGAAGAGAGAGAGAGAGAGAGAGAGAGAGAGAGAGAGAGAGAGAGAGAGAGAAAGGATGGGGTAATGGATGATGGAGAGAGATAGGGAGAGAGAGAGAGTAGGAGGAGTAGCAGAGGGAAGTGTGGGGGATGCGTTAGTGAAAATAAACATATCCTCGGCAGAGAGGCGACAAGGAAACTCTCATTAGCATAGCAACAAGCCTCTGATGTCTTATCATGTTCCTGTGCATCGCCTGATTCACTTTACATCTTTGTTATTGCATTAACATAACAGTAGCACTAATAAAGGGCTGGCACAAAAGCAACTGGTATTTGACATCCCAGCCTCCTGTCTTCAGATTGAACATTAACTGTAGTAATATTCCGTATTCTTGTGTAAATTATTACAGAAAACATGCTTAGTGTTTATTGCATTTTTGCATGTCACTTGTACAGCCTCAGTGATGCTAAAATGATCATACAATTTTCACGACAGGCCAGACATACTGAGAGCTTTTAGCGCAGTGTGATTCCTCTGGGAACTTGTCATAAAGACATGGATGTCCTCTCTCGTGTGTCACTACATGGGATCCGTGTAATCTCTTCAGAGGAACATGTCGGTCATCCTTCAAGGTTGTTTCAGTGAGGGATGCCATACTTTACTATGCCACGATGTAGGCAGAAATGATCAATGGGTAGCACGCTTCAGCACCAGGCGGGATGAGAGAGGAAGGATCATGCATGTTATGAAGATGCACAGTTTTTAAAGTGTGCAATTGCATATCAAGTTTCTCGTATCATTCAGCCTGACAGTTTGGAATATGATGTGTGAGACACAAACGGATGTGCTCCCAGTATGTGAGGCATCCTGATGCATAAACAAATGATCAAAAGCTGTCTACAGTGTGATGTTTACAGTATTACACGTTAAAGACGTAATTGAATCAGTTACTGATAGGTTACACTTTAACCATATGTTTCTAAATAAGTCAACAATACATTATAACTGAAGTTATTCGGGAAATTATGTTGATGGTTTCTAATCCTGTGCGTTCGTTGTGGTGACAGAGATGTTTGGCATTGAGTTTTATTTGCTGTCATTCTACTCGGCTTAGCGCTGTAAATCAAACCAATAAGTGGAGTGCCCCATCAAGACACAGCAGAGCTCACCATGCAGGGTAAACACAGATGCTTCGGAGCTGGTCCACACACCACCACCACGCTGTCCCCTCTCCTCGCAGCTCTGCAACAAATCTAGGTCGACCGATTGAAACTGATGGTTGATGTCCCAGCAGTAATCCAAGAATTGGGATTGAATATTGATGAACATAACACACAACTGACAGATGTTCTTTCCCTCCTGAGTCCCAGACAGATAAAAAAAAAAAGTCCACAGAGATTAGTCCTGACAGGGATGTTGGTTGTGCTTCTCCCTTTATCCCCCTTTAATTCTCATCCATCCGTATGGGCAGGTTTGTGAAGACTCATCTCTCCAACTCTGTGTTGCGCTCCCTCCGTGGCTAACTGTCTGGATAGGAGTGCAAACCATCACACTCCTGGTATCTCTCTATCTCCCGCTCTGCTCTCCTCTCCCTCACTCCCTCTTTCCCTCTCTCTCTCTCTTACTGCGGAGGTTTGCAGTGCTCCCCCAGTCCTGATTGGTCTTCTGTAATAGGCTTAACCCCTTCCTCTCCAGCGAGGGGAGGTATTTCCTTTTGTTCTGACTCTATCCTCTCTTCCCTGACAGTGACTGTGACATCCCGTGTGGGGCTGTAGTGATTTTGGGAAGAAAAAAAAAAGCTTCTACAGTACTACGCTTTTGCTTGAACAGGGACTTTAGGTGACACTGCGCTAAACACACAACCTGCTGCAGAGTCGGATAGGCAGACTGTTGAAGGAAAAACATGGGAATGATGTATTAATTAGCTCTGTCACGATGTAATGAACAAGTAATGTGTTTGTGCACCGTGGAGTGGAATGATGAGGATGGAGAGCCAGCACAGAGAAGCAATATTTTTGGTATTGATTTTTGCGCACATACATGGGTGTTAAATATGCGTGTGCAAGTGAGCATGAGAGGCAGCGAGACTGACGGAGAGAAGATAAATTCTTGCAGCTGTGAGTGGGAGAAATGGATTATGCAGGAAAAGAATGAAAGTCAGAAAAGAAGAGATGGTGATAGTGACTCTCTGATTGATAGTTACAATTAAGTCGCTCTGTCAGATCAGTACGAGGTTGACCACCCTCCATTTCTTTGTCAAGGCTCATTTGTCAGGTGCAAATATTGCCAGAGGTCATCCTGGTACCTGACAGCCTCCAGTAAAGAAGAAAGGGGCATCTGTCGTGCTGGCATGGCTAACTGATAAATAAACGATTAAAAGCCCAGTGTTGTTATTCTGATGGTGACACTTTAATAATTGCACTTTGCTGGGCAAATGTTTCAGTTTTGCTGCACTGGAACAGCAATCAAAGGTCTAGAAGGGGTTGTGAGCTTGTTATGGTAGTGAGGAAACAATTTGTCAAAAGGTAGAGTTTAATCGACAGAAAATTAATCGACAAGTTTGATAATCGATTTATCATTGATTTAATTTTTCAATTGAAAATGTCAAACATTCAGCAGTTCCAGCTTCTCAAGTATGAGGATTTGTTGTCATTTTGGGCTCTGAGAAACTGTGATGGGCTTTTTACTTAGTAATTTTCTGACATTTTGTTAACTTAAAGGTCCAGTGTGTAGGATCTGGCGGTATTTAGTGGTGAGGTGAGGAGACTGCAACCAACTGAAGCCTCTCCCGTGTGCCAAGCGTGTTGGAGAGCTGCGGTGGCCGACGCGAAAACGCAAATGGTCCTATCTAGAGACAGTTGTTGTAAGAGTAGCGTAGGTCATTTGGAGTTGAGCCAGTGCGTATAATGTGTGTGTGTATATGGGAAGTGAATGGTGAAGCAAGTGAGAGAGAACAGCAGAGAATGGAGCGAGTAACGTTATCGACTCCGGCCCAAGCAGGAAAAGTTAACAGAGGTTGGTTTGTCTGTTCTGCTCTACTGTTGCAACGGACCCTCATTCTAAGGTATAGAAAACATGACGATTCTTATTTTCAGGTGATTATACACTAAAGAAAACATACTTATTAATATGATATTCCATTTCTGCCAATAGATCCCACTAATTGTTAGACACTGGTCCTTTAACAATCAACGGATTCCTCGTAAAAATATTCAACACATTAATTGATAATGACAATAATCATTGCAGCCCTATACCTTGTAGCTGAATGTTGATTGGAGGTGTGGAAACTTCTTGATTCTAAGATGCATCACGATGCGGACATGAACGATTCTACATCGTTGCAGTGCAGAACATAATTGGGAGTTTGGTCTTATTTCAGCTCAGTTTGAGTCATGACTGCGTTTTGCTGTCATTTACTGTCGCAAAATGCAGTAAAGACGGCACTCGGCAGTCCGCTATCTTGTTGCTCTCGCTACCAAAATAAGCTGCTCTGTTTCAACAATGTTGGGCTGAAAAAACGTGCATGTAGGCTGAAATTCAACCGTTGCTTTGTTCTGTCGGGAGATGCAGTCACTTAACGTTAAACCAAGCAACAGTAGAGGAGCTATGAGTGAGGAAAAGTAATTAACTAAAGTCCGCTAGCTATTAGGCTCATACATGCAGTGTAAAATGCCATAGGCATTCAGGAAGTGCCCTGTCTTAGAGCTGCTATATGTGAAAACATTAGGGATGCACCGATACCGATACTTGATCAGACATCAGGCCAATACTGATTCAAATAGCTGGATCGGGTATCCGTGACAATGGTGCCGATATATTCAATTCAATTCTATGTTTATATACTAAAAAACCTTATATACTGTTATTTTAATTCCTGTTTAAGCTTTAACCAATGTTTGCTGCTGCATTAAAAAGGTTTACACTTGAATTGTAATTCCTGTTAATTTTGAAGATTTTTTACCAAGTTGCTGGTGTATAATTTATTATTTAAATAATAAAGAACAATTAAATAAATTTATATCTATGTATTACTATTTCGTGGTCACATTTTTTTTTACAGAGTTAGGAAAGCAATGTTTAAGTGAAGCCTGATGTTGCCTTAGCCATAAAAGAATGATCCCAGTCACTTCCACACAGTGAGGCATACAGCTTATTAATTAAACACTGGAATCGGATCGGTACTCGGTATCGGCCAATACCCAAAGCCCAGGTATCGCTATCGGGACTGAAAAAGGCAGATCGGTGCATCCTTAGAAATCATTACAGCACACTTGTAATGCACTGCAGAAGGATTTATGTTTTGTTTTTGTAATGATCATGTACTGAGGTGGGTTATACAGATACTGATATTGAAAAGATGCAGCTTTTTATATCATAGACTGTGGTAGTCTGATTTTTGAAAGCACCTTCTAACTATAAAAGGCGTTCAGATTTATCTGACTGCTTATATTAATTGATGAAAAAGTAGTCATGTGCAGTAATATAGAAAATTGAGGATGCGATACATGGAGACGCATTGAGAATCGTTGTTAATTCGAGTGTGAATCGTAATTGAACTGTGAGGCCAGTAAAGATTCACACCTCTAATGTTGACGATTGAATGTCTCAACATTTCCCACAGATAGTGTTGCCCTTGGATCAAAGCTATATGTTTGTAGCGACATGATAAGCTCCGCAGCGTACGTCCCCGATACTGTACCAATGTAGAACAAAATGGAGGTCAAGGGGAAAACCTCAATTACAATCTGGTATCATTGAGGGCACTGGATGCCCCTGATCATACAGAGATGCGTGTTTTCCCTTCCAATTGACACACAAAGACCACCACTTAGTGGAGGATTAAGAGGAGCAGATACTAGTAGTGCTAGTATTTTTAAGCCTGCATGTCATTAACACTAATTCTCACTAGATCTTCACATGTTCGCATGACATGGAGCTTGGCACGTCTGTCGACAGGAATTGTATGCGTGGATGGGGGAAAGCTGTGAAGTTTGACAGATGGGGAGGGGGGGGGGGAGAAAGAGCTTTTATCCATGGTGGTTGGTGTGTAGTTGTTGGGTAGTGTGTGCATGTCTTTTGTACATACAGTATATATTTGGGTGCACACATGTCCTTGGGTGCATACATCGAGGTACACATGCAATCCTAACATCAAGTACCTGCTGCTTCCTACACAGGATCCATCTGTACGCCTCTGGCTGTCAGACTATAATTACACAGCACATCAGTGCAAAACAGCTCCTCCGTCACCGCCTGCAACTCAAGGCGCTGTGTGTTTCATAAGAAGCCACCTCCTGAAGAGATTCGAAAGTGGACATGTATATAAAAAGACAGGACTGACCACTTGACAGCCTTATCACGGCTCTTCAGGAATCCTACTAGTTTAAAGAGGGGTAAACATGCTGCTGCAAAAACACAGCATTCCCAAAACTTCACAGTTCAATAGAAGAATGACGTAAATATTTCATTTCCATTAATATTTCATCCAGCTTTTTCTCTCTAAGTCCCCAGACTCCACTGTCTGATATTCACTACAGTTTTTCTCCCCTTTCACTCTGAGTGCCTGCACACGTCTATGGATATGCTGCCTGCATGTGCCTGTCGATGCTCAAGTATGTGCATTTCTTTACTTATCCCACACTTATTTGATATGCACGCCCTCCTCGGTGTGTGTGGTGTGTCTGTCAGGAGGAACCTCTCTGGTCCGAGCTCATCAGATAAAGAAGATGCAGATGTGCCGTCAGTGGCCGTCTCATTTCAAGCCCACGCTTCGTGTGCCAAACATCAGCGGGCAATTGTGCAATAGTGGGATGGACCCGGCACACAGACTTTTATCTCCTCCCTGCAGCAGGCATCCTGCACTTCCATTTGGTGCCACTGTGATTTGCTCCAGATTGCTCCAGAACAGAACTAGCCCAGCGCTAATGAAGTGACTTGTCTCAAATTTTGTAGCGGTCTGCTGTCATCTGATCTATTTAAATTGTCCTTTTCCTCAAACCCTGAGGAGCTCCTGGTCAAAGCTCACGTGGACCTGGGCTGTCGTACAGATATGGAGAAAGACAAATGAGGTCTCTTGAGCTGCTCCTGTTTTTGTTCCCCAGTTTTCTTGTAGGAAATATATTTTTCTTCTTGGCTTTGGGTTTTGGCCAATACTGAGTTCCGATCTGATACCGGTCTTTAATTAATAAGCTGTATGCCTCACTGTGTGGAAGTGACTGGGATCATTTGCTTATGTGTGAGGCAAGATCAGGCTTGACTTAAACATTGCTTTCCTAACAAATATATGCATAGATACACATGTACTGAATTGTTATTTATCATTATAATAATAAATTGTGCACCAGCAACTTGTTAAAAAATCTTCAAAATTAACAGGAATTACAAATCAAGTGTAAACCTTTTTAATGTAGCAGCAAGTTGGTCAAAACTTAAACGGGAATTAAAATTCCAGTATATAATGTATATAGCATATACACGTAGAATTGAATTGAATAGATCGGCTCCATTGTCACAATACCTGATCCAGCTATTTGAGTCAATATCGGCCCAATGTGCGATCCGGTATCGGTGCATCCCTAAAAATAGTTAATGTTGAATATGAATAATGAATAATGTTGTGGGATTATTCCTTATTTCATGGGCTATTTTTTATTTATTTATTATTACATAATTAAAAAAAACGAAGAATTCGAATACTGAATGGCAATGGTCGAAGCTTCGAAGCAGTCAGGTCAGCCCTATAAATTATGGTATCGGATGGCTGCATAGACTGGAGTACTCGCCGATACCGATCCCATATTTTGGGCAGTATCGGACGCATTTCCGATACTGGTAATCGGAACAACTGTAATTTCATCCACTTTCCAAAGCATAGACCACCACAGTGAAGGTTGCTCCTTAAAGGATGTTGGACAAGAAGGAGGCTGAGCAGAAAATGGAGAGAGAAGGTCCTCTGGTTTTTGCCTGCAGTTCGACCACAGGGCAGTCTGCTTTGGCTTCAGTCCCAGGGTCCCTTTGGATTCATGCTCAGTTGGTAAGAGATGAAAGTGCCTGGATCAAGTGGAATAGGAAAAGAAAAGAAGGCCACCCTCCCCTCCTCCTGTGTTAAACACTCGAGATTGATGAGCAGCAGCTGAAGATAAAATGCTATCTCAGTCCTAGAGGAAATGTTAATGTATCCTCTTCCATCCCCATACAGGTTCATTAGTGCTCAAGTGGCTTCCATTGTTCATGACATTTAGTGCAGTATATTGTACAACGGCACCATCGGTAAAATACAGTTTAAAAAAAAGACTGAGTTAATTTGGTTGCACAATAGATTACAGCCCTCAACACATTGTGTAATTATTTTTTCAATTATTTTCTAATTATCGTGCACTTGTAGAATAATTATGTGGTTCAATGTAATTAAAAGGGGTAACAAAACAGGAAAGAATATAGGAATAAAGGCGTAAAGATTTATGAAGAGCAAATACTGCATTGGGGGAAATGGTGTAACACATTAAAGACCACAGAGGCCATGGGTGTAATTGTTTTTATATTTTGTTTTCCTCTGATCATGTAATAATTCAAAACTCAATATTGCAAAATTAGTTTTCTCCTGATCACAAGACGGTTATCTACCAGACAGACAGTTATTTGTTTCTGTGTGATAATGAAATAACTATTTTGCCGTCTCGACAATCCAAAATTGTCTGCTTGTGAGCAATAGATAACACATACACAATTCTGACATGGTAATCATCTATAATTATTATCATAATTCATTCTCTTAATACCACTGCTCACCTTTCACATCAGCATGTCATTATTGCCTAATACAACTGCAACCTATCTAACTCTGTCTAATGCAGGTATTAGACTAAACAACTTGACCTGACAGGTGGGGTGTTGGGAACAAAAATCTGAATCAGGTGAGACAATTTCTTGTTTTATCCTGTGTAGTGTGTCATAGTGGAAGACAACCGACACAGCATCTGGGCAGGCTTTTCACATACACCGTTCGTAGCTATACCCACTATAAGTAATGCACTGTTATTCGTATATATATCACACAAAATCAATTTGTATGTAATCTACGTAATCATGAACCAAATATAAAGAGAACATAAACGCCGTGTAGGAGGGAGGTTAGGGTGGATGGGTGTGTCAAAAAACACCGGACTTTCCAGGAGACCCTGTGTGAAACCAGAAGTCAACGTTGATTTTATTTGTCAAGTGACTTCCCGTGCTTAAGTTATACCACTAACGGAGTTATTTTATCCAAATCCACAATCTTTTCCTAAACATGACAAAGTAGTTTTGTTGCCTAAACCTAACTAAGTTGTTTCCTGTGAAGACGGAAGTTTATTTTGAAAAGACTGTATGCTACATCAGAGTTGGGTGTGGTTACAAGTAGAACAGAGCACATACTGTAATATCACGCCTAGCTGTGATCTTGGGTGTGATCAGAACAGTCTTATACATTTCAACCCATAGATGCCTGTGCTGCTGTTGCTCTTCCTCTCAAAATCTAGTGTGGACTAAAGGTCTTTGCACACCAAGTCCGTTTTTGTATACGTCTTTTTAAATCGTCCTCCGATAAAAAAAAAACGCTACTCACAGAAACCTTGCACACTGAGTCAGATACGTTTTATTATTCTATTCGGTGCGAAAATTCCCAATACAAGACAAAACTGAATTAATTATGTGAATGTGGGTGCAATGGATAGCGCTAGTCCAATACCGGGCTAATGAGTGAATGACATTAGCAAGAAGCTATCATTTAGCTGCCTAGAGCACAACCACTACTGTCTAATCTTTTGTACACTCTTTGTTTTGTGATCATCCCCGATTCCAGGCTGTTCTGTAATCACCTGCCACAATCTATCTTGCAGTGCTTTTTGCTGGGACATGAAGTGAATGTTTATCATGCCATTTTGGATGATGACGTTTGCACCGACGGTGGCTCTGAGTGGTAAAACAACCCATTTTTGCCTGTTGATGGATACGAAAAAGTGCAGAGAATCTAACCTGTTCCGAAAAACTTTAGAGAGATGAAAGTGTTGGGGTCGTTGTGAAAATGGGATTGACACAACTTGAGGTCGTATTTATTGTGCATTTATTTATATGGGCAACAATTTTGGACGAAAAAGATGGACTTGGTGTACAAAGGCCTTTACTCTTAAAAAATAATAGTCAATGTATTGCTCCCATGAAATGCATTTTACACGTAGCTCATAATTTGCTGCAATAGTCTTTGTTTCTGTTATTTAAGGGGTTTTATTGTCTTTGTCTTACAGCCAAATGTTCAAAATTGCTCTTTCTCTGTCTCGCTGTGTCTCCCCCTCTCTCCCGTATTTAATCACTCGCCCTTCCCTCTGCATTGGTTAGATATGAGCTGTGTGTTCTGCCAGTGATTTACAGTTCTGGTGGTACTGCGGGTCAGAAAGGTTAGGGCCATAAAGTTGAACTAGGTGTAGTCAGCTGTTTAACCTTGACCATGGGGTTAGAGATTGCAAATGCAGCCTCTTCAATCCCCAACACCGACCTACACACACACTCACCCGGGACAGATCCTTTGCCGTTTCCTGCCGTACTGTGACCTCCTCGCTGTTCTCTGTCACGGAGACGAACAGCTTCTTTTCCATCAGCCCCTCAGAAGTCGGGCCACTTCCTGTCACGGCGCAACATCTGTTTACGTTAGTCATGTCAAAGAGCATCGGCCGAGGCGTGGGAACGCGAGGCGGTGCATGGGGGACCCCACACTCACCCAAGGGGAGGTGCGAGTGCAGCAGAGGCCTGAATCTTTGGGGACGCACGTAGAGGACAACCGCTCACACTCTGCAGATAAACACACAAATGTGCACATTGATGCTCCTCCCTACAGGCACTCAGCCATCAGAGCACTCAGTGTTTGTCATCTCATTTTCATCTGGTCATGTTGCAACCCCCGGGGTTCATGTTACTGGAAAATGCACAGTTTTCTTAAAACAGCCACTGTCCTTCAACCGCTAGTTTAAGGACTTCAGTAACCAGTTTGTTTTCATTGACTTACTTGAGGGTAACTGGGTCAGTGGATTTTGAATTGCATGCGTTTTAAATGCATATCAGGAGAAATCGATTATGCGTGCCTTATGCGAAGGACATTTCCACCCCTGAGGCTGTATATCTGTGTGCGTGCACGTGTGTTTATGTCTGTCTTGGTGTGTTTGTGTTATTAAGAGCTGAGACCGCCATGCTGTCTGTGGTCTAAGCTTGTCGGTCCCATTGGCATTCCTGACTGACTTTCTGCTAATACAATGCCTTATTCCTGTGTTCAGTATCCACAGGAGACCCAGCAGAGAGGGAATTCCCTTCTTGAAAGAAATGACTTGCCAAAGACCATAAAGACCATTAGGCTCTGAAGGCCAAGCCGCCGCAGAAACATAGACAAAGGACTTCTTAATGGAGCACAATGACATTTACTGCCATTTTATGCTGTTGTCACAGAGTAGCACGCCATTATGGAGTCTTGGTTGGCATTTCCTTCAAGTAATTTGTCCATGTTGGGTTACTCTACCTTTTAAAAAGGTGGAAATAGAGCTTACTTTGAAGTTCCGCTCTATCCAGTTAAGGAACACATTATCTCTTATTCTGGTGTTGGTTTTATTCTGTCGTCTGTTTTTGAAAGGCAACACTATACTGTATGTTGATTGCCATGTAGCAGCATGGATTTATAAAGAGAACTAGATACAGCATTGTAGGCGGACTCTGAGAGTTGCTCAGTGGCGCATGAAGCCAAAATGGCTCGACTGCCGAATGATAAAGCATACCGGGTCTTCTGGCGGTCTTCCGCATCCATTGGTCCCACAGAGCAGGCGCAGTAGCGTTTCCTTTAACTCCGCCTCCCAGACCTCGCTCCAGCCTCGGTCTGGGGCTCATTCACATGAACGGAGGAAGGGAAATAACTCTGGATTCAGCTATTAGTGCAGTTTATAACTTTTAGGACATGTTGATTTAAATATGGGCTATTCAAGTGTTCATACTGGGAAGTTGGTTTACTAAAAATTATCCGCTGATTTATGGACGTCTCTTTCCCACTGTAAGTCTATGGGAAAAAGTATTTTTGGGCCCAATGGCATCACGTGATAGACACAAAAGTTGTAATTCCACCGTTTGGCCACTACGAAAATTTGCTTCAAAGCCTGGCGCTCTTCCAGGGGGCTTGTGTAGCATTGACTTAAAGGTCCTATAAGGCTACATTGGGCGTTTTCGGACCAAATAGTTCTAGGGACTCGATGAGAGGAACTGCCCACTGGGGAGCTCCCCGAGAACTACATACCTTCAAGGGCCGTTTTTTTCTGTTTGCATTCGTACTGCCAATAGGAACGCTGAAGTGACGTAAGCTGGCCGGCGCTGCACGCACACATCTCCAGCCTTGGCGAGCGGCTAGTTGTATACATTTCACAAGCCCTCTTAGCTTTTTTAGTTAAATAAGAATAAGTTACCAATTCTTTTACATGCCACAATCATATGAACTCAAGCAAAATAGCCGTCACGAAAGTACCGTTTGCGATTTCAGTTCAAAACGGTATTCGCTCTTCGGCTCAGTGGGTGTGTTCTCATGAATGAGTTAACTTTGGGACTTCACTGTTGGTCCATTTGTTTGTGTTTTTTTCCATTTATTTCGTTACATGCTGTTGTCTGTGTTTTGTGTTGTCTGTTGTTTACATGACTAACGGGTTTGTAAAACTGATGGTTGCCAGTGCTGCATTGGCTCATGTGTTGTGCTGGGAGAGTACCTACTCTGAAATAGGAGCTAAAAAGTCCCTCAAAACAGCGTTCTAAGAACTTTGATCATTCCTAGTTCTTGCGGTGCAGACACAATAAAAGGGGGTTTTTAGAACTAAGTTCTTAGAAGTATCAAAAAGCTCCTCCAGTCTGAAAACGCCTATTGATGGTGACATGTGTGAGTAGTTTAGAGTGGAGGGGGAAGATGCTAAGAGCATGTGCATTATGTACAGTACATGTGCCGATCAGTAGTGTAAAGAAGGCTTTGTAGTTGGAACACTGTGGCCTTGTGGTTGCTGGCGCCAAACAATGCTTGTTTTTCAATTCTTTATCTCCTTTGAGTTGTTGTCTTTAGGGGGATGGAGGGATCAACCTCAAATAGATGGGCCAGTGAACACCAACAGGAGGCCCACTAATAAGCAGAGTTACTCTTCCTTGTACACGTACGCATGTATTCACACACAGGCCCACACACTAACAAACGCAGAAAAATGAGTATACATAGTAAATTTGCGTTAATACATGGTCACAAGTTATACTTATCAAGACATACATTAAGCTATACTTTTTAAGGGAACAGTGTGCAACAATTCGGGGGACCTATTAGCAGAAATGGAATGTAATATTCAGAACTATGTTGTCATTAGTGTATAATCACCTGAAACTAAGAATCTTTTTTTCGTTAGCTTAGAATGAGCCCATCACATTTAAATAGGGAGCGGGTCCTCTTCACTGAGTCCGCCGTGTTGCACCGCCATGTTTCTACAGTAGCCCAGAACGAACAAACCAAACACTGACTCTAGCGAGAGCCTTTTGCGTTTTTACATTACCTGAAGTCCACCGTAGTTCTCCGACACGCTTGTGAAACTGCGGTAACGTGAGCCTCAGAGTGTTAAACCGCTGTACCGCCAGCCGTCATCTGACTTCTGTTTCTTCTAAATTAGTGCTTTTATTGTAAGGATGGCCTCTGAGCGAGGCGAACGGCGTTACCACGGTTTTGCACTTGGTTGCTCACGTTACCGCAGTCTTGGAAAGGGAGGAGTGAGCGGAGGGGTACTCAGTTGGTTGTAATCTGCAACCACACCACTAGATGCCACCAAATCCTACACACTGTACCTTTTTAAGAAAGCTCAACTCTTCCACAAAAATAAAAAACAAAACAAATAGGGGATTCCCGGTATCGTATTTTCACACGCGAGCAGATGCCCAGTACGGTGATTTATTTGGCTCTGGACAACTGTCCTATTTTAAAATATATTGAATGCCTCCAGGGAAGGGTTCCAATATTACACCTTGTAAATATAGAAGACATGACACAAGCCTCTTGCTGTTGTTCCCTCCCTCAAATTGCCATTTTTTCCGCCCCCTTGTCTTGTGCCTTTGCCTGGTTCTCTTCCTTCTCACTTCTCTTGCTAGCACCTAACAATAATTAACCAATGCTAGCTGTCGACTGGTGCCTGTCCCTAGTCACACCTTGTCAGCGAGGCCTCTCCTGTCTGCGGTCCGCCACTAATGGGCCACTGCCTTGGCTCTGACAGCCAAGATGACCCTTTCTTTCTCAGCTGCTACCTCTTCATTAAGGCCTGCCTCAAGCTATTGTGGCACAAAGATCAGCACCTTTGTCCCTGTTGTCTGTCATAACAGCTGGGGGTCTTCACAGCACCTCAGCTCCCCCCCCCACCAAGGTCAATATCTACACAACACCTCAACACTCATGCACCTGGTGTGATGGTGGAAGCGTGGATAAGGCTGCACCATTAATGGAAATTTGATCGAAATCGCAATATGGCCTACTGTAATTTTCAAATCGCAGTATTTGTTAAAATCACAATATTTGTTATAGGCGAAATATGAGTAATGCCATTTTAAATTAAATAGTGTCGTGTTGCAGCGACGTCCTGGCCTACACATCATATTCTACAGACTTAAACCTGCAGTAGGCAGATTGTTTTTGGCATCAGTGGGAAAAAAATCCATGATAAGCTTTCAGCATATTGTAATTCAAGTGCTCTGAGAGAAAACTAGACTTCTGCACCTCCTCATGGCTCTGTTTTCAGGCTTTAAAAAATCTAGACTTTGGCCAATCACAGGTCATTTCAGAGAGAGAGCGTTCCTATTGGCTCCTCAACTGATCTCAACATGGCTGCCGGGTCACAGACTTTCTCATTTTACAGCTAAACAGTACACTACAAGATGTTTCTGAAAACATTTGAGGAGAGAAATAGGCATTACAGTAACAGAATATTGATTCATATTTGATCAGCGCTGCCTAGTTTGACTGTTTGATCGGAGTCCGTGAGTGATTGACAGCTGCTCAGAGACGGCTTTATTGATTGTTTTCCTCCGGTCTGTGAAATCTTGCAGATGTCATTAGGAGCATATTTGAATAAATACATAATACATATGCACGCACACACACACACACACACACACACACAGTTTTTAATGACGTAATAAGCCAACTTTTCTCTCATTGAAATGTATAACTCCGGTAGAGCTTTCTCCGTAAAAAACTTGCGACCAGGCAGTTCATGTTTTGGATCAAGTGTCTTAATGAGTCTTTTGAATCCGTGCTTTTCAACTACGCTAACCGGTGTTGCGATGTAGTTGTTTACAGCGACCGTGATTTTTTTCCATTTTGCATTTTTTTTGTCATATGGGATTGCTTTGGAAAGCGAAGAAGCCAGAGTCATTTGCTTCTGGGCTGGTTCTGGTTGCTTTAGTCATGTTCTCGCTACTGTACTCGCTTTGCCGCTTCAGTTCTTCTGCTTTCTCCGGGCTTGTCTCTCCGCTGCTTCCCTCCAAATACAAAAACATGCCGGCCGCATACGTCACACACACTCGCCCAGGAGAGAGGTCTGGATGGGCGCGGAGTCTGTGACATGTGTGTGTGTTTGTGTCTGTGAGAGGGAGCGAGCTGTAGGAGAGAGGGAAAGAAGGAAATGCCAAAGCGAGTCTCATGCCGGCGGGGTGGCTTAAAAACATTGCATGACAATTTGTAGTCGATGTTCGCGATATAGTCATTTTATACACCGTGCGTGGGGCTATATTCGATGTATCGCCCACCCCTATATCAGCCTAACTTTTAATCCACATGGCAAGATGTTAAGGAGCCTGGGTGTGTGCCACAAAATGTGAAGCCAGTATCTAATTCCTGTTACTTCTCCACTGTTTGAATGGAAGGAAATAGATGTCAATTATATGTAATTAAGAGTTAAATGCAGCACTAAGCTGCTCATTCTTGTTCTGTATACTGTAGTGAGGATGTGTAGCAGTGAAGTGAGCTCTTTATATTATACCTAAGGGTACATAGCTCAACCTTTGACAGGTGTTGAATGAAAGCTAATTTATCTCGCCGTTTTCATAATAAGTCTGATGTCCTTAAATGACTGCAGAATATTCAGCCTTTTAGAGCAGCAGAGACACCAGGTGCACTTTAGTCCAGTCTCCCATGCATCAGTGGGATGACTGTTGCTCAGCCTGCGTGGGTGGCAGCAGTAGGGTGTTGGCCCTGCCCCTGGCGTCCCAGGCTGTTGCCCTTGATTGTCTGGCACAGGGTCAAGGTAGCACAGCGCTGGTCACTACTGTCAGCACTTCTCACTGTCAAGGCACACATTCCTACACCACTGGGTGACTGAAAGTGTGCGCATTTGTGCGTAGGTGCATGTACAACGTTTGGTGCTGTTAGAATGTTGATGCTAGTAGTGCTTTTCTGTGTGTCACTATGAGTCATGTTAAAGAAGATTGCCAAAGTATTTCTATATAATCAATGCGTCCTTGCTGATGCCACAGTGGCTGACTCATACTGCACTGTGACATGCACATCCTGTGGCGTGTGCTTGGTTGTATCAAACACTTCTATCCGGTACAAGAAATCAAGCACTAGTTCATTCGAAAGTAGGAAGAACCACGAATATTATTGAGATCTCCCTGTGACGTTTAGTTATTTAGTGATCATTTTCCATTAAGAAATGTTTGCCTCCACTGTGAAGTAGTGTCTCTATCAGCATGGAGGATGCTGATGCTCTCAGGCTCTTACTCATCTCTGCAGAATATGAATTGAGTGTACTTTATCCAGGCAGAAATCCAGGCGGGGGGATGTGCAAATTGAATTAAGAAGGGGATAATGTAAAATAGTGATGGGTGAAAGGGCTGAAATTCAAACTACTGTTCACACATGGAAATGATTAAATATTCTATCAGTTTGATCTGATTGAATTAAAAACGTACAGTGTGTAATCACAACAGGCCGTTTCCTGTACTCCAGCATTGGAAATGCACTGTCATTCTAATCTATTGCATTATCTTTTATCAGTGAATTAGGTTATTATTGTTCAGTTTGTTAAAGCTATATGGAGGAAACTAGCAAGCTAGTATAATCGTGACACCAAACCAGCTCTTGGATTTCATTGTAAAATATAACTGCCTAAAGGCCTGTAAACACCGGGGATGTGACACATAAACGAAAATGCGAAATAATCGCCTGCGAATACTTCATATCAAAACTATTCATACCGGCAGCGGTGCGAATTTGTGACAGTTGCAACACTTTTTCAATTGAAGGTTTGAATAGATTTGTGCAGGCAGAGGCCAAAATCTGAATCCTATTGACCCAGAGCAGCGTCTGGCAGTCTGTCTGAGGTAAATTGTTGTATAGACTAAACTACTGTAAGCTATTTTAGTTTCCTTTTAGTTAAATGCTGCTATTGAATTTGCCTCTGGTAAACAGTTACGCAGTGTATGTCTAGAGCTTTTATTGTGAAAAGTAAGAACAGAAGTGAGTGATGTGGATCTGGTCTGCCCTGCCTTTGTCAAGTTTGAAAAGAGTAATAAAGTTTGCCATCTTGGTTCGGACTACGGAGCCTCGATGTCATTGTACACTATAGTTTATGGATTGAATATGTCCGTAGTTCTGCACAACGTGATTGGTTGATGCCTTTATTCTAGGGACGAAAGCTCCTTCGGATCGGCCTTGTTCCGAAAAAAAAACGTCGCTTTTTCGTCGCATAATATTTGCGTTCCGTGTGAAAGTAGTCAATAGTAGAAAAAGTAGAAAAAGTCAATAATATAATAAACATTATTCTTAAAGTGGACCATTCTGCATACCGAGTACTTTTACTTTTGGTATATTTTGATGTTAATACTTTTTTACTTTTACTTAGTTAAAATTTTGAATGCAGGACTTTTACTTGTAACAGTATTTCTACACTGTGGTATTGCTACTTTTACTTAAGTAAAAGATCTGAGTACGTCTTCCACCTCTGTTAAGACTGTATATAAACGATATAGAGAAATCTATGATGGTTCACAAATTCACATCATCATATCGCCCTCTCCTAATGTGAAATCATATCATGGGACACCTTTATTAAATACTCTACATTTAATATATGAATGATATGCACTGAAGCTATAACTATGATAAACTAAGACCTTGACAGCTCTGAAACTGATAGATATGTTCTTGGGGTTATTTAAATGTTGGTTGTGATAAGCAACGAAGGCACAGGGACTCATAAACAGGCTGTTTAGTGGGCCTTGTAGATAGGAGCCTCGTATCATTAAACAAACAGATTAGATTTTGGTTCCACTTGACAAATTGACTGTAATTTCTTTTGCTGGCTGGATGATCGGTAGAGATTGGATTTCTGCTGGGCCCTGTAAGGAATTCGCAGGGAGGCATTAGCAAAACAAACAACTAACAACTGCTCAGTCTTGATTCAAACGCTCTTTTTGCATTACCCAGAGACCCAGAATCACTTCTCCATGAAATAAAACAGTTTTGGGGGAAACTCCCAAATGAAACGATTGAGTTACAAAGTTGTTTCTTTTTTGCAATTTGAAATGTCAAGACTGATTTACTCCAGAGGTAAGAATATATACCTGAAAGAGATGTGAATAAGATGTTGAACTGATTAGGGCGACAGAGCGATAAGCTGTATTTATGACTTAAGGATTGTCAAAGTGAGTAGTCATTGGTGTCCCCAAACAGGAAATGAAAGCTCTAGTGCCAAACATGGCAAGCAGATGGCAAGCAACAGGGCCCTGTCAGTCCAGTGTAGGGTAGTGCATTTGGAAGAAAATATAGGGAAAAAACAGCCAGGATGGATGATATCAGGCCATCTGTCTGCATTACAACAAGGTGTCATTTTTAAGAGGGTGGAAAACTCGCTCACGCTCTTCCTTCAGATCTGATCTTTACAGCAGATAGCACAACAACCGTGCCTTTGCCTCCTCTGTCTTTGACTTTTTATGCAACCAAATCCCACAGTGGCAGTTGCATAATGATGTTTGTTTTAACATTTCTCAATTTGTTTAAGGATACGGCATAGTGGCACTGATGTTATCTCCTCGTTGTACCTTTACTCTGCCCATCCTTTAGATTGTTTTCACTGCATCAGGTTATATTGTGGTTCATGGGGGGCTGGGGTGGGATGGGGGGGGGGGGGGGGGGGGGCAGCTGTGATGCTGTTAACTTCCCCTCTTTGTCAAAAGACGACAGTGACATACATACAGTAGGAAGGAAGCTGCCTGGTGAAAGAGGCTCTGAAGTTCACACACACACACATGCACTAGGGAGACATTCCGGCTGTTACCAAGTGGAAAGGAGTTTGTCCGCCTACACACTCAGAAGATCAGGAGATGTGTGTCTGGGCCTGGCTTAGAGGCTGCTGGCTTGCTCTACTGTAGCAGGTGGTGCACATTTTCCATTTACAAGAAAACACTAAGTGTAGGCAGCAAAGAGGAGGTGCTGTCAGCTATTCCTGCATCGAACACAGCAGATCTGAACCACTTTGTGGCAGCACGGATGGTCACGTTGTATGGATGTTTATTCTGGCACAATGTTTGGACTCAGTGGTGTTTCCAAAATTACACCATATAAAGCAGGGAAAAATGATTCACATTGAATCACAATTAATATCTACTAAGATTCTGAGTCGATTCACAATTTTCAAAAATCAATTTTGTATGTTGATAAAATTATTATTACATGAGACAGCCCTGTCTCCTAAAAATTAATCAAACAATCACAGGACTTTCCCCCATGAGACCGCTGTTCGTGTCCCTTGTGAAACTAAAAGTCTGTGTTCAATAACATAACAAACGTAGTCATTTTATGCCAAATCATGTTGTTTTTTTACTATACCTAACCAAGTAGATTTGTTGCGTTTTTTGTTTTACTTCAATTTACTGACTCAAATAGCTGGATCGGATATCGGTGAACACGGGGCCAATCTATTAAATTCAATTCTATATTTATATACAATATATATTATACTGTAAACACTGGAATTTTAATTCCTGTTTAAGTTTTGACCAATTTGTTGCTGCATTTAAAAGGTTTACTCCTGAATTGTAATTCCTCTTAATGTTGAAGATTTTTTTTGCAAAGTTGTTGGTGTATGATTTATTTTAATCATAAATAACAATTCAATAATTTGTATCTATGTATTTATTTGTTACATTTTGTTTTACAAAGTTAGGAGAGTGATGTTTAAAGATAGGGTCGACGATCTTGGAGAGCTAGCATAATTTGAAAGTAGCATGCCTCAGGAGCTGCGTCTAAACCTTGTTTAGGCAACGCCCCCCACACACGTGCACGAGCACCGCTGCATCGTAACTACTTCACAGACACAGAGCGGAGAGAGGACCTCAAGTCAACAACTCTTCCTCATGACAAGTAACTGCGGCAGTGCTACTGCAGGGCTGAGTTTTCTCTTACATTCTCCAGGAAACGTGCGACGGCGACGCGCTTTGAGTTCAGGCTGGTGCACGCCAAGGGTAGAGTACGAGCAAGGAGGCAGCGAGGCATCTGATTGGTTCTTTACAACAGGGCGCCGAGGCAGTGATTGGTAGACGTTTTTACAGGATTACAGCAGCTACAGATGACGGCTCTTTTCCGGTCTTTTTCAGAGCTCATAAGTAATGGATCGCTGTCGGGGTGAAAAGACCATTTCAACCAATATAACAAATAGTGTATACTGGATAAAATCGGCAACCCAGCCTTTAAGTCAAGCCTGATGTTGCCTTAGACATAAAATAATGATTCCAGTCACTTCTACACAATGAGTACAACAGCTTATTAATTAAAGACTCGTATCGGATCGGTACTCAGTATCGGCTGATACCCAAAGCCCAGGTATCGCTATCGGTATTGGGACTGAAAAAGTCGGAATGGCGCATCCCCAATTACGTTAACCACGTTAAAACTGTTTAAAACTGTGACCGTAATCCAGAAGAAAATACGTTTCCCTTGAAACGTAATTGAGAGTGCAGTTTAGTTGTATGGGAACATAATTTTGCAGGAGACAGGCTTGCATGAGAGCACTGTGCAACATCTAGACTTAAAAATTAGCTTGTCAAGACGAAGGTGAAGTATTTTGTGAATAATAAGTACATTATCACCCAGAGATTAACCTTAGCGAAGTGGAGCACCGAACTCCAGCGCTAGCAAACGAGCCAACCAACCACCACACTGCAACAGAGCTTCAGCCAACTCTGATCAGACCAAGAAAATAATTTGATGTACAATCAAATGTTTCATTTTGTTCTCCCCTGCTGGAGACATAACGTTAATAGCAACACAGCGGAGCACTGCCAAAGTTAATGGCTTGGCATACTGATTCTGAATCAAATTGTGGCACCAAGAATCAGAATTGAATCAAGAGATTCCCACCCCTAAGATCAAGAATATGCATCAGTGTCCAGACACTTGTGAGGAGTTTTCTTCCAGAATTGATCGTCTGAGCTCGTGCTCATCAAGTTACTCCAAGTACCTTTTATCTTGTCATCAATGGAAGACCTTTTTTGTTAATGATGTTGTCATGGGACAATAAACTTGGCTGAGGAGCAAATAGAGTCCTTCTTTGTAATCATTACAAAGGTAGTTTTATCACTTCTGAATGAATAGTAGTGTCCATCTATTCAGCTGTATTCCACCTGGAGCTCATTGTTATATATGAATGTTTTCGATCCAATGTAAGATGACGTTCTTTGTACTTTAGAATTTCTTTTGATTGAGAACAGACTGAGACCTTCAATGCATACATGCGCACCTTTTTTTTTTTTTTTTTTACAAGTGACAGTCAATGGAAGCCAAAATGTCATGCAAGACGTTTTCAAATCTAGATAAGAAACAGAGGCTCAGTGTTGTCTCTTATCATCATGACCCAGAAAAGTCAAGGAGAACTCAGTGAGGCATTGCCCTGAATTAGATGTATTCCACATGCAGGACCAATGAAAGGATGAACAGTGAGTTAAAATGAGGAAGGAAAAAAGGCATGGAGATGATACCTGCATTCATCCCTTAACTGCAGAAGCTGAAATATTATGCAAATTATGGCGATTATTGAGCCAACCATTGGTTTCCGCAATGAGGATCAAGGTGGAGCTACTTCGGATTCATAGTCTCTGAGCTCTGCTCTCATGGGTCCCTGATTGGCTGAACAGTACAGGGTTCAACATGAATGTTTTTTTCACTTGCCCAGGCAGGCAAGTGGGTCAGAAATCTACTTGACCAAAGTCAATTTTTACTTGCTCCTATACAATTTTTTTTTATTTATTAGCAGTTATCAAATAACAAGACTAAAGTTAATTGTCATGTTTAATCTTCATGCTGATTTATTGAGAAGGAAGCAAGATCCTTAGCTACTTCCATCAACAGCTCCGGAAAAAACAATGCCCCTTATTGTTGAGCCCTGCAGTTGTTTGAACTTGAAGTAATTCAAAGATAAAACATTGGCATTGGTATTTTGACTGGTGCACATTAATTCAGTGGTATTATCAATACTAGAGCCATACTGTATGTGAAGAACACCATCTAGCCTTGCAATGCAAAGTAGAGATGAGGTCTGTGTTGCATGGGATTATGCCTAGAGGGGCCATTTGTAAGTCTTCTATCCCTGTTCGCAGCTCAAATACACCTAATCTGCCAGAGGTATGCAATTTGTGCTATCACATGAGCTGCATCATGCTTTCTTATTACTGAATAGAAAGGCTGTACTATCCATCCAGAGCACAATGTAAACAAGTATACTTAGGAATTCACGGTATTGCAATTGAGCTGCAGGTTAGAATGTGATTTCATTTTTATGTTGGGTTAAAGAGGACCTATTATGCTTTTGTGCTTTTTTCCCTTTCGTTATATAGTTTTTTTTGTGCATGTAAAAAGTCTGCAAAGCCCAAAGTCCACGCCAAAGGGAGTTACTCTCCCCCACAGAAACACTGCTCCTGAACCCAAAACGCCTGGCATGAAGTCCCGCTTTTCTTCCGTAACGTGGTGATGTCACCAGGTAACACAGTTGCATAATACCTGCCTAGCAGCTAGTTTGGCACGCCCTCAAACAAAGCTAGTTAGAGCGGAGCTGGAGCGGAGTCTGAAGAGTTTGGTTCGGTTGACTAATCACAACAGAGTGGGCCAGCTGACCAATCAGAGCAGACTGGGCTCAGACAGTCTGCTCTGATTGGTCAGCATTTCAGACCGAGGGTGAAAAGAGGTGCTGCAGAAGTAAATGAGGAAATTGTTTTTTTGAACATTAAAACATGTAAACATGTTCTAGCAGAAACCCAAAATACAAGTATGCATCTGAAAATGATCATAATAGGTCCTCTTTAAGTTAGCCTAGAAACTTCCATAACTTCAGTCTACAACCAAGCTCACAATCATCACGACTGTCACAATAATATTTTAGTGTTTCGTTGTATAAATGCAAATGAGGCAACACTAGAAGGATGGCACTGGCTCCTCTGTGTGCCCCCGCGGTTGATATTTACACTAAACTGAACACTGATGCTGAGCAATGTTTGATGATGGGCCAAGCTTGTCCAATTCCCAAAATGTGATACGCTCCAGTGGCTCAGGCCATTATACTCAGAGCCAGCATGCTTTAGAAAGCACTTTTAATGATAGGAGTTCTGTAATAAACCGCTACACATTGCATTACAATCATGTGGAGTTGTTACCGTCAGTTTGAAAATATTATTTCGTTGTTAGTGTCACCACTGTATAGCTTTGTTGATTCAAGCCAAAGGCATACTAGTCATACTGTCATGGACATCATTTAAATACATCTGCATTTGAAAGTGTGACTCTGAGCGTTGTAGAGCTGAAACCTCTTTATTCCCAGGAGCAGTCGGAGAGTGATATTCTCCGTGTTTTACAGTGTGAGGCAGGAAACGGAGATGCATCTTTGATCCAGAAATAATTTCACCTCACAATTTCTTTTGACCCTGAAACGCTGTTTGATGAAGACATTTGATTTCTTGCTATTTCTGGAGCCTCTCCTTCCTGTTGATGTTGATGTGTTAAGTGTCAGTGCGGTTTACCCAGGCAGGCATTCACCTCGCACATTGCTCAAAATGACAGATTTTTCTGTTTTGCATCTTTCTTTCTTTCTTTTTTTTTTTTACCTCCAACACCCCCCACCCCCTTTCCTTTCACCCCCCCCACTCACACCACCTCCCCTCGGGCAATGAGAGCTAAGATGGAGGGAGAGATGGATGATGTTGTTTTGAACTGTGACATGTCTCCATGCAAGTCATTCCATTACTATTCATAAATAATTGGCCAGAACCGTCTGTGGGAGCTATTTATAGAGCTGATTGCCGTTTTGCCAAGGAGCACAAACTCTTAGAGCTTTTCCCCTTTTTAGTTTATCCAACTAAAAACCTAACAGAAGGTTTTGTTTTCATCAAGCTTCTCATGAAGCACTTGACCTCTGGTTGATTTTGTTTGCCCTTAACCACCGGTCAGATGCTACAGTAAATACATATAGATGTGTAAGGTATTGATTCAAACTCTGTCATGTCGTCTCTCCCAGCTGAAGTCCGTCCAACAATTTAGAAGCGGCGTTTAAATATGTGTAATTCTCTTTCACTGGCAGCCAGATATATTAACTCCATCTCTCTTCTGAGAATCTATCTTCCACTTAAGTTGAAAATCAATACAGACCGGTGAGGCCGGTCAGTTATACTGGATTAGACAGGAGCACTGATCCTGCTCAGACGAATAGCTTGCAAACACATGAACCACTGTTCTTTTTGTTCCTCCTGACCACAACATTACAAGCTCCAGTGGTTATATCGGTGTGTGTGTGTCTAAAGGTACCTGTAGTGCTCAGCACGCACCGTTAAATCTTGAACAGGTCCCTTGAAGGTTGAAAGTGTGACTGACAAAAAGAGGGAGCAGGAAATAAGCGGAGAGAAAAAAATGAGGAAGTAATCAGATTGGGAACAAAAGAGTGGATTATTTGGCCCTCATGGTTCATTATGATAAGCCGAGAGCCTTCTGGTGAATATTACATGAGAGTGTTAGATTAGAACAGATGAAAGGGGGAATGCTAGCTCAGCCAAGTTGCGCATAAACATATTGAAGATTTTAATTGCACTTTGTTTGACATTTTAAATTGGAATATGCAGTTGGGAAGAGAACAGAAGGGGAAATTAGATTTTTAGGAAGCACCCTGTGTTGTGTGGGATTATGCCCAAAGGAGCCATTTGTAAGTCTTCTATCCCTGTGTGCAGAGGTATGCAATATGCTCAATATCACATGAGCTGCATCATGCTTTCTTCTTATTACTGAATACAAAGGCTGTACCATCCATCCAGAGCACAATGTACACAAGTATGCTTAGGACTGCATGGTATTGGAAGTTAGTGATTTAGCTGCAGGTTAGAATTTGATTTCTTTTTTATGTTGGGTTAAAGAGGACCTATTATGCTTCTGTGCTTTTTCCCTTTCCTTTAGTGTGTTGTATAATTTTTTTGTTCATGTAAAAAGTCTGCAAAGTAGCAAAGCCCAAAGTCCAGGCCAAAGGGAATTACTCTCCCCCACAAAAACATCAGGGCTGGGATGAATCCCGATTCCCGATCTCCCAATTCCATACTATCACGATACTTGGGTGCCGATTCGATATGTATTGCGATTCTACAAGTATTGTGATTCGATATTATGTTTTATTGTGATTTTTGTTAACTTTTTTAACACTAGAACATGGGAAAAAGTTAAATCATACACTTCTAGGGACCTTTGCTTTGGAAAATATCTAAATTGATACAGTAAAAATGTTAGATTTTCAGCATGTATGTAGTCAGAGATGCTCTGAAGTCAAATATATCAGTAATTGTCAGGCATTATTTATTACATTTTTTCCAGCAATCCAAAAATCAAAGAATAAAGACATTACCACAATTAGTGGTATTTTCTTTTTAATTCATAAGGGACATGTAATGTTTTATACTTCTGGTGAATATAATCCAATCAATCTTATTTCCATATATGTATTTTGTATATACAGTTCCCTTTGTTAACACCTTATTCTGAAAACCAGATAGTCACATGTGTATACTTCGACTAACTTCGCCAAGTCCATCGCTAGCTCTCCCGTCAGCCTCGTTCTCTTTAAACATCCATGGTCAGCTCCATCGGGGCCGTTTGAATGCATTTCACATAAGTATCAGTATATGGGTGCTCTACAGTTGTAGCGTTGGCTGATTTGACCATGGAGAAGAGAGTGAAGGCTGACCTGACCGCACGTTACCGCAATACGATAACGTTTCCTGTGCATGACAGAGTTAGCATGCAGCTTTAGCCATGATGTCTGGCTCTGCTTTTCCTGGCAATGTGTGAAACCCAAAGTGTTTCATTACTTTACTGTATGTATAGTGATTACTACTTTGGATTTAACATGTGAGAGTGCAGGTCGTATCCACGCCGACCCTCCGCCGTTTTGTACTTTCGGCGGTTTGTTTTGGTTGGCGGATATGGAACGGATATGACGTCAATGCGTGTAGGAGCGTTTCAGACAGAGGGTGAAAAGAGGTGTTGCGCATAAACATACTGAAGATTTAATTGCGCTCTGTTTGACGGACGCATTTTAAATTGGAATATGCAGTTGGGAAGAGAGCAGAAGGGGGATATTAGATTTTTAGGGATCGCCTTGTGTTAATACACCTTGCACATGCATGTGGGATTAAGCAGGTAGAAAAGCTTTCACAGTCATCCGCCTCTGTCAGGTTACCGTTTCTGCTGACTCAACATTTTGGGGTGTGGTGTGTTGAACTTGCTGTTTAAAAGAAAAAGAAAAAAAGACAGCATGACGCAGGTTAGGCCCGCGCCTATCTGCATGACAATAAAGAATTCAATTTCCAACACAAGTCGGAGCCCCGCACGTGCTGTAGCAAAACGTCGCCTCATAAAGCGCTCCATCTCCACCGCAGCGTGACAGCATGAGAACATGGCTGGAATGCAGGATGTGACGAGGCTGTGTGGTAGAAACAGTCGGCTGTCATTAGTATGCAGCACAGACCCGTCTTGTCTAGCTGGACCTTTGCAGAAACTCTCTCCCCCCAGAACAGCAGCTAAATTGTCTGTAGTGAATAGAGCAGCTGAGGCAAATCTGTGCCCTTTTCTCCACCAGGAGATTTCTCTTGTGTCGCTGGATTTGCTCCACACACAGCAGCCACAATAGTCTAAAATACAGCAGTTGTATGAACAAAAGGGTCAAAGTTTAACTTGACTGTAATATTGCCATGAGAAAGAGAAGCAGAGAGACGGAGAGGGAACCTTATTAAGACCTGTGCTCCAGCGGCTTAGCTCTCAACTCCTGAGTGAGTTTTATCAGAGAAGGCCCTTCAAGCATGACCACAGTAATGAACCTATTAGCCATGAAATTGACTTTTCTGATAAATAAGGAATAGATGAGAGTTTAGGGGACCAATTCTGCATTTCAACCCTTTTGTTTGAAATTCATAATTACATTTGAGAATTAGCGCTTTTTTTTTTAACAACTGGATTTGCACATGTGCACACGGGTTCTTCGTCATCAAGTTTTCTACTTAGCCTCTTCTATTAAGTATGCTGCAGAATATTAATTGGACCAATTTTCTGGGTTAAAAACATTAACCCAACGCCAGAGCCAGTGTTTAAAAGGGTTCAAACTGCATAAATAATGGAATGTGAATATTCAAGGCAGTGTATCAGCAGATGACTCAATCAGCAAATGCAAACTTCCCTGTTTCCTGAAATAGCATTTTAATCAACTGCTGTGATGACACTTGGCAAACTTTAGGACCTCCTAGTGCAAATGTCTTCTGTCTACCTTTAATTACTGCTTGGAAATAACGTGATTGTCTTTCAATGCATGGCTAACTCAGGGGGACTACTTAAAGGTCAGACAAGAAGCAACAATGGGCCTCATGCAAGAACCACTTGTATGAAAAGATTTGTTTTTAAGTGGCGCGTACAAATACTTGAAAAGATTTGCATTCTCCAATTTTCTTGTAGAATTTTCTCAACATTGCAAACAAAATTCTTGAGTGGTCCAAGCTTGTAGTACTTGACCAACTCCCATCCTAAGTTATGGCTTGTATCGCTTTAGCAAGACGGTTTTTAGCATCTAACTTTTCACCAATCGTTTCCCTTGTTATTCTGTCACAGTACATACAGCGCTGCTCTGATGACATGTCCTTTGCAACTGTATTACCCTTTCCCCTCCACCCCTCTTTACCATAGACCCATTTTTGAGGCACGGGGTCTTTAGGGGGAGATAGCAGGTCTGCAGTTTATGTCGCATAGAAGTGGTGTACATCATCTGAAAACTGGGAACCTGAAAATTAATTTGAGATGCAGCTCAGCACTGTGTGTCAAGTTCGTTTTGTCATAAATCAGAAATAAATAAAAAAATAATTAATTAACTAAAATACATTTTGTGGCTTAAAACATATATATGATGGGCTTTCCCATGCTCTATTGTGTCTCATAAGTTGTTGCAACAATTTTTGGGTTGATACCATTTGTTACACAGATTTGGTGCTAAATTTAACCATTTTTTTTATCACTTGAGAATTAATAAAAATGATCAATAATGCCTCCAAAATACCACATTAAGACACCAAGACCTTGAGAAGATTTGTTATCAAAAACTTTTGACATTTGGAGATTTCTGCAAGAATTGCATTTTTCGGCGGTTGGATGTCAAGCACTTCTGTTCTGGAAACTGCTCAGAAACTCCCTTCTTGTCAATCTACCTAGGAAAGCCATACATCTTCTGAATGCCCTAGGTCTCTAGTTTAGTGTCCTAGAGGTCACTACAGGTCATTTTATATAGTGAGGTAAAGTTTCAAAAATGGTCTCCCTACAATGAAATGGCTACTATGGGGACTAACATCACCACACATGAATACATCCACAAGAATCTCAGATTTACAGTGATAACCAATTTATGCAATACTAAGACTGTTTATGGACCCCAGTATGCAGAATTTTTCAAACACAACATTTTTAAAATAGGTGAAAATAACACATTTATACTTCATACCAAAAATTGCATTGTTTTTGCCCAAAACTGCATGTGATTATCATAAATGGGCAAGTGGGCATCCGTGGGTACCCAAGTCAGAGGTCAAGGGACCCCTTTGAAAATGGCCATGCCAGTTTTTCCTTGCAAACAGTTAGCCTAGCTTCGGAGCATAATTTTAGCCTCTCAACATGCTAGCATTACATGGTTGGTACCAATGGATTCCTTAGTTTCATTTGATACCAGTACCTCCACTCTAGCTCTAAAACTGAGCCTGCTACAGCCTCCGAAAGGCCGTAAAGTCGGCCGAGGAAGCTGGCGCCCTCAAGGAGTGGAAGAGGTTAATATTTTCTAATTGCTTCAGGACCTCTAATATGACTACTGACACTGCTAAATTTGTTATGTTTCCATCTGGTGCTTTACGACATCAGGGCTTCAAGCTCAGCACTGTGAAGTAATTATTTTACTCTTTGGTAACATTTTTGTGAGTGAAACTTGAAAAATGGAGCGGAACAGGTAGCCTCATATAGAAATTTAGGGGCGTGGATTATGCTAATGATCACATCTCATAAATGCGTAGCTACTCATGAACAGGTGGCGTTCATCAAATTGAAATGAGCAACATATGACAAGTTTATGCAGCTAAGAGAGTTTAATGAATCTCTTTTGGAACACTTGTACGAGCAAGAAAAAAGTAAGATGTTTTGGATGAAATGTTCTTGTATGACATCTGTTGACTGTTCTTTATTTGCATTCATGATTAACACTTTGAGTGCCTCACATAATGACATTATTCAAATGCATGCCATCACTGTGGAGAGCAGTTGGGTCCTTTCTGAAACAGGTGGTTTGGGCATTTCGTTGGCTAAGGAGTGGAATACCAATGAACTTTCACTGTTGCTGGTGCGAAAAGGGCCCAGACAATCTCAGTGTGTACAGAATGGCCCAACACACTTTTCTATTTGCATGGATATCTCGTGACATCCAATCAACGTACCCTATTGTGTTGAGTGTCAGACCCTGGTTGATTGATTGTGGTGCTGCTTTGCACCCCTCTGCTCAGAGCTCAGCTCTGCTATGACAGAAAGGACACACAGATGAATAATGCATGTCTATATCAACCTATCTTGCAAGCACAATGCTACGAGAGAAAGCGATGGATAGTTAGAGAGAGGGGCAGATGGACAGAGAAAGTGCGGGATATATTCCAGAGCTGATCAAGATCGCCACTGAACATGAAATTAGAAGTCATGACACAATCTCGCATAAGATGTCCAATAAACTCATCGCAACCAATGACTTTCATTAAGATAGCCGCGCTAATATGAGATGACGGATTTTGTTTTGAAATTCATCGAGACTTTGAAATTAAAAAAGCTTTCAGACGTTGAAGTCCCCTCTCTAGCTTATTTAATTAAAGGTCTATTTTATTCTTTGAAGGTCTTCCTATTGCTCTCAGAATTTACAAATTGTAGGCCAAAGCCATTTCGTGCCATTCGCTCTCCCAGAAAGGAAACTGAATCACTCAACACCTGCTACGATACCTTTAATTCTTGGAACGGAACTCAACATCGCCTTGGAGTGAGTTATACTGTAGAAAGGGTATCGTAGTTACAGCAGAAAAATATCTTATTTATTAACTTTGGTGAGGAGCCATCCACGGCCAGGGGTCTGAGGCCAACATATTGAATTTGTATCAGTAGCTCTTTTTTTGGAAGGTGCTTTATCACTCTGCAGCGAAATTGTATTACCCTCAAACAGGCTAGAAAAACAAGACGATATCAGCCTGCTTCCTTCTGTTACACACCATTAGACAATACTGTTATTTTTGAACATTATTGTTCTCCAGTGCCAACAAAGTGATTCTCTCTGATGCTAAATGCAAAAGTGGTTTCATGTGAAGTGGATGAGAGGGAAACAGGAAGAATAATAAGGAGAGAGGGTTGACATTTAATCATGTGATCCGTCTTATGCGAGTGTTCTTAGTAATTAAGACTAATTAAGATGCATGACTCTCAATAAATTGAATGTCAAATTGGGTATGCACATTCACGAGCTGAGTCGTGATTAACAATATGGCAATTTTAACAAATGTTGCGTCATAATAACTAATACATTTACATGTCACACTTTTGTCTAAAGAAGCATATTAATGAGGTACAATAATTGACTATATATAAGAAGTGGACGTAGTCACCATGACGTCAGCCATTGGTTTGTGGACTGCCGTTTTGAAGCCTCGAGTTCGGCATTTTGGCCGTCGCCATCTTGGTTTTTAGCTGTCGCCATCTTGTTTATTTGCAACCAGAAGTGACATGAGAGGGTGGAGCTAAGTACAACTGAACGCTGAAAAAGACATTTTTAGGTGACCAAAAGGGTTATAATTAACTTCCATGAACTGAAAACACACTGTGAAAGAGCTAAAGTTATAAGACAAAAAAACGGACAACTCCCAGACCGGACAACGCCGTGGTAGCGACCTGTCGATCACAAGGTAGCCCGCCCTAAAGCATACCCTGCTTTATGGTCTATATGACTCTAAATGGGACCATAATTTACTAATTGAACATCATGCTGTATTGAAGAAGACTTGAAACTAACAATATTTACTGAGGTAATAAATCCAGTGAGAAGTAGGGTCATTTTCTCATAGACTTCTATACAATATGACTTCTTTTAGCAACCAGAGGAGTCGCCCCCTGCTGGCTGTTAGAAAGAATGCAAGTTTCAGGCACTTCCGCATTGGCCACAGTTTTCAGACCGTGGAGTTGCCCACTGGGTACAATCCAAGCCACAGTAGATCAAGGAGAAGCCTTTGAGAAGAACCATAGAAACCATAGAAATTAAATAGGAGTAGAACAGTCATTGCCATTCAAATCAACATAGCAGGATGGTCAGAGGGGCAGCCATTTTTATGTGTACAGTTGTCATTGCAACCGTTGAAGCGGGCTAACTTCCGTATAAACCGACATGCGGCAAGTCACGGACTCACTCATGCCGGCTTGACGTGTAACACCACAGCGTCAGCGTCTAGCGTTTGTGTGTGTGCGATAATACCACCATGCCAGCTGTCCCTTTTATAAGTAATAAAGAAAGTATGAATTGGTCTTAACAGACGTCGATTCGGCTCTGTGCCTACCTCCGGCTTATTGGCAGAACAACGTGTGACACCCTTTATGGCCCCACTGATGTGCGTTGTCACAACAACAACTAACAACAATCGCCATTTTCTTTTGACTTAATCAAATGACCACAACACACAATTTAATATCCATTCTACTCCTAATCTATTTCTATGGCGTCAACACTCCACGTGCCACAAGGCTACATTTCAGCCATAAAAATTAAACTGTAAACTGTATGTTTTGTCTCATGGAAGTCTTCTGTTGTAGTAAGTAAACTTAGGTTCTTCACAAATATTTGTATGGATCCACAACTACACTATCAATATAGATGCAGAAAAGCCTTTTTTTTTTTCAGTATCTACAGGCACTCTAGAGGGATGTGAGGAGAGGCTTAATGAATAAAAAGTTAACTGTTTATTTTTTAATTCTATTCCTTTTCAGGCTCCTCATAGTCAGGGGGGGGGAATGTGTTTCTTTATGTGAGAGAGAAAGAAAGAGAGAGAGAGAGAGGCAGGACCAAGGTGGATGGAGACAAAATTAAAAGCATGATCAACCCTTGAAACCACCTTTTACTGTGTATTTTTACTACTTTACACTAGGGATGTCACGAGAACCGATACTTCGGTACCAAGTCGATGCCAAAATTCAATATACAGAGGTGAATTCTAACATTGTCATGATGTATTCAAATGTAATCTTGTAAAATTTTGTTTTTGGTGAGAAACCAAATCCAGTTGTTCTCGTAAAGACGATGTTTTCACAATAATATAAAATAGATAATAGAGAGGCAATTATGACCTGTTTAACTTCCTAACAAAAACCAGTATACAAACGGTAATAAAGGAGTGGATGTTGGAGTACATGGGGTTTATTGTTTTACTTTTGTTTTTAACCGTGGTATTGAATAATTGGTATTGAGAATCGTTGAATTTCACTGGTACTTGTATCGACTACTAAATTTCTGGTATTGTGACATCCCTACTTTACTTAGTCACACAGGCTAACAGTAGGAGTAAAATGTATTTCCATATCCTGGAGTAGAGAGGAATAATTAATAATTAGAATAATTTGCCGTTCTTTTTCCAATTGTGGAATCTGCAGGAGACATCAGCATACGCGATGATCATGTAAGCAAAAATACAAAATGCATTTAAATACCATAAAATGTCCTACACAGACAGCCCACCCACTCACACATGGCGTTATGCGGTGTCCTGTGTGGCTCTTCACTGTTTGCAAGCCAACAACAGTGTCAGAGTAATTTTACATATTGTACCTCAGTTTAAGAGGGAAAAAAGCATCACGATACAAAATGACATTATGGACTTGACTGTTGTATTCCTGCTTATACTTTTTAATTTTCTACTACCATATCACCATATTACTGTACCCTTTCTTTATTGCCTAAAAAAATCTGAATTCAAACTTTGATTATATCTTTAAGTCCTGGAGTCAGAGTTTCTAAGTAGAATTTTAGGTGTAGCTTGTTAATTTAATCAATTTGTCATTTGGCAACATTATTTGTTGAATTTGAAATTAAATTAATATAAAATCTTTTATATTATTCAATTCAGATCATCCAGTTTTACCAATGCACATACAATGAACACACAAAAGGAATGTGTTTATCATTCAGTTTTGCTTCTGCAGTAGGAGTAGCAGTGCTGCTTTTGAGAAATTGTGAAAGTTGTTCGATTTGACCTTATTTACATTTGCTCTTGAAGACTTTATCTTGTCTGTAAGCTTTTAGAAAGAGTTTTATAATGCAGTGGGTATTTTCCTCTAGTGCAAAGCAAACACTACCAACATGAAAATAAACCCTTTATGGTTCCTAAATACAGCAATCCTTTATAGTGCCTAAATATATACAGTATGAATCTCGTATTCATCTTAAACAGATGCTTAAAAAGCCCAGACAATGATTACTTTTAACCCAGAAATTGTTAGCAATTGCAGAGAAAGATTTGAATATGACCCAGTTTTAGGAGATTTGCTTGCGTTCTTTTGACGTCACGGTCTAAAACGCTGGAGGCCTGACAACTTCAGCATGAAGGGAAGACGTCTGTTAAAATTTTAGGAACCCTGTGCAGAATGCAGAGTTGTGGGAACATGCTGTTTGAAGTCTTAAGCCTCATCGACCTCAACAGCATACTAAATTCAAAGTTACTGATTTCAATGGACTCTGAACTTTAATATTTTCCAAACTCCTTTGGTTCAAATATCTTGAATGTCCTGTTAAAGGATCAGTGATGGAGGATAGTTAGGCTGCTACATCATGTGTAATCTGATTCTACATAAGTCACTCATCATGATTAGCCAAATATTCTATATAGGTCATTGAAATATCAACTGATCTACCAGCAACAGCAGCCCAGTAACATGCTGTAATAAACCTCATTTTCCAATTAATGCTCGCAAGCCATTAACGAGGTTGTTTTAATTTTATTACAATGTGGAGATTATCTGTGTTTACACACCTAAACTAATAACCTTCCTTTTATCGACTATTTAATAAGAACAGACTACTCAGTCTCTAGAGGAGCTCTGTTGTAAGCTGTTGCAATTATTGTGGCCCACAATGGCCGAATTGCAGGTGGCTCCAAAATAAGCCACAGTGCTTGTTGGTATGATTTATAGTCTTTGGGGCCAACACCGCCTTAGCAGACTAGTTCTTGGAAAAGAAAGTTCTCCCAGCAGTTACAAGAAGGAAGAAGGGTTGTTGAAACTGAGGTTTTATTTGACTTTGGCTTTTTCAAATCGGATGTGAATGGATTAATTATAATGCAGAACATTGTGATTGGTAAAAGTAGTAAGCAGTGTTTCAGCAGAGATGCACATACCATCAGCGCAGATACTGACCTTATGAGGTGTATTGGCCATGACGTGACCGATCCTCAGTAAATACAGTTTCTTTGTCAATGTCATTATAAAAATTCAGTGTTTCCACAATCAGTTCCATCTACTCAATCATGGCCGTCTGCCACAGCAATCTCTTGCCTCATGTTACCTTACAGAAAGTGATTCCAATGAGTACAGATTTGTACATTTGGGTAAAACTGGTATCAGATTGGTACTCTTGTGTCTTCAGATACCCTGAGAGGTGTGGTATCAGAATCGGTAACAGGAGAGATAAAAATAGATCGGTGCATTCCTATCTTCCAGTTTGACTGTGTTTTGTGTAAAACTTTTGAGCTCTTGTAAATATTGCAAGGATTGGCACAATTTTAGTTAATTCTAGCAATCACAAGAATGTGAATTCCTGCGAGGACTAACAACTGTCCTTAAAGGACACATTTTTACAAGTCTGTTTACAGGTCTTGTGGAGTACAGCTGCATATGTGGAAAAAAGTTGTATAAAGGCTTTTGGGGCTCCAGAGGGAGCTGCAGGAAATCTGATAAATCAGTGTCTGTTGGTGCTGAAGACTACTGTTGTGGAAGTCTAAAAATGAAAAATAAATCTGGGGTTGTGGAGTTAGAAAGAAGTGATGTTACCGGGCCTCTGTAGCCCGCTACTCATCTCTGCTTGAGGCTAGCGGCGCGAGGCTACATTAGCCACTACTAGCATAACGCACTCGATTCACCCATCAAACTGTGAGCAATCGAGTTGCATTGTGGGTGATGCAGGCACCAGGTGTTGCCAAGGAGAAGGTATGTGTAATAAAAAAGACGATATCGCTGCTTCTGCTGCATCCATTTTGATGCTTTTGTCCATCGCGAGTCTGACTACGTTTACACGCACACTAATATGCCACTATTATTCCGAATATGACAATATTTTGAATTTGATATGGGTCATGTAAACAGCATATTCTATTTGGATATTCTGAATTAGGCTGAAATTTGCCGATATTATTCGAGTTTTAGAAGCATTCTTTGGACAGGTATACAGCCCATTCAGAATATGCGTCTCAATTGCGTTTTTTACAGCAATTTGCGACACATGGCCTCGTGCCTGTTTGCGGTCAGCTCTGAGTGTTGTACACCAACCAACTACCCAACAGTTTGCAGAATTGCATTCCCAAAATAAAAGCCCACATTTCTGTTCGGATGGAGAAACACACCTACCTTTAAACATTAGAAAAGACTTAGATATCAACAGGTTTTTCGGATATGCGCAAATATGTCAAAGCTGACCTTTTCAAGAAGGTGGTTGAAGGAATGAAAGAGGGAGGCTGTGTGTGCACGGTCGAACAAGTTATCGGTGTATGCAGCTGCATGTAAACGGAAATATTAGTGGAATATTCATTTTCATGAAGCCATGTAAATAGCTTAGTAGGAATATTTGTCTAATATGTCTTTTTTGGAATAAGGGCAAAAAATGTAATATTTTGTGCATGTAAACATAGTCCTCGTTATAGGAATACATTGCTAAATTGGTGGAGTACTCTTTTAGATGCTTCAGTTGCTTCTGCTAAGTAGCCATGCTTTTTAATTGCAGAGTTGCCTGAACTGAAGCATGGTGCACAATTGTAGTGATTGTATTGATTCTCCACTGCTCGTAAAAACATAAAAATCTCACACATTGCTCTTGTCATTCTCTTTGTTTGCCTCGATGCCATTTTGCCTGGAAGAAAAAGAAATCAAACTTGTCAACTCCAGTAATGGTAGTCTGCTCAGTGAAATATAAGACGGCTTCCTGTCCTTGTAGAATATGTTGCTGGTTGATGGATTTTATGGTGTGTTCTTGTCCTTGTACATTGAATCCTCCCATTTCTGAATTCCCCTGAGGCAGCAATTAGCCCTCAGTCTGTCAGCGGCTAATGGCTTTCTAATTGAGTCTCCACAGGTAGTGTACCTGTTGTGGGGGTTAAATGGAAACAATGTGGGCAGGACACAGATCTCCACCATGCTGTTGTCATTTCACAGTGACCAGCAGGAAGCAATGTCCTCAGTCTATAAGCGTCATCCTTTGTCTCGATCTGGTTTTCACCCCACTGCTTCCCATCCAGCATGCTGTTGTGCCATGCTGTTCAGCTCTGACATCTATTTGACTCTATTTGTCTGCAAAAAGCGTCAAAAATGCATCAACACATCAAATACACACCTGCTTTTGTACAATGTTTAGATTCCAAGTGGCACAATGCAGCATTTAGTAAGCACATTTTTGTCTTCCAGGTTTTCTGCCACACCCTTTTCACTAATAATACATAGGTTTTTAAAGCACATAGTGTAGAAATGATGGATTTTGATTCAAAACTCACGTGCATGTGACACTTTTCTGAACTGCTAATTGACATAGAACAAAAAGAAAATTAAGTTTACGCTATCAAGTTTGCCAATTTTCTGGTTGTATGGGTACATTTTATGTTGCATAGTGCTTTAAAACTCCCTCTGCTGTTGCACCACCACACATCCTCCCCTCATTTTTCTTAAAGCCTCTCATTCCTCCACACCACACATTTCTCTACAGCCTGCATTTTGTCTAGCCTCTTACCAACTTCAATCTTCTTTCCAATATCCCTCTCCTAAGGTCCATTTTACACTTTCCATTATCGTTCCCTCGCAGGGCTCTCTTTTTTGGAGCCCACTTGTCATCTCCAAGTCCATCTCTGTGTGCCCTTTTAAAAGCCTTTCTTTTTCTGACCAGACTGAAGGACACCATCACCAATATCACCTGCAATTTTCCCAATGATTCTCATATTTTTGTTTTCTAATCATAGCCAAAACATTTGCGTGGTAAATGTCCCGACCGTGTTCACTTAAGGCAAAGTCACATTGCCGCAAAAGACCTAAAATAAAAGTATCATATCTCGTCTCGTCGCTCCCCTTTATTCAAATCGGCAGCTCTCTGTATTGATCAGAGTGGGGAGTGCATTAGTGCCTAAACATGGACTCTCGCTCTCAGGCTGGTAAAGCAATAAAGGGGCTATTGATCACGCTGCTCATCTGACAGCTGCCTATTTTCTATGTGTATGTGTAGCTTGTACTGTAGTTGAGCGGCATGAGGTGCCGTGTTGCTTCAATAATGTCTTCAACAGCTGGCGCACGGCATTGCTTACTGTGCTGAAATTTAATTATGTATTAATGGTTTCTTTACAAATTAATTCCGTTGAGTAGCAGAATGGTAAAGTGGGTGTGGAGTCCATCCTTCAACCAAGCTGTGGTATAAGTCATTATGACAGGAAGCATAGCTCTGCTGAAGTGTCCAAGCCACAGGGATGTTGTTGTGCACCTGATCTTGTCCTTTGACCTTTTTGAGGAGAGGACAAGCTCAAAAACAGGGTCGATAGAGCTCCCAAAACCACCCTGTGTAATTGTTTGTACCATTTATTATAATCAATATCAGAGTAATTCTCTGTGTGTGTGTGTGTGTGTGTGTGTGTGTGTGTGTGTGTGTGTGTGTGTGTGTGTGTGTGTGTGTGTGTGTGTGTGTGTGTGTGTGTGTGTGTGTGTGTGTGTGTGTGTGTGTGTGTGTGTGTGTGTGTGTGTGTGTGTGTGTGTGTGTGTGCGTGTGTGCGTGTAGCAGCCAAAGCGATGAATATGAGCATGCCAAACAAAAGGGACATCTTGATCATAGACCGTATATAAGAAGTGGACGTAGTCACTGTGATGTCACCCATTAGTTTGTGGACTGCCGTTTTGAAGCCTCGAGTTCAGCATTTTGGCCGTCGCCATCTTGGTTTTTGGCCATCACCATATTGTTTTTTTTGCAACCAGAAATGACACAAGAGGGTGGAGCTAATTACAACCGAACGCTGTATAAGACCTTTTTAGGCGACCAAAATGTTACAATTAACTTTCATGAACTGAAAACACACTGTGAAAGGGTTAAAAGTTGTAAGACAAAGACACGGACAACTCTGTGGTAGTGACCTGTCAATCACAAGGTAGCCATGCCCTAAAGCATACCCTGCTTTATGGTCTATTTGAGTCTAAATGGGACCATAAGACTTGAAACTAGTGATTAAGACCATAAACTCATGTTTACAATGTTTACTGTAGGTTGTTTTCTCATAGACTTCTATACAATCAGACTTCTTTTTAACAACCAGAGGAGTCGCCCCCTGCTGGCTATTAGAATGAATGCAAGTTGACTTCACTTTTCTGACCCCGGAGGTTGCCCACTGACTGCAATAGTAGTCTGAATAAGATAAAACACTATAGAGCACAGCGAAGAAAGGATCGACATTTGATCGGCTTTATTTTACCTGATTCTGATCCTTTAAAATATGCCCAGATCGGCCCGGGTACCGATCCTTCACATTGGCTCGAGCAGCTCTGATTATTTATGCCACACATTACTCCTCACGTTGCTCCTCATTGCCTATTATTACAAATGATTCTGTACAAATTTTTAGGGATAGGACAAAGTATTATTCAGGTTCAATTACAGTCCTGTCCTGAGTGTTTGCGTCAGTGTTGTACACAATGTCCTCATGGTGTCACTTAATCACAGGGTTAACCCAGCTAATTGCCCACTCTCTTGTCTGGCACAGGGCTATCTGCCTCCCTGTGTAACATCTATTAATTATGAATAAAATGAGATCTCATAATGTCATTGCTCATATTCACACCACTCTGTCCTTTGGGCTGCTGGCTCCATTTTATTACAATGTTTAAAACCAACCTGCGTCCCTCTATGAAGAAAAGGGTTTGAATATCTGAAACACCGCCATTTTCTGCACAGGTCTTTGACCATTATGTGCGTCTGATAATTTTGTTTCTCTTGAAGTGGTTTTTGAAATGGAATTCACAGATACAACTGTGTGCTTCTGTATCTCATTCCCACTCATTTTGCTCAGAGAAGTGGAACAAAAAATGGGAGTGCACTGTATTGTGTGTGTGTGTGTGTGTGTGTGCGTGTGTGTGTGTGTGTGTGTGTGTGTGTGTGTGTGTGTGTGTGTGTGTGTGTGTGTGTGTGTACATACGTACTCGTGCATGTTGGTAGTGGGTGTTGTTTAAGAGATATGTGAGATTATGATGTGAATTATGCAGTATTTTCTGTTGTGGTTCATTCAGGGACGTTGAGTTTATTTAGTGGACAATCTGATTATGTTGATTTGAAAACCTCGTGCTTCATAGGTTAAGTGACATTTAAATTTTACAATCTGAGTTTAACAGGCCTCTTTCATTATGTTGCACATGACGGAAGGGTGTGTGTGTGTGTGTGTGTGTGTGTGTGTGTGTGTGTGATCATCAGAGAGAGAGAAACAGGAAGGCAGAGAGGTGGCTGAGTGTGTGTGTGTTTGGAGGGAGGTGAGAGCGAAGGAGGAGGGATGTTGCGAATCCATGATTAATGCAGCATTGCCCTTGTATGTTTCAGAGGAGAGAGGACGGAGGTGAGTCTTACAGCATTAGCATTCTGCCTGTGCTCCTGGAGGAGTCTGCTTTGCCCCTGTACAGATGCTCCACTGCCTTTCAGATTACTGAATAGACACTTCACAGACACTTCAGTCTGGATGCACACCAACCAGCTGTTTTCCAAAACTGTTGTAGGTCCACTACATACTTGTGAATCCACTTTATGCGTTAATATAGCAGTGAGTTTTGGCATGCACGTCCATCTGATCTCAGCTGTGACGTAGCACTCCTTTTAAAACTGACTGATGTTTGCCACCTCATTTTTCACTCACATCCCCAATTTGTGTCATTTAAAGGTGCAGGAGAAGTTCAACAGCACTTTATCTTCAAGTGGCAAGGTTGTACAAGGGCCTGATTTTGAGGTGACTTCCAAACTCATCATGTATTTAAATCCTCGCTATGCTGCGCTGCCAGAACCCTCTGGGATGTTATTTGGAGTAGTGACAGCAGTTACTGTAGGGTTACTGGTATGCAGAGCAAGACGCTCCAGCACATTGAGGAGCTGCTGGCCTGACGGTGCAAATTTTGACATTTCTAGTACTGTGCTGCATTATAATTTAAAATATGAGCCTAAGAGCAAACTCACAAACTAAACTTTTATTCTGTGCCTCTCTGAGCGGTACCAACTCTATGTTCACACTACAGACGAAGGTGTCCCAATTTATATGATATTGCCCTCATATGTGACACAGATCTGAAAGTGAGCAACAAAAACCTGAGAGCAGCATTTCTTTTTAGTTTGAATTGGGACCGGTTTTGTTATAACCTCAATACGGAGGCAATTCATCTACTTAAAACTATTTAGATTTCCTGTAGGAGTTTTAAACGATTATTCAGCATAACTCAATTTGTACAAATATTTAAAGCAAATGTGTGATCTTTCTGCGTTTGTATTGTTTGTAATCAGAGGCCTGTTAAGAAAATTGCTTTTGTTCCTTTTAAAAATTGCTTTACTGGGGTTTCTAATTTACATATTCTTAACGTGACTACTGAACAATTTCCAGAGCATACAGTAGTGTATAGTTGAGTGTTTTCCTACTTTTCAGTCAGTGGACAACCTCCGGGTCTGAAAAGTGAAGCCAATTCCATTGTTTATAACAGCCAGCAGGGGGTGACTCCTCTGGTTGTTAAAAAGAAGTCTGATTGTATAGAAGTCTATGAGAAAATGAGCCTACTTCTCACTTGATTTATTACCTCAGTAAACATTGTAAACATGAGTTTATGGTCTCAATCACTAGTTTCAAGTGTTCTTTAATACAGCATGATGATCATTTAGTAAATTATGGTCCCATTTAGAGTCAAATAGACCATAAAGCAGGGTATGCTTTAGGGCGTGGCTACCTTGTGATTGACAGGCCGCTACCACGGCGTTGTCCGGTCTGGGAGTTGTCCGTGTTTTCGTCGTAGAGCTTTAACCCTTTCACGGTGTGTTTTCAGTTCATGAAAGTTAATTGTAACATTTGTTCACCTAAAAATGTTTTATTCAGTGTTCGATTGTACTTAGCTCCACCCTCTCGTGTCACTTCTGGTTGCAAAAAACCAAGATGGCAACGGCAAAAATGCTGAACTGGAGGCTTCAAAACGGCGGTCCACAAACCAATGGGTGACGTCACATTGACCACGTCCAGTTCTTATATACAGTCTATGCTTTCAGGCAATGATTTGTTGACATCTAGTATATTATGAAAATAATAAAAGCTAACTATCTTAGTGAGTGAATTTATATTTAGTTAAGCAACAACTGGCTTCGACTGACTAAATAAATACATGTGCTGGTGAGAGGCTGCATCTCAAATGGTGTTGTGTGGGCTGCTGATCAGAATCACATTCATAAGTTATGTCGTGGGAGAATCATACCGAAAAGACACACAATAAGCAGATACGCACATTATGAAAAAAACAATTTGACAGCTCATTGCATTGAATTGGAATTGAAAATAAATCATTAAGTCAGTACCTCTAACTAGATCAAACTTATTTACTAAATGACACAAGAAGCTAATTCATACTTTGAAATATTCTTTGGACAATGCTTTTAGTTTGAAAGATGATTTACATTCACCAATAAGAAGCTAGCCAGAAAGATAGGTGTAGGTATGAAAATGGATTTGATGTCTTATGTTATAGTGGCTCAGTGCTAGCTCACAGAGTGTGAGCATCTCCCAGAAGAATCATTTGTGTCAAAGGAAGGGATTGCTGTTGTGTGCTGGCAGCGGCGGAGCTGTTTAAGCATGCCTTTTTGATCCATAGAGCTGAGATGATCACAGCTGCCACTGTACAAATCGATTCGGGCGTTTGTCCTCCAGTGCTTGTTGTCCTCCTCCTGTTCCTCCTCCACTGGGCTAAGGAAATGTTTGCACACACACCTTGTTACGGTAGTTATTTCTGCTCCCGCCTCAGGTCACATATCGAGCTGAACCTGGCAGTAATAACTTTTTCTGCTGTGACTCAGACAGGTACTGCTGATTGTCTCTGGCTTACTTCTGTGCTACAGGGTGTTTTTGGCACATTACAATACAACATACAATAGCTATCATTCATAAATGATAATCAATATAGTTATTTTATGTATGCTTATATAGTTTGGATTACGATGGGATGGGTACCATCATCCTTTGGTTGGTTTCTATAGTCTTATAGTAGGGCTGGGACGATTCACCTATCTCCCGATTCGATACTATCACAATACTACGGTGCCGATTTGATATGTATTGCGATTTTAAAGTATCGCGATTCTGCAAGTATTGCGATTCGATATTACGATTTATTGGGATTTTTTTTTATTTTTTTAAAATAGACCATAGGAAAAAGTTGAATCGTACACTTCTAGGGACCTTTACTTTGGACAATATCTAAATTGACGTGACAGAATTAGCATGCAACTTTAGCCATGATGTCTAGCTCTGCTTTTCCGGGCAATGTGTGAAACCCAAAGTGTTTCCATACTTTACTGTATGTGTAGTGTTTACCACGTTGGATTTAACATGTGAGGGTGCAGGTCGTATCCACGCAGACCCTCCGCCGTTTTGTAGTTTCTCGTTTCGACTGGCTGTGGTTTGTTTTGATTGACGGATACAGAACGGATATGGCGTCCCGTTACTCAGACTACAACAATAAAAGCGGTAACTTCCTTCTACCTCCGCATAGACTCAAATTAAGCAAATATATTGATTCTGGCATTAAAAAAAATTGATTTCAAAATCGGAATACACTCGTGAATCAATTTTTTTTTTCCCACCCATATCTTATAGTAGTATAATGGTCTTGACTGATTAATCAGCTGGTCAATATCATCTATTGTTAACCTTATTCACATACCAATTAGTTTTTTTGTTTATGTGCTGTGAAATCAATAAAACTAAACTGTTTTAAAAAATCAGCCACGTCTATGACAGTTCAAATTTGAATGATGTTAAAAGAAAAACAGTGTGCCTTGTATCATGTATTCCTTGTATAGTGATTCAGTATAGTTTTTTATGCAGGAATCTTGTGTTCAGCCACATGTAAATCAGTTCCTGCATTCAGTTATCAACCCACATTATCCATATTTATCTAGCATATTTTATATCTGCATAATGCTGTGATTGGTGTCTGTATTGTGGGATTTATAAACATTGTTGGCCAAAACAATGCATCAGCTTCCTTGATACTGTACATAACCATATGTTAAGCTAGGTAATTTTCACAATTTACCATAAATCATCATATTTTTATCTGAAGCCTTGCAGCAGCATAATAATTTGAATTAATTTTTTTAAGCAATGTTTGGACATTTAGAAAAAAAAAATAGGAGTTAATAATAGATAATCCTTAGATAATCTAGATATGCATACATTAAATGCTGAACACATATGATTTCGTGTTACTAATTCTGATTCACCGAACCTAAAGACAATGACCAATCATTAGAAATAGGTGAAGTGTCAAATCACATTATTTATTGTGCAGTGAGGAAAATATACAAATTTCAAAATGTAGCAAGTAAAGTAAAATGTATCTGTGATGAAATCTTGAAGTGTCTCCAAAAGTTTTTTTTTTTTTTTTTCATGAAAAACAAGGCCATCAGTTTGTGCCTGTTCATGTGTTGGACTGCCTGTCTGAGCAAACAGTATCGGCTTCTTTTGCACACAGACCGAGTATTTTTGTTGCCCTCTGCTTCAGTGCTCCGTGGAAATGGATGACAGGGTCTATATAAACAACACGGTGGAGTTATGCACCGCAGACTCTAGAAGAACTCTTTTTCTTTTTTTGCACTGCATTGACTTGTGCTAAAAATAACTTTTCTGCAGGATCTTTTCCACTGAGGTTCTTTGATTACAACATCCATTACCTTTGATTTCCATTTCCTTTAGTTTTGAAAATGTCATAATTAATTCTGCTTTTATCGTAGCTAATAAAAATAGAGCTGTCAAAGTTAAAGGTATAATATATAAAAAACAATATATAGACTGATACAAAAATAATCCCTCTCAATCATCACTTATGCCCTACTAGAAGTGTGTGGTGGTGTCTGTTTCTGCAGAGACTCTGCAGACCTCTGCCTGTAGTTTCTCTTTTCTTCTTATTTTGCTTTACTCGGGACACTGCTGGGCGTCTGCAAACAGCCTGTAGGCCTCACGTGGGGGTGTAACCCCCAGCCAAGAAAAGCGCGCAGGGTGTGCAGCCCGTTCAGGTGGTCAAATATCACCGCTTTGTCACGCCCCTCGGCTTCTGATACAAAGGCATAAGCATTATCCATCGATGGGCACAAGTCCCCCTTTAGATGCTTTGCAGCTGTATTTGACGGATGAGAACAGGTTTGTTACGTCACTGTGAGTTCCCCCTGTTCCTCTGTCTCTCCTTTGCTGTGTGCAGTTGCTGTTGTTTGCTGCTATAAGTGTGCATGTGTCAGTTTGACCGAGGCACACACACTACTGCAGAGGACAGCCTGCCTTTCGGCTGCATTCATTCAAAATCCGGCAACTCAGCATCTTCCCGCAGAAAATAACATTTTATTTCTCTTATTCACTGCTTTGTTCTCACTAGCGGCGCTCGCTCGACCACCGCTATAATAACGCCTTAACCCAAATTTGTTTTAACGGCACTAATTTCTTTAATGCATTAACGCAACTTGTGATTTTTTAGTTGTAGCAGGTTCAGTTTTAAAACTAGAGTGAACATACTGACATCATGTGAAACTAGAAAACCTAAAGAATCCATTGTTCCACCAGAATCCACCAACTTTTTTGGTGAAATTTTGGCTAGGAAAAACTGGCATGGCCACTTCTAATGGGTTCCTTGACCTCTGACCTCAAGATATGTGAATGAAAATTCTATGGTTCTATGGGTACCCACGAGTCTCCCCTTTACAGACATGCCCACTTTATGATGATCACATGCAGTTTTGGGGCAAGTCATAGTCAAGTCAGCACACTGACAGCTGTTGTTGCCTGTTGGGCTGCAGTTTGCAAATGTTATGATTTGAGCATATTTTTTATGCTAAATGCAGTACCTGTGAGGGTTTCTGGACAATATTTGTCATTGATTTGTGTTATTAATTTCTTTCCATTAACAAATATATACATATATTTGCATAAAGCAAGCATATTTGCCCACTCCCATGTTGATAAGATTATTAAATACTTGACAAATCTCCCTTTAAGGTACATTTTGAACAGATTAAAAATGTGCGATTAATCGCGATTACACATTTTAATTGATTGACAGCCCTAGAAAAAAATAAATCGCTCAAAGGAAGCCGCTTTATGTATTCGAGGGGAAAAGCAGGCCTCCTCTGGGCATCACTTATTTATAGAAAATATAAGTGGGAGCCATTCTTGATCATGAATTTAAGGACATCTTTGAGTGAAGTGTAAGTGGAGTTAAAAATACAAGTAGAAATGTCACACGGGTCAGCCATTAGTGAATGAGTTTCTCAGGGAGCGGGACCTGTTATTGGTCCTTGCCATGACTCCTATGACTCTCAGCATCTCCCAGCACCTGGATCCCAAAGTGGAGTTTGTGTTTGATGCAGGGATTTGATGCATTTGTAGCTTTAATTGCGTTACCTGTGGTGTAGAAGTCAGGTCCTCCAACTGTCTTTGGTACCTGACATGTTGCTCTTTAGATAGCGTTTCCATTTCATTCCCTCCCTTGTAGGCTTATAGTGAGGGTTAGTGTTCACTGACTTCCTCCCTGCCACCTTCACACGCAGCACTATTACTTGCTCTGCACACCTGTGCTCCTTTATTTATCCAGCTGTATTTTGCTGCAGTGAGACAAATTCTCTGCAGAGTCTTTTGGCCTGAATTAGCAATATTTGTTGTAATTAAGCCTGTGCAAAAGCTGCAACGATGATTTATCTTTTAAAAAATGTACATGCATTAATCAAAGAGGCAATGATCTCAGTGCCAACGAGAGTCATTTCATCTCATCACGCTTAGTAACAGCTAAAGCCAGATGGATGCTGACATTTTGAGGGAGGCTGATACAGATAACGAGGTTTGTGAGTTAAACAATCTGATAATGATATTTCGGCAGATTTAGTTGTTTATTTTTAAACAAATAACATAAATAAAGATTTTTGATAAGGTCCACTTAACTGATCTTTTTTAGCCACTTGGCAGCAACAACAACAGTTTAGCTGATTTAACGTACAGGCAAATAAACGTAAAAGTTCCCGTCTCACTTCTTGGAAAGAAGCAACCAAAGGATACAGGCAGACACAGAATGGAGGTATATTACTGAACATGTATTGTATGAACATTCTTCATCAACTCTTCCCATTCAAAAGCTGAAACAGTGCTTTTTGCTCACTCAAAAAAACCTACACATGAAGCTATGCCTACGAGTACAAATCAGTTTAGTGATTACGTGTTTGTATGGGATGGTGGATCATTTTGTGCTTAAAGAATAAATGACCAAAAGAACCAGTGTTGTCCTGATGTGGCATTTTGTGCAGACCAGTTTCAGTCATTTTGCGATGTTCTACCAAATTTGCTAATTCTTGCTGAGTATTTTTATGCTCACTCCACAGCAGCTATTTCATTGTGATCTCTGCTGCTTAATGTACATTACCATGTTACCTATTTGAGTGAGATGATAGATAGTTAAGGCCTGGGTGCCAATTTGGTCTGACATTTTTTCCTTACTTTTCCCTTCCATACCTCTCCGTACCCCCTAAATCTAAATTGATGAAGGATCTACAGGATGAATCCATGATATCATACCTATATATAGGGCTGCACAATTAATCAATATTTTATCGAAATTGGAATATGGCCTACTGCAATTTTTGAAATAAAATTGGATTTGAAATACTTGCAATTTTTTTTCAAGGTGAAATGTGTGTCAAAATACCATTTAAAATTAAGTATTGTCGTGCTGTAAAGATGTCCTGGCCTACATATCATATTTAAGAAAGCTTATTTGTTTGGTACAGATCCCTGCATAAATCACACCATAATAATTTTAATGAATGTTTTTCAACGAAAATGAGAATAGTGATGTAAAAATGATCATTCCCTCCAATATCGCAAATCATATCACAATTTCAATATCAGTCAAAATAATCACAATTAGATATTTATTCAAAATCATTCAGCCCTACTATATACATAACAGCGGTTTAGTTAAAAAAAAATGCAGTCTTTAGACCTCTATCAATGCATATCCTGTGCATTGATTCATCATGACAAATTTCAGAAGCCTTATGTTCTCAAACTGGGTATTATATACAATGTATTTTCAAAATTTCACTGTCAGAATCCACAGTTGATGTTGACCAAAGCCATGCTTGGGTTATCACTCTTTGCTGCCGCTTCTTGGACTGTAAATGATTTTCTCTCCTGTCAAAGTGTAAAATGATTGTATGTTACAAATGCAAAATTCATTACCTCTGTGCATCAGGACAGAGCACATCAAATGATGTTGATAGTGCTCCATCCATCTTGCACAGATCCTGTGCTGAGCTGCAGCTTCAAATATGGATATAAAAACACCGCAATAAGCTGTGTTTAAGTTGTCTGCTGAGCTGTTTATGCTCAGCTCAATAATGTGCTTTTTCTTCTGCTGCCATTTGGTGTCCCCACTTCAGGGTGTTACACTGCACTTCCTGGTTATCTGATTAACCCCAGCAATTTCTGCATCTCTGTGAACGCTGTCTGAACTCTGTTCTTCTAATCAGGGCTAGGCGTGTACTTAATGATATCAGTATTTCTTTGGGCTCAGGGCTGTAAAACTGCCATCTATAGTAATGTAAATACATTACAGTCCCCAATCTTCCCAATGAGATTTAATTTCTCCAGGATTCACAGTGTGCAAGTCCTGTAGGACCCAGATCTACTCGGAGGCAGCCTCTCCATGCTTTATTTTTCATGGGGCAAGCGGTGTATTATGGTCCTCCTACTGTGCCCCAGGTTTGAGGCTGTTGTCGTCATTAATTCTGGGCTTAGTGTAGTGTTGCTGCAACCCATTACAAACCCACACCTCCATCTTGGCTCTGTGGTGATGCATTGCTTCACACTTCCTCATTAATAACCCCGGCTTCGTATAGTGCGGTGGGGGAAGAGACGCTGAAAGTGGGCCACAACACGATGAAGACTGCAGTTGCTGGTCCACATAGGCACAGGGAAGCAAAAGCAATTGATGGCACAACATTAGAGGCAGAGTTAGACCACCTGCATAGGCTAATCATTGTGATAATCCAATAGTTGGGCTAAAACAACATATATCCAACACTAGCTATTTCTACTGATGCTGAGAAATGGTTTGCTAGTGTTTAACGACTGCATGTCGGGTTCTGAGGTATGGCTCTACATTAACCTTTTAGGAGATAGAACTGGTACGAAAGAGGTTGAAAGTCTGTAGTATAAGACTTATATGGACTTTTCAGAAGCAGAATAGTGTGTAATGATTGTTGGGGGGACTGTGTGGACTCCTATTGTTGAGAGTCCAACAATAGGAGACCCCAGTGTCGTTCTCCTGTTTGCTTTCCCAAGTTTGGGTGGGAGTTTTCTTGAATTGTTAAAAAAGCATTCATTTACCAAGAAACCTATATTTAAAGCTGGGGTCTGCGATCTTGGAAAACTAGCATAATTTGAAAGTCGCATCGCCTCAGGAGCTCCGTCTAAGCCCCCCCCCCCCCTCGAAACTCCTTATAAGGCAACGCCCCCCACACACATGCACGAGCACCGCCGCATCGTAACTACTTCACATTTTTCGTAGCTATTTCATCACTAAATTCACTTCTGAAAAATGTTGAGGCGAGAAATCAACGGTGTAGATTTAGAATATTGACCGTTTTACGATGTTAGATGGCGAATCAAACATTGTCTCCACTGTTGTCGGAGTTTAGAAGCTCCACAAACTGCCGGCACAGCTAGCTAGATCCTGCCGGGATCGCCACCTCTCCACCCGGGCATTCACTCACACAGACCCCGCTATGAGCTGGAGCTCTCTCAAGAGACCGGTCTGTAGACGAGGGGCTTTTATTTCCTTGTTGACGGAGGGCGGGGGGGGGCGGCAGCTCGCTGGAGAGCCGGCCACAGAGCAGCAGAGAGGGGAGGGACAGAGAGAGATACCTGCTGAGACAACACGACCCTTTTTAACATTACTCTAATATCTGGAGGGAGATCAGTCCACTCGTTTGTTTCTGTAACTGAAAAAGCAGTTTGAGTAACGTAAATTTTGTTCGGCAATGTTTTCTATCCGCCGTCTCCCCTTGATAATCCTGTTTGTCTGACTTCACTTTGAGCTGTTAGAATAAATAGTTTAAATCTGCAGTATCTTATAAAGTAAACTAACAGAACATAAACAACTAAATCAAAGTTGTATTTTTCGATAATATGGTAATAGTGGTACGAGTTCGTTCTCGTTGTCCGGTGTTTTAAGAGCTGAGTTTTCTCTTCCACTCTCCAGTGAACGTGCGGCGGACACGCGCTTTGAGTTCACGCTGGTGCACGCTGAGGCTAGAGTACGAGCAGGGAGGCAGGGAGGCTTCTGATTGGTTCCTTACAACCGGGACCATTTTTACTGACTGGTAGACGTTTTTACAGGATTACAGCAGCTACAGATGACGGATCTTTTCCGGTCTTTTTTCAGTGCTCATAAGAAACGGATTGCTGTCGGGGTGTAAAGACCATTTCAACCAATATAACAAAAAGTGTATACTGGATAAATCGCAGACCCCATCTTTAAGTAGATCTAGCTTAGTGTTGAGTTAGTCTAATTTCCAATTGTGAGCAAAACCCAAAGAATCAGTGTTGAAACCTTGAATTACTCTTAAAGGAATAGTGTGTAACATTTCAGGGGATCTATTAGCAGAAATGGAATATAATATTCATAACTATGTTTTCATTAGTGTATAATCACCTGAAACTAAGAATCGTTGTGTTTTCGTTAGCTTAGAATGAGCCCTTCATATCTACATAGGTAGTGGGTCCTCTTCACGGGGTCCGCCATGTTGCTCCTTCATGTTTCTACAGTAGCACAGAACTGCCGAACACTGTTTTTACGTTACCTGAAGGCAAACCGTAGTTCTATAACACGCTTGTGAAACTGCGGTAACATGAGCCGCAGAGTGTAAAACCGTGGTGCCGCCAACCGCCGTCTGACTTCCGTTGCTCCTAAAGTAGTGTTATTATGGTAAGGATGGCCTCTGAATGAGGCGAACAGCGTTACCACGGTTTTGCACTCGGCAGCTCATGTTACTGCAGTCTTGGAAAGGAGTGGGCGGAGGATTTCTCAGTTGGTTGCAATCTGGAACCACACACCTGGATGTCGCCACATCCTACACACTGTACCTTTAATCATGAGGTTAGTAATAAAGTTGGTGACATTGGAGGGACAATTAACATGTAATTTCTGAGTGATAGACCCATGGCTTACTATAAGACTATAGCAATGCTACAAGTCAATAATAGTTCTGTCAGACACACATTAGAGCATTTATTGCTTAAATGATTGGTTTATTGAGTAAAGAAGGCTCTGATCCTAACTCTATTCCCCAACACTTGCAGTAGAAATTGTTGATATGGGTTGCATTTCCCTTTAAACTCTTTTTAAAGGCATTTTTTTTAATGCCTCTAGGAGCAGCTTTTCATGACCTCAGAAGCTGCCAGTATCGCTGCTCTTTTTGTTTACATTGTGGTAGAAAAGAGAAAAGTGATGACCATGAACCATTCACTCTGCCAGATCACAAAGCTTTGAAATGTTCCAGTTCATGTTACTGGTTTCTGTAACATGTCACTTGAATGTTTTTAACAAGCTGTTGAAACGTTTCTGGTATTTTTCAAGAGGAAGTGTGATGCTTTACCCGAAAGTCCTCTCTGGACAGTTGCTGAACAGAGCGTTTTTACTGCATATCATTAAAATATTTTATTTTATGTGTGTTGCAGTGTGAAAGCGGTTCATTATTTTCCCTTGACTTTTGTATACTGGTGCTTTGCTACAGTGTCTGTCAGCAGTAGAGGCTCGATCACAGGTCATGTCATCGTGTCTGCTGGCTGCTAAGTTTTGCTATTTTTAGGCCGCTGCTTCTTCAAAATTGCATGTGCAGTTGTTATGATTTGTGTCGTGATTAATTTCATGTTGTGGCTGCGCTGATTTTTCTTTTGATTGTTGTTGGCACATACAGAACGATGCTTTATGCTGTTGATATAATTATGATATTCTTCATATCATAATTAGATCTAAACAGCTGAGCTTGGTCGTTTCCAAGATGCAGAGCCTAGACGCCAAAAATCCAAACTGTTGTGTAGTGTTATAATACGTAAATCCAGTGTTGTTGTTCCTCATTTACTCACACATGACATATTCAACTCACGGCGGCATCCAGAGCAGTCGGAAAGTATTAGGACAGTGATATGTTTCATCTACAATCTACCATTCAAACTAAAAGGCTAAATGAAATCGTGCAGTCTAAAACCTTGTCCGCTGCAAAATATTCAGCCCGAATCACAAATTTTGTCCTTGGCACTGATTTTCAATACTGTTTAAATTTGCGATGAATAAATAGTGCACCCCCCACATGCCATAATCGGTTACACTCACACTTATCAGTGATGGAATGAGATTTTGAAGCTATAAGACTTTTGTGGTGGACAAAGGAGGTCTGTGTAGTTTTGTCTACACGTAGTTACTTAGGTTTTTGATGCCTTGCCCATATGTTGAAGATAACAAAAGCTCACAGGATGAACTGCAGAGTGTACAGCTGCTTATAGGAAAAAATAAAGCATTCAACTTTCCTTCACATCCCAGTTGTTTTTGGATGGTAATCTCTCCACCGTATTATTGTGTTCCACTTTCTTTTCCCATTATCTTTATCTCGGCCTGGATCACTTGGGAAGGCTTACCTGTTTCGGCTCACTCTGTATTTGCGCAAATGCAGTCCTGTCAGTAATTCGAAATGAAGCTGAGATTTTTCTTTGTGCTAATCACGAGCATGTGTCACTTGCCACCAGGGTGACTGGGAACCTCCATGGCACAGCAATTTGGCACACCACGGCCCCCAGAATGAACAGAGTGTTGAGTGGCACTGCCAGTACTCGGTGGCTTCATAACTCAGAGGCTTCCTCATTAATTCAAATTATTGCGACAAAGCCAGCTTTTTGACTCTCAACAGTATATCAACTGGTATCTAACAGATTTTCATCATATTAGCTATCAAACACCTAAATGCATTTAACAGACTGTAATTGACTGTTAGCTAAGCACTTTAGTTATCATTGCTACATCTGTCGAGCTTTTCATTTTTATACAACACAGTTTACAATAACAGTCCATACAAACAGCGGCAGATTTACCTCTCGAAATTCTTAGTAGATTTCGAATCAATGGGTCCTTGATTTCAGATGTAGGCAGACAAAAGCAGGCTTTTCATTTCACCGGCTGACTTTTTTCGAGCAGACTTCTTATAAAACAATAATCCTGTTAATAGGGTCCTAAATAGGGGTGTAAGAAAATATTGACACACTTGAGTATTGCAGTATTATGTTTTGTGATACTGTATTGATTCTCAAAAACACTATCGATTTTTAATTAATAGTTTACATGCAAAGATTTGTGGCAGACAGTGGCTCAGATTGCACAAAAAGTAGTGCTATGATGTTGGATGTTACAGGGACTGCGATAAATGTAAATGCAGATCACTTTTTTTACTCCGATTTTATCCATATGGCGGTGTGTTCTTTATACTATGACAGTTTTCCTAAAATTAATAAGATTTTAAAAATCGCAATATATCACCTTGCTTACAGTATCGTAATGTATTGAATGGTAACCCCTGTATCATGATACGTATCGTATCACCAGATTCTTGCACAGCCCTAGTCCTGATTATGCACTTGTTGGTCCTGTTTTTGTCTCGATAATGCTCCATGTGCATATTCCAAAAGACTGGATGGCGAAAAACAGACAACATATCTGCATTGGCGTTTCTATCCATACGTAAAGAGATGCATTTCCTTGCGTTGAACACTAGGGGGCGTATTCTATATACTGTACGTAATTACAGACACAAAATAAATCTGTGTGGATACTAGGTATTAGACCCGTTCCATTCACACCACCTCAGCATGTGGAGAAATCCAGAGGTTGACCGGCTTGCTGTGCTTTGGTATGGTTGTTGCCAAGCAGTGTTTGGTGGAGGAGTTTAATGAATGAGCAAATGTATGTCCTATTGTACGGTAGCTGAAGGAAGCTGTTGAGTACAGTACAGTGGTGTAACAAAGTAATAATACTTCTTTACAGTACTTAAGTATTTTTTGGGAGTATCTGTACTTTAAGTTTTTATACTTCTGTGAACTTCACTTTTACTACATTTCCTATATAAAATGTATACTTTTACTCCAATACATTTCACCTAAGCATCTTCGTTACTTGTTACTATTGCAAGCAAGCAGGATTGGAGAATCAGTGGTCCTAGCTTGCAAGTTACATCATTCACATGATGGGAAAGTGTGAATAAAGAGCTCTCAAAGCCGTAGTCAATTTTTGATTTCCGCTCAAATCCAGGCGGGTTGCATGTCAGATCCTGCTGCATGCTACTTGCGACTACGAGGGAAGGAAAAACTGGATTTTACTCTTTAAATCCTTTAAGTTGTGAAGACCTTGTTTTTCTTCAAGTGTAAAGTTGCCTCCATTGTTAAGGTGGTGTACATATTAAGAGGAATAATAAGGGCACGGTCACACGAATGCAGGCGAGTGACCATAGCCTGCTGAGGCGATTTTCGAACTGAAAGTTCACCAAAATGAATTGTATTTCGAATGCAAAGATGCAAATGTGCTTCGCAACCAGAAGCAAATGTTTTTTTCGCACTTTCGCTCACGTAGAATGGAAGTGAACGGGAGGCGAATATAAATTCATGTGTGACCGTCCCATAAACTTCTTGACTTGCTTGCTTATCTAATATTTATTGACAGCATTTACTTGTACTTTTACTTTCAATACTTAAGTACATTTAATATCAGAGAATTACTTTTGATTGACTGGTTGAGTAGTATTTATGTGTTAATAGAGAAGAAAGTAGACAGAAATATATTTTTTTCCAGCTGGTCATGGTGGTAATCAGAGAATGTCCTTAAAGGCCTGTTTTTTTTCATGCACTTTTGGATGTGTTACAGTTTGAGAGGATCTTCAGTCTGATGAGGAACTTGCAGCTCGACATTAAAGCTCCTGAAAACAGGGAGTGACGAATTTGTGAGTTTTTTTTACTTAGGAGATTTAAAGAGTGTGGATTTAAATTCAGGACTTGCAGAGATGGAAATATACTTTTTGCCGTCCTTTTACCTCTAGCTTTTAAATATTAAACTCTATGAGGATACTGCATCAGTTGTCTATAAAGATTAACTTCTGAAGTACAGACATCTGGGGAGATTTCCTCAGCAATTCCGATGAGAGCCGTTTGCTTTTTGACTCTGCCCGTACACAGCAAGTGCTTTACTGCCTTAAACTGGAGAGTTTCTGAAGTGCCACCACTTACAGTTGATAGTTAGATCATCACCTATTGTAAGTGTGAAAGTCCAGACATGTCGCTCCATCTGCTGGGAGGAAACGGTGATTATTAGCTTGTGTTAGGGTTCTTTTTGCCGCTTTAGCTGGCCAAAAAGCCATGTGTTCAAAGATGAACTGTCAAGCTGGCAGGATGAATGTGCCTGTATGAGGTGAGAGGAGGTGAGAGCATTGTGTGTGCCTTTCAAATATAGCAGTGATATCATCATCCCAAAAAGAACCTGACCACTTGAAATCTATTTTCTTCAGGCCAAACCCAGTTGCTCTAGAAATAACAGTGGCCCTGTTTGTTTGGTAGTGATAATAGCAGAATCAGATAACAAGCAAGGGCGCCGATACAGTCTCCTCGTTCCCGTCTTCCTCATCCCCAGAGTGCAACTGTCGTCTGTGGCCGATGCTCGGTTTCTTAGCTTAGAAGATCTTGTTTCCCCAAGTGCAGGCTCTGCTGGTGTTTCATCTTTCATCCTCCCTCTGCAACGGTCTGAACTGTACAACCTTTAAAAGAAATGGTGCTAGGGGAGAGGTAATCAGATTTGACCTCTGCCTTTATGTTAAGTGGGTACAACTGTGAGTAGTTTTCTCAATGGACCGCCATGAATAAGAGGAGCCTTGTACTTGACAAAGACATTTCCGTCTATCCAGCCAGATAGCCTTTAGAGATCACAGATTACTGATTGAGGTCACAGGCTTCTGATACAACTACTAATAATTATTAAGGCTGTCAATCGATTAAAATATTTAATCGCGCGACTGTACATAGTTAATCTCGATTAATCGCAAATTAATCACACATTTTTATACCCCTTTGAAAATGGGTCAGTTTTTCCTCGCCAAAATGGATTCCTTAGGTTTTCTAGTTTCATATGATGCCAGTATCTTCACTCTAGCTTTAAAACTGAGCCCGCTACAACCTCCAAAAGATTGATTGTGTTAATGCGTTAAGGAAATTAGTGGCGTTAAAATGAATTTACGTTTACGCGTTATTATCATGTTAACTTTGACAGCCCTAGTAACATTATAACATAAAAAATAATGCACTGTAACAATTGTCTTACTCAGGCCTTGTACAATGAGGGGAGAGCTGTGTAGTCCACAGCTTTACTTCAAATGGGCCTGAGAGTGAAATAAATATATAAATCTCTGAATCAATTTCCTTCAGAAGTGTGTGTCACACAGTTCATCACGCTCCATCTCTGACCTCAGAAATTGAAGTGAGTGAGCCACTTACAAATGTGACAAGTGTGTAAGACCTGTCTTTTTACATTTCCTCTTCTTAAGTAACTCTATTATACTGGGTGGGATCAGTTGTCGGTGTGTGACCATGTATATACTGCGTATTCATATTTCCCCACATTTGTGGCTGCACAGCGAGGTCTTAGACAGGCGTGTCAAATACACAGTCCGAAGGCCAGAACCGGCCCGCCAAGGGGTCCAATCCGGCCCACTGGATGAAGTCACTTATTCAGATTTTTCAATAAAATGCAGTGCTATTCCTATTTGTCTACTGGGGGTCAGGCTGTCCTAATAAGAGTAGCAGGGTCTTTACTGGATCCACTATTATAGATCCCACGTGCTTATGTACAGGCTACATGACACAACGCTGTCAAGCGTAGGCTGCTGTTCATGCAGGAGCCGCAGGTAGAAAATGTCTTTGTCAAAAAGGAGAAAAGTGAACACAGTGTTGGGTTTTCCAAGAAGAAATGGACCAATTAATTAATTGATTTAGATATTTTCCATATCAAAAATGTGTGATTCAACTTTCTCCCATGGTCCAGTGTTAAAAAAATTAAGTAAAATCACAATAAATCGTAACATTGAATCGCGATACTTGTAGAATCGCAATACATATCAAGTATCGGCACCCAAGTATCGTGATAGAATCGATTCGGGAGATAGGTGTATCGTCCCAGCCCTAGTAGTGTCTGTCTGGCAGTGATTTTATCAGAGATGTGGAAATCTTCCTCTTTGAGCCTGTAGCCCCTTTTGCAGAGTAGAAACCTGATCCTACTTTTTTTTTTCCCTGTGCACCTGGCAGTTGCTTTGTCTGCATTTTGCCATGTAGCTTTAGGTCACTTCAAGGAGTCAGGTCGATTCCCCTTTTATCCTGGCTGTTGTAATGACACCAGAGCTCTCAACTATCTTTGATGAACTTGCAGTTTGTCTGAATATTGACTGATTTGAGTCTGAAGTCTGACAAATAACAGTGATAGATAGACTAGGCTGAATAGATAAGTGGATCACAGCACATCTGGTCTGAAACAGCATGGTAACAACGCGGCAGCAGAGTGATAATTACTTACATGTAGTGGTAAATAGTGCTACGATTGTAGCTGATATTATTGAATTAACTGGGATGTCATCTTTACCACTTTATTAGGTTGTAAAGCTCTTTAGGAGAATACTATATCCTGCATGTCGAACATAACCACCCAGAAAAGGGGGATGATGGTACAACTAGCAACCTCTAAATTGTCTCTGGCAAATCCTGCAGAGACCTCATGTCAAACTGTATCTCTGACAGAAGCAGATCTCTTGGTATTTCCCTCACACTTTTCACATTTTCCTTATGTACGGAAAGAAAAAAACTGGGCTAGTCTCCCGGCACACGGCGCTCCAGAAATACCTGCAGGTGATAACTAGCTGAGGCTTTGTAGCAGGTGTCCTGTCACCTCCGTCATTATGTATGCATCATACCTGTGGGTGGAGGTGGTAATTAACTGTTGCTTTGTCATTTTTAGAACGTTGCCATGACAGCTCTCTCTGTGCTCGCTCTTTCTTCTCACCTTTATTTTCTCAATAACTGTCACCTACTTCCAGTGTCTCTTTCTGTTCCTTTTCCCCTGTGTTATTACATTTTTTCTCTTTCTACTGTCTTTATTTAATATTTTTAGCGTGTAGTGTTTCAGTAACGTACAGTGTAGTAGAAAGGCAGTCAACATATAATCCTCTAACCTTACATACCTAGTGTGTGTGTATTGGGGTTTGGGGTGGTCCTGAAGGGCTGATGGTACCATCCATCATGATCAGATCAGGTCACAGACTCTGCCCGGTGGGCTGTGGCCTGCAGGTAGCAGCAGCTGCAACACAGTGTCTCAGCCGTCATCCATCTACAGACCGTCAGCGTGACAAGCGGCGACCACTACAGTCGCCTGCGGTTCACAGGACGTCGCTGCAAATAAAACAACTGGTCCTTTTGTGCTCTAAGCCTGCAAATAAAAACAAATGTGTAGCCTGATTGAGGCTGATATCCAGATCTGTGGCTGATGATTTACGGTCTTGTCAGTCAGCATTTTTTTGAGTTTCGTGCCACAATGTGTGTATTCAACACTTTTTGAGTTTTTATCACAGTTTTTCAAGTTTCAAACCAGTGTTTTTTTTATAGTTGTGATTTATCAGGCAAAAATGTCAAACATTATCTGGGCCCAGCTTCTCCAGTGTGAATATTTGCAGCTTTTCTCTGTTTTATATCATTTTAAACTGAATATCTTTGAGTTTAAAGATACGAAGTACCTTGGGCGTTAGAAAACTGTGATGGACCTTTCCCACTATTTTCTTGCCTTTTTATAGAATAAACCACACTATTTATTCAGTAATTAAAAAAATAAAAAAATAAATTAGAGTTAAAAAATTGAATTTCCCCTCAGGGATTAATAAAGTGCCTTTCTTCTTCTTCTTCTTCTTCTAATTGATCAAATAATCAGCAGATTATTTGATAATAAAAATAGTTCTTATTTGCACATGAAAGATACATCCTGCAGATTCGGGGGGATGCATCCTCAGTGATGGAACCTGGAGTCATTGGGTATTTCGGATCTCGTAACATCAGACACCCTCGCCCAGACGACTCAGCCGGGGTTGATCAGAACTCAGCTTGCCTCCCAGCAGCATTTGCCCACAGATCTGCCTTCTTGATCCAAAAGCCACCTAGTGGCTTTCTCTGCAGCTTCAGTAGCGGATCTGATGGCCTTCCTCTTTGCCTTACGGGTGATGCCGGGTAGCGTAAACGCTTTGCAGAGTGAACACCCTGCAAGTCCTCGACAGTCCACAGGCTAACAGCGAGTTCACCTGCCTTCCACAAGCTCATGGTACATGATGCGCTTCCTCTCGTCTCATCCATACGCTCTTCCCAGGGCACTGATCGGTTGCTTGGTTGACTCTGAAACGATGATCATATCTAGTCGAAACCAGATTGATGTTATCCGGGCTGGGAACTTCAGCTGCTTGCCTGGGCCCACCTCCAGTTGCCAGTTGGTAGGGCTGATGCAATTTGTCGACGTAATACAGAAAATACGGCATGCATTCCCCCGGAGAACAAGCTGCATCTAAAAAACCTCGCCCACTATCCTCTAAAGTGTGGAAGTATTTTAGACCCAACAATGTGGTGCTCTGTAAGCTCTGCAAATTGGAAATGGCTTATCACAGCAGTACAACTGCTATGCACAAACACTTCCGAAAGCAAAAGCATCCCGGAGCGCTTTGTCAAGACGTCAGCGGCAGCAGGACTGCACCGTGTCCTACTTTTTGTCCCCACCCAAACACGATATATTGGGATTATCAAAACATGGAACATGTTTCTGTTAGTAGTAGGTAGTAGGCACTTAAAATAGATTTTCTAAATGTTTCTTCATCGCCCCTATATTAAAAGTAATATCTGCACTGCTGCTGTTATGGTAATGTAACATTAAGTCTAACGTTGTTATTCGCCCGTTTTCTATTTTCTGTTTACTTTAACTGCCATGTATGAGTGAGAAAATGACTTAAACTAACGTTAACTAACTAGAGTATGGAGAGCTGGTATATCCAGGCCTTTAACCTCCCCAACAGACATGTTTTATCCACCTTGTTGATCGTCCCGCGGCAGTACTAATATTCAGTTTCTATAAGTCATATAACCAAGCTAACCACTGACACTAGAATGTGAGGACTTACTCTATGTACATGTGGTAAACACTATAAAAGTTACACTTTTAGAATGAACAAGAACAACTAGTAGCCCTACTTTAAATAGTACTTTTTTAAAAGCCTGCTTTCTTTGAGACTGTATAAAAGATGGCATTTCAGCTCGTATTTGAGACCATAGTTTGTGCTTTTGTTGAAATACATTGTAATATGTACCTACTACTATAAGCTCCTGTAGGTTGACCTTACAATTAGATGCAATCAGGCTTAACAATAACACCACAATAGCAAATTACAGCCTCAGAAATTAACATGCACAATACCTGTAAATAGGTAGTCTGTAAAAAAACGTAGCCTTTACATAAGTAGTATTTATTTCATTGCTATTGTATTAGATTACCTTACATAATAATGTGTCCCCCGTATGTATCAAGTACAATTTGTCTCATTAACCCCCTGAGACCCACAGTAAAGTCAGTCGGGACTGACTTACTGTCTTTCAGAGGCTCTAGTGGGTTAAGAACCTAAACCTAAGGAATCCATTGGTACCAACCAAGTCATGCTACCATGTCGGGAAGGAAGCTAAATAAGTTGGGCTAAATTTTAGCGAGGAAAAACTGGCATGGCCATTTTCAAAGGGGTTCCCTTGACCTCTGACCTCAAGACATGTGAATAAAAATGGGTTTTATGGGTACCCACGAGTCACCCCTTTACAGACATGCCCACTTTATGATAATCACATGCAGTTTGGGGCAAAAACCATGCAGTTTTTTTCATGCAATATAATGTGTTATTTTCGCCTATTCTAAAATGGTGTGTTTGAATATTTCTGCACACTAGGGTCCCTAAACAGTCTTTGAATTACATAAATTGGGTATCACTGTAAAGCTGAGACTCTTGTGGATCCAATGAGCCCAATTGTATTCATGTGTGATGTTAGTCCCCATAGTAGCCATTTCATTGTAGTGAAACCATTTTTTGAAATTTGACCTCACTGTTTAAAATGACCTGTAGTGACCTCTGGGATAATAACAGCCTCATGAAACTTTATAGCCACAAACTAGAGACCTAGAGCATTCAAAGAATGGATGGCTTTCCTAGGTAGATTGACAATAAGGGGGTTTCTGAGCAGTTTCCAGACCAGAAGTGCTCGACATCCAATCGCTGAAAAATGAAATTCTTACAGAAATCTCTTAATGTCAAAAGTTTTTGCCAAATCACAGCATGGCTTTTTCTGTGGTGTTCCTCAAGGTCTTGGTGTCTTAATGTGGTATTTTGGAGGGATTATTGAGCATTTTTATCAATTCTCGAATGGTAAAAAATTGTTAAATTTAGCACCAAATCTGTGTAACAAATGGTATCAACAACTTATGAGAAATAATAGAGCATGGGGATGACCATCATATAGTTGGATCATAATGTTCTTAACCCTTATACACTTTTACAATTCATTTTAAATAATTAAGTAATTAATTAATTAATTCATGTTTATTTCTGATTCATGACTAGAGGAACTTGACACACAGTGCTGAGCTGCATCTCAAATTAATCTTCAGGTTCCAAGCTTTCAGATGATGTACACCACTTCTATGTGACATCTACTGTTGACCTGCTATCTCCCCCTAAAAAAACCCTGTACCCCCCTAAAAAAGACAAAAACGGCTCTATAGTGAGTTAAAATGACAATTCCCCTTCCTCATCCACTGCCACCATTCCCTGACAAATGTAGTAATAAATTGAAATGGCTGCACGCGTGGTGAATTATTTAATAACCAGGAGAGCAGCTATTAATGTTTGAAAGTAGAAGTGAGATATCATCAAAAGGTGAGCGTTAGTTTAAGAGGGAGGTGACATTTGAGTGATGATATCTGAGGTCTGTGAAAGCTCTTCTCTGTGTCTGTTATTGCACTGGAGATGGAGAACAGAGGGGATGTAGACCAGACATGCCAACATTAACATACTACTGTAAATCAGTCATGCTTCTCCCTTTTTTGGGCTCATTTTTATGATTGCCTTCAAGGCCAAAACGCTTGTTATCTATAAAAACTTTCAACATCTTACAATATCTGATTTTTTCTTCTATATTCAATCTTCAAGTAGTTGCTCAGACAGGATTTGCATTTGACGTTACAGCCATATATAGTGGTAAAATGCAGAGTGATCCAACACAAGGCCAGCTCAGACTTCAGAAGAATGAAATAACAGCATACTAATGGTGGCTGCTCAGGACATCAGCCTGTGGTGTGATAAATCTACAGGACCGTTAGACAGATAGGCAAGCTGAATGTTACAAGGTTGTGAGGTCATGAATGTCTCTGGGGTGATCATGGATGTTTTATTGAATTTTGAACACCTCTACAACTACAAAATAAGCCACTAGCCTCACATCATGCAGACTATTGATTCTGCACCCGCAAAAAGGCAAATATGTTTCCATTGGAGCTAAAACAGTGGGGTCAATTGACAGAAAATGAGTTGCTATTGATAATACTATATACGTATTTACAATATGTCAGCTCACGCTTGTGGAAATTGTGCTGGACATTTCCGCTATTGAAAAAATAATCTGCAGGTAACTTTCTAATAGTTCTAGTTACTAATTAGTTAATACTAGTTTCTCAGTCATTTCTAAACAAAAAAAGGTGATTTAAACAACAATAAGATTATTAGATTGGATAACTTAATTAATCCCCAGAGGAGAAACTAGTATGGTCACCCATGCACAGTAACAAATAGAAAAAGATACAGAAGTCAGATTTATCACAGCAGACAACATGAACATGAAATCATCATCATTCACTTTCCTGTTTTTTTAGTTTTTAAAGCTAGAGTGCAGATACTGGCATCATATGAAACTAGAAAACCTAAAGAATCCATTGGTACCAACCATGTCATACTAGCTAATCTAGAGGAGGCTAAAATTTACGCTAAATTTTGGCGAGGAAAAACAGTCATGGCCATTTTCAAAGGGGTCCCTTGACCTCTGACCTCAAGATATGTGAATGAAAATGGGTTCTATGGGTACCCACGAGTCTCCCCTTTACAGACATGCCCACTTTATGATAATCACATGCAGATTTGGGGCAAGTCATAGTCAGCACTCTGACAGACTGACAGCTGTTGTTGCCTGTTGGGCTTGAGTTTACCATGTTATGATCTGAGCATATTCTGTTCTTAAGAGGAAATTTCTTGTTAAAACCCACTTGCGCAGTTTTATGGAGATTGTCAAATTCACCAATGTTTTCTTATTTGGGATTTATTCTTAGGTAAGAACAGAATTTACGCACACTCAAGAGCACACGATAAAAATAATATCTTTTTTTGAGTTTTTCTTCATTTCTACAGTTGTATAATATAGGATTTTAATAACAATAATCTTTTTTTATAATGTTTCTAATAATTATTTTCATTACAGTATTTTACAAAACATTATGGTCTTTTAAAATAAACACTACACTATCACTTCAACACACTTCAGAACTGTTGTTACGTTTTCGAGTGCGGTGCTCTACTCTCTTTATTTCTGAGTGCCCTGCAGTCTCCTGCCCATTTACAGTATATGGATTGGCGGGGCTTTTACCTATGCTAATTAGGATCAACTGGCACACGCCTTCAATTTATGAGAACAATAGGATTCATCATTATAAAGACACATGTATGAACAATTCTGCAGTTTAAGAACACGTCGTGAATCTGACGTAGACTTTTCTTAGAAACTTTCTCAAGAACAAATTTAAGAAAAAACTTGGGAAGATATTTGTGAATGAGGCCCATTGTCTTAGAGAATTAGTCTCCAAAATCACAGCTAGTCTCCTGCAAGACCAGTACCTTTTTGTTTAACAGTCTGGAATAGCAAATGGAAAAAGAAGCACTTAATTGAGAACAGAGTTGTGCCAGTGTTTTGGGGGACCAATGTTGGATGTAATATGCACACGTGATGGGCAGAGCAGATATCAGGGATTTGCCCATACCACAGGCAGGCTCAGAGCAGCAGCCTATTAGGTTTTCATTGATGTCTCCAAAGATTCAATAACAGATTAGGCGCCCAGATCCAAAGCAGTGCTTGCTTACCTTCTTCTGTGTCCTTGGCACGGGCTAATTCTCACTCATGGTGGCATGTTTATGGTTTGAAGCACAAGTTGACTGCCGGGTTACAGAATGAATATTTTACTTTGGATTTATGTGTGCGAGGGCACACTTTGTAGTAGAGTTGGGCGATATAGGACAATAAGGCCATGCAAATTTGTCTTAAGAGATTTTGACCTTATTGCTTATACTGTGGTATCTATGGCGTTAATGTATTTGGGTGTATTACAGAAGGTCGTTGTGGGCAATGTGACAAATCAATGAGAAAAACTGCTCTATGACTATATTGGATATGAAGCCCAGCTCAATAGATGGCAACGTTGGTCGGTCCACCACTTTGCTTCAGACTAGAATATCTCAGCAACTATTTGATGGATTGTCATGGAATTTGGTACAAATATGCACAGTGCCCAGACGCCACTAATTTCCTTGACGCATTAACGCAACCTGAGATTTTTAGGTTGTAGTGGGCTCAGTTTTAAAGCTAGAGTGAAGATACTGGATACTAGTGGCATCATATGAAACTAACTAATTCCTTTATTTTTGCTGTACACTGAAAACATTTGGGTTTGACATCAAAAGATGAATATGAGACAAGATATCAGGATCTCAGCTTCTATTTCCAGGTATGTACATCTAGATCTGTTACACAACTTAGAAGATAGCACCTTTTGTAACGCAACACCAAATTTTTAGGTGAGCAAAATTATAGGAACAGATAGACTTAAAATAGATTAAAGTGAATAATACTTAATATTTAGTTGCAAATCCTTTGCTTGCAATAACTGCATCAAGCCTGCGACCCACTGACATCACTAAACTTTTGCATTCTTCTTTTGTGATGCTTTTCCAGGCTTTCACCGCAGCCTCTTTCAGTTGTTGTTTGTTTCGGGGGGTTTCTCCCTTCAGTCTCCTCTTTAGCAGGTAAAATGCATGCTCAATAGGGTTTAAGTCTGGAGATTGACTTGGCCAGTCTAAAACCTTCCACTTCTTTCTCCTGATGAACTCCTTGGTTGTTTTGGCAGTGTGTTTTGGGTTCGTTGTCTTGCTGCATGATAAAGGATCTCCCGATCAGTTTGGTTGCATCTCTCTTTAAATAGGCAGACAAAATGTTTCGGTAGACTTCTGAGTTCATTTTGCTGCTGCCATCATATGTTACATCATCAATGAAGATCGATGAGCCCGTCCCAGAAGAAGCCATGCAAGCCCAAGCCATGACATTATCTCCACCGTGTTCCACAGATGAGCTTGTGTGTTTGGGATCATTAGCAGATCCTTTCTTTCCCCACACATTAGCCTTTCTGTCACTTTGGTAAAGGTTAATCTTTGTCTCATCAGTCCATAAAACCTTGTCCCACAACTTTTGAGCCTCGTCTCTGTACTTTTTGTCAAATTCCAATCTGACCTTCCTATTCTTATTGCTAATGAGTGGTTTGCATCTTCTGGTGTAGCCTCTGTACCTTTGTTCCCGAATTCTTCTGCGAACGGTGGATTGTGATACCTTCACTCCTGTCCTCTGGAGGTTGTTGGTGATGTCACTGACAGTTGTTTTAGGGTTTTTCTTTACAGCTCCCACAATGTTTCTGTCATCAACTGCTGATGTTTTCCTTGGTCAACTGGTTCGACGTCTGTTGCTCAGTACACCAGTGGTTTCTTTCTTCTTCAGGACATTCCAAATGGTTGTACTGGCTATTGCCAATGTTTGTGCAATGGCTCTGATTGATTTCCCATCTTCTCTCAGCTTCAAAATTGCTTGCTTTTCTCCCATAAACAGCTCTCTGGTCTTCATGTTGGTTACACCTTTTTATCTATAAATGCAGTCTGCACAGGCAAAACCCAAAGTTGAAACTGAGAGTAGACATTCAGCGCTATTTTTTGTTTGAATAATCAATGTAATAGGACACACCTGGGCAACAAAAAACACCCGTCAGTCACATGTTCCAATAATTTTGCTCACTTGAAAAATGGGTGGGTTCAAACAAAAGGTGCTATCTTCTAAGTTGTGTAACAGATCTAGATGTAAATACCTGGAAATAGAAGCTGAAATCCTGATCTATTGTCTCATATTCATCTTTTGATGTCAAACCCAAATGTTTTCAGTGTACAGCAGAAATAAAGGAATTGGCCTCGCTGTTCCAATAGGTTTGGAGGGGACTGCTATATACTGTAATAGAGGATTTTGCCCATACTTTGTACATATGTATTTACATACAAACGTGCCAGCAGCCACCACAGTACACTCAGTCATAACCACTGACATTCTTTCTTTAATTCATATGTAAATATGAATTAGAGTTATTGTTGTTGCCATTCATGTCTGGGTCTTTTAAAGTGGCAGTATTCCTGGTGTTTCTGAATACTGTTATACACATAAGCCCTCCTTTGTAACTAAATTTGATTTCCCACTGTACAGTCACAGTTTAATTACAAACTCTCACTGCTTCTCTATGGAGATCTGCGGTTCAGGCAGTCAGAAGCTTGTGAACTAGTCCATGACCCATTATCATCTCTGTACAGTACAACCGCACCACGTAATGAGAATAGCAGCATGTCATACCCCCGACAGCTGTTCTGCTGCAGTGGATGTCATGTTAGAACTGGTAGCTTCTCTGTTTTGATGAATTAGTCAGCTGCATAATTTCAAATATCTTTATTGGTCTCCTGATAACACTGCAGCTCACTTCAGGCAAACAGCTCAGACTACTCTCAAAGGCTCCTGAGCCAATAAGAAGCCAATAACATTAGATGAGCATGCAATGCTGAGTTAATGACAACAATCTAATTATCTTTTAATTCACCCCATAATATGTCAACAGTCAATGAATAATTTCCTGTTCTGATCTCACTAACTAGCATTTTATGGTGCCCTATAGAACCAAATATATTTATTTAGCTCCCATTCACTCAGTAGATCACTGTGCATAATGTAGAGTCAGGTGTCTCTCTCGGTCTGTCTCTCTTTCTCTGTCATGCCTTGATGTCTCATTAGCAGTGTGCTCCAGGGTTATTGATCCCTGGGAGACGTTAATTACGTTATCAAAGCCTGAGTTGTATCTTCGATATAGTAAACACAGGAAATGAGGATCTGAGGCTTATTATGTTTACTGTTTTCAGTCATGTACTGGCTAGAGCCTCTGTCTGAACCCTGAGTATGATTTCTCGGAAAATATTAATCGATTAGTGTGCAGGCAGTAATAAAAGCTCATTGCATATCATTTTGTGACTATTTACTACAGACTATTGATTATTTCACAGAAGTAATAGCTTTTGCTTTCTAACTTCCTCTATTTTATTTCCATTATATTAGGGCTGTAATGAGCAGTTATCTTTGTTATCGACTAATGTGACGATTATTTTTTTGATTACTTGTGCAGGCTATGCCCATCACAGTTTCTATGGATGTACAAATCCAACTCTTTCTTTCCCTATACGGATCCAATTACCCAAACTCTGGGTATCTCCTGATACTATGTACCTATCTGATACCAAATTAAACAACTCTGTCAACCTCAAAGTGTGGAACCCATTGGGATAACACCATATGTACAGTAGCATAACGCTGTAATTTCACATCACTTCTTAATTATAAATACACCATGAGTGTTTTTAGGATTGGAAACCACCGTCCGCAGAGCCCTGAACCCCGCCCCCCGCCCCCCGCCCCCCGCTGCAGCACCGAGTGCTATCGTTTGTTTATTCAAAGTTTATTAATATTGAACGTCTCATATGTCCAATTTGCACCAACTTCGACACTGCACGTCCTTGGGTCCCCAGCATAAACCCACCAAGTAGAGATATGCAAAGGACATACACACATACAGTTTAGATTTAGATTTAGATTTTCATGATATATCATGACATTTTTTATGCATACTATACTATGACTTGTTGTATTACATTTTATGGCATGCTATAGTATGACTTTTATATTGACATTTTTACATTTTACATTTTTGTAACATACTATACTATGACTTTTTATGAAGTTTGTTTAGCAAACCTTTGAGAAGCTGGAACCAGCAAATGTTTGGCATTTGTTTTAGCCATACTAGCAGCATGGCTCTCGGGATGGTCACTCGGTTAAATTTGTACAGACATTTTTGTTCCCAGAGGATGAATCCTACTGACTTTGGTGATCCTCCAACATTTCCTCTAGCGACACCAGACATTTTTGCTTTTAATGAAATATTTTGATAACTATTGGTTGGATTGCCAGGAAATTTAATGCAGGCATTCGTTGTCCCCAGAGGATGACTCCTAATGACTTGACTCCCCTGACTTTTCCTGTTGTTTTTGAACAAAATGTCTCAACAACTGAAATTATAATAATAAATTGTAATTTCACTTTGGTAATCCCCTGATTTTTCATCTACGAAGATTATAAGTAAACACTGATGCTTAACATTAGCATGTTAGGATTGTCATGTCATTGCTTGATAAGTAAGTTAAATAATATATTGATTATCAAAGATTGTTGATACATTTTCTGTTACTCAACTGATTAATTGAATAATCCGTTCAGCACTACTTTATGGTATTAAAAAGTTATGTCACACAGCTGTAACACAATCTACTCTGTTGGACTACAAAAGCAATCACCTGAAAAGTGACTCGGTCCAGACTTTGCTTAGCTTGTCTGTGTCTACATTAACAACTTTGTAATCCAGGGCAGCAGCTACAGTACGAGCATTAGTGTGGATTAGTATGCCATGCAGCGGTTGTGTCCCCGGCTTCTCTTGTTTGACTGTACTGTGATTTCTGTCGTCGTGGCTGTTCTGTTGTTCGGCTGTCAGACCAAAGTGCAAATTCTATCAGCAGGGGCTTATTCAATTCAGCTCTCCGTTGCCTGAAACCTGTGGAAGAAAATGGAATGATTTTCCCCCTTTCACAGTGTTCACACACCATCCAATTAAGGCTACGAAACACAAGGGAGAGAGCAATAGGCAGGCAGTGATGTTGGCAGTATAAAAGGACAAAAGACGAACGGTAGTGTGACAGGTTATAGAATATAGTTCGAGAAGGAAAGAGACAAAAGAGAAGGGAAATACAGTGCCTGTGAATACATCATACTTGCTTGTATAGTATGTGCTCTGTTAAACTGAATTTATGTATTGCTCTTGATCACCATTTTTACTCAATCACATTTCACGTAATTTTCACGTACGAAACAATAAGTAACAAAACATTCCACTATAAAAATGCCAAAGATGTGTTTGAGGTCACAGCGTTATTACATACCAGAGAGCACTGACAAGTTTATTTTTCACAAATTTAAAGTATCCTCCTCATCAAAAATGTTTTGGGTTTATATAAAAATATTTTTTAAAAACTATCTGCAGATACATCCAATTTTTGCGAACTCTATTGGTATCATCCTCATCAATCCCATATAGATCGGGTTATAATTTGTATAGTTTGTTAATTTATAATTTGCTGAACACCTGTTTGGGAGTTGTCAAATTCACATTAACCTACTGTCAGTGTCAAACTCTCGGATCTCAGATTTCAGAGCCTCTTTCCAGCACTTGAACATGCTGTGAATCAGCGGTAGATTTTCAAATGAGTCCATTCTTTCAACTACACGGTAAGGTATATGTACTGTAATATACACGTTACCTATAGCTCAAGTTTCAAATTTCTGACATGACTAAAAATTGTCAATATAATGTTGTATGTGTATGAGAATGTTCAGCTGTAATGTAAAGAGTAGGTGATTTGTAGCATTGAGCGTGATTCGATCCAATCAGGAAATCTTTGCTTCATCTGCTGATCTGCACTTCAACTTCAGAAAGATTTCCACGAATATCCTGCTGCTTTTAGAGTGCACTCTGTATCAGCAGCACACTCCTGAATGAAGGTTAAATTTAGTGAGCACAGATTTCTGATTGTTGCCCAGTGTTGCCCCCTTACAGCTGTAATGGGGAGATCCACTGCACCTTGTGCTCCTGCAGTGGGTTTTAAATTACTGGGTGACTGAGTGAAAGTGACAAGATAACATTCACACTTCCTTTCTGCCCTCTTAATGGGCTGAATAAAAGTTTTTCACGTCAAGTATTGAGCTGTCCGTCACACAGTTAGCCAAAATCTCAGTGTTCAGCAGCAGGATTATGACTGTACCTTAGGTGAAGTTAAAAAAGCAACACTGTCAAAACTTTTCACCACTGTAGGATTGCGTTTTAAACCAACTAACACAATTATTGACTGTCCACACAAAAAAGTGTATATCAAAAGAGTTGATTATGTGTTGAAGGTAGGGCTGTTAATCGATTAAAATATTTAATTGCGAATAATTGCATCATTGCCCATGATGATTAATCATGATTAAATGCAAATTGATTACATATTTTTTATCTGTTCAAAATGTACCTTAAAGGGAGATTTGTCAAGTATTTAATACTCTTATCAACATGGGAGTGGACAAATATGCTTTGAAAATGTCCATGCCAGTTTTCCTTGCCAAAATTTAGCACTTCCCTTTTTATGACATACCAAACTATGACTTTTTTTATCACGTTTTTCGACATACTATACTATCAGTTTTTTCTATGGCTGTCAGTCGATTAAAATATTTCATCACTTAATCGCAAATTAATCACACATTTCTTATCCGTTCAAAATGTACCTTAAAGGGAGAATTATCAAGTATTTAATACTCTTATCAACATGGGAGTGGACAAATATGCTTTATGCAAATGTATGTATATATTTATTTTTGGAAATCAATTAACAACACAAAACAATGACAAATATTGTCCAGAAACCCTCACAGGTACTGCATTTAGCATAAAAAATATGCTCAAATCATAACATGGCAAACTCAACAAGCCTAACAGGCAACAACAGCTGTCAGTGTGTCAGTGTTCTGACTTGACCATGACTTGCCCCAAACTGCATGTGATTATCATAAAGTGAGCATGTCTGTAAAGGGGAGACTCTGGGTACCCATAGAACCCATTTTCATTCACATATCTTGAGGTCAGAGGTCAAGGGACCCCTTTGAAAATGGCCTTGACAGTTTTTCCTCGCCAAAATTCAGCATACGTTTGGAGCGTTATTGAGCCTCCTTCGCAACAAGCTGGTATGACATGACATGGATTCCTTTGGTTTTCTAGTTACATATGATACCAGTATCTTCACTCTACCTTTACAACGGAGCCCGCTACAACCTCCGAAAGATCGATTGTGTTAATGTGTTAAAGAAATTAGTGGCGTTAAAACGAATTTGCGTTAACTTTGACAGCCTTAGTTAAAGACTATCAGGACATAAATGGCATAGGATTGTTTAAAAAGAACCATTTTGCCACTCACTCCTTTGCCACATACTTCCCCTCCGTCACTATTGACAATCCAGTCAATCTGCAGAAATCTTCAGCTCTCTTCAAATGTCATGGCACCAGTGAGATGCCAGAGATGGTTGAGAGGAAAAGACAAGAAATCCACTTATCTTTTTGTTACCTGCGCGGTTGTCTTCCTTAATATCAGATCCTTTTTCATAAATTGAAACAGTATCTTGCATAGTGATTTGAGACAAGTGACAAATGAGCATGAACATGCAAAGAGAATCTCAAAGTATTTCATGCTTCATTTGCTCAGGTGATTGATAAATTACTAATATAGAAATGAAGACAGGTACTGTATGAATCCAGCTCCTTTTTCTTTGTTTGAACAGGTCATACAAAAAAATTGTGTAATTATAATAACCGGTTTAAAAAAATCTCAAAATAGTCATGTAACAAAATACCATTTAGAGAGCAGTGCCAGCCCAGACAAAAACACCTTGCTCTAACAAAGGCACAGAAAGTCTGCTATCTCTCAGTGAATTACTAAAGCTAATTGCCCCTAATTAGAAAGCCTTGATTAAGGTGCAGCTTCTGATTTAAGAGGAAGCCAGCAGTGATGATCCCTGTCTCAGATTCTCTCCATTCTAATTGTTCATTTTAGTAGTCATTCCTTCTTTAATTGGTCCTGTCAAAAGACCTTATGCATAAATGCAAGCCACTTGTGCAGAACTACACCTCTCTGCCGAATGCCACACAGTGACCTTAAAGCTGCAGTATGAGAGATCGGCGCAAATATGATTTGAAAAAGTTATTTTTAGAAAACGACCGCTATATCGTGACAATAGTACATGAAACAGGTAACCTGAAAAAAATCATGTTCCTCTGTGTCCTACTGTGTCCTCCGGTGCTCCTAACGGCATCTGAAGGATTTCACTTACTGGAGGTAAACAAGGTCCGCTGCCAGCTGCTGTCTATGAGAGCCGGCTGTCAATCACTCGCGAACTCCGACCAAACGGTCAAACTAGGCCGTGCTGATCAAATATGAATCAATATTCTGTTACTGTAATGCCTATTTCTCGCGTCAAATGTTTTCAGAATCATCTTGTAGTGTACTGTTTAGCTGTAAAATTTGAAAGTTTGTGACGCGGCCGCCATTGTAAAATCTGTTGAAGGAAGCCAAGTTCTGGTCACATGACCTGAGCACAGCCAATAGAAACGCTCTCTCTCTCTCAAATGACCTGTGACTTCTGACCTCTGCTGTCACGGGCTAGATTTTTCTAAAGCCTGAAAACAGAGCCATGAGGAGGAGCAGAAGTCTAGTTTTCTCTCAGACCACTTGAATTACAATATGCTGAAAGGTTATTATGGAATTTTTGCCAAATTATGCCAAAAAATTGTTGCCTTCTGCCACTTTAAATGAATTAGATGATTGCTTTATTTTTGCTGTACTTCAAGGTGCTATTGATAACATTGACAACATTCGGCCACTAGATGTCACATTCTCCCTCCCCTGTTCCATTTAATTTACTTCATAACAAGTCGTTGCCAGCACTTACCGTCAATCTCTGCCATCCGTTTTTTCCACACTAACTGACGACCCAGAGATGCCACGTAATACCAACATTGTTTTGCTATTGACACACAAGCCTTGTTAAAAGTGGGGACCAAATGTCAGATATCTTCCACAGGTATAAACAAAACATTAATTTTGGACCCGCCAAAATTTTTAAAATGATTAATTCACAATCATAATATTTTTTTTCAGGAACAGCCATACTTTTATTCGGCACCTTTCTAAAACCTCTGTGGATGTATTTTTTTTTTTTTAAATATTCGTCGATATAAAAATGTTATTAGTACCACCTTTAAGTCCTCAATATATGATTCTTTAAGAAAAACAACTGTCTCATTTGCCACAGCTTAGATTAATTGCATGTTGTGTAGGATTGGGAAAAATAATTGATTCACCTATGTATCGTGATTTTTTTACGATTTTGAAATATATTTTTGTTAATGCCAGAATCTATATATTTGCTTCATTTGAGTCTTTGTGGAGGTAGAAGGAAGTTAATGCTTTTATTGTTGTAGTCTGAGTAATGTGATGTCATATCCGTTCAGTATCCGTCAACCAAAACAAACCGTAGCCGGCCGCAGTGAGTCGAAACGAGAAAGTAGAAAATGATGGAGGGTACTAATTTATTTGACATCAGGACATCTCTGACTACATACATGCTGAAAATCTAACATTTTTACTGTATTAACCTAGATATTTTCCAAATTAAAAGTCCCTAGAAGTGTATGATTCAACTTTTTCCCATGGTCTAGTGTTAAAAAAGTTAACAAAAATGGCAATAAATCGTAATATCGAATCGCAATACTTTTAGAATCGCAAAACTTAAAAATCGCAATACATATCGAATCGGCACCCGAGTATTGTGATAGTATCGAATCAGGAGATAAGCGTAATCGTCCCAGCCCTACTGTTATGGTGTAGATATCTTTATATGTTCTCTAGTGATGTTATTATTATTATTTTTTTAAATCCTAAATTACACCTCAGTACAGGAGCCATTAGAAATCAAATGTGAGAAGACCCAACTGTGTGTATTTTTACAGCAGCATGTTTCTTCACTGTGTCCACACAGTAATGTTCAAAAGTCTGTTTCCATATTGTGTAATCTACCTCATGACAGTGTCGGATTTTTTAAATTGAAAAAACTGACGAGGTTTGAAAAATGCTTTTAATTTCTGACCGCAATAACTACTATATTTTTTAGTTATCCATTTACACTTACAATATTGTTGAGGCAGGAGCATATCCGACACAACTTTCCTTTCCTAAAATACTCCATAAAGTATTCAACGCGGATCATTTTGGAGTGGCCTGTTATGGAAACGCTATAATTAGATTTCAAGGCTTGCAGGGTGTTGATCATTGTTATTTCATGAAGCATACATTGCACTGAATCTCATCCTTTCACACTAACCATTTTCTACTTGCAGACAAGCAGGGCCATCAAGATATTCATAAACATGAAAATAATAACTTCCCAATGCCCATAAATCATTTGAGGGATGTACTTTTTTTTTATGTATAGTAAGGTAAAGTACTGATCATTTACTGCTATTTTAATGCAACTGCAACATGTTACAGTTTTCTAAACCACAGATTCAGGATTATCAATATTATCTCTATGTTGACCTTATCATCACGTTATCTTTTACAAAGAGAGGTGTTTATATCATGGGGGAAAGGCAGCACATCTTCCACTGAACAAAAATGGAGTGACAGCGCCCTCTGGCTTTCTAACAATGTAAATTATGTCTTAAAATTGACAATAATATTGCATATCATTATCAGTTGTTTTTATAATGTATTTTTGCTTGTGCGAGCATCAGGTCGCAAGGCAAAATTAAGCAAATCGTGTACATCTAACTACATCACTGGATGTTTTGTAAAAATGCAAGTCTTCCTCAGAAACATTATCACCAGTTGAAAGGTTATGATAACGTGCTCTTTCCTTTCCTTTCAGATCCCTTTTCATCACCAGGGGAATAGACCACACTTCCAGTGAGTATAAGATTCAATTAAAACCTTTAACGTTGTCCTCATTCAGTGAGTGAATAGTCCTGCTTCAGTACAATTGCTCCTTGGGAGGCTTTGTTAGCATATGTGCATGGTGGTTTTGATGTGGCAGAGAAAAACAGAAGAATAAAACTCACTTTAACTGTGTTGTTACCTGGAAACATTAGGCTTTACTGGTTGGATGTTTAGATCTGTGGATATTCGAGAGCTGTTAAAGCTTGAAATAAAATTTGCCTGGTTCAGCGTGTCACTTAACGCACACGTTCTCGGGAGGAAGCTGATAATTATTCAAAGCAAAAGACGGGCAAAAACATTTTAACATGTATTCAAACACAAAGCCAAGCATCCCCACAGGTTGTGATTACAGTTTATGAAAAATAGCCAAACATTTTGATAAGATGCAAGTTTAAAAAAAAAAAAAAAAAAAAATATTTATAATATGATACAAGGATATTTTGTGCAAGAGGTTGTTGGGGCTATTGGGCCTGTACATTATGAACAAAGCACTTAAAATTCAAGAGCAACCTGAAAGCAGAGCACGGCTACTTGGCCATGATTGTGTCAAACGGCTAACTGTCAAGATACTAGCTGTATTAAACAAATGGTTTCCACCAGTATATAATGGCTGTATAGGAGATTACATATTTATATAAAGTGCAAAAAAGAAACAAACACTTAGAGCGAAGGCCTGAAGTGCTTTGTGACCGAGTGTAAACCAACCACCACATGCTGAAAGCCCTCTCATCATATGGCTCGGTGGTTGGGCAAAAACCTTAAAACTTGGCAGGGCAGCATCACAAACTGTTGGCAATAGTTCAGCTGCAGAATATATACTGTATTACAAAATGTATGAAAGGGTTACCGATCTGTATATTGAATCTTACAAATATAATCAATTTGAACAGTTGTGAAAAAGTTAGCTAAAATTCCCCTTTTTACAATTATAAATACACTGCTCCTTCTACACTGAGGCATAGCACCACATGCTCTCGTTGTTCAACCTTGAATATGAAATAACCTGAAATAAATGGGAAGGTTCATTCTTATTTCAGGGGAATAAGACGTCTTTGACATTAAAGATATAAGAAAATATATGCACTGTTAGTGAATAGATTACATATTTTGTTTATAGTTCATAATTCTGTTTTGTCTCTAATAATGTTTCAAGGTTACAAAAAGCAAGTGAATTCAGCATCACAGTTGAGTCTCAAGAATACAGGAGAGCGAAGGAGGCATCAAGCGGTCCATCAGACTCTGTCCAGCACCTCTCCGTGTCAAAACGCCAGCAGCTGAGGATTCTGGGGGATTATCTAGGTCTGCTGGGAACCCTGTTGAAAGACGACATGAGCTGTTGGTCTTCAGTAGTGATTGAAACCAAAGACTTGGTAAATATAATATGCAATGTCAGCGTACAATGTGGATGTTATAAAAAAAGCTACTAGATGTTATAGTGCAGTGACTTACTGAGTTGGTTCTTTTACGTTTCCAGCAGTCTGGATTGAGTCGTTTCTGCTCCTCAGCCAGAGCCTTGGCCTCCAAGGTGTACATCCTCCTCTCCTCATTCTTCATCTTCTTCCACTTGTCACCCAGGATGACACTAATGGCTCTGGAGTGTAAGGTAAGAGACAGAAGATCAAGTACTCACCTTTTTCAGAATATTGTCCCCTTTAAAATCAGGGTATATGTCGTAAAAAAAAACAACTTATAGTATAGTATGTCATAAAATGTCAGTTTAGTATGCCAAAAGACAATTCATGAAAGTCATAGTATAATTTGTCATAAAAAGTCATGGTTGTTGAAAAATTTCATTAAAGGTCTGTATAGTATGTCGAAAATGTTATGAAAAATGTCATAGTATAGTATACTATACTATAACTTTTTTTTTTTCGACATAGTATACTATAACTTTTTTTCGATAGGTTATACTATGAGTTTTTTTTTATTTTTTTCAACATTTTGTACTATGAATATATGACTTTTTGTTCGACATACTTTGACTATTTTTCGATGTATTATACTAAGACTTTTTTATGACTCTTTTTTTGACTTACTATACTGACGTTTTTGCGACATACAATAGAATCACTTTTTTCGACATACTATGCTGGGACTTTTCTTCAATATATTATACTATGACATTTTTATGACTCTTTTTTCCGACATACAATACTCTAACATTTTTACCACATTTTTCGGCATACTATACTATATTATTGTAGACATATTAGACATATTATACTATAACTTTTTTATGACTTTTTTCAACAGTGACTATTTTTCGACATAATATACTATGACTTTTTGACATAACATACTATGACTTTTTTCGACTTACAATACTATGACTTTTTAATCACTTTTTTCCACCTACAATACTATGACTTTTTTTCACTTTTATCGACATACTATATTATGACTTCTTTTGACATACTATACTATGACTTTTTTCGACATACTATACTATGACTTTTTTTTCCATAAAATTTTCGACACTATAACTGTTTTTCATAAAATTTACAACATACAATACCAATTCTTTCAAAAAAAATTTCGACATACTATACTATGACTTTTTTTCATAAATTTTTTTGGACATGCTATACTACGACTTTTTTTTCATAAAAGTTTCGACATACTATATAGCATGACTTTTTTTCATAAAACTTGACACACTATACTATGACCTTTTTTTCATAAAATTTACGACATACTATACTGACTTTTTTTCATAAAATTTTCGACATACTATATAGCATGACTTTTTTTCATAAAATTTTCGACATACTGGACTATGAATTTTTTCATAAAAAGTTTTCGACATACTATACTATGACTCTTTTTTCATAAAAGTTTCGACATACTATATAGCATGACTTTTTTTCATAACATTTTCGACATACTATAGTATGAATTTTTTTCATAAAAGTTTCGACAAACTATACTATGACTTTTTTGTCATAAAATTTTCAACATGCTACTATGACTTTTTTTTTCATGAAGTTTTCGACAATCTATACTATGACTTTTTTTAATGAAATTTTCGAAATAGTACACTATGACTTTTTTCACCAAAATTTTCTCGACATACTATACTATGACTTTTTTTCATAAAGTTTCCGACAAACTATACTATGACTTTTTTTCATAAAGTTTCCGACATACTATACTATGACTTTTTTTCATAAAAATACTATATTATGACTTTTTTTTATAAAAGTTTCAACATACTAACTATGAATTTTTTTTCATAACATTTTCGACATACTATAGTATGACTTTTTTTCATAAATTAACATACTATAGAATGACTTTCTTTCATGAAAATTTTCGACATACTATACTATGACTTTTTTTTCATAAAATTTTCGACATGCTATACTATGACTTTTTTTCATAAAGTTTTCGACATACTATAGTATGACTTTTTTCTTGAAAATTTTCGACAAACTATACTATGACTTTTTTTAATGAAATTTTGGAAATACTATACTATGACTTTTTTTTCACCAAAATTTTTTCGACATACTGTACTATGACTTTTTTTCATAAAATTTTTCGACATACTATATTATGACTTTTTTTCCATAAAGTTTCCGACATACTCCACAATGACTTTTTTTTTTCATGAAAATTTTCGACATACTCTACTTTGACCTTTTTTCATAATATACTTTATTATGACTTTTTTGTAATAAAAGTTTCAACATACTAACTGAATTTTTTTTCATTAAAATTTTCGACATACTATACTGTGACCTTTTTTCATAGACATTTTCGACATACTATAGAATGACTTTTTTTATAAAAGTTTCGACATACTATACTATGACTTTTTTTAATAAGTGTCGACATACTATACTATGACTTTTTTTCATAAATTTTTTTGGACATGCTATACTACGACTTTTTTTTCATAAAAGTTTCGACATACTATATAGCATGACTTTTTTTCATAAAACTTGACACACTATACTATGACCTTTTTTTCATAAAATTTACGACATACTATACTGACTTTTTTTCATAAAATTTTCGACATACTATATAGCATGACTTTTTTTCATAAAATTTTCGACATACTGGACTATGAATTTTTTCATAAAAAGTTTTCGACATACTATACTATGACTCTTTTTTCATAAAAGTTTCGACATACTATATAGCATGACTTTTTTTCATAACATTTTCGACATACTATAGTATGAATTTTTTTCATAAAAGTTTCGACAAACTATACTATGACTTTTTTGTCATAAAATTTTCAACATGCTACTATGACTTTTTTTTTCATGAAGTTTTCGACAATCTATACTATGACTTTTTTTAATGAAATTTTCGAAATAGTACACTGACTTTTTTCACCAAAATTTTCTCGACATACTATACTATGACTTTTTTTCATAAAGTTTCCGACAAACTATACTATGACTTTTTTTCATAAAGTTTCCGACATACTATACTATGACTTTTTTTCATAAAAATACTATATTATGACTTTTTTTTATAAAAGTTTCAACATACTAACTATGAATTTTTTTTCATAACATTTTCGACATACTATAGTATGACTTTTTTTCATAAATTAACATACTATAGAATGACTTTCTTTCATGAAAATTTTCGACATACTATACTATGACTTTTTTTTCATAAAATTTTCGACATGCTATACTATGACTTTTTTTCATAAAGTTTTCGACATACTATAGTATGACTTTTTTCTTGAAAATTTTCGACAAACTATACTATGACTTTTTTTAATGAAATTTTGGAAATACTATACTATGACTTTTTTTTCACCAAAATTTTTTCGACATACTGTACTATGACTTTTTTTCATAAAATTTTTCGACATACTATATTATGACTTTTTTTCCATAAAGTTGCCGACATACTCCACAATGACTTTTTTTTTTCATGAAAATTTTCGACATACTCTACTTTGACCTTTTTTCATAATATACTTTATTATGACTTTTTTGTAATAAAAGTTTCAACATACTAACTGAATTTTTTTTCATTAAAATTTTCGACATACTATACTGTGACCTTTTTTCATAGACATTTTCGACATACTATAGAATGACTTTTTTTATAAAAGTTTCGACATACTATACTATGACTTTTTTTAATAAGTGTCGACATACTATACTATGACTTTTTTCATAAAATTTTCAACATACTATACTGTGACCTTTTTTCATAGAAATTTTCGACATGCTATACTATGACTTTTTTTTCAAAAATTTTCGACATGCTATACTATGACTTTTTTTCATAAAGTTTTCGACATACTAGAGTATGACTTTTTTCATGAAAATTTTCGACAAACTATACTATGACTGTTTTTAATGAAATTTTCGAAATACTATACTATGACTTTTTTTTCACCAACATTTTTTCGACATACTATACTATGACTTTTTTTCATAAAATTTTTCGACATACTATATTATGACTTTTTTTTCATAAAGTTTCCGACATACTATACTATGACTTTTTTTTTTCATGAAAATTTTCGACATACTCTACTTTGACCTTTTTTCATAAAAATACTTTATTATGACTTTTTTTTAATAAAAGTTTCAACATACTAACTGAATTTTTTTTCATAAAATTTTCGACATACTATAGTATGGCTTTTTTTTCATAAATTTTTAACATACTATAGTATGACTTTTTTTCATAAAGTTTGACATACTATAGAATGACTTTTTTCATGAAAATTTTCGACATACTATACTGTCACCTTTTTTCATAGACATTTTCGACATACTTTAGTATGACTTTTTCATAAAAGTTTCGACATACAATACTATGACTTTTTTTTCATAAAATTTTCGACATACTCTCGTATGACTTTTTTTTCATAAAAGTTTCAATATACTATGACTTTTTTTTCATAAAATTTTCGACATACTATACTGTGACCTTTTTTCATAGAAATTTTTGACATGCTATACTATGACTTTTTTTTCATAAAATTTTCGACATCCTATACTATGACTTTTTTCATAAAAGTTTCGACATACTATACTATGACTTTTTTTGCATAAAATCTTCGACATACTATGCTATGATTTTTTTCATGAAATTTTTCGACATACTATACTATGACTTTTGTTCATAAAATTTTCGACATGCTATACTATGACTTTTTTTTCATAAAATTATCGACACTATAATATGACTTTTTTTTCATAAAATGTTCGACATGCTATACTATGACTTTTTTTCATAAAATTTTCGACATACTATACCATGACTTTTTTTTCATAAAATTTTCGACATGCTATACTATGACTTTTTTCGATAAAATTTTCGACATGCTATACTATGACTTTTTTCATAAAATTTCTGACATCCTATACTATGACTTTTTCTTCATAAAGTTGACATACTATAGAATGACTTTTTTTCATGAAATTTTTAGACATACTATTCTTTGACTTTTTTTTCATACAATTTTTCGACATACTATACTATGGCTTTTTTTCATAAAATTTTCGACATACTATAGCATGACTTTTTTTCATAAAAGTTTCGACATACTATACTATGACTTTTTTTTAATAAAAGTTTCGACATACTATAGTATGACTTTTTTTCATAAATTTTCGACATACTATACTATGACTTTTTTTTCATAAAGTTTTCGACATACTATAGTATGACTTTTTTTCATAAAATTTTCGACATACTATACTATGACTTTTTTTTCATAAAATTTTCGACATACTATACTATGACTTTTTTTCATAAAATTTTCGACATACTATACTATGACTTTTTTCATAAAAGTTTCGACATACTATAGTATGACTTTTTTTTCATAAAATTTTCAACATACTATAGAATGACTTTTTTTTTCATAAAAAATTCGACATACTATACTATGACTTTTTTTTAATAAAATTTTCGACATACTATGCTATGACTTTTTTTTCATTTAATTTTCGACATACTATACTATGACTTTTTTTCATAAAATTTTCGACATGCTATACTATGACTTTTTTTCATAAAAGTTTCGACATACTATACTAAGACTTTTTTTCATAAAATTTTCAACATACTATATTATGACTTTTTCAGAAACATTTTCGACATACTATACTATGACTTTTTTTCACTGAAATTTTCAACATACTATAGAATGACTTTTTTTTATAAAAGTTTCGACATACTATACTATGACTTTTTTTCACTGAAATTTTCAACTTACTATATTATGACTTTTTTCAGAAACATTTTCGACATACTATACTATGACTTTTTTTTTCATAAAATTTTCGACATACTATAGTATGACTTTTTTTTCATAAAATTTTCAACATACTATAGTATGACTTTTTTCATGAAAATTTTCGACAAACTATACTATGACTTTTTTTAATGAAATTTTCGAAATACTATACTATGAATTTTTTTTCACTAAAATTTTTCGACATACTATATTATGACTTTTTATTCATAAAGTTTCCGACATACTATACTATGACTTTTTTCATAAAATTTTCGACATGCTATACTATGATTTTTTTTCATAAAATTTTCGACATACTATACTATGACTTTTTTTTCAAAAAATTTTCGTCATGCTATACTATGACTTTTTTTCATAACATTTTCGACATACTATAGTATGACTTTTTTTCATAAAAGTTTCGACATACTATACTATGACTTTTTTTTAATAAAAGTTTCGACATACTATACTATGACTTTTTTTTCATAAAATTTTCGACATACTATAGTATGACTTTTTTTTCATACAATTTTCGACATACTATACCATGATTTTTTTTCATAAAGTTTTGACACTATAGAAGGACTTTCTTTCATGAAAATTTTCGACATCCTATACTATGACTTTTTTTTCATAAAAGTTTCGACATCCTATACTATTACTTTTTTTTCATAAAAGTTTCGACATACTATACTATGACTTTTTTTTAATAAAAGTTTCGACATACTATACTATGACTTTTTTTCACTGAAATTTTCAACATACTATAGAATGACTTTTTTTTATAAAAGTTTCGACATACTATACTATGACTTTTTTTAATAAAAGTTTCGACATACTATAGTATGACTTTTTTTTCATAAAATTTTCGACATACTATAGTATGACTTTTTTTCATAAAATTTTCAACATACTATAGTATGACTTTTTTCATGAAAATTTTCGACAAACTATACTATGACTTTTTTTAATGAAATTTTCGAAATACTATACTATGAATTTTTTTTCACCAAAATTTTTTCGACATACTATACTATGACTTTTTTTCATGAAATTTTTCGACATACTATATTATGACTTTTTATTCATAAAGTTTCCGACATACTATACTATGACTTTTTTTTTTCATGAAAATTTTCGACATACTCTACTTTGACCTTTTTTCATAAAAATACTTTATTATGACTTTTTTTTAATAAAAGTTTCAACATACTAACTGATTTTTTTTTCATAAAATTTTCGACATGCTATACTAAAACTTTTTTTTAATAAAAGTTTCGACATACAATACTATGACTTTTTTTTCATAAAATTTTCGACATACTATACTATGACTTTTTTTCATAAAATTTTCGACATGCTATAGTATGATTTTTTTTTCATAAAAGTTTCAATATACTATGACTTTTTTTTGATAAAAGTTTCGACATACTATACTATGACTTTTTTTTCATAAAATTTTCGACATAATGTAGTATGATTTTTTTTTCATAAAATTTTCAACATACTATAGTATGACTTTTTTTTCATGAACATTTTTGACATACTATACTGTGACCTTTTTTCATAGAAATTTTTGACATGCTATACTATGACTTTTTTTTCATAAAATTTTCGACATCCTATACTATGACTTTTTTTTCATAAAAGTTTCGACATCCTATACTATTACTTTTTTTTCATAAAAGTTTCGACATACTATACTATGACTTTTTTTGCATAAAATCTTCGACATACTATACTATGACTTTTTTCATAAAATTTTCGACATACTATACTATGACTTATTTTCATAAAATTGTCGACATACTATACCATGACTTTTTTTGCATAAAATCTTCGACATACTATGCTATGATTTTTTTCATGAAATTTTTCGACATACTATACTGTGACTTTTTTTTCATAAAATTTTCGACATGCTATACTATGATTTTTTTTCATAAAATTTTCGACATACTATACTATGACTTTTTTTTCAAAAAATTTTCGTCATGCTATACTATGACTTTTTTTCATAACATTTTCGACATACTATAGTATGACTTTTTCATAAAAGTTTCGACATACTATACTATGACTTTTTTTTAATAAAAGTTTCGACATACTATACTATGACTTTTTTTTCATAAAATTTTCGACATACTATAGTATGACTTTTTTTTCATACAATTTTCGACATACTATACCATGATTTTTTTTCATAAAGTTTTGACACTATAGAAGGACTTTCTTTCATGAACATTTTCGACATACTATACTATGACCTTTTTTCACTGAAATTTTCGAGATACTGTACTATGACTTTTTTTTCATAAAATGTTTCGACATGCTATACTACGACTTTTTTTCATAAAATTTTCAACATGCTATACTATGACTTTTTTCCATAAAATTTTCGACATACTATACTATGACTTTTTTTTCCTAAAATTTTTGTCATGCTATACTATGATTTTTTTTCATAAAATTTCTGACATCCTATACTATGACTTTTTCTTCATAAAGTTGACTTACTATAGAATGACTTTTTTCCATGAAATTTTTAGACATACTATTCTTTGACTTTTTTTTCATACAATTTTTCGACAACCTATGCTATGACTTTTTTTCATAAAATTTTCGACATACTATAGTATGACTTTTTCATAAAAGTTTCGACATGCTATACTATGACTTTTTTTTCATAAAATTTTCGACATGCTATACTACGACTTTTTTCATTAAATTTTCGACATGCTATACTATGACTTTTTCTTCATAAAATTTTCGACATAGTATACTATGACTTTTTTTTGCATGAAAACTTTCGACATACTATACTATGATTTTTTTTTCATAAAGTTGACATACTATAGAATGACTTTTTTTCATGAAATTTTTAGACATACTATACTTTGACTTTTTTTTCATAAAGTTTCCGACATACTATACTATGACTTTTTTTTCATTAAATTTTCGACATACTATACTAAAACTTTTTTTTAATAAAAGTTTCGACATACAATACTATGACTTTTTTTTCATAAAATTTTCGACATACTATACTATGACTTTTTTTCATAAAATTTTCGACATACTATAGTATGATTTTTTTTTCATAAAAGTTTCAATATACTATGACTTTTTTTTAATAAAAGTTTCGACATACTATACTATGACTTTTTTTTCATAAAATTTTCGACACACTATACTATGACTTTTTTTTCATAAAATTTTCGACATACTATACTATGACTTATTTTCATAAAATTGTCGACATACTATACCATGACTTTTTTTGCATAAAATCTTCGACATACTATGCTATGATTTTTTTCATGAAATTTTTCGACATACTATAGTATGACCTTATTTTATAGAGATTTTCGACATGCTATACTACGACTTTTTTCCATAAAATTTTCGACATACTATACTATGACTTTTTTCATAAAATTTCTGACATCCTATACTGTGACTTTTTCTTCATAAAGTTTTGACATACTATAGAATGACTTTTTTTCATGAAATTTTTAGACATACTATTCTTTGACTTTTTTTTCATACAATTTTTCGACAACCTATGCTATGACTTTTTTTCATAAAATTTTCGACATACTATAGTATGACTTTTTCATAAAAGTTTCGACATACTATACTATGACTTTTTTTCATAAATTTTTCGACATACTATAGTATGACTTTTTTTCATAAAAGTTTCGACATACTATACTATGACTTTTTTTTAATAAAAGTTTCGACATACTATACTATGACTTTTTTTTCATAAAATTTTCGACATACTATAGCATGACTTTTTTTCATAAAATTTTCAACATACTATAGTATGACTTTTTTTCATAAAGTTTTCGACATACTATAGTATGACTTTTTTCATGAAAATTTTTGACAAACTATACTATGACTTTTTTTTATTAAATTATCGACATACTATAGTATGACTTTTTTTTCATAAAATTTTCGACATGCTATAGAATGACTTTCTTTCATGAAAATTTTCAGCATACTATACTAGGACCTTTTTCACTGACATTTTTGACATACTGTACTATGACTTTTTTTCATAAAATGTTTCGACATGCTATACTATGACTTTTTTTTCATAAAATTTTCGACATGCTATACTACGACTTTTTTCATTAAATTTTCGACATGCTATACTATGACTTTTTCTTCATAAAATTTTCGACATACTATACTATGACTTTTTTGCATGAAAACTTTCGACATACTATACTATGATTTTTTTTTCATAAAGTTGACATACTATAGAATGACTTTTTTTCATGAAATTTTTAGACATACTATACTTTGACTTTTTTTTCATAAAGTTTCCGACATACTATACTATGACTTTTTTTCATAAAAGATTCAACATACTATAGTATGACTTTTTTCATGAAAATTTTTGACAAACTATACTATGACTTTTTTTTATTAAATTATAGACATACTATAGTATGACTTTTTTTTCATAAAATTTTCGACATGCTATACTATGACTTTTTTTCATAAAATTTTCGACATGCTATACTATAACTTTTTTTCATAAAAATTTCGACATAATATACTATGACTTTTTCTTCATAAACTTTTCGACATACTATACTACGACTTTTTTTTCATTTAATTTCCGACATGCTATACTATGACTTTTTTTCAGAAAAATTTCGACATGCTATACTATGACTTTTTTTCATAAAATTTTCGACATGCTATAGAATGACTTTCTTTCATGAAAATTTTCGACATACTATACTAAGACCTTTTTTCACTGACATTTTTGACATACTGTACTATGACTTTTTTTCATAAAATGTTTCGACATGCTATACTATGACTTTTTTTTCATAAAATTTTCGACATGCTATACTACGACTTTTTTTCATTAAATTTTCGACATGCTATACTATGACTTTTTTTCATAACATTTTCGACATACTATAGTATGATTTTTTTTCATAAAATTTCTGACATCCTATACTATGACTTTTTCTTCATAAAGTTGACATACTATAGAATGACTTTTTTTCATGAAATTTTTAGACATACTATTCTTTGACTTTTTTTTCATACAATTTTTCGACAACCTATGCTATGACTTTTTTTCATAAAATTTTCGACATACTATAGTATGACTTTTTCATAAAAGTTTCGACATACTATACTATGACTTTTTTTTCATAAATTTTTCGACATACTATAGCATGACTTTTTTTCATAAAATTTTCAACATACTATAGTATGACTTTTTTTCATAAAGTTTTCGACATACTATAGTATGACTTTTTTCATGAAAATTTTTGACAAACTATACTATGACTTTTTTTTATTAAATTATCGACATAATATAGTATGACTTTTTTTTCATAAAATTTTCGACATGCTATAGAATGACTTTATTTCATGAAAATTTTCAGCATACTGTACTAGGACCTTTTTTCACTGACATTTTTGACATACTGTACTATGACTTTTTTTCATAAAATGTTTCGACATGCTATACTATGACTTTTTTTTCATAAAATTTTCGACATGCTATACTACGACTTTTTTCATTAAATTTTCGACATGCTATACTATGACTTTTTCTTCATAAAATTTTCGACATAGTATACTATGACTTTTTTTTGCATGAAAACTTTCGACATACTATACTATGATTTTTTTTTCATAAAGTTGACATACTATAGAAGGACTTTTTTTCATGAAATTTTTAGACATACTATACTTTGACTTTTTTTTCATAAAGTTTCCGACATACTATACTATGACTTTTTTTTCATTAAATTTTCGACATACTATACTAAAACTTTTTTTTAATAAAAGTTTCGACATACAATACTATGACTTTTTTTTCATAAAATTTTCGACATACTATACTATGACTTTTTTTCATAAAATTTTCGACATACTATAGTATGATTTTTTTTTCATAAAAGTTTCAATATACTATGACTTTTTTTTAATAAAAGTTTCGACATACTATACTATGACTTTTTTTTCATAAAATTTTCGACATACTATAGTATGACTTTTTTTTCATAAAATTTTCAACATACTATAGTATGAGTTTTTTTTCATAAAGTTTTCGACATACTATAGTATGACTTTTTTTTCATAAAATTTTCGACATACTATAGTATGACTTTTTTTTCATAAAATTTTCGACATCCTATACTATGACTTTTTTCATAAAAGTTTCGACACACTATACTATGACTTTTTTTTCATAAAATTTTCGACATACTATACTATGACTTATTTTCATAAAATTGTCGACATACTATACCATGACTTTTTTTGCATAAAATCTTCGACATACTATGCTATGATTTTTTTCATGAAATTTTTCGACATACTATAGTATGACCTTATTTTATAGAGATTTTCGACATGCTATACTACGACTTTTTTCCATAAAATTTTCGACATACTATACTATGACTTTTTTCATAAAATTTCTGACATCCTATACTGACTTTTTCTTCATAAAGTTTTGACATACTATAGAATGACTTTTTTTCATGAAATTTTTAGACATACTATTCTTTGACTTTTTTTTCATACAATTTTTCGACAACCTATGCTATGACTTTTTTTCATAAAATTTTCGACATACTATAGTATGACTTTTTCATAAGTTTCGACATACTATACTATGACTTTTTTTCATAAATTTTTCGACATACTATAGTATGACTTTTTTTCATAAAAGTTTCGACATACTATACTATGACTTTTTTTTAATAAAAGTTTCGACATACTATACTATGACTTTTTTTTCATAAAATTTTCGACATACTATAGCATGACTTTTTTTCATAAAATTTTCAACATACTATACTATGACTTTTTTTCATAAAATGTTTCGACATGCTATACTATGACTTTTTTTTCATAAAATTTTCGACATGCTATACTACGACTTTTTTCATTAAATTTTCGACATGCTATACTATGACTTTTTCTTCATGAAAATTTTCGACATACTATACTATGACTTTTTATTCATAAAGTTTCCGACATACTATACTATGACTTTTTTTTTTCATGAAATTTTCGACATACTCTACTTTGACCTTTTTTTCATAAAAATACTTTATTATGACTTTTTTTAATAAAAGTTTCAACATACTAACTGATTTTTTTTTCATAAAATTTTCGACATGCTATACTAAACTTTTTTTCATAAAAGTTTCGACATACAATACTATGACTTTTTTTTCATAAAATTTTCGACATACTATACTATGACTTTTTTTCATAAAATTTTCGACATGCTATAGTATGACTTTTTTTTCATAAAAGTTTCAATATACTATGACTTTTTTTTGATAAAAGTTTCGACATACTATACTATGACTTTTTTTTTTTTCAATTTTTTTTTTTTTTTTTTTTTTTTTTTTTTTTTTTTTTTTTTTTTTTTTTTTTTTTTTTTTTTTTTTTTTTTTTTTTTTTTTTTACTTTTTGACTTTTTTTTTTTTAATCAAATTTTTTTTTTTTTCGACATCCCTTTATACTTTTTTTTTTTTAAAAAATTTTAATACTTTTAACTTTTTTTCATAAAATTTTCGACATATTATATGATTTTTTTTTCATAAAATTTAATATATATGACTTTTTTTTTAAAATTTCGACATACTATACTATGATTTTTTTTTTAAAAAATTTTTCGACATACTATACTATGACTTTTTTTTCATAAATTTTCCCAAACTATATATGATTTTTTTTCATAAATTTTCGACATACTATACTATGACTTTTTTTAAAAAATTTTTCGACATACTATATATGACTTTTTTTTCATAAAATTTCGACATACTATAATGACTTTTTTAAAAAAAAAATTTTTAAACTATACATGATTTTTTTTCATAAAATTTTCGAAAACTATATAGACTTTTTTTCATAAAATTTTCGACATACTATACTTTTTTTTTTCAAAAAATTTTAATACTTCTATGTTTTTTTTTTAAAATTTTTCGACATCTATATATGACTTTTTTTATAAAATTTTCACATCTATACTATGATTTTTTTTCATAAAATTTTCGACATACTATACTATGATTTTTTTAAAAAAAAATTTTTGCATACTTTTAATGATTTTTTTCATAAATTTTGACATACTATAAATTTTTTTCATAAATTTTACATAATACTTTTTTTTTTAAAATTTTTCACATACTATACTTTTTTTTTCAAAAAATTTTCGACAACTATACTATGACTTTTTTTTAAAATTTTCACATACTATACTTTTTTTTTTAAATTTTTTCCTATGTTTTTTTAAAATTTTCACATACTATACTTTTTTTTTTAAAAATTTCACATACTATACTTTTTTTTTTCAAAATTTTTTCACAAATACTTTTTTTTTTAAAATTTTCACATACTATACTTTTTTTTTAAAAAATTTTTCACATACTATAAATTTTTTTTTAAAAAATTTTCACATACTAACTTTTTTTTTTAAAAATTTTCACATACTTTTAAATTTTTTTTTAAAAATTTTCACATACTATATTTTTTTTTAAAAATTTTCAACATATATATTTTTTTTCATAAAATTTTCGACAACTATACTTTTTTTTTCATAAAATTTTCGAATACTATACTATGATTTTTTTTCAAATTTTTTTTCACATACTATATTTCTTTTTTTAAAATTTTCACATACTATATTTTTTTTTTAAAATTTCCCACATACTATACTTTTTTTTTTTAAAAATTTTACATACTTTTTGATTTTTTTCAAAATATTTTTTTTTTATTTTTTTTTAAATAAATTTTTCAACATACTAACTTTTTTTTTTTCATAAAATTTTCGACTTTATACTATGATTTTTTTTTAAAAAATTTTTCGACATACTATACTATGACTTTTTTTTCAAAAATTTTCGACATACTAAATGATTTTTTTTCAAAAAATTTTGACATCTATTTGATTTTTTTTTAAAAATTTTCAAATACTATGATTTTTTTTTCATAAAATTTTCGACATACTATACTATGACTTTTTTTCATAAAATTTTACACTATAGTATGACTTTTTTTCATGAAATTTTCGACATACTATACTATGACTTTTTTTCACAAATTTTCGACATACTATACTATGACTTTTTTTTCATAAAATTTTCGACATACTATACTATGACTTTTTTTCATAAAATTTTCGATATACTATACTATTACTTTTTTTTCATAACATTTTCAACACACTATATTATGACTTTTTTTTCATAAAAATTTCGGCATACTATACCATGATTTTTTTTCATAAAATTTCGACATACTATACTATGACTTTTTTCATAAAAATTTCGGCATACTATACTATGACTTTTTTCCATGAAATTTTATAGACATACTATTCTTTGACTTTTTTTTCATACAATTTTTCGACAACCTATGCTATGACTTTTTTTCATAAATTTTCGACTTACCTATAGTAATGACTTTTTCATAAAAGTTTCGACATGCTATACTATGACTTTTTCTTCATAAAATTTTCGACATAGTATACTATGACTTTTTTTTGCATGAAAAACTTTCGACATACTATACTATGATTTTTTTCATAAAGTTGACATACTATAGAATGACTTTTTTTCATGAAATTTTTAGACATACTATACTTTGACTTTTTTTTCATAAAGTTTCCGACATACTATACTATGACTTTTTTTTCAATTAAATTTTCGACATACTATACTAAAACTTTTTTTTTAATAAAAGTTTCGACATACCAATACTATGACTTTTTTTTCATAAAATTTCGACATACTATACTATGACTTTTTTTCATAAAATTTTCGACATACTATAGTATGACTTTTTTTTCATAAAATTTTCAATATACTATGACTTTTTTTTCATAAAATTTTCGACATACTATACTATGACTTTTTTTTCATAAAATTTTCGACATACTATACTATGACTTTTTTTTCATAAAATTTTCGACATACTATACTATGACTTTTTTTCATAAAATTTTCGACATACTATACTATGACTTTTTTTGCATAAATTTTCGACATACTATACTATGACTTTTTTTCATGAAAATTTTCGACATACTATAGTATGACTTTTTTTTATAAAATTTTCGACATACTATACTATACGACTTTTTTCATAAAATTTTCGACATACTATACTATGACTTTTTTCATAAAATTTCGACATACTATACTATGACTTTTTTTCATAAAATTTTCGACATACTATACTATGACTTTTTTTCATGAAATTTTTAGACATACTATACTATGACTTTTTTTTCATAAATTTTTCGACATACTATACTAGACTTTTTTTCATAAATTTTCGACATACTATAGTATGACTTTTTTCATAAAAGTTTCGACATACTATACTATGACTTTTTTTCATAAAATTTCGACATACTATACTATGACTTTTTTTCATAAAAGTTTCGACATACTATACTATGACTTTTTTTTAATAAAATTTTCGACATACTATACTATGACTTTTTTTCATTAAAATTTCGACATACTATACTATGACTTTTTTTCATGAAATTTTCGACATACTATACTATGACTTTTTTTTCATAAAGTTTCGACATACTATAGTATGACTTTTTTTCATAAAATTTTGACAAACTATACTATGACTTTTTTTCATAAAATTTTCGACATACTATAGTATGACTTTTTTTCATAAAATTTTCGACATACTATAGAATGACTTTCTTCATAAAATTTTCGACATACTATACTATGACTTTTTTTCACTGACATTTTCGACATACTGTACTATGACTTTTTTTCATAAAATTTCCGACATACTATACTTTGACTTTTTTTTCATAAAATTTACGACATACTATACTATGACTTTTTTTCATATAAGGTTTCGACACTATAGACGACTTCTTTCATGAAAATTTTCGACATACTATACTAAGACCTTTTTTCACTGACATTTTGACATACTGTACTATGACCTTTTTTTCATAAAATGTTTCGACATGCTATACTATGACTTTTTTTCATAAAATTTTCGAACATGCTATACTACGACTTTTTCATAAATTTTCGACATGCTATACTATGACTTTTTTTTCATAACATTTTCGACATACTATAGTATGATTTTTTTTCATAAAATTTCTGACATCCTATACTATGACTTTTTCTTCATAAAGTTGACATACTATAGAATGACTTTTTTCATGAAATTTTTAGACATACTATTCTTTGACTTTTTTTTCATACAATTTTTCGACAACCTATGCTATGACTTTTTTTCATAAAATTTTCGACATACTATAGTATGACTTTTTTTCATAAAAGTTTCGACATACTATACTATGACTTTTTTTTCATAAATTTTCGACATACTATACTATGACTTTTTTTCATAAAATTTCAACATACTATAGTATGACTTTTTTTCATAAAATTTTCGACATACTATACTATGACTTTTTTCATGAAATTTTTGACAAACTATACTATGACTTTTTTTTTAAAAATTTTCGACATACTATAGTATGACTTTTTTTCATAAAATTTTCGACATACTATACTATGACTTTTTTTTCATAAAATTTTCGACATACTATACTATGACTTTTTTTCATGAAATTTTTGACATACTATACTATGACTTTTTTTCATAAAATTTCGACATACTATACTATGACTTTTTTTTCATAAAATTTTCGACATACTATACTATGACTTTTTTCATAAATTTTCGACATACTATAGTATGACTTTTTTTCATAAAATTTTCGACATACTATACTATGACTTTTTTTCATGAAAATTTCGACATACTATACTATGACTTTTTTTTCATAAATTTGACATACTATAGTATGACTTTTTTTCATGAAATTTTTTGACACATACTATACTATGACTTTTTTTCATAAATTTTCGACATACTATACTATGACTTTTTTTTCATAAAATTTTCGACATACTATACTATGACTTTTTTTCATAAAATTTTCGACATACTATACTATGACTTTTTTTTCATAAAATTTTCGACATACTATACTATGACTTTTTTCATAAAATTTTCGACATACTATACTATGACTTTTTTTCATAAAATTTTCGACATACTATACTATGATTTTTTCATAAAATTTTCGACATACTATACTATGACTTTTTTTATAAAATTTTTCGACATACTATACTATGACTTTTTTTCATAAAATTTTCGACATACTATACTATGACTTTTTTTCATAAAATTTCGACATACTATACTGACTTTTTTTCATAAATTTTCGACATACTATAGTATGACTTTTTTTCATGAATTTTTCGACATACTATACTATGACTTTTTTTCATAAATTTTCGACAACCTACTATACTTTTTTTCATAAAATTTTCGACATACTATAGTATGACTTTTTCATAATTTTCGACATACTATACTATGACTTTTTTTCATAAAATTTTCGACATACTATACTATGACTTTTTTTTCATAAAATTTTCGACATACTATACTATGACTTTTTTTCATAAAATTTTCGACATACTATACTATGACTTTTTTTCATAAAATTTTCGACATACTATACTATGACTTTTTTTCATGAAAATTTTCGACATACTATACTATGACTTTTTTTTCATAAATTTGACATACTATACTATGACTTTTTTTCATGAAATTTTCGACATACTATACTATGACTTTTTTTCATAAAATTTCGACATACTATACTATGACTTTTTTTCATAAAATTTTCGACATACTATAGTATGACTTTTTTCATAAAATTTTGACATACTATACTATGACTTTTTTTTTTTAAAATTTAACATACTATAGTATGACTTTTTTTTCATAAAATTTTCGACATACTATACTATGACTTTTTTTTCATAAAATTTTCGACATACTATACTATGACTTTTTTCATAAAAATTTCGACATACTATACTATGACTTTTTTTCATAAATTTTCGACATACTATACTATGACTTTTTTTTCATAAAATTTTCGACATACTATACTATGACTTTTTTTTCATAAAATTTTCGACATACTATAGTATGACTTTTTTTTAATAAAAATTTCGACATACTATAATATGACTTTTTTTTCATAAAAATTTGACATACTATACTGACTTTTTTTCATAAAATTTTCGACATACTATACTATGACTTTTTTTCATAAAATTTTCGACATACTATACTATGACTTTTTTTCATAAATTTTCGACATACTATAGTATGACTTTTTTCATGAAATTTTTGACATACTATACTGATGACTTTTTTTTATTAAATTTTCGACATACTATACTATGACTTTTTTTCATAAAATTTTCGACATACTATACTATGACTTTTTTTCATGAAAATTTTCGACATACTATACTATGACTTTTTTTCATAAAATTTTGACATACTATACTATGACTTTTTTTCATAAAATTTTCGACATACTATACTATGACTTTTTTTTCATAAAATTTTCGACATACTATACTATGACTTTTTTCATAAAATTTTCGACATACTATACTATGACTTTTTTTCATAAAATTTTCGACATACTATAGTATACTTTTTCAGAAAATTTTATGAAGAAAAACATAGTATAGACATTTTTCGAAAATTTTAATGAATTAAGTCGTAGTATAGCATTCGAAAATTTAATGAAAAAAGTGACTTTTTTTCATAAAATTTCGACATACTATACTATGACTTTTTTTTCATAAAAGTTTCGACATACTTATTATGACTTTTTTTTTACGACATACTATACTATGACTTTTTTTTCATAAAATTTTCGACATACTATAGTATGACTTTTTTTTCATAAATTTTCGACATACTATACTATGATTTTTTTTCATAAATTTTGACACTATAGTATGACTTTTTTTCATAAATTTTCGACATACTATACTATGACTTTTTTTCATGAAATTTTCGACATACTATACTATGACTTTTTTTCATAAAATTTTCGACATACTATACTATGACTTTTTTCATAAAATTTTCGACATACTATACTATGACTTTTTTCCATAAAATTTTCGACATAATATACTATGACTTTTTTTTCATAAAATTTTTGACAGCTATACTATGACTTTTTTTTTCATAAATTTTCGACATACTATACTATGACTTTTTTCATAAAATTTCGACATACTATACTATGACTTTTTTTTCATAAAATTTTGACATACTATACTATGACTTTTTTCACAAAGTTTTTAGACATACTACTATGACTTTTTTCATATAAAATTTTCGACATACTATACTATGACTTTTTTTCATAAAATTTTCGACATACTATAGTATGACTTTTTCATAAAATTTCGACATACTATACTATGACTTTTTTCATAAATTTTTCGACATACTATAGTATGACTTTTTTTTCATTAAATTTTCGACATACTATACTATGACTTTTTTTCATAAAATTTTCGACATACTATACTATGACTTTTTTTCATGAAATTTTCGACATACTATACTATGACTTTTTTTTCATAAATTTGACATACTATAGTATGACTTTTTTTCATAAAATTTTCGACATACTATACTATGACTTTTTTTTCATAAATTTTTCGACATACTATACTATGACTTTTTTTTCATAAAATTTTCGACATACTATACTATGACTTTTTTTCATAAAATACTTTCATTATAACTTTTTTTTCATAAAATTTTCGACATACTATACTGATTTTTTTTCATAAAATTTTCGACACCTATACTATGACTTTTTTTTCATAAAATTTTCGACATACTATACTATGACTTTTTTTCATAAAATTTTCGACATACTATACTATGACTTTTTTTCATAAAATTTTCGACATACTATACTATGACTTTTTTTCATGAAATTTTCGACATACTATACTATGACTTTTTTTCAAAAAATTTTCGACATACTATAGTATGACTTTTTTTCATAAAATTTTCGACATACTATACTATGACTTTTTTTTCATAAAATTTTCGACATACTATACTATGACTTTTTTTCATAATTTTCGACATACTATACTATGACTTTTTTTTCATAAAATTTTCGACATACTATAGATTTTTTTCATAAAATTTTCGACATACTATAGTATGACTTTTTTCATGAAAATTTTCGACATACTATACTATGACTTTTTTCACTGAAATTTTCGACATACTATACTATGACTTTTTTTCATAAAATTTTCGAACATACTATACTATGACTTTTTTCCATAAAATTTTCGACATACTATACTATGACTTTTTTTTCATAAAATTTTCGACATACTATACTATGACTTTTTTTTCATAAAATTTTCGACATACTATACTATGACTTTTTTCATAAATTTTCGACATACTATACTATGACTTTTTTTCATAAATTTTGACATACTATACTATGACTTTTTTTCATAAATTTTTCGACATACTATACTATGACTTTTTTTCATAAAATTTTCGACATACTATACTATGACTTTTTTTTCAAAAAATTTTCGACATACTATACTATGACTTTTTTTTCATAAAATTTTCGACATACTATACATGACTTTTTTCATAAAATTTTCGACATACTATAGTATGACTTTTTTCATAAAATTTCGACATACTATACTATGACTTTTTTCATGAAAATTTTCGACATACTATACTATGACTTTTTTTATCTAAATTTTCGACATACTATAGTATGACTTTTTTTTCATTAAATTTTCGACATACTATACTATGACTTTTTTTCATAAAATTTTCGACATACTATACTATGACTTTTTTTCATAAAATTTTCGACATACTATACTATGACTTTTTTTCATAAAATTTTCGACATACTATAGTATGACTTTTTTCATAAAATTTTCGACATACTATACTATGACTTTTTTTCATAAAATTTCGACATACTATATATGACTTTTTTTCATAAAATTTTCGACATACTATACTATGACTTTTTTTCATAAATTTTTTGACATACTATAATATGACTTTTTTCATAAAAATTTCGACATACTATACTATGACTTTTTTTTCATAAAATTTCGACATACTATACTATGACTTTTTTTCATAAAATTTTCGACATACTATACTATGACTTTTTTTCATAAAAATTTCGACATACTATACTATGACTTTTTTCATAAAATTTTCGACATACTATACTATGACTTTTTTTAATTAAAATTTCGACATACTATACTATGACTTTTTTTTCATGAAATTTTCGACATACTATACTATGACTTTTTTTTTCATAAAGTTGACATACTATAGTATGACTTTTTTTCATAAAATTTTTAGACATACTATACTATGACTTTTTTTTCATAAATTTTCCGACATACTATACTATGACTTTTTTTTCATAAAATTTTCGACATACTATAGTATGACTTTTTCATGAAAATTTTGACATACTATACTATGACTTTTTTTATTAAATTTAGACATACTATACTATGACTTTTTTTTCATAAAATTTTCGACATACTATACTATGACTTTTTTCATAAAATTTTCGACATACTATAGTATGACTTTTTTTCATGAAATTTGCGACATGCTATACTATGACTTTTTTTCATGAAATTTTGACATACTATACTATGACTTTTTTTTCATAAATTTTTCGACATACTATACTATGACTTTTTGTCATAAAACAATACTATGACTTTTCATAAAATTTTCGACATACTATACTATGACTTTTTTTTAATAAAATTTTCAACATACTATACTATGACTTTTTTTTCATAAAATTTTCAACATACTATACTATGACTTTTTTTTTCATAAAATTTTTCGACATACTATATCACTATATTTGACTTTTTTTTGTCATAAAATTTTCATCATACTATACTTTTTTTTCATAAATTTTCGACATACTATACTATGACTTTTTTCATAAAAATTTTCGACATACTATACTATGACTTTTTTCATAAAATTTTTCGACATACTATACTATGACTTTTTTTTATAAAATTTCGACATACTATACTATGACTTTTTTTTCATAACATTTTCGACATACTATACTATGACTTTTTTTCATAAAATTTCGACATACTATACTATGACTTTTTTTCAAAAATTTTGACATACTATACTATGACTTTTTTTCATAAAATTTTGACATACTATAGAATGACTTTTTTTCATGAAATTTTTAGACATACTATCTTTGACTTTTTTTTCATACAATTTTTCGACATACTATACTATGACTTTTTTTTCATAAAATTTTCGACATACTATAGTATGACTTTTTCATAAAATTTTCGACATACTATACTATGACTTTTTTTCATAAATTTTTCGACATACTATAGTATGACTTTTTTTCATAAAATTTCGACATACTATACTATGACTTTTTTTTTAAAAAAAGTTTCGACATACTATACTATGACTTTTTTTTCATAAAATTTTCGACATACTATAGCTGACTTTTTTTCATAAAATTTTCGACATACTATACTATGACTTTTTTTTCATAAAATTTTCGACATACTATACTATGACTTTTTTTTCAAAATTTTCGACATACTATAGAATGACTTTTTTTCATGAAATTTTTCGACACACTTTACTATGACTTTTTTTTCATAAATTTTCAACATACTATACTATGACTTTTTTTTCATAAAATTTTCGACATACTATACTATGACTTTTTTTTCATGAAAATTTTCGACATACAACACTATGACTTTTTTTTTATAAAATTTCGACATACTATACTATGACTTTTTTTTCATAAAATTTTCGACATACTATACTATGACTTTTTTTTCATAAATTTTCGACATAATATACTATGACTTTTTTTCATAAAATTTTCGACATACTATACTATGACTTTTTTTTCATAAATTTTCGACATACTATACTATGACTTTTTTTTCATAAATTTTCGACATACTATACTATGACTTTTTTTCATAAATTTTCGACATACTATACTATGACTTTTTTTTCATAAAATTTTCGACATACTATACTATGACTTTTTTTCATAAAATTTTCGACATACTATACTATGACTTTTTTCATAAATTTTACATACTATACTATGACTTTTTTTCATGAAAATTTTCGACATACTATACTATGACTTTTTTTTCATGAAATTTTTCGACATACTATCTATGACTTTTTTTTCATAAATTTTTCGACAACTATACTATGACTTTTTTTCATAAAATTTTCGACATACTATACTATGACTTTTTCATAAAATTTTCGACATACTATACTATGACTTTTTTTCATAAATTTTTCGACATACTATACTATGACTTTTTTTCATAAAATTTTCGACATTATATAAATTTTTTTAAAAAAATTTTCAAATAATTTTTTTTAAAATATTATTAATAATTTTTATAGTTTCGATAACTATGACTTTTTTTATAAAATTTTCGACATACTATACTATGACTTTTTTTTTTCATGAAATTTTCGACATACTATACATGACTTTTTTTCATAAAATTTTCGACATTCTATACTATGACTTTTTTTAATGAAATTTTATACATACTATACTATGACTTTTTTCATGAAAATTTTTGACATACTATACTATGACTTTTTTTTATTAAATTTTCGACATACTATACTATGACTTTTTTTTCATAAAATTTTCGACATACTATACAATGACTTTTTTTCATGAAATTTTTCGCATACTATACTATGACTTTTTTTCATAAAATTTTGACATACTATACTATGACTTTTTTCATAAAATTTTCGACATCATACTATGACTTTTTTTTCATAAAATTTTCGACATACTATACTATGACTTTTTTTCATTAAATTTTCGACATACTATACTATGACTTTTTTTCATAAAATTTTCGACATACTATACTATGACTTTTTTTTCATGAAAATTTTCGACATACTATACTATGACTTTTTTTTCATAAGTTTCATACTATAGAATGACTTTTTTTTCATGAAATTTTAGACATACTATACTTTGACTTTTTTTTCATAAAATTTTCGACATACTATACTATGACTTTTTTTCATAAAATTTTCGACATACTATACTATGACTTTTTTTCATGATATTTTCAACATACTATTCTATGACTTTTTTTTCATAACATCTTCGACATACTGTACTGACTGTTTTTTAAATAATATTTTCAATATACTATACTATGACTTTTTTTCATGATATTTTCAACATACTATACTATGACTTTTTTTTCATAAAAATTTCGACATACTATACTATGACTTTTTTTCATGACATTTTCGACATACTATACTATGACTTTTTTTTCATAAAATTTTCGACATACTATACTATGACTTTTTTTCATAAAATTTTCGACATACTATACTATGACTTTTTTTTCATAAATTTTCGACATACTATAGTATGACTTTTTTTCATAAAATTTCGACATACTATACTATGACTTTTTTTTAATAAAAGTTTCGACATACTATACTATGACTTTTTTTTCATAAAATTTTCGACAACTATATGAATTTTTTTTTTTGTACAACATACTATACTATGACTTTTTTTTCATAAAATTTTCGACATACTATACTATGATTTTTTTTCATAAAGTTTGACACTATATAATGACTTTTTTTCATGAAATTTTCGACATACTATACTATGACTTTTTTTCATGAAAATTTTCGACATACTATACTATGACTTTTTTTTCATAAAATTTTCGACATACTATACTATGACTTTTTTTCATAAAATTTTCACACTATACTATGACTTTTTTCATAAAATTTTCGACATACTATACTATGACTTTTTTTCATAAAATTTTGACATACTATACTATGACTTTTTTTTCATAAATTTTCGACATACTATACTATGACTTTTTTCATAAAATTTTGACATCTATACTATGACTTTTTTTCATAAATTGACACACTATACTATGACTTTTTTTCATGAAATTTTCGACATACTATACTATGACTTTTTTTCATAAAATTTTCGACATACTATACTATGACTTTTTTTCATAAAAATTTCGACATACTATACTATGACTTTTTCATAAAATTTTCGACATACTATACTATGACTTTTTTTCATAAATTTTCGACATACTATACTATGACTTTTTTTCATGAAAATTTTCGACATACTATACTATGACTTTTTTTATTAAATTTCGACATACTATAGTATGACTTTTTTTCATAAAATTTTCGACATACTATAATGACTTTTTTCATAAAATTTTCGCATACTATACTATGACTTTTTTTCATAAAATTTTTGACATAGTATACTATGACTTTTTTTCATGAAATTTTCGACATACTATACTATGACTTTTTTTTCATAAATTTTCGACATACTATACTATGACTTTTTTTTCATAAAATTTTCGACATACTATACTATGACTTTTTTTCATAAAATACTTTTCATAACTTTTTTTTCATAAAATTTTCGACATACTATACTATGATTTTTTTTCATAAAATTTTCGACATACTATACTATGACTTTTTTTATAAAATTTTCGACATACTATACTATGACTTTTTTTCATAAAATTTTCGACATACTATACTATGACTTTTTTTCATAAAATTTCGACATACTATACTATGACTTTTTTTCATTAAATTTTTCGACATACTATACTATGACTTTTTTCATGAAATTTTCGACATACTATACTATGACTTTTTTTCATAAAATTTTTGACATACTATACTATGACTTTTTTTCATAAAATTTTCGACATACTATACTATGACTTTTTTTTCATAAAATTTTCGACATACTATACTTGACTTTTTTTCATGAAAATTTTCGACATACTATACTATGACTTTTTTTAATAAAATTTTCGACATACTATACTATGACTTTTTTCATGAAAATTTTCGACATACTATACTATGACTTTTTTTATTAAATTTTCGACATACTATACTATGACTTTTTTTCATGAAAATATCAACATACTATTTCGACATACTATACTATGACTTATTTTCATGAAAATTTCGACATACTAAACTATGACTTTTTTTCATAAAAATTTCGACATACTATGACTTTTTTTTCATGAAAATTTCGACATACTATACTATGATTTTTTTTTCATTAAATTTTCGACATACTATACTATGACTTTTTTCATAAAATTTCTACATACTATACTATGACTTTTTTTTCATAAAATTTTCGACATACTATACTATGACTTTTTTTCATGAAAATTTCGACATACTATACTATGACTTTTTTTCATGAAATTTTTGACATACTATACTATGACTTTTTTCATAAAATTTTCGACATACTATACTATGACTTTTTTTCATAAAATTTTCGACATACTATACTATGACTTTTTTTCATTAAATTTTCGACATACTATACTATGACTTTTTTTCATAAAATTTTCGACATACTATACTATGACTTTTTTTCATAAAATTTTCGACATACTATACTATGACTTTTTTTTAATAAAATTTTCGACATACTATACTATGACTTTTTTTTCATAAAATTTTAGACATACTATAGTATGACTTTTTTTCATAAATTTTCGACATACTATACTATGACTTTTTTTCATAAAGTTTTGACACTATACTATGACTTTTTTTCATAAAATTTTTGACATACTATACTATGACTTTTTTTCATAAAATTTCGACATACTATACTATGACTTTTTTCATAAATTTTGACATACTATACTATGACTTTTTTCATAAAATTTTCGACATACTAATGACTTTTTTTTTTTCATGAAATTTTCGACATACTATACTATGACTTTTTTTTAATAAAATTTTCGACATACTATACTATGACTTTTTTCATAAAATTTTCGACATACTATACATGACTTTTTTTTCATAAAATTTTCGACATACTATACTATGACTTTTTTTCATAAATTTTCGACATACTATACTATGACTTTTTTTTTGAAAATTTTGACATACTATAGTATGACTTTTTTTCATAAATTTTCGACATACTATAGTATGACTTTTTTTCATAAAATTTTCGACATACTATACTATGACTTTTTTTCAATAAAATTTTCGACATACTATACTATGACCTTTTTTCATAAAATTTTCGACATACTATACTATGACTTTTTTTCATAAAATTTTCGACATACTATACTATGACTTTTTTTTCATAAAATTTTCGACATACTATACTATGACTTTTTTTCATTAAATTTTCGACAACTATACTATGACTTTTTTTCATAAAATTTTCGACATACTATACTATGACTTTTTTTTCATAAAATTTTCGACATACTATACTATGATTTTTTTTCATAAATTACATACTATAGTATGACTTTTTTTCATGAAATTTTCGACATACTATACTTGACTTTTTTTTCATAAAGTTTCCGACATACTATACTATGACTTTTTTTTTTTCATGAAATTTTCGACATAATCTACTATGACTTTTTTTCATAAAAAGACTTTATTATAACTTTTTTTTTAATAAATTTTCACATACTATACTATGATTTTTTTTCATAAAATTCGACATACTATACTATGACTTTTTTTTATAAAATTTTCGACATACTATACTATGACTTTTTTTTCATAAAATTTTCGACATACTATACTATGACTTTTTTTTCATAAAATTTCGACATACTATAGTATGACTTTTTTTTTCATAAATTTTCAATTATACTATGACTTTTTTTTTTAATAAAATTTTCGACATAATATACTATGACTTTTTTTTCATAAAATTTTCGACATACTATACTATGACTTTTTTTCATAAAATTTTCGACATACTATAGTATGACTTTTTTTTCATACAATTTTCGACATACTATACTCTGACTTTTTTTTCATAAAGTTTTCGACATACTATACTATGACTTTTTTTACCTAAAATGTTTAACATACTACACTATGATTTTTTTTCATAAAATTTGACATACTATAATATGACCTTTTTTACATAAAATGTTTAACATACTATACTTTTTTTATAATTTCGAATACTTACTTGATTTTTTTTTAATAAAATTTTTATATGACTTTTTTTTGTAATTTTCGACATTTTTTATTTTTTTTTGAATTTATAGTATGACTATTGATTTTTTTTCGTTTACTATATTATGACTTTTTTTTCTAAAATTTTCAACATACTATACTATGACTTTTTTTCATAAAATTTTCGACATACTATACTATGACTTTTTTTCCTAAAATTTTTGTCATACTATACTATGACTTTTTTTCATAAAATTTTCGACATACTATACTATGACTTTTTTTCATAAAATTTCTGACATACTATACTATGACTTTTTTTTCATAAATTTGACATACTATAGTATGACTTTTTTTCATGAAATTTTTAGACATACTATTCTATGACTTTTTTTTCATAAAATTTTCGACATACTATACTATGACTTTTTTTCATAAATTTCGACATACTATAGTATGACTTTTTCATAAAATTTTCGACATACTATACTATGACTTTTTTCATAAATTTTTCGACATACTATAGTATGACTTTTTTTCATAAAATTTTCGACATACTATACTATGACTTTTTTTTAATAAAATTTTCGACATACTATACTATGACTTTTTTTCATAAAATTTTCGACATACTATACTATGACTTTTTTTTCAAAAAGTTTCAATATACTATGACTTTTTTTTAATAAAATTTTCGACATACTATACTATGACTTTTTTTCATAAAATTTTCGACATACTATACTATGACTTTTTTTTCATAAAATTTTCGACATACTATAGTATGACTTTTTTTTTCATAAATTTTCGACATACTATACTATGACTTTTTTTCATAAAATTTTCGACATACTATACTATGACTTTTTTCATTAAATTTTTCGACATACTATACTATGACTTTTTTTCATAAAATTTTCGACATACTATACTATGACTTTTTTTCATAAAATTTTTGACATACTATACTATGACTTTTTTTTCATAAAATTTTCGACATACTATACTATGACTTTTTTCATAAAATTTTCGACATACTATACTATGACTTTTTTTCATAAAATTTTCGACATACTATACTATGACTTTTTTCATAAAATTTTCGCAAACTATACTATGAAGTTTTTTCATAAAATTTGACAGACTATCTATGACTTTTTTTCATGAAATTTTTCGACATACTATACTATGACTTTTTTTTCATAAAATTTCGACATACTATACTATGACTTTTTTTTCATAAAATTTTCGACATACTATACTATGACTTTTTTCATGCAAAAATTTCGACATACTATCCTATGACTTTTTTTCATAAAATTTTCGACATACTATACTATGACTTTTTTCATAAAATTTTCGACATACTATACTATGACTTTTTTTCATAAATTTTCGACATGCTATAGTATGACTTTTTTTCATAAAAGTTTCGACATACTATACTATGACTTTTTTTAATAAATTTTCGACATACTATACTATGACTTTTTTTTCATAAAATTTTCGACATACTATAGCTATGACTTTTTTTCATAAAATTTTCGACATACTATAGTATGACTTTTTTTTCATAAATTTTTGACATACTATACTATGACCTTTTGTTCAAAAAATTTTCGACACACTATACTATGACCTTTTTTTTCATAAAATTATCGACATACTATAGTATGACTTTTTTTCATAAATTTACGACATGCTATAGAATGACTTTCTTTCATGAAAATTTTCGACATACTATACTATGACCTTTTTTTCATAAAATTTTCGACATACTATAGTATGATTTTTTTTCATAAAAGTTTCAATATACTATGACTTTTTTTTAATAAAAGTTCGACATACTATACTATGACTTTTTTTTCATAAAATTTTCGACATACTATAGTATGACTTTTTTCATAAAATTTTCGACAAACTATACTATGACTTTTTTTAATGAAATTTTCGAAATACTATACTATGAATTTTTTTTCACCAAAATTTTTTCGACATACTATACTATGACTTTTTTTCATAAAATTTTTCGACATACTATATTATGACTTTTTATTCATAAGTTTACGACATACTATACTATGACTTTTTTTTTTCATGAAATTTTCGACATACTCTACTTTGACCTTTTTTCATAAAAATACTTTATTATTGACTTTTTTTTAATAAAGTTTCAACTACTAACTGATTTTTTTTTCATAAAATTTTCGACATACTATACTATGACTTTTTTTCATTAAATTTTCGACATACTATACTATGACTTTTTTTCATAAAAGTTTCACATACTACTATGACTTTTTTTCATAAAGTTTCGACATACTATACTTTGACTTTTTTTCATAAATTTTTCGACATGCTATAGCTATGACTTTTTTTCATAAAATTTTCACATCTAAGCTATGACTTTTTTTTTCATAAAGTTTTCGACATACTATAGTATGACTTTTTTCATGAACATTTTCGACATACTATACTGTGACCTTTTTTTCATAGAAATGTTTGACATGCTATACTATGACTTTTTTTTCATAAAATTTTCGACAAACTATACTATGACTTTTTTGCAAGAAAGTTTTACATACTATAGTATGACTTTTTTTTCACAAAATTTTTTGACATACTATACTATGACTTTTTTTATAAAATTTTCGACATACTATACTATGACTTTTTTTCATAAAATTTTCGACATACTATACTATGACTTTTTTTCATGAAATTTTCGACATACTACTATGACTTTTTTTCATAAAATTTTCGACATACTATACTATGACTTTTTTTCATAAAATTTTCGACATACTATACTATGACTTTTTTTCATAAAATTTTCGACATACTATACTATGACTTTTTTTCATAAAATTTTCGACATACTATACTATGACTTTTTTTTCATAAATTTTCGACATACTATACTATGACTTTTTTTCATAAAAGTTTCGACATGCTATACTATGACTTTTTTTCATAAAATTTTCGACATGCTATACTATGACTTTTTTCATAAAATTTTCGACATACTATACTATGACTTTTTTTTCATAAAATTTTCGACATACTATACTATGACTTTTTTTCATAAAATTTCGACATACTATACTATGACTTTTTTTTCATAAATTTTCGACATACTATACTATGACTTTTTTTCATAAATTTTTCGACATACTATACTATGACTTTTTTTTCATAAAGTTTCGACATACTATACTATGACTTTTTTTCATAAAAGTTTCGACATACTATACTATGACTTTTTTTCATAAAATTTTCGACATACTATACTATGACTTTTTTTTCATAAAATTTTCGACATACTATACTATGACTTTTTTTTCATAAAGTTCGACATACTATAGTATGACTTTTTTTCATAAATTTTCGACATACTATACTATGACTTTTTTTTCATAAATTTTCGACATACTATACTATGACTTTTTTCATAAAAGTTTCGACATACTATACTATGACTTTTTTTCATAAAATTTTCGACATACTATACTATGACTTTTTTTAATTAAATTTTCGACATACTATACTATGACTTTTTTTCATAAAATTTTCGACATACTATACTATGACTTTTTTTCATGAAATTTTCGACATACTATACTATGACTTTTTTTCATAAAATTTCGACATACTATACTATGACTTTTTTTCATAAAATTTTCGACATACTATACTAGACTTTTTTTTCATAAAATTTCGACATGCTATACTATGACTTTTTTTCATAAAATTTTCGACATACTATACTATGACTTTTTTTAATAACATTTTCGACATACTATACTATGACTTTTTTTTTCATAAAATTTTCGACATACTATACTATGACTTTTTTTCATAAATTTTTCGACATACTATTACTATGACTTTTTTTTCATAAATTTTCGACATACTATACTATGACTTTTCTTTCATAAAATTTTCGACATACTATACCATAACTTTTTTTCATGAAATTTTTCGAAATACTATACTATGACTTTTTTTCATAAAATTTCGACATGCTATACTATGACTTTTTTTCATAAATTTTTCGACATACTATACTATGACTTTTTTTCATAGACATTTTTGTCATGCTATACTATGACTTTTTTTCCATAAAATTTTCGACATACTATACTATGACTTTTTTCATAAAATTTCTGACATCCTATACTATGACTTTTTCTTCATAAAGTTTGACATACTATAGAATGACTTTTTTTCATGAAATTTTTAGACATACTTATTCTTTGACTTTTTTTTCATACAATTTTCGACATACTATACTATGACTTTTTATCATAAATTTTCGACATACTATAGTAAGACTTTTTTTCATAAAAGTTTCGACATACTATACTATGACTTTTTTTCATAAAGTTTCGACATACTACACAATGACTTTTTTTCATAAAATTTTCGACATACTATACTATGACTTTTTTTCAATAAAATTTTCGACATACTATACTATGACTTTTTTTCATAAAAGTTTTCGACATACTATACTATGACTTTTTTTCATAAAATTTTCGACATACTATACTATGACTTTTTTTCATAAAATTTTCGACATACTATACTATGACTTTTTTTTCATTAAAATTTTCGAACATACTATACTATGACTTTTTTCATAAAATTTTCGACATACTATACTAAGACTTTTTTCATTAAAATTTCGACATACTATACTATGACTTTTTTTCATAAAATTTTCGACATGCTATACTATGACTTTTTTTCATAAAATTTTCGACATACTATACTATGTTTTTTTTCATAAAATTTTCGACATACTATACTATGACTTTTTTTCATAAAATTTTCGACATACAATACTATGACTTTTTTTTCATAAAATTTTCGACATACTATACTATGACTTTTTTTCATAAAATTTTCGACATACTATAGTATGACTTTTTACATAAAAGTTTCAATATACTATGACTTTTTTTAATAAAGTTTCGACATACTATACTATGACTTTTTTTCATAAAATTTTCGACATACTATAGTATGACTTTTTTCATAAAATTTTCAACATACTATAGTATGACTTTTTTTTTCATAAAGTTTCGACATACTATAGTATGACTTTTTTCATGAACATTTTCGACATACTATACTATGACCTTTTTTCATAGAAATTTTTGACATGCTATACTATGACCTTATTCTCTTAAAATTTTCGACATACTATGCTATGACTTTTTTTCATAAAAGTTTCGACATACTATAGTAAGACTTTTCTTTCATAAAAACTTCGACATACTATACTATGACTTTTTTTTCATAAAATTTTCGACATGCTATACTATGACTTTTTTTCATAAATTTTCGAACATTCTATACTATGACTTTTTTTTCATAAAATTTTGACAAACTATACTATGACTTTTTCTTCATAAATTTTCGACATACTATACTATGACTTTTTTTTCATTAAATTTTCGACATGCTATACTTTGACTTTTTTTCAGAAAATTTTCGACATACTATACTATGACTTTTTTTTCATAAAATTTTCGAACATCTATAGTATGACTTTTTTCATGAAAAATTTCGACATACTATACTATGACTTTTTTCACTGAAATTTTTCGAACATACTATACTATGACTTTTTTTTAATAAAAGTTTCGACATACTATACTATGACTTTTTTTAATAAAATTTTCGACATACTATACTATGACTTTTTTTCATAACATTTTTCGACATACTATACTATGACTTTTTTCATAAAATTTTCGACATACTATAGTATGACTTTTTTTCATAAAGTTTTCGACATACTATAGTATGACTTTTTTTGCATAAAATCTTCGACATACTATCCTTTGATTTTTTTCATTACATTTTTCGACATACTATACTATGACCTTTTTTCACTGAAATTTTCGACATACTATACTAGGACCTTTTTTCACTGACATTTTTGACATACTGTACTATGACTTTTTTTCATAAAATGTTTCGACATGCTATACTATGACTTTTTTTTCATAAAATTTTCGACATGCTATACTACGACTTTTTTCATTAAATTTTCGACATGCTATACTATGACTTTTTCTTCATAAAATTTTCGACATACTATACTATGACTTTTTTTTGCATGAAAACTTTCGACATACTATACTATGATTTTTTTTTCATAAAGTTGACATACTATAGAATGACTTTTTTTCATGAAATTTTTAGACATACTATACTTTGACTTTTTTTTCATAAAGTTTCCGACATACTATACTATGACTTTTTTTCATAAAGTTGACATACTATAGAATGACTTTTTTTCATGAAATTTTTAGACATACTATTCTTTGACTTTTTTTCATACAATTTTTCGACAACCTATGCTATGACTTTTTTTCATAAAATTTTCGACATACTATACTATGACTTTTTCATAAAATTTTCGACATACTATACTATGACTTTTTTTCATAAAATTTTCGACATACTATACTATGACTTTTTTTTCATAAAAGTTTCGACATACTATACTATGACTTTTTTTTAATAAAATTTTCGACATACTATACTATGACTTTTTTTTCATAAAATTTTCGACATACTATAGCATGACTTTTTTTCATAAAATTTTCAACATACTATAGTATGACTTTTTTTCATAAAGTTTTCGACATACTATAGTATGACTTTTTCATGAAAATTTTTGACAAACTATACTATGACTTTTTTTATTAAATTATCGACATAGCTATAGTATGACTTTTTTTCATAAAATTTTCGACATGCTATAGAATGACTTTCTTTCATGAAAATTTTCGACATACTATACTAAGACTTTTTCACTGACATTTTCGACATACTATACTATGACTTTTTTTTCATAAAATGTTTCGACATGCTATACTATGACTTTTTTTTCATAAAATTTCGACATACTATACTATGACTTTTTTTTCATAAAATTTTCGACATACTATACTATGACTTTTTTTCATAACATTTTCGACATACTATAGTATGACTTTTTTTCATAAAATTTTCGACATACTAGACTGACTTTTTTTTCATAAAATTTTCGACATACTATACTATGCCTTTTTTTTCATAAAATTTTCGACATACTATACTGTGACTTTTTTTTCATAAAATTTTCAACATACTATACTATGACTTTTTTTCATAAAATTTTCGACAACTATAGAATGACTTTCTTTCATAAAAGTTTCGACATACTATACTATGACCTTTTTTTCACTGAAATTTTCGACATACTATACTATGACTTTTTTTCATAAAATTTTCGACATACTATACTAAGCCTTTTTTTCATAAAATTTTCGACATACTATACTATGACTTTTTTCATAAAATTTTCGACATACTATACTATGACTTTTTTTCATAAAATTTTTCGACATGCTATACTATGACTTTTTTTTCATAAAATTTTCGACATACTATACTATGACTTTTTTTCATAAAATTTCGACATCCTATACTATGACTTTTTTTCATAAAGTTTTCGACATACTATAGAATGACTTTTTTTTCATGAAATTTTTCGACATACTATAGTATGACTTTTTTTTCATACAATTTTTCGACATACCTATGCTGTGACTTTTTTTCATAAAATTTTCGACATACTATAGTATGACTTTTTTCATAAATTTTCGACATACTATACTATGACTTTTTTTCATAAATTTTTAACATACTATAGTATGACTTTTTTTCATAAAAGTTTCGACATACTATACTATGACTTTTTTTTAATAAAAGTTTCGACATACTATACTATGACTTTTTTTCATAAAATTTTCGACATACTATAGCATGACTTTTTTTCATAAAATTTTCAACATACTATAGTATGACTTTTTTTTCATAAAGTTTTCAACATACTATAGTATGACTTTTTTCATGAAAATTTTTGACAAACTATACTATGACTTTTTTTTATTAAATTATCGACATACTATAGTATGACTTTTTTTTCATAAAATTTTCGACATGCTATACTATGACTTTTTTTTAATAAAAGTTTCGACATACTATACTATGACTTTTTTTTCATAAAATTTTCGACATACTATAGCATGACTTTTTTTCATAAAATTTTCAACATACTATAGTATGACTTTTTTTCATAAAGTTTTCGACATACTATAGTATGACTTTTTTTTAATAAAATTTTCGACATGCTATAGAATGACTTTCTTTCATGAAAATTTTCAGCATACTATACTAGGACCTTTTTTCACTGACATTTTTGACATACTGTACTATGACTTTTTTTCATAAATGTTTCGACATGCTATACTATGACTTTTTTTTCATAAAAATTTCGTCATGCTATACTACGACTTTTTTCGTTAAATTTTCGACATGCTATACTATGACTTTTTCTTCATAAAATTTTCGACATAGCTATACTATGACCTTTTTTTTGCATGAAAACTTTCGACATACTATACTATGACTTTTTTTTCATAAAGTTCGACATACTATAGAATGACTTTTTTTCATGAAAATTTTAGACATACTATACTTTGACTTTTTTTTCATAAAAGTTTCGACATACTATACTATGACTTTTTTTTTCATGAAAATTTTCGACATACTATAGTTTGACCTTTTTTCATAAAATTCGACTTTCTTATACTTTTTTTTAATAAAAGTTTCACATACTAACTATGATTTTTTTTTCATAAAATTTTCGACATACTATACTATGACTTTTTTTTTAATAAAATTTTCGACATACAATACTATGACTTTTTTTTCATAAAATTTTCGACATACTATACTATGACTTTTTTTCATAAAATTTTCGACATACTATAGTATGATTTTTTTTCATAAGTTTCAATATACTATGACTTTTTTTTAATAAAAGTTTCGACATACTATACTATGACTTTTTTTCATAAAATTTTCGACATACTATAGTATGACTTTTTTGTCATAAAATTTTCGACATACTATAGTATGACTTTTTTTTCATACAATTTTCGACATACTATACTATGATTTTTTTTCATAAAGTTTTGACACTATAGAATGACTTTCTTTAATGAAAATTTTCGACATACTATACTATGACCTTTTTTCACTGAAATTTTCGACATACTGTACTATGACTTTTTTTCATAAAATTTTCGACATGCTATACTACGACTTTTTTTCATAAAATTTTCAACATGCTATACTATGACTTTTTTCCATAAAATTTTCGACATACTATACTATGACTTTTTTTTCCTAACATTTTCGACATGCTATACTATGACTTTTTTCATAAAATTTTCGACATACTATACTATGACCTTTTTTCACTGATATTTTCGACATACTGTACTATGACTTTTTTCATAAAATTTTCAACATGCTATACTATGACTTTTTTCCATAAAATTTTCGACATACTATACTATGACTTTTTTTTCCTAACATTTTTGTCATGCTATACTATGACTTTTTTTCATAAAATTTTCGACATACTATACTATGACTTTTTTCATAAAATTTCTGACATCCTATACTATGACTTTTTCTCATAAAGTTTTGACATACTATAGAATGACTTTTTTTCATGAAATTTTTAGACATACTATACTTTGACTTTTTTTTCATACAATTTTTCGACAACCTATGCTAGGACTTCTTTTCATAAATTTTCGACATACTATAGTATGACTTTTTCATAAAAGTTTCGACATACTATACTATGACTTTTTTTCATAAATTTTTCGACATACTATACTATGACTTTTTTTTCATAAAAGTTTCGACATACTATACTATGACTTTTTTTTCATAAAAGTTTCGACATACTATACTATGACTTTTTTTGCATAAAATCTTCGACATACTATCCTTTGATTTTTTTCATTACATTTTTCGACATACTATACTATGACCTTTTTTCACTGAAATTTTCGACATACTATACTATGACTTTTTTTTCACTGAAATTTTCGACATACTATACTATGACTTTTCTTTCATAAAATTTTTCGACATACTAGACTGACTTTCTTTTCATAAAAGTTTCGACATACTATACTATGACTTTTTTTCATAAAATTTTTCGACATACTAGACTGACTTTTTTTTCATAAAAGGTTCGACATACTATACTATGACTTTTTTTGCATAAAATTTTCGACATACTATGATATGATTTTTTTCATGAAATTTTTCGACATACTATACTATGACTTTTTTTTCATAAAATTTTCGACATGCTATACTATGATTTTTTTTCATAAAATTTACGACATACTATAGTATGACCTTATTTTATAGAGATTTTCGACATGCTATACTACGACTTTTTTCCATAAAATTTTCGACATACTATACTATGACTTTTTTTTCAAAAATTTTCGTCATGCTATACTATGACTTTTTTTCATAACATTTTCGACATACTATAGTATGACTTTTTTTCATAAAAGTTTCGACATACTATACTATGACTTTTTTTTAATAAAAGTTTCGACATACTATACTATGACTTTTTTTTCATAAAATTTTCGACATACTATAGTATGACTTTTTTTTCATACAATTTTCGACATACTATACTGATTTTTTTTCATAAAGTTTTGACACACTATAGAATGACTTTCTTTCATGAAAATTTTCGACATACTATACTATGACCTTTTTTCACTGAAATTTTCGACATACTGTACTATGACTTTTTTTCATAAAATTTTCAACATGCTATACTATGACTTTTTTCCATAAAATTTTCGACATACTATACTATGACTTTTTTTTCCTAACATTTTTGTCATGCTATACTATGACTTTTTTTCATAAAATTTTCGACATACTATACTATGACTTTTTTCATAAAATTTCTGACATCCTATACTATGACTTTTTCTTCATAAAGTTTTGACATACTATAGAATGACTTTTTTTCATGAAATTTTTAGACATACTATTCTTTGACTTTTTTTTCATACAATTTTTCGACAACCTATGCTAGGACTTCTTTTCATAAAAGTTTCGACATACTATACTATGACTTTTTTTTAATAAAAGTTTCGACATACTATACTATGACTTTTTTTCATAAAAGTTTCGACATACTATAGCATGACTTTTTTTCATAAAATTTTCAACATACTATAGTATGACTTTTTTTCATAAAGTTTTCGACATACTATAGTATGACTTTTTTCATGAAAATTTTTGACAAACTATACTATGACTTTTTTTTATTAAATTATCGACATACTATAGTATGACTTTTTTTTCATAAAATTTTCGACATGCTATAGAATGACTTTCTTTCATGAAAATTTTCAGCATACTATACTAGGACCTTTTTTTACTGACATTTTTGACATACTGTACTATGACTTTTTTTCATAAAATGTTTCGACATGCTATACTATGACTTTTTTTTCATAAAATTTTCGTCATGCTATACTACGACTTTTTTCGTTAAATTTTCGACATGCTATACTATGACTTTTTCTTCATAAAATTTTCGACATAGTATACTATGACTTTTTTTTGCATGAAAACTTTCGACATACTATACTATGATTTTTTTTTCATAAAGTTGACATACTATAGAATGACTTTTTTTCATGAAATTTTTAGACATACTATACTTTGACTTTTTTTTCATAAAGTTTCCGACATACTATACTATGACTTTTTTATTTCATGAAAATTTTCGACATAATCTACTTTGACCTTTTTTCATAAAAATACTTTATTATAACTTTTTTTTAATAAAAGTTTCAACATACTAACTATGATTTTTTTTTCATAAAATTTTCGACATACTATACTAAAACTTTTTTTTTAATAAAAGTTTCGACATACAATACTATGACTTTTTTTTCATAAAATTTTCGACATACTATACTATGACTTTTTTTCATAAAATTTTCGACATACTATAGTATGATTTTTTTTTCATAAGTTTCAATATACTATGACTTTTTTTTAATAAAAGTTTCGACATACTATACTATGACTTTTTTTTCATAAAATTTTCGACATACTATAGTATGACTTTTTTGTCATAAAATTTTCGACATACTATAGTATGACTTTTTTTTCATACAATTTTCGACATACTATACTATGATTTTTTTTCATAAAGTTTTGACACTATAGAATGACTTTCTTTCATGAAAATTTTCGACATACTATACTATGACCTTTTTTTCACTGAAATTTTCGAGATACTGTACTATGACTTTTTTTTCATAAAATGTTTCGACATGCTATACTACGACTTTTTTTCATAAAATTTTCAACATGCTATACTATGACTTTTTTCCATAAAATTTTCGACATACTATACTATGACTTTTTTTTCCTAACATTTTTGTCATGCTATACTATGACTTTTTTTCATAAAATTTTCGACATACTATACTATAACTTTTTTCATAAAATTTCTGACATCCTATACTATGACTTTTTCTTCATAAAGTTGACACACTATAGAATGACTTTTTTTCATGAAATTTTTAGACATACTATTCTTTGACTTTTTTTTCATACAATTTTTCGACAACCTATGCTGTGACTTTTTTTCATAAAATTTTCGACATACTATAGTATGACTTTTTCATAAAAGTTTCGACATACTATACTATGACTTTTTTTCATAAATTTTTCAACATACTATAGTATGACTTTTTTTCATAAAAGTTTCGACATACTATACTATGACTTTTTTTTAATAAAAGTTTCGACATACTATACTATGACTTTTTTTCATAAAATTTTCGACATACTATAGTATGATTTTTTTTTCATAAGTTTCAATATACTATGACTTTTTTTTAATAAAAGTTTCGACATACTATACTATGACTTTTTTTTCATAAAATTTTCGACATACTATAGTATGACTTTTTTGTCATAAAATTTTCAACATACTATAGTATGACTTTTTTTTTCATAAAGTTTTCGACATACTATAGTATGACTTTTTTTGCATAAAATCTTCGACATACTATCCTTTGATTTTTTTCATTACATTTTTCGACATACTATACTATGACCTTTTTTCACTGAAATTTTCGACATACTATACTGTGACCTTTTTTCATAGAAATTTTTGACATGCTATACTATGACTTTTTTTTCATAAAATTTTCGACATCCTATACTATGACTTTTTTCATAAAAGTTTCGACATACTATACTATGACTTTTTTTTCATAAAATTTTCGACATACTATACTATGACTTATTTTCATAAAATTGTCGACATACTATACTATGACTTTTTTTGCATAAAATCTTCGACATACTATGCTATGATTTTTTTCATGAAATTTTTCGACATATTATACTATGACTTTTTTTTCATAAAATTTTCGACATGCTATACTATGATTTTTTTTCATAAAATTTTCGACATACTATAGTGTGACCTTATTTTATAGAGATTTTCGACATGCTATACTACGACTTTTTTCCATAAAATTTTCGACATACTATACTATGACTTTTTTTTCAAAAATTTTCGTCATGCTATACTATGACTTTTTTTCATAACATTTTCGACATACTATAGTATGACTTTTTTTCATAAAAGTTTCGACATACTATACTATGACTTTTTTTTAATAAAAGTTTCGACATACTATACTATGACTTTTTTTTCATAAAATTTTCGACATACTATAGTATGACTTTTTTTTCATACAATTTTCGACATACTATACTGATTTTTTTTCATAAAGTTTTGACACACTATAGAATGACTTTCTTTCATGAAAATTTTCGACATACTATACTATGACCTTTTTTCACTGAAATTTTCGACATACTGTACTATGACTTTTTTTCATAAAATTTTCAACATGCTATACTATGACTTTTTTCCATAAAATTTTCGACATACTATACTATGACTTTTTTTCATAAAATTTTCGACATACTATACTATGACTTTTTTCATAAAATTTCTGACATCCTATACTATGACTTTTTCTTCATAAAGTTTTGACATACTATAGAATGACTTTTTTTCATGAAATTTTTAGACATACTATTCTTTGACTTTTTTTTCATACAATTTTTCGACAACCTATGCTAGGACTTCTTTTCATAAAAGTTTCGACATACTATACTATGACTTTTTTTTAATAAAAGTTTCGACATACTATACTATGACTTTTTTTCATAAAAGTTTCGACATACTATAGCATGACTTTTTTTCATAAAATTTTCAACATACTATAGTATGACTTTTTTTCATAAAGTTTTCAACATACTATAGTATGACTTTTTTTCATAAAGTTTTCGACATACTATAGTATGACTTTTTTCATGAAAATTTTTGACAAACTATACTATGACTTTTTTTTATTAAATTATCGACATCCTATAGTATGACTTTTTTTTCATAAAATTTTCGACATGCTATAGAATGACTTTCTTTCATGAAATTTTTCAGCATACTATACTAGGACCTTTTTTCACTGACATTTTTAACATACTGTACTATGACTTTTTTTCATAAAATGTTTCGACATGCTATACTATGACTTTTTTTTCATAAAATTTTCGACATGCTATACTACGACTTTTTTCATTAAATTTTCGACATGCTATACTATGACTTTTTCTTCATAAAATTTTCAACATACTATACTATGACTTTTTTTTCAAAAAATTTTCGTCATGCTATACTATGACTTTTTTTCCTAACATTTTCGACATACTATAGTATGACTTTTTTTCATAAAAGTTTCGACATACTATACTATGACTTTTTTTTAATAAAAGTTTCGACATACTATACTATGACTTTTTTTTCAGAAAATTTTCGACATACTATAGTATGACTTTTTTTTCATACAATTTTCGACATACTATACTATGATTTTTTTTCATAAAGTTTTGACACACTATAGAATGACTTTCTTTCATGAAAATTTTCGACATACTATACTATGACCTTTTTTCACTGAAATTTTCGACATACTGTACTATGACTTTTTTTTCATAAAATGTTTCGACAGGCTATACTACGACCTTTTTTCATAAAATTTTCAACATGCTATACTATGACTTTTTTCCATAAAATTTTCGACATACTATACTATGACTTTTTTTCCTAACATTTTTGTCATGCTATACTATGACTTTTTTTCATAAAATTTTCGACATACTATACTATGACTTTTTTCATAAAATTTCTGACATCCTATACTATGACTTTTTCTTCATAAAGTTTTGACATACTATAGAATGACTTTTTTTCATGAAATTTTTAGACATACTATTCTTTGACTTTTTTTTCATACAATTTTTCGACAACCTATGCTATGACTTTTTTTCATAAAATTTTCGACATACTATAGTATGACTTTTTCATAAAAGTTTCGACATACTATACTATGACTTTTTTTCATAAATTTTTCGACATACTATAGTATGACTTTTTTTCATAAAAGTTTCGACATACTATACTATGACTTTTTTTTAATAAAAGTTTCGACATACTATACTATGACTTTTTTTCATAAAATTTTCGACATACTATAGTATGACTTTTTCATAAAAGTTTCGACATACTATACTATGACTTTTTTTCATAAATTTTTCGACATACTATAGTATGACTTTTTTTCATAAAAGTTTCGACATACTATACTATGACTTTTTTTTAATAAAAGTTTCGACATACTATACTATGACTTTTTTTTCATAAAATTTTCGACATACTATAGCATGACTTTTTTTCATAAAATTTTCAACATACTATAGTATGACTTTTTTTCATAAAGTTTTCGACATACTATAGTATGACTTTTTTCATGAAAATTTTTGACAAACTATACTATGACTTTTTTTTATTAAATTATCGACATCCTATAGTATGACTTTTTTTTCATAAAATTTTCGACATGCTATAGAATGGCTTTCTTTCATGAAAATTTTCAGCATACTATACTAGGACCTTTTTTCACTGACATTTTTGACATACTGTACTATGACTTTTTTTCATAAAATGTTTCGACATGCTATACTACGACTTTTTTCATTAAATTTTCGACATGCTATACTATGACTTTTTCTTCATAAAATTTTCGACATACTATACTATGACTTTTTTTTGCATGAAAACTTTCGACATACTATACTATGATTTTTTTTTCATAAAGTTGACATACTATAGAATGACTTTTTTTCATGAAATTTTTAGACATACTATACTTTGACTTTTTTTTCATAAAGTTTCCGACATACTATACTATGACTTTTTTTCATAAAAGATTCAACATGATATAGTATGACTTTTTTCATGAAAATTTTTGACAAACTATACTATGACTTTTTTTTATTAAATTATAGACATACTATAGTATGACTTTTTTTTCATAAAATTTTCGACATGCTATACTATGACTTTTTTTCATAAAATTTTCGACATGCTATACTATGACTTTTTTTCATAAAAATTTCGACATAATATACTATGACTTTTTCTTCATAAACTTTTCGACATACTATACTACGACTTTTTTTTCATTTAATTTCCGACATGCTATACTATGACTTTTTTTCAGAAAAATTTCGACATGCTATACTATGACTTTTTTTCATAAATTTTCGACATGCTATAGAATGACTTTCTTTCATGAAAATTTTCGACATACTATACTAAGACCTTTTTTCACTGACATTTTTGACATACTATACTTTGACTTTTTTTTCATAAAGTTTCCGACATACTATACTATGACTTTTTTTCATAAAAGTTTCAACATACTATAGTATGACTTTTTTTCATAAAAGTTTCGACATACTATGCTATGACTTTTTTTTAAATAAAATTTTCGACATACTATACTATGACTTTTTTTTTATAAAAGTTTCGACATACTATACTATGACTTTTTTTTTCATAAAATTTTCGAAATACTATAGTTTGACTTTTTTCATAAAATTTTCATCATACTATACTTTTTTTTTTCATAAAGTTTTCTATATACTATACCATGACTTTTTTCATGAAAATTTTCGACATACTATACTATGAGTTTTTTTCATAACATTTTTCGACATACTATACTATGACTTTTTTTTATTAATTATCGACATACTATACTATGACTTTTTTTTCCTAACATTTTTGTCATGCTATACTATGACTTTTTTTCATAAAATTTTCGACATACAATACTATGACTTTTTTCATAAAATTTCTGACATCCTATACTATGACTTTTTCTTCATAAAGTTTTGACATACTATAGAATGACTTTTTTTCATGAAATTTTTAGACATACTATTCTTTGACTTTTTCTTCATACAATTTTTCGACAACCTATGCTATGACTTTTTTTCATAAAATTTTCGACATACTATAGTATGACTTTTTCATAAAAGTTTCGACATACTATACTATGACTTTTTTTCATAAATTTTTCGACATACTATAGTATGACTTTTTTTCAGAAAAGTTTCGACATACTATACTATGACTTTTTTTTAATAAAAGTTTCGACATACTATACTATGACTTTTTTTTCATAAAATTTTCGACATACTATAGTATGACTTTTTTTCATAAAGTTTTCGACATACTATAGTATGACTTTTTTCATGAAAATTTTTGACAAACTATACTATGACTTTTTTTTATTAAATTATCGACATACTATAGTATGACTTTTTTTTCATAAAATTTTCGACATGCTATAGAATGACTTTCTTTCATGAAAATTTTCAGCATACTATACTAGGACCTTTTTTCACTGACATTTTTGACATACTGTACTATGACTTTTTTTCATAAAATGTTTCGACATGCTATACTATGACTTTTTTTTCATAAAATTTTCGACATGCTATACTACGACTTTTTTCATTAAATTTTCGACATGCTATACTATGACTTTTTCTTCATAAAATTTTCGACATACTATACTATGACTTTTTTTTGCATGAAAACTTTCGACATACTATACTATGATTTTTTTTTCATAAAGTTGACATACTATAGAATGACTTTTTTTCATGAAATTTTTAGACATACTATACTTTGACTTTTTTTTCATAAAGTTTCCGACATACTATACTATGACTTTTTTTCATAAAAGATTCAACATACTATAGTATGACTTTTTTCATGAAAATTTTTGACAAAGTATACTATGACTTTTTTTTATTAAATTATAGACATACTATAGTATGACTTTTTTTTCATAAAATTTTCGACATGATATACTATGACTTTTTTTCATAAAATTTTCGACATGCTATACTATGACTTTTTCATAAAAATTTCGACATAATATACTATGACTTTTTCTTCATAAACTTTTCGACATACTATAATACGACTTTTTTTTCATTTAATTTCCGACATGCTATACTATGACTTTTTTTCATAAAATTTTCGACATGCTATAGAATGACTTTCTTTCATGAAAATTTTCGACATACTATACTAAGACCTTTTTTCACTGACATTTTTGACATACTGTACTATGACTTTTTTTCATAAAATGTTTCGACATGCTATACTATGACTTTTTTTTCATAAAATTTTCGACATGCTATACTACGACTTATTTTCATTAAATTTTCGACATGCTATACTATGACTTTTTCTTCATAAAATTTTCGACATACTATACTATGACTTTTTTTTGCATGAAAACTTTCGACATACTACACTATGATTTTTTTTTCATAAAGTTGACATACTATAGAATGACTTTTTTTCATGAAATTTTTAGACATACTATACTTTGACTTTTTTTTCATAAAGTTTCCGACATACTATACTATGACTTTTTTTCATAAAAGTTTCAACATACTATAGTATGACTTTTTTTCATAAAAGTTTCGACATACTATGCTATGACTTTTTTTTAAATAAAAATTTTCGACATACTATACTATGACTTTTTTTTCATAAAAGTTTCGACATACTATACTATGACTTTTTTTTTCATAAAATTTTCGAAATACTATAGTTTGAATTTTTTTTCATAAAATCTTCATCATACTATACTTTTTTTTTTCATAAAGTTTTCGATATACTATACCATGACTTTTTTCATGAAAATTTTCGACATACTATACTATGAGTTTTTTTCATAACATTTTTCGACATACTATACTATGACTTTTTTTTATTAATTATCGACATACTATACTATGACTTTTTTTTTACCAAAATTTTTTCGACATACTATAGTATGACTTTTTTTTCATAAAATTTGACATACTATACGATGACTTTTATTTCATAACATATTTCGACATACTATATAGTATGAATTTTTTTTCACTGAAATTTTTTCGATATACTATAGTATGACCTTATTTCATAGAAATTTTCGACATGCTATACTACGACTTTTTTCATAAAATTTTCGACATACTATACTATGACTTTTTTTTCATAAAATTTTCGACATGCTATACTATGACTTTTTTTTGACCAAAATTTTTTCGACATACTATAGTATGACTTTTTTTTCATAAAATTTTCAACATACAATAGTATGTGATTTTTTCATAAAGTTTTCGACATACTAAAGGATGACTTTTTTTCAAGACAATTTTCGACATGCTATACTGCGACTTTTTTTCATAACATTTTCCACATACTATACTATGACTTTTTTTTCATAAAATTTTCCATTTACTATACTATGACTTTTTTTTAAATAAAATTTTTCGACCTACTATACTATTATTTTTTTTCATCAAATTTTTCAACATACTATACTATGACTTTTTTTCATAAAAGTTTCGACATACTATACTATACCCTTTTTTCACTGAAATTTTCGACATACTATACTATGACTTTTTTTTCATAGAATTTTCGACATGCTATACTATGACTTTTTTTTCATAAAATTTTCGACATACTATGGTATGACTTTTTTTTTTTCAAAAAGTTTTCGACTTACTATAGTATGACCTTTTTTCATAGAAATTTTCGACATGCTATACTATGTTTTTTTTTATTAAATTATCGACATACTATACTAAGACTTTTTTTTGACCAAAATTTTTTCAACATACTATAGTTTTTTTTTTTCATAAAATTTTCGATATGCTATACTATGACTTTTTTTCATAAAAATTTCGACATACTATACTATAACTTTTTTTTAAATAAAATTTGACATACTATAGTATGACTTTTTTTTTCATGAAAATTTTCGACATACTATACTATGACTTTTTTTTCATAAAATGTTCGACATACTATACCATAACTTTTTTTTCATAAAATTTTCGACATACTATATTATGACTTTTTTTCATAAAATTTTTGAAAAACTAAACTATGACTTTTTTTCAATCAAATTTCCAGCATACTTTACTGACTTTTTTTTCATAAAATTTTCGACATACAATAGTATGTGATTTTTTCATAAAGTTTTCGACATACTAAAGTATGACTTTTTTCAAGACAATTTTCGACATGCTATACTGCGACTTTTTTTCATAACATTTTCCACATACTATACTATGACTTTTTTTTAAATAAAATTTTTCGACCTACTATACTATTATTTTTTTTCATCAAATTTTTCAACATACTATACTATGATTTTTTTTCACAAACATTTTCAACATACTCTACTATGAGTTTTTTTCAATAAAATTTTCGACATGCTATACTATGACTTTTTTTCATAAAATTTTCAACAGACTATAATATGACTTTTTTTTTCATATAATTTTCGACATACTATACCATTACTTTTTTCAAGAAAATTTTCAACATACTACACTATGACTTTTTTTCATGAAAATTTTCGACATACTATAGTACCACTTTTTTCCCATGACATTAATCGACATACTATACTATGACCTTTTTTCATAGAAATTTTCGACATACTATAGTATGACTTTTTTTTCATAAAATTTTCGACATACTATGGTATGACTTTTTTTTTTTCAAAAAGTTTTCGACTTACTATAGTATGACCTTTTTTCATAGAAATTTTCGACATGCTATACTATGTTTTTTTTTATTAAATTATCGACATACTATACTAAGACTTTTTTTTGACCAAAATTTTTTCAACATACTATAGTTTTTTTTTTTCATAAAATTTTCGATATGCTATACTATGACTTTTTTTCATAAAAATTTCGACATACTATACTATAACTTTTTTTTAAATAAAATTTGACATACTATAGTATGACTTTTTTTTTCATGAAAATTTTCGACATACTATACTATGACTTTTTTTTCATAAAATGTTCGACATACTATACCATAACTTTTTTTTCATAAAATTTTCGACATACTATATTATGACTTTTTTTCATAAAATTTTTGAAAAACTAAACTATGACTTTTTTTCAATCAAATTTCCAGCATACTTTACTGACTTTTTTTTCATAAAATTTTCAACATACTATATTATGACTTTTTTCATGAAAATTTTCGACCTACTATACTATGGCTTTTTTTTCATCCAAAATTTCGACATGCTATACTATGACTTTTTTTTTTCAGAAACATTTTCGACATACTGTACTATGACTTTTTTTTCATTGAAAATGTTCGACATACTATACTATGACTTTTTTTCATAAAATTTTCAACATACTATATTATGACTTTTTTCAGAAACATTTTCGACGTACTATACTATGACTTTTTTTCACTGAAATTTTCGACCTAATATACTATGACTTTTTTTCATAAAAATTTCGACATACTATACTATAACTTTTTTTTAAATAAAATTTGACATACTATAGTATGACTTTTTTTTTCATGAAAATTTTAGACATGCTATACTATGACTTTTTTTCATAAAAATTTCGACATACTATACGATGACTTTTTTTTCAAAAAATTTGACATACTATACTATGACTTTTTTTCACTGAAATTTTCGACCTACTATACTATGACTTTTTTTTTTCATAAAATTTTCGACATGCTATACTATGACTGTTTTATTTCAAAACATTATTCGACATGCTTTACTATGACTTTTTTTTCATAAAATTATCGACACTATATTATGACTTTTTTTTCATAAAATTTTCGACATGCTATACTATGACTTTTTTTAATAAAATTTTCGACACACTATACTATGACTTTTTTTTCATAAAATTTGACATACTATAGTATGACCGTATTTTATACAAATTTTCGACATGCTATACTACGACTTTTTTCATAAAATTTTCAACATGCTATACTATGACTTTTTTCCATAACATTTTTCAACATACTATACTATGACTTTTTTTTCATAAAATTTTCGTCATGCTACACTATGACTTTTTTTCATAAAATTTTCGACATACTATACTATGACCTTTTTCTTAAAATTTCCGACATCCTATACTATGACTTTTTTTCATAAAATTTTCGACATGCTATACTATGAGTTTTTTTTCATAAAATTTTCGACATGCTATACTATGAGTTTTTTTTCATAGAAATTTTCGACATACTTTACCATAACTTTTTCATGAAAATTTTCGACATACTATACTATGACTTATTCTCATAACATTTTTCAACATACTATACTATGACTTTTTTTTTCATAAAATTTTCGACATACTATAGAACCACTTTTTCCCCATGACATTAATCGACATACTATACTATGACCTTTTTTCATAAAGTTTTCGACATACTATACTTTGACTTTTTTTTCATGAGAATATTTCTATGAAAAAGTCATAGTAGTATGTAGAAAATTTTATTAAAAAAAATATCATAGTATAGTATGCTGAAAATTTTCAAGAAAAAAAGTCATACTATAGTGTGTCAAATAAAGTGAAAAAAGTCATAGTATAGTATGTCGAAAGAAGTCACAGTATAGTTTGTAAACAAAATGTGATGAAAAAGTAATAATCTGGTATATCGAAATAGGTGATAAAAAAGTCATAGTATAGTTTGTCAAAAAAAGTCGTAGAATAGTGCGTCAAATAAAGTGAAAAAAGTCATGGTATATAATATGTCAAATAAAGTGAAAAAAGTCATGGTATATAGTATGTCAAAAAAAACGAAAAAAGTCATAGTTTAGTATGTCGAAAAAAGTCCTAGTATAGTATGTCGAAAAAAATGTGATGAAAAAGTAATAATATGGTATGTCGAAAAAAGTGATGAAAAAGTCCTAGTATAGTACGTCGAAAAAAGTCATAGTATAGTATGTTGAAATTCTTTTTTTTTTAAAAAGTCATAGTATAGTATGTTGAATAAAATAAAATAAAAAAGTCATAGTATGTCTAATTTTTTTTCCAAAAAAGTCATAGTATAGTTTGTCGAATAAATTGAAAAAAAGTCATAGTATGTATGTATGTGTACTTTTTCTCAAATTGAGCTGCCTATGGATGCAAAATTAACTTCAGTGCAAACTGACAATAAAGTTGTATCGTATAGTATAGTACGCCGAAAAAAGTCCTAGTATAATATGTCGAAACAAGTGATGAAAAAGTCCTAGTACTGTATGTTGAAAAAAAAGAAATCATAGTATAGTATAGTATGTCGAAAAGAGTAATAGTATAGTATGTGACATTTTTTTTTTTTTTTTTTTAAAGTCATAGTAGTTTGTCGAAAAAAGTCATAGTGAAGCATCTCGTAAAAAATAATAAAAAAAAAAGAAGTCATACTATAGCATGTTGAAAAAAAGTGATGAAAAAAGGTCATAGTATACTATGGCGAAAATCATTATAGTATGGTATGTCGAAAAAAGCGATAAAAAAATCATAGTATGTCAAAAAAAAAGTAATTGTATAGTACGTCGAATAAAGTGATTAAAAAAGTAATAATATGGTATGTCGAAAAAAACTTTGAAAAAGTCATAATATAGTATGTCGAAATAAGTGATAAAAGTCATAGTATAGTTTGTCGAAAAAAAAAGTAATTATATAGTATGTCGAAAAAAGTGATAAAAAAGTCATAGTATAGTACGTCGAAAAAAGTAATATTATAGTATGTCAAAAAAAATGAAAAAAAGTCATAGTATAGTATATAGAAATTATTTTGTATTTTTTAAAAGTCATAGTATAGTATGTCGAATACAATTTTAAAAAAAAGTCATAGTATAGAATGTCAAAAAAAGTCATAGTATAGTATGTCGAATTTTTTTTTCAAAAAAGTCATAGTATAGTATGTCGAATAAAGTGAAAAAAGTCATAGTATGTATGTATGTGTACTTTTTCTCAAATTGAGTTGCCTATGGATTCAAAATGAATTTAAGTGCAAACTGACAATAAAGTTCGTATCGTATAGTACGTCGAAAAAAGTGATGAAAAAGTCATAGTATAGTATGTCGAGATTTTTTTTTTAAGTCATATTTGCTAGGCACAGCTGCAGTGTATGGAGCACAACAGACAACAGAGTCCCCAGTTCACCATCAGGAGAGCTACTAGCACCCACGGTGCTGCGTATTAGTGTCGCGGACATGCTGCCACGTTCCCAGTAAAAGTTTCCACCACACAACGCGTAACTTTTACGAGTGTACGACAGACCGTATGTGTGTGGCGGCGGGGAGTGTGGGTTTGACGGTGGCGTTATAGCTGTGAACATAGGTGTAGCAGGCAGTGTGTGTACAGTTTATTTGTTGGTGAATAAATGCTACGAGGCTACAACTCGCTCCGCTCAAGCGAGCAATAGACGGGAGCCAACTTCCTGTATCTTGCAACTCCGGCTCCGCCTCTTAAGGCGGGCCCTTAAGGTGGACCAGCTTTTCTCCTTAAAGAGACGAGCCGCTCCTCTGAGATTTTCTCAGCTTTTTAATTCATTATTAATATTTCTTAATATTCACCGTTTTAACCGATAGCATTCGGTTAAAGTTCTTAACGTCGGTTAACGGTTAATTATTAACATCCCTAATAGTATAGTATGCCGCAAACTCATAGTATAGTATGTCGACTAGTGAAAAAAAGTTATAGTATAGTATGTCGAAAAAAGTGATGAAAAACTGAGTCTTAAAAAAGTCAAAGTATTGTCAATGAAATGTCAGACTATAGCGTGTCAAAAAAAAAATCATAGTTTAGCATGTCGAGAAAAAAAATCATAGTTTATGTCAAAAAATGAAGAGTTATAAAAAGTCATAGTATATGTCAAAAAAAGTCATAGTGTAGTATGTCGCAAAAAAAGTCAGTGTAGTATGTCGAAAAAAGTCATAGTATAGTATGTTGAAAAAAGTCATAGTATAGCATGTCGGAAAAAAAGTCAGTGTTGTATGTCGAAAAAAAAGTCATAGTATTGTATGTCGCAAAAGAGTTATAAAAACTCATAGTATATGTAAAAAGAAAATCATAGTATAGTATGTCAAAAAAAAGTATAGTATTTAAAACAAAGTCAGTGCAGTATGTCGAAAAGAAAGTCATAGTCTAGTATATCGATAAAAAGTCATAGTATAGTATGTTGAAAAAAAGTTATAGTATAGTATTTCGAAAAAAAGTCATAGTATAGAATGTCAAAAAAAGAGTCAGTGTAGTATGTCGAAAAAAAGTCATAGTATAGCATGTCGGAAAAAAGTCAGTGTAGTATGTTGAAAAAAAGTCATAGTATAGTATGTCGAAAAAAAGTAATATTATAGCATTTTAAAAAAACTCAGTCAAAAAAAAATGTCAGTGCAGTATGTCGAAAAGCAAGTCATAGTCTGGTATATCAATAAATAGTCATTGTATAGTATGTTGAAAAAAAGTCATAGTATAGTATGCCATAAAAATGTCACAGTATTTCATAAAAATGTCATAACAATTTCATATTATTCTGTGTTTCACAGCCCATTTCAATATTTTACATTTAAAACATTCAAACTGCTGTTAGGTTAGGAATGACAACTTGTAGAAAGCTACTGGTTGCATGGCAACTAGTGGCATCTTGTGAGTGTCGCAGGAATTACGTTCTGTCATCAATGCTGCTAGTGCTGTTAGCTAAAATTAACCATTTTTCCTTCTCTGGGCTTTGCTTACATAGCCAGTCTGGCCACGCGTTCATATTAGCTTAATAAATTGGTCCAACTCACGTTTGGAGATAATGCGAGATGTGATAATGAGATGTCATTATTCTAGTGTGTGCCATCATGCTATTTAGTACATTACACAACCAGACTAAGGCGGAAGATTATTGTGACTGTAACTTAAAGGGACTATATGTAATTTATTACGCGTATAAATCATACTGGGTCGGTGTCCCATGCGCGCTCGGGTGAGCCTCTGCTCCTGCTGCCGGCTTCTGCCTGCTTGCACACCGCGCTCGTTCTCACCCGCTCGACTCGCTCCAACTCCACGTGCACGCGCGCACACTACACACTGCAGAAGAGTTAGTTTAGCTCTGAGAATATCTAGTGAATGTGCAGTGGACGTTTGTGCAGAAATAAATGCTGCCGCTCCTCCAGACCAACAGAGGTTTCCCGTATCTTGTGAAGTGACGGGGCTTCGCGGCGAGTTACGTTATTGCTCCGACCGGGTCGGGAGCCTGAAGCAGGAAAAGCCAACACTAGGATCAGCATTGATTCATGGAGAGACCCTCGTCTGGTCAGCTAACATTACTGCCAAGCAGGTGAAATATAGAGTGATATTGTGTGTTAGCTGACGTGTGTCGCCCCACTGTTTAGGCCGGTGCTCATTCATGTCTATGTAGAGCGAGCACAAGCGCAAGCGCGAGCAACAGGACGCTGACTTTCATTGACATTGCGGCCACAGGTGTCACTGTTAACAAGCAATTTCTGATTCTTACATATAGTCCCTTTAAGATGTGACACAGTGATAGATAATTCTGCTATACAAAATAGTTTGAATAAGTGCACTGGATCCATTGACTTTGCATACCTGTTGTCCTTCCCAGGATACATCTGTGTATACTCCACTCTGTACTTCTTGGCGAAGAGCATGAAGGCATTCATTGGCCGCTTGCATTTTGTAGGTGTGGCAACAGTGGCTGTCCCTGAGGTGTGGCTCCTGTTCGATTTGCCAGTTGAGGATTGTGGGGAGCTGGAGCGCTCAAGTTTATCACAGTCTGGACTGACAGCACCCCCGCTAGACAGGGAGGTCTTGCGCTGACGAGCCATGCTGCTGAGAACATAGACTGCAGAGGAGTCTAGTGGGGTGAAGTCATAACTGCAGGAGAAACAATTAAAAGAGAGACAGATGTTAATATTGTGTTTTTCTAATCTGTCGCATTTCATCTACAATTTAGTTTTTTCTAGTGTGTACATGTGCTGTTTGTTACAAAAATATCGTAAAATGTCACCTTGTCACTGTAAAATTCTGCTGCACTGAAACAGATTTTTCATTTTAATTTCTTGTAAAAAAATGTCTCAAATATACAAATACTGTTGTGATTGTAAATATGCTATGTAATGAATAAATGCCGAAACATTTATCATTGTTAATTATGGCAGCTATTTTAGATTAAGTCTTAGTCTCAAAACGAAAATGCTTATTAGTTTTAGTCACAATTTAGTTTTTATCCTTTTAGTCACTGAAAAGTCATTCGATTTTACTCAAAATGTTTTCTCTTTTAATTTTGTCAACTATTTTCTTTTTACTCTTAGTCCTGTTTAGTTGTCAGATTATATTGAATATTTCTGTCATTTTAGTGAAACTTATTTCACATAAAATTTTATCTTATCATTATCTGATTAAAAACACAGGTTGAATGATTAAGAATGCAGCTTTGCAGTTAGTTTGACTTCTCCTGACAGCGCTCATTAATGATGCTCGGCTCAGACGCACCCACCGGTCCGTTATGAGAGCCAATCTCGGCTTAGTCATGGAAAAAACAGTTGTGGCCTAACATATTTTGTCATTGTTTTCATTAACGAAATTAACACTGATATTTATAAACCAAGTACTTTGTTTTGAAGATACAAAACATATTTCTAACTATTGTTTTTTTTTTTTAAGTGATATGTGATAGAGGAAAGATTTCACTTTCACTATAATTTTGTTCTGCAAACCACAAGTCATATTAAAAAAAACAAGTCTCTACAAACTGTAGTCTTTGTACAAGATGATTAGATGAATACCTGCCTTAAGCGCAGTGTACAAGAAGGCTGCAAGCTAACGATGGGACTAATGTATGGATAAAATAACTGTTGTGATTAAAATGCTCTGAAACTAAAGAGGACTGTACTTAATATTATGAAGAAGTGTAAAAGATGTCGGGCTGCATCTTTGGAGTGTGTGTGTGATGTGTACATGCTCAACATAAATGTACCCAACTCTGCAGCTCCCCTTGGCTTTACTCACTATAAAGTGCCGTAAAGCGGAAGGGAGCTGGAGATGATACATTGATTCATTGTTATATAAAAATATCAATTATAGCCACTTTAAGTCTCTTCATGACACAAAGCAAGATCACATTAATTATAGTACCTTCTGAAAGTGTCAAAGACGACAGAGTCATCACAGTTAATGGCTTCTGGGTGGTTTGGTGGCAGACACACAATGCCCAACTGCATCTCGTAGCAAGGGATCCCATGGTGCACCAC